>JARHVA010001085.1:950000-1652500 GCA_037957365.1 Torreya grandis | reverse complement strand
CATAAAATATAAACAAAATAAACCAAAATAAATAACATTTATTTTAGATTAAACTTGGTTCTAAATCTAAAAAAAATATTCATATATTATTTTAATTACATTCTTTTATAAAATATTCTCTTAAATTTAAAACAAAATTTAGATATATAATAAAATAAGATAATTTATATTTGATTTTTAATTGAAATCATGTTATTTATATTCATTAATAAATAAATGAAAATACCCTTCTATAAAAAAAATGGGTGGAAAGGGATATCTATCACAAGACTTAGAGAAAGTATTATTATTGAGAATCAAAGGTTTAAAATCATAAATACTTAAAAATTATTGAAATACAAATATATTCCATGAACATAATTTTTATGTATGCACATATAACTCTAAATAAAATATGATTAAACATAATTATGCTGGAGGCATCTCTATTGGCATCTACCAACCTGATATTTGTCTCACATCCCACCTAAAAACCTAAAGGTTTTTACACTTATCAGTTATTTCCATGTGGGGAGGGTTTATCTATGGATGTTCTTCTTTTGCATCCAAATTTGTCTCATTTTCATCTAGCTTTGGCATTGACCCAACAATGCATAGTGGTGCCATCATCAAATATCAATTCACTTTGACTAAAGGCCCTAGGAGATATAGTAGGCCTAAATCTTGTTGGCAGGGTTGGTAATTTGTAGGTGCCACATTATGTGAAATTTAGGTAATAGCAGTGTCATGGGTTTGTAAAATAGGGCTTCAAGTTTCCTAGAAACTATATAGCATCTTCTAAGCCATGTATCACATCTCCTAGGCACCAAATTAGTCTCACATACACCAAATAAAACTTCTTAAGGCTCTTTTATCCATTTGTCTAACCCTTTTTTCCACATACCCAACCTTCTAAGCATTCCCCAAGCCTTCAAAGTCTTATGTGCTCAACTCATTGCATTCACTTAAGGTAATATCACCACCATGGGTTTGTAATATAATGATTACCCATTGATATTAATAATCTATATCCATATTCCAGTTTGCATAAACCCATTCTATATGTGACCATCACAATAGCATTACAAACGTAGAAAGCAACAAAATAGACCAAAACACAAAAATAGTTGAAGTCGTGACTTCATGATGGGTTAGATGCAATAATATAAAAAGAGAAATAAAATATTTGGTGTGAAAATTGAACTTTGTGTTATGAGACAAATTTATAATTGCCAGTTAAAAATTGTGATTCATTCACTTTTCAATTCCACTTGGAGATGTTTATTCTGTAATTGAAACATGCATAAATTAGACCTATATAGTTTAATAAAGTTGTATGACTGGTATTTTAATTGTCCTTCAAAAACATTGTATGTTATTTACTAGTTTATTCTCCTTATAATGTATGTTCCTTCCTTTTTTTAGATTTAAACATTTTGATTCCCCCTCTTAATGGATATAAAACAAATATAGATTTTCTTTGATTATCAACTTCATGATAGGTTGGCTGTAAAATTCAAAAAGGAAAAAAAAATTGGTGTGAAAATTGAATCTTATGTTATGAGACAGGTTTCTAATTAGCAGAGTTATAGGCTGGGCATTATGGACACTGGTGGTGGCAGAGTTGGTACAATGCTCATCAACAACAGCGTGTCTCTTGTGAGGCTAAACAAGTCAACAAGTGTTGTGTGAGAAACTCAACAGATTTTTATGGTGTGGTGTTTATGAATTTAAAATCAATATTTAACTATAATATATAATATATATATTAAAATATATAATATATTACATATATAATATAATATATAGTCTAATATATAATATAGTATAATAATATGATTTACTATAAAGTATATATACTATCATATAATATTAAAATATATCTATTATATATTATACTATTGTATATTATAATATATTCAATTATATTATATTATATATCTTAATGCATTATATACTTTACTATATTATATTAAATATTACATTATATACTTTATTATATTATATATTCTATTATATACCATAATATATTACATATCAAAATATATTAATATAATTTGATATATTATTAAAATATATATTATATAACCAAATATAATATTAACATGTATATTTGATTTTTGTATTTTTTGTGGTAAGTGATCAATCCTCTTGTTGGTAGTGCTAACAACTAACTCAATAACCTCATGGTTTTTTAGGTAATTTATTTAATTTTATGGTGTGGATACCCATGAATAGTTGAGAATTAAACCTACCAACTCTCTTGGAAACTAGGAATAATCACCAATTAGCAATTGACCACATTTTTTCTTAACTGATGACTCCTCTATCACAACATTCACATTATTACATGGGAAATGTCATGTTATGCACCCATACAGCATGTACTTTACAAAAGCTTGGTTACTCACTTCAACTGCAATAAAATCAACAAGATAAACTTCATAACTTCAATTTTTTTCCCACACATAAGTGTCATTATATTTTTTATTCAATTTTCACACTATACGTGGAGTTTATTGGGGTCAAACATGCCCCATACCTTTCAAATACAATCTAGTTCTACCAAAGTGTCATGTAGCACCTCCTAATTGACCCATATCTTCCCTGAACTTTGCCATCCCATCTAACACCAAACCTACCATGGGGGTATGTCATAATTCCTTGTTAGAACCCCCACCTACCAAAACTTCCAATTGATCTACCACCCAGGGCTCGATCTATAGGTTGCATGTGTCTTTTCATCATTGGTCTCAATCTCTACCAAGACTGGTAGGCTAAGACCCCAAATCACTTGTGATTAGCCCTAGGATCTACCAAAACTAATAGTCCCAGGGAGTAAGGAGATAAGCAAACCCTTTATGCCCTATGACACACGTCAACACTTCATTTATTATTACTCTACTAAGCTGGTCAAGATTGACATTTTGGTACAAGCTTGATGACCATCAAATTCAATCCAGCTCTACCAAAGTGTCATATGGTGCCTCCTAGTTAACCCACATATTCCCCAAGACCTACCATATTATTTAACACTAGACCTACCATAGGGAATGTGGAAGTCCCTCATTAGATCCTTCACCTACCAAAACTGCTAATTGTTCTACCACCCCAAGCTCAATATATAGGCTCCATATGTCTTTTCATTATTGGTCCTTATCTCTGTGAAGATTGGTAGGTCGGGGCCCATCTCACTTATAATTGCTCCTAGGCTCTTCCAAAACTAATAACATTGAGGATGACAAGTTCACTCTTATTGGTCATAGGGATCCCTAGACCCTATCATAATTGATAGGTATGGGGAACCCCACCTTGTTCCCTATTTACCAAGAGCCCTTCCAAATTGACAGGCCTAGGTCCATTAAAATTTTCCAAGTGTTTACCCTCTATGTAGTTCATGTGGATGCCTCTTTTGTTCTTGCCAATTTTTTAGGTGTTGAGCACAAGAGCCTTAAAAGGCTTAAAATGTTATTGAGTAGACTCTATGAGCCTAGGAAAAGGTAACCCTACATTGAAGTGGCCTGAGAAGGTGACTGTGATCCTAATAAAAATGATTGTAAGCTTGGCAAAGCATTAAAAAACATTGAGAAACCTACAAACCAATTAAAAAGGCCACAAAAATACCTCCAAAGCATATTATAGTGTTACTACATCAAAACCAAATCCAAATAATGCACAAATAGAGCCTATCCAAGCCATTATCAATAACATAAAGAATCCTAAGATCAACCTACAATAGTTAGAGCATGACTCAGACATGTTAGAGAAAACCAATAAAATGCTATAAAGACCCAAATAAATAATACATAGAGATTTTAAAGGGTAAACAAGCCATGTGGATAGAGATGCAAATCAAAGTTTTGATAATTCAGAGGATTAAAACATAACCATAAAATCACTCTTATTAAAACCTATGGAAGAGAAAAGAGTAACATGTGAAAATAAGAGAGTCTCCATATTGAGTTTTGAATATGGGGTGTGTTGGCATCCAAAAGATATAATAGGAAAATGATTAGTGATCAATCCCAGGTGGCAGTGATGGTTGGTGAGTTAAATTCTCAATAAATAAAGGGTGTCCACATCCTACACTTAAAAAGGGGAACACCTAAATTGGAAATATATTCTAGAAATGAAAATAAATAACTTTTAAATTCCTTCTAGAATTCTTTGCACCCTTGGGGAAAATGCTAGTTAAGTTCCAAACAAGTTAAATGAGGTAGAGGATTATCATCCTCACCAAGTTTTTATCATGAGAGACAAATAGTTGAGCCAAACATAAGAATTTACTCTAGGAAGGGCCACCTAAACATGTTCACTATCATGGCCACTCTTAGGAGAAGACCACTAGCTTCATGGCCACTAGTAGGTGTAAAATGTCTATGGATAGGGGTAAACAAAATTGAATAGATACATAAGTGGTGTTGTACCCTTCTTACTATTTTGATCCAACATGCCCCATTCTTGATATTTTATGGGGACCCTCTTATTTCATCATGACTGCTCCTTTTCACTATTATGCCTCATTTGAATGATCTCATTGCTAATGCACTTATGTTAGTATGGATTTATCATAAGTGCTCATTGTGTTTTGTCTTTGATTCTCACATAAGTCCATTGTATTGATGTATTCCTTGTTATTGAGTATTGATTTATATTATCATTGATATTGGCATCTTCATGATAATTCTATCTACATTTGCTCTGGATCATGTTATCTATTGATTTTGGAGATTTATGTCATTCATGGCCTGTCATAGGATAGCTTAGACCTTGGTTTATCTATATTGGTCAATATCATGAATCCTTTATCTATTACATAATGATGTTATTTTATGGGGTATTTAAGTTTCCTAGGCTATTATATAGTAGTCTCTCCTCATTTATATTTATCTCATATTACATTTTATACTAATGCGTAAACCCCATTTCAAGTTATTTGAGTTGTAATCTATGTTCATAGGTCCCAAGTCATAGTGGGATAAATAGAGCCTTGAGTTCATAGTGGACAATGCAGTGAGGATATCTCACTAAGGAGTGTATAATGGATTATACATTAGGGAGGAGTTCATAGAGAGTCTCAGCCTAAATCATAGAGAAATCAACTAAGTGTCAAAATCAGGCCTAAGGGATTTTTTATACTTAGTAACTTTGGCCTTCCCATCCTTTCCCAGAAGTTCAATGTGTTTCCCAAAATTTCTTGATGAGTTCCTAACACTTCATAAAGTCTCTCAAAGCCTTTTGTAATCTCTTCTATAGCTTCTTGGTACCCCAAAAGCACTGATAGACCAATGAAAAACAAATAGGTGCTTTATAATTAGTCAATTTTGAGTTTTTGGTGATGGTTTAGGGTGACACTAAGTTAAATTTAATAGCCTCCTGGTGATTTTTGATAGTTTCTTGATGTGTTATTTAGTGCAAAGCTTATAGCCAATCAATAAAGGACACATGGTCACTTTTAGTCTGGTTAGTCCCATGTTTTACCAGGCATGTCACTATGTCAGTTCCCAAAACTAATGGGGGGTTTCCACATGGATATTATCAGTATTGAGGTGTTAACCTATCAATTCTTATGGTTAATAAAAAGGCAAATCATGTCATTTCATAGAGTATGAAGTCAATTATAAAGTGCCACATATCACCCCATCAATCCCAACTCTTGGCCTCCTGGTGTCAGACCATGTTAGGATTCAAAATGAATTAGCTCATGTCATGTATCATCTTGTGAACTTGGGGTCAAACTCCTAATGATAGACCTATGAGTGTATGTGATCAATCATAAGCTACCATATAGCCCACCATGGACTTGTATGGGCCCCTAAACATAAATTTGATGGTCATACAATCATCACCCAAATATCGAGCCTAAGCCTTGAGCCAATAGGAGACCTCTAAGTGGCCCATGTGACATCAATGTATCTATCTTAAACTTGATGGACCATCTAAATGTAAAAAGTTTCAAGTGTGGGGACACATGGAAAGGGTCATGCAATCATTATTTGCCACATGACACATCTTAGAGGGGCTCAAACCATACACAAGTGGTTGGCTAGTGTTTAACTCAGTCAACCATAAATTAAAATGGGCTTGGGTAATATAGAGTGTGTTATTAAGGGATGAAATATGCCTTACATCAAGATGGTAGCATCACAAAACTTGAGGAGTTTATGTGGTAATATAAACCTGCATAATGTATAAGTGGGGCCTAGAGTATAGTAATAAGCCTAGGGGAAATCAAGTAAGGACACATGGAATGACATAGAGCCCAAAGGAGTCTATAGTAAATTACATAGAGGAATTGAGAAGTATGAAAGGAATTTACATAGGTTATTGAGTGAACTACATGGGTCTATAGACTTTTAAGTGGTAAATATGAGAGCATAAAGGAGAATTTGGAGCTGAAATAGATTAATAGACCTTGAGAAACACAAAATAAGGGCATGGTCGATTTTGAAGGGAGCCTATAAGTCTAACAAAGTGATTTTTGATGGGGAAGTATAACTTGATGGACTAAGAAAGGTCTAGTTGGATTGCATACTAGTAGGGTCAAGTGAACATTAGTGTTGATAGTTGTCTAGCCGTTAGGAGGGTGTCTATGCTAGATTTGATAGTGTAATCTGATTTGGTGATGGAATTAATTACATAAGCAATCCAGTGGGAAAGGAATGGTTATAAAACTGCCAACTTTCAAATTTTTAGATCAACTATGTTTTGAATTAGGGTAGATAGATGAGCTTTGGTTAAATCAAGAAGATTATAATCTACAAACTTAAATGTAAATTCACCTGGGGGCCTAATTTTTACACTTGTCATGCATTGAATCTCTCACTATTGTGTCAAAGGGTTGTATAAGGAATGATGAAGTGGTGAACTTGAGAGAGCTATAATCACCATATCTTTGAGAAGCAAATGGAATTTCAAGTTAGAAGGCTCTACAATCATGACTACAAGATCAAATTATATTTTAAGCAAGTTGGAGTTCATTGGAGTCTAAATTATAATATTTCCCATCAACTACCTAATAATGGATGAATTTAATGTCCAAGGGATATACTTTGTCTATTTAAGAGTAGTTTTTTTCTTGTAATAAGGGTCGATACATTGAAAATCTATCAAAAAAATTCCACGATTACATTTGCAATTTTGTCTATGTTTCTTTCTTGATTTGTCTTCTATGATTAATTGAGAGAGAGACTATATTTTATTTTAATTTAGTGGACTTGTCTAATTTTCAAATGATAATATAATCTGATTGTGCTAATTTATAATTTGGTTAAGTTCTTAGTTCTTATTTTGCTTGTCTTGAAGTTATCATGGGACCAACATGTGCAATTGTTACATGTTACTTACATGTTCATTTAAAATAAGAATGAGTTATTCTCTATGTTTCCTTTCATTAGAAGCTTTCATGTTAAGTTAATTTGACTTGTGTAGTAGATAGGCTTATAGCTTAATGGTTTGTATTTTTATCAATCATATCTTCTAGGCTTCAACATCAATTTGTCTCACTCATTAAAACACACACTTCTTTTTTACCTTTCCTTTTATTCTCTTTTGTTTTATTTTTTGAATGACGTGTCTGACTTTTTATAAATAGGAGCTTCACAGTTTAACATGATTCTTGAATGACACTAATGTTTTGAATAATAATCAAGTTGAATATGCATAGTGTAAATATTTTGCATGTTTTCTCATGCTATGATTGTCTAGACTTTCTTAGCACGTGGGTTACTAGTAAATCCACAAAATAATGGGAGTCCATCCCACAAAGCTTTATCTCCATGTGCATATCTCAAATTTATTAGTATAATAATTACATTCTAAGAGTGAGTCACTTGATGAGACCAACACAACTGGAACTAAAAGGCCCCAAAGGATCTAAGACTTCAAATTAGTTGATGGATTGTATCCAAGTTAGGAATATTTTATGTTTTTGACAATTTGGTTTTTTCTTGAATTTTAGATAATGAGGTTGGATTTTATAGTGTGTTTTAATTTTTCTTCAAGCTTCAGATTTAATGCATTATTTTTTTTATTATAGTCTGTCACTCTGGCATCTTCTTCATGGGTCACATGATCTAGTATCATATCAATCTCTAAAAGGTTACTTGGATATCCTCTATGAGTTCATAGGTGTCCCAGATTTGATTGAGGTAGACCTAGACCTTGAAGATTAACCTTCCCAACCACATTATTCCCTTTGTTTTTTATTCATAAACCTATTCAAATGGCCGCAACATGGTTAGTTGTGTTATATATAAATATTCTCAATTACTTAAATCCTAAGAGATATCTTCTAAGGTTCACCCCTAACATGGGTATAACTATAAAATAAAATATAGTTTCCTATAATACATCTCTAATAATTCTGGCATGACATGTATTTTATTCCATTTTACACCATTAGATGTCATATATGATTGGTTCCTTAATCTCCCATAAGATTACATTACTAGTTGGGGCAATTAAAAAATGCATTTTTAGCCTAGTTTGGCCAAGTAGTGGACCCCAATGTTGTCTATAAATAGTTTTCTTGTATGAAAAGAGATCTGAATGAGCCCATTTGAAATTTTATTGCTCATTTACAAAATATGTATACTAGGGTCTATAATTTATATAGGACTAATGCTCAATTGGCCTTAAAAATGTTTGAAAACACTCTCAACTATTGGACTACATTATTCCTTTATACAGACCCAATTGTGACTAATTTTCCACTTATATACACATGGGAAATTAACATTGATAGATAGCTCAACCCTCAATGGCATGTGTTCAACCCTCTTCTAAATCCCTTCCCAAACATGCATACTCTGAACATGATTCTAGGTGCTCATAAAAATGTCTCATTATAGTAACCTTTCCCAATAAAAAAATTAATTATCCTTATGTCAAGCTACTCGAAACCAACATCTAGGATTTTTTATCCCTATTAGAAATGAATACACATAACAATATTATAGCCAAGCCCTAATCCCTATTACATCCCAAAAAACCTAGACCTTTCCCCAAGAACCACATAGGCCTGAGTTAGATGTAATCCAAAGGGATGGTTTAGAGGCTCAATAATGAATTATTTAACCTACAAAGGTAGGCATGTAGCTTGAATAATGGGAATCCTTCCTAAAATTTCACTTACTAGTGTAAATTTAGACCTTCCAATAGAACTGGGAAGCCACTAGATTCAACTTTGGTGCCTGGTAAATAACACAGCCCGTCATGGAGAGATGGACCGTGTGGAATTTATAAATGCCTTTGAAATATTACAAAAGATATGGATGAATATGATATTATTCTAAATATCTTGAATTCCTAAGGTCATATAAATACCCCTAGTTACTCAAAGTCCCTTGACATTGTTATGGTTTAAGAGATTGTAAATTTCCCAAAGGTATAATATAATAATCCTAAGGGAGGTGTAGATGATGTCTAAGATTCCAATAATTTTATATATCTAAACATTCTCTCAATAAAAAAAATATTAGCCACTAAAAACTTCCACTCCACCTAACAATGTTGTTACTCCCTCAAACCTAAAAGCTAACAACATTCCTCCACCAACCAAGGTTAATGACAATCAGCTTACCAAGAGTAAGATTGGGTATAATATAGTATAAGACATGAATAATATTAAGGACAATCAACCTACCATGATTAATGGCTCTAATACCATGTCAGAGTGTCCCAACAAAGGAGGATCAAACTAGATAGTGAGGATGTATGAAGAAAATATGTGAAGAGTGAAATCTCATAACTAGAGAGAAAGTTTCCAAAAGAGGAAATAATTACATTAGCCATAAAAGGAAAGTAAAAGTTACATTTATAAGGATAAATTTAAGCCAACATAACGTGACCAACTCAAATCATAAATATAACACACATAAATTATATTAACTTAATGACCCTAATAGACTAACCTAAACAAGTTGAAAGAAGTGTAGGTAAACTTGAGAAAGGAAAAACCCTACACCAACATATACTACATTAATTAACCCAGATAACTAAAAATAAGATTTGATCCATAAATACCTCACAGATCAAAGAATCTAGCCCAAGTAAAAAGGTTCATCCAATATGAATGTAATCATACACAAAACCAAGACAGAGGTTTTACCTTTTTTCTTATTGTTTGGATCTTTGGAAAAGATACACAATTATCTAGTTGAGTCAAGTACATCCAAAAAATTTATTCCTCTTAAATTTTTCAAATGGTTAGTATTGACCCATGTAAATTCCAATAAAGTGGTGGTCTAATTATACAAGTTTGAGGTCAAGGTCATAGGATATTTATTGAATGTGCATATGTAGTTACAAACTAAGTCAAGAGTGTATATGTTTATGGATTTTAGGTGGTCAACATTCCCAAGGACTATGGCATGTTACTAAGTATATATTAATCTAAGTCCTTCAATGGATACATGGTCATTGACTACTCCCACATATGGCTATCATGGTGGGGAGTTACAAATCAAATTCATGTAGATAGAGAACCGCATGAAATTCATGATCATTGAGTATAATTCTTCCAATGAGAATGTCAATTACACTTCCATTGACATGGGCATGTATACTTTGGCCACCAAAACATCAAAGGGATAGACCATGGATCAAAGCCAAATCTTTGATATATGGTCACTCTACCTAGATGGAGCTCATTCAAAGAAAGGATCAAGGTAAGGTATTGTTCTTATGGACCCTAATGGTAAGAGGCATGTTAAATCTTTTTTATTATAATTTCCATGCACTAAAAATATGGAAAAATATGAATCTTTAATCTTAGGCTTACAATTTTCCATTGGCCACCATATCCATTAATTAAGGGTCTTTAATGATTCAAAGTTAGTCATCAACCAGGTGCGTAGCTAGTTTCAGTGTAAGCTTTCTTATTTGAATTAGTGCAAATACCATGTTTGGGATTTGATTGAGACTTTTAATGTATTTAAAATTTTACTTATTCCTAGGGAAGAGATTTCCATGGTGGATTTATTAGTTATCCTAGCTATGAACCCCATATCATTAGATAATATTGATTTTCAAAAGTTTTATATGGATTTGACCTCTGGACCTTCGGTGCCTAATAATGTTGAAAAATTTTAAGTTTTTTTATAATGATAGGTAGATCATTGATGAGGAAGAAATAATTGGTTTATATGAGGAACAATATATCCCTAATGAAATGTTTTAATAGAAAGATAATAAAATATTGAAAGGAATGTTGTCCCTTAAGAAGTTGTTTAATTTGGAAAAAATAGTCACTAATTCAGAAATAAACCCCAGTTTAGCCAAGAATCCCACATACTCAACTTAGTGACTATTGATAAAACAAAGAACATAGTGGTGGGACCCAAATATACTAATGAGGAGATGCAAAGTCTTAGGAAGATGTTAGTTTATTATTAGGACATTTGATCATGGATCTATAATAACCTAAAGGCCTTTGACCCCAATAGTATGACTCATAGTCTCCCCTTAAAACCTAATCATAAGCCATTTAGGTAGAAACAAAGGCTAGTGAACCCTGTCTTAGAACCACTCATCCTAAAAGAAGTCTAGAAGATTCTCTTATAAATATTTTCTTTGTATGTCATTTAACTTGGGTGGCCTAATTAGTGTCTGTAAAGAATAAAACATGGAAATCCACTTATTGTAGACTTTAGAAACCTTAATTGAGCCTTAGATAAAGATAATTATCCCCTACCTTCCTTATATGACATCATAAAATATATAAGTAGATCCAAGATGATGTCCTTTTTGGATGGATTATGAAGATATAATTAGACTTTAACAAAGCTAATAGAACCAAGATAGCCTTCACCACGAAGTGGGGCACATATGCTTATAATAAGATGCCATTTAGACTGCTCAATAGAGGTGCTACCTTCCAATGGGATATGGAACCAACCTTTAAAGGCCTAATTTTTTAGTGTATAGTGGTCTATATGGATGTCCTAACTATGTTTTCTAAATGTACATCAGATCACTTGAATCATTGTGAAAGATTCTTTGAATGTTATTGATGTTATGGTATATCCATCAACCCTAAGAAGTGTATTTTTTGTGATATCGAAGGTAAGTTTTGGGTCATGTGATCATAAAATAAGGTATGTCAATTAAACCTGACCAAGCTAATGTTATTTCCAAAATTCAATTAACAAATAGTAAAAGGGAGTTAAAATCTTTCTCTGGTAACAAATTTTATGTGTAAGTTTATGTTAGGATTCGGAGAGATCACTAATCCCTTGAACATAATGTTGAAATAGGGAGCTAAGCTGGATTGGACCATTGTTGCCAAGAAGGTGTTTTAGGAGATCAAAGATGCAGTAATGTAGGTCCCTATTCTATTTATCCCTGATTATGCTAGACTTATACCTATACTCCTTTTCCCTTGATCACACAATTACAATTGTTTCAACACAAAAGTTATAATATGGAGAGCACCCCATGGCCTTCATAAGAAACTATCTAAAGGAGGCTAATTTGAGGTATCCTACCTTGGATAAACAATCCTACACACTAGTGAAGGCAAATAAGACGTTACACCACTACATTATGATTAAAAAGGTACATGTTGTGGTGCCTAACCCAATAATTAAGTAGATGTTAAGAAAAAACAAGCTTGGTGAAAGGAGAAGATGTTGGGTTACCAAAATACAAGAGTATGATGTTGAGGTGAAACTAGAAAAATTGGTATGTGGCCAAGGTCTATCCAAATGGTTGATAGAAGTTGACCCAAACATTTTTAAAGTTAAAGTAAATTAGTCTGAAGTTCTGCCTAGCCCATGGTATGATCTGTTTGTCTATTACCTACTCTACGGGATGCCACCTATTAATTTTGATAGAACATAGAGAAGAAATACGCGGTTGAATGTATTGCAATACATGTTAATAAGGGAGTGTTATATACAATAAATCATGAGTGTATCTATATCAAATGTTTGGTAGAGGAAGAAGCAAAGGGAGTAATTAGTGCATTTCATGAGAAGTTTGGTAGTGGCCATCCGTCATGAAATGTCACTATTCACAAAATCATTAGAGTAAGATATTACTAGCCCACTTTTTTCAAAGATGCTCATGCATATGTGTAGACTTTCCACGTATGTCAGACCTTTTTTAGGATGGAAATCCATATTTCCATGCCATTACAACCTATCTTTGAGGAATACCCATTTGCTCAATGTGCATTATACTTCATTTGAGTCATTTATCCCAATTCCTTAGTTGGGCACTAGTTCATCCTCACTTCCACAAACTATTGCACAAGGTGAGTAGATGCCAAAGCCATGAGGAACAACATAGATAAATATGTCATCACATTTTTAGAAGAGCACATATTAACCAAATTTGGCACTCTTATGGCACTTGTATGTGATAACAATTTTGCCTTCCAATTGGTAGAACCAATACAAAAGGAATATAAAAATGGAATTACACTTAAATTATCATCAAACTTCTACCCCCAAGGAAATGGCCTAGCATAGTCCACTAATAATAATATGCTTGATTCTATTAAGAAGGTAGTAGACTAAAACCATCATAGTTGGCATGTGTTGTTGAAATATGATTTGTGAGTGGATAAAACTAGACACAAAAAATTCTAAAGAGATCACCTTTCCTAATAATCTATGGGGTGGAGCCCATATTTCCTATGCAACTTAAGAATCTAAGTTACCAGTTTGTCTAAGATTACATGTAGTCTAATGATACAACTCACTCTTGGTTATTGGATTTAATTCAAATAGAGGATAGATTGGATGAGGCCTTGTAAAGCTTTAATAAATCCTAGGCTAGGGTAAAGAGGTGGTTCAACCAAAAATTAAAGGTCAATATTTTTTGGTTAGAATACCTAGTACTTATATGGGACAAAGCACATAAGAAGAGGGGCCAACATGCCAATTTCATCTTACTATGGATCGACCTTTACCAAATCTCTAAGCTAATGGGACATAATGAATTCATATTATAGACACCTAAAACTGGTCACTGATAACCTCCAATTAGGGTTTTGGCCAATTTCCACCTAAAATGCACAATTTGGCCTAAAAACACTAAAACATGCTAAATGATGTGAAAATGACATATTCAAGTGTCGATTTTGGCTAGGGTATCCCTAAATGGGGCAATGTAATTTGTGGGCTAGCTAACTTTGATTAGTTCATTTTGAGTCAAAATGCCAATTTTGCACCTATGTGCTCTGGACTACTCTTTCCTATCAAATATTTTACACAAGACTCATGCCTTTGTTATTTGGCATTTGCAACATCCTAAATGGGAATATGCATCAAATTCATCTGACATGGACTTCAAAGTCCTATCCAATCAAATTTTGGACCAATAACAAGACATTATGATCAAATTGAGTAATTTGTGCACAAAGTGTTTAATCATGCTTAAGAGCTAATTAACCCAAATCAAGGCCTAATCGAGAATTCCATAGAAACTTGTTGAATACTTATTTTTGGAAAATAATATTGAATATCTACATCATCATGTGACCTCATTTCTTGGGAAGACATCCCTAGGCCATAAATGCCATAAATATCAGGATTCATGCCCTCCATGCCTCATCAATGCCTTCCATGATGTCATTCATGCCTCTTAATTACCCCTTCTTCTAATGTCATGATGAGAATAATTACAAAATTAATTCCAAAAATTAAATTAATCCTCAACCACACATCTCAATCTTGAGATGGATGGATAAGGTTGATTCTGATCAATCCAAAAATCTATAAATAAGAGGCCTCACAACATCATTTCTAATCTATTTTGGTACAAAGTCATTATGCTCAAATATCTTCAAGGATTTGATTATTCAAATTTATAATTCCAAATTGATTCCAAGCCAAGCCAAGCTAAAACCAAAGGTGCCAAGGAAAGATGGAGGTAGTTAAGCCTCCATTGCCAAGGACTTCATGAGCACAAGTCGAGCAAGCCACCACTACAAAGGCATTTGGAGCATCCAAGGAAGGTGAAAGAATTCTTGTGTATTATTCCTTACTTTTTAGTTGTGTTTGTCATTTATTTTTGTTAACTAAGCCCTCCCTATTGTCTAGGCATAGAGATGTTATGTTATTAGTGTGTTTATTTCACTTTATTTTCATTTTGGAACTAAAACTATACTAACCATCCTCTCTTGAGTCAAATTCCTAAATCACATAATGGCACGCCCGATGGGACTAGATGCATCCTACACCTAAATGAGATCCTTTTGAAACTCTAAAATATTTATTTGAGCCTTTAAAACTCTTGAAAAGTGATTTTCTAACTTTATTTTGCCATTTTTGGTTGCCACAATTTTTACATAGTAACCGACGTCAGCAAAAATACTAACATTGATTACTTGGATTAACTGATATTGGTCAATAGAACCAACATTGAATAGATATTTATTAGCCATAACCAATGTCGATGGTAATAACTGACATCAGTCATTGTGTTTTTCAAAAAACACAAACCTGAGAGCTAACTTTCCAAAGATTATTGTTTCAAACTCAAAAGAGCTTCAAAGCTAAAGAACATGCTAACAATTTTACTTTAGGACCAAGTTTAAAATTTGCTCAAAACATGTTTAAATCACCTTTGCATCCTTAAAAATCAATTAGGAACCTTGTTTTGGGTGTTTAACAAATAATTTAAATGTTTTTGGTGAATGTTTTTTCAAAGTTTACAACTAAGACCAAGGGGTCAAATGAACACCACCAAATATTTCATTTGGGTTTAAAATTGAACACACTTGTCAATTATTGTTTACAATAGTTGATTAGATTAATTTTTTTGGGCAAAAAGAGGAATTTTACATGTATGTTCTTCTATTTGTCCCCTATAGGGAACCCTTAGAATCAAAAGCACCATTCTTATTGCAAGTAGCCTAGTCCAAGGCTTAGAAAGAATGTCATCTAAAGCACTCCCAAAAAACTGATCAAAGTTTGGGTGACCTTGAAAATGACCTTAAAGTCTTTCTACTTTCATGGTTTCTTTATTTTTATGCATCTTGGCTTGCAAGGGGGACTTCATCACCTCCCACAAATTCTTTAGGGAAGCTTTGATCTGGGGTTTCACCTCTCAGTATTGACTTCATTTGGCTCTTTTAGAGTTACACATAGGATGTATTGACACTTTGGACATCGCACTACATTGACCAAATAATAGGATGTAGTGGTTGCAAAAAGGACTAGACCTTTTTACAACAAGCCAAGTGATATAGACCTAAAATCCATGCTTTTCTTTTGCATTGTTTGACATGAAAGTCATTATGCAATTAATTCCCCTAGATCATCCAGAAACTTATTAGATTTTAGAAAAATCCTCACTTTCCATGAAAGTATTATTGGTGCAAGGTGTGCCTCAAGGTCCATGTCATAGTATTGTCATTTAAGAAAAGGGGGGTGTAAAAACCCTACTATATAATGCACATTTACTTTTGGATGAACACTTAAAATCCTCTCAAATGGCATATATTGATGGATTCCAATAATACCAAGCAACCTTGTCATTTTAGGATCTAAGGGTGATTAATTAGTTGATCTTGTCCTAGTTTAAAGTCTTGTGTGGAGTCAAAAACTTGGTGTAAACAGACAATCCAAACCAAACACATAGTCCAAATTTTGCTTTGAACAAAGAGGCATTATGTTACCCACATGAGATCATCCATTTGCCTTATTCAAAGTTCATCAAAATATTGAGGGTCATATCATCCACTTTGGTTCAGTTGTTCTACCCAATTGAGTCTAGACATTTACCAAAGTTGTTTAAATCCTTCACTTATAATTTAAATTTGAAATTACACCTTTATAAGTTCATAGGGTTGATGTGTTAAGTGTGTTCGCCATTTGCACTAAACTTGAGGGAACTTATGTTTAATTTCCAATTTGGCTTGAAGGTCATTTAAGACTCATAAATCATTGTCCTCACTTAATATACTTAAGCCATTTTATGTTAAACGCTTACACTTTAAGTCTATGCCCCACAACATGTTGAGTCAAGAAAGGTAGTGTTATGCTATCAAAACTGTAGAAAATCATCTTTGCCTTAGAGAGTCTTTGAAATAAACCTTTTTATCACACCTTTTTGGGTAGTATACCATCATTATGCTACCCAAAACATTTTAATTATTATTTCATAGACCTTCTTGCATAGAATTTCAAATTTGTTCCTACATTTTCAGCCCAATCCGAGTATACTTTTGTGTTCTTTTATCTAAAATAGTTATATTGATCACCTTTATCTAGCTTGTTTATCAGTAGAGCCAAGTTTTATACCATTTTTAATGAGAAAATAAACTATAGTTAAAGTGTCTTTTGTTTCATACCTTATACCTAGTTGACCAAGTTCATGTCTAAGAATTGAATGCCTAGTGTTTATTAGAAGTGTTTCAAATCTGTTAGATTAAAACTTTCATCTATTTTCAAAGTCTAGATTTTGACGTCATTTAGCTAAGATTCCTAGTTCATGCCTTGGTTGAGCCTAGATTTTAATGCCACGTTTGGCCAAAAGACCTAACAACTTTTAAATTCCTAGATTAGACTGATTTGAAACACTTCAACCTTAGAGTTTGGTATTTTAATTTTTTGGTCCATTTACTTGCTTACCTTTGTGTGAATGAGGAAACATTAGATACTTTATGCTAGCTTATTTCCTCACAAATATTTATATAAACCTTTTGATCCTTTTGACAAATCTAGACCAAGTTGAAGGCATCATTTGTTTTAGATTCTATCATTTTTAGAGTTTGTAGAACTCTTTGACCTTTTATCACACATCATTGACTATGGATCCCAACATGTATTCCTACACTCGTAGTGGACTCATGCATAATCCAAATATTAGTAACTTAGTTACATAGGAAGAAATGGTGCAAGACCCTTATACTGATAACATTGCTTATGAGATGGATTCTTATCCCTCTTATAATACTCAATCAAGGGCATAAAGCCAAGATCCATTAGCTAACTATTTGGTTAACACACCACCTTATACAAAATAGGACCAAGAGCAAACCATGCAATACCTAGATATAATACCCATGGTGGATGAGCCAATACTTCAATAGTCATATTCTACTAATATGGCTTCCACATATGATCCATTTTTGTTTGCGTGACATTTTCTAGAGAACAAAAATGAGATTTTGGTTAGAGCCATAGAGGTAAGGGATAAGTTTCTAGCATACTTCCCCCATGAAAATTTAACAAGTCTAGTGAGAGTGCCCCACAATATCATTTATGATCAATAGGCTTCTTCTAGCAATCCTATGGCTCTAGTCCAAACAACGTACCAAGATCCTAATATATCTTATCCAAGTAAAAACATCATGGAAGATCACTTTAACCAAATGTAGATAACATATCAAACATATATGAATCTAGCACATGATTTTAATCAGATGGACATAGTATGTACACCTCTCATTGACTTAGTTCCTTCAACAAGAGTGATGATAGAGTTAACTAGACAAGAGAATCCAAATTCTAACCCATTTATATAAACTACTTCAATAGATAACATGATGCATATGCCCATTATTGAAGAAGTGTCTTTGGCCTCTACATTAAATAGTGAGCCAAACATAGTAGATAATGTGCAAACAACATCCAGTCCTGATCAAAGTGGTATAATGTGTAAAAAACTAGCCAATAACATGTGCTTATAGTTAATCCTATGAATAGGTCATCATACCAAGGGATAGGATTTTATGCACCCTAGCCTCAACCAACTACTTCCTCAAGTGTACAACCTATGGGATTAGGTAATCAAACAATGGCCAATGTCACACCTCAATGATAAAATGTGATGAATCCTACTCCCCCTCAACAAGTAATGAGTAGTATTCCACAATAGCATACATAGTTTAGTGTACCAATACAAAAAAAGATGAATACATTTCCACCTTAATCATGGGAAATAAATATTCCACCCCACCAGGTAACGATGAACATACCTTTTCAATCATAGACTACTATGCCAGTCCAAAACCAAGAAATGACTAGTCAATAATGTGCAAATATTGGTCTATGATAGATGCCAAATCTACAACCTAATTTCACTTCCTCACAGGGATCCATGCAAAAAGGAGGTCCTCATGTTTTTTAGGTACCTACTAAACAACCATTGGTTCAAAATGTGCCACAAATCTAGAGATAGGGTCTTGGTCCACAAGTTCCCACTCAATAGCAAGGTTTGATTAGTTGGTAGCATGTCCTTTTTCAACCATAGTAGGCAAATTATAATTATATCCCTCCATCCAAACCATAAAATCCCCAAGGTCAAACCTTTATTACCAACCCAAACTAGAATATCATGCAGCCAAATATACAATTTCAAGTACATCCTAATCTACATATGCGTATTCCTGGTCCATTCCCCAACCAAACCAATATACCCCAATAGGTATCTCCATCATACCTTGGACAAAGTGTTCCACTTGTGACCTCTCAACCATCTATCCAAACCCAAATTCTCCCTCAAACCAATATTCCATCCAGTTTCATATCCCAAGAATTAAAATAGATGAAGGATGCAATTGTTGCCATTCAGGCTGGGAAGTAAACCAAAAAATTCAAATTGGATGACATATGTTCCTATCTATTCAACATGGAGTATTTATAGATACCATTTACTCTAGGATATGAACCACCAAAATTTGATAAATACAAAGGGAAAGGTGACCCTAAGGCTCATTTGACTGAATTCTTTGTTGCATGTCAACCAGCGGTATATAGTGACATATACCTTTTTTTTTTGTTTCCAAGGATCTTGGCTAGACAAGCCTTCAAGTGGTTTTTGAAGTTTCTCAAGAATTCAGTAACAAAATTTGATGGTCTTTCTGATAAATTTGTGTAACACTTTTCCTATAATCTCAAGCATGAGATTTCATTAGTAGACCTGATACAACCAAAGCATAAAGCTAGGGAAATTTTTGCAAGTTATTTACAGTGATGGAGAGCCCTTGCAAGCTATTTCACCCATAGTTTACCAGATAAACAATTAGCCCCTATGTTTACCAAAAATTTGCATAGTGAGATAGCCTATCATCTAGAACTACAATGTGCGCATGCATTCAAAGAGATCATTGATAAAGGTTTGTTGATCAAGAGAGTGCTCATCAATAAAGGATTCATCAAGATTAATTCAACTAATCAAAATCAAGGTAACAATTAGGGAAATGACCAACATGCCATCCAAGCAAAAGCATCACAACCGGCATAGGCCAATAATCATGAAAGACCAAAGTAATTCAACTACAATAGGAATGTTGTGGGAAATGGAGTAACCAAATATTGTCATGTCTAAACTATGTAGACATCATCTACACCACCTTTTCAGCTTACCCCTACCTAGAAACCTCCCCAACCAATACCACAAGTACAACAACCAAGACTTGCACAACAAATATAGTAGCCTTTACCATTACGAACACCTCCTCTTAGAAGAATTGTCCCTGCATGTCATGTCTTTAGTGACCTAGGATAACCTATTGAGTATATATTTCATAAGCTTATGACTGCTAATCTGATTAGTTGGCCCATACCAAAGCATTATCCACAAGGCATTCCTTATCTTGATTAGTACCATGAAAATAAATTATGTGACTATCATCAGGTTAATGGGCATAATCTATGAAGATGTGTCTAAATTAAACATTTAATTAAGAATATGTTGGAGAATGGGGAGATAAAATTGGAGAATGGTGCCTCCACTTACAAACAAAATCTTGGGATCTATCAAAACTCCTTTCCCCAACACAATAATCAACAGCAACAGAACAATCAGTAACAACAACAATGGCTAATGTAGCATCAAAATCAATAGTATCAAAATCAAATATTGAACTAACAAAATCAATAGTAGAACCCATAATGATAGAACAATGGACAAAACCAAGGTCAGAATGGTAACAACCAACAAACATACCATGCAATTGCACATGACTACAATAGGGTTGTAGGTCATATTTTAAGGGGTAGTGTTAATACCATCACCATTAATCCTAGACCACACACTAATCGTCCTAGACCATTGTTAAACATTAGTATTTAGCCAAATTACATGGATAATCCTTATTTGACTTGGGAGTGCATACATGCAAACTAGAAAACTAGGACTTCCCCTTTTGGATCTTATAGAGATAACTTGTCCTTGACACGTGACCACATACAAGTGCACCAGCAATCGAGACTTGTCCTATTTAGTCCCACACCATTCCCAGCATCAGTTAGTAATAATGGTCTAGTATTTAATCCTGATTATGCAATCAAAAATTAGAGGTCAAAGATTACTATCCCAGGCCCACAACCATCTACCACTTTTCCTGTCATCCAACCAACCATTTAGACTTGGAATAAAACATTCACTACTAACCAAGACAAGAAGTTTGATATTATGGAACAATTGTAGAAGACACCAACACGAATTTCTATTTTAGATTTTCTACAGAAGACAATGGTCAATAAGAACATCTTGAATGAGTTTTTGACCCAATCCACTATTGTTAGTGACATATCCTCTAATAAATTTCAAGATTTGGTTGGACAACTAGATTCAGCCCAACAAGTCACATTCAACCAAAGAGATATGTCTTCCCTTGACCTGCTCCATAATAAACCATAATACATTGAGGTTTATATCAGATGACATAAAGTGAAATGTGTCCTTATATACAATGGATCTAGCCTCAACATAGTGTCTTTAAAACTCATCAAGCTTCTTGGGTACACAATGATAGATCTCCAGCCAGAAACAATAAGTATTAAAGCTTATGATAATCAAGAAAGAGAGTCACAAGGCACCATTAGTTTTCCAGTTATCATTGGGCCTCCATGATACACTTTTCCATGTGCTTGATCTTGAGTTATCATACAATATGCTTCTAGGCATACCTTGGTTACATGAGATTCGAGCAATCCCGTCAACACTGCCACAATGTATCAAGTTTTCTCACTTAGAGATGGAAGTGAATATTCTAAGAGATTTACACCCATATGAGCACTGTAAGCATCTTGAGACTGAGTTTCAAAGCTATAATTATCATTACAATATGAATCCAAGTTATAAGTAGGATAGAGGAAAAGCTATACTTATTTATCCTTCGTTAGATAATTACATAGATCCTAATACCTTAGATTCTCTTTTGCACATGCCACCTCCTGAAGCTTCTACTCATTTCACCATTTCAAATAATGGACCGGGATAATATGTGACCCATGATACATTTCATATTGCCAATCTTCCTCAGAATCCAAAAACCTTTGGGTGACCTAAGGTCATCCCACATATGCACTGGAAATGAAAGAACAAAGATAAGGGACCTATCACATTTTTACCAGCATCTGGCCTAGGACCTAACCCTCTTAAAGGGGAGAAATCATGGTTATATAATGATGACCAAGCTGATTGTTATAAAAATACAATGTACCCTATTCCCAATAGGATCATGGAGTGTCACAATTATGAAAGAAGAGGCCTCAGACCAAATCAGCAAGGAACCATCGAGCCAATTTCCATGACTAAGTATGAAAGACCTTATGGACTTGGATTTAAACTACCTAGGGGTGACCCCACATATCTTATTCAAACTCCATCACCAACGATTAGTGATGATGATGCTGACAGTGAAGTACAGTCTGATCATATCCTTACCTTTGATAACCTAGATGAAATGAACTTATTTGATAACAATGCCATTTGTACCCTTACCCAAGTTGTTCATCACAATCCATTTCTATTATATTATCCCCAACTGATAGATTAGGACCAACAAGAATCTAGTCTATCAATTGATGAGTTCTAAAATGATGAGGCATTTTATGATTTCTTAAGCCTTAGAGATAATGTTCTATTGGGAGATCACAAATCAAGATTCTCAATCACATTAGATCCTTTAGCCTATTTTAGAGAGCAACTGAACACCCTTAGCCAAAAGCAAATAAGTAAAACATTGAGGTCCCAAAGTGAAAACCTCTTTGAGGAACTTTATGACCAAGGAAAAAGTAAAAATAAAGGCTAGTCTAGTGGTGAAAACTTGTTTCAAGAACCATTAGATGAGGGTGTTCATTATTTTTTGAATTTAGACCAGGAGACCACCAATGACAAACTTACATGTGGATAAAAGTTTAATTTTAAGTAATAAGTAGTTGATCAAATACTTCAAGACTTTTTGACTATTTTTGTTACATGGCTAGATCTCCCATTAGGGGATTTAGATTCATCATGCCTATGAGAAGTTGAAGAGCAAGTCCTAATAGAGGACCTTGACATAGTCCAATAGTTTAAGTCATTACCTACTATCCTAGAAGATGGTTTGACCCTTCTAGTCAAAGATACAATGGAAGTAAATATCAGGACTCCATCAGACCTAAAATGGATAAAATTAGGAGCATCTCTTACTGAGGAGGAATGCAACATCTTTATATCTCTTTTGAGAGAGTTTGTGGATATTTTTGGATGGGCTTATTCTGACATGCCAGGTTTAGACCTGCCTTGGTTCTACACCACCTTGTGGTTAATCCTAATGCTAAACTAGTAAAACAAAAGATACATAAGATTAATCCTCGCATGTTGTATTGGTAAATAAAGAGTTGTAAAAACTCTTAGAAGAAGGATGTATCTGATCCATTGACTAATCTAAATGGATCTCTAATGTTGTACATGTTAGTAAAAATCTTGAAGGGATCAAAATTTATATTGATTTTTGAGACATCAACAAAGCCTATCCTAAAGATGATTTTCCCTTGCCTAATATCAACATGATCATTGATTCCATGGTAGGTTATTAAATACTTTTACTTATGGTTTTATTTTCAAGATATAATCAGATCAGAATGGCACCAGAAGATCAGAATAAAATAGCATTCACCACTCCATGGAGAAAATTTTATTATCAGGTGATGCCATTTGGCCTTAAGAATGCTGGAGATACATATCAAAGGGCCATGACTATCATATTCCATGATATGATGTATGATATTATTGAATACTATGTTGATGACGTATTAGGAAAATCCAAAACAAGGGCCGACCATCCAGCAGTGTTGCGCAAGATATCTGAAAGACTATGAGAGTACAAAGTCAACTTGAATCCAAAAAAATGTGTGTTTGGTGTAACCTTAGGAAAATTGCTTAGCTTCGTCATGTCTTGTAGAGGTATTGAAGTCGATCAAGATAAATTCCATGGTATAATCAAGATGCCACCACCAACCAATTTAAAGCAACTCTATAATTTGCAGGGTAAGATCCAGTCAATTCGATGTTTCATCTCTCAATTAGTCAATAAGTGCCATCCATTTACACACCTTTTAAATAAATAAGTTTCATCTCACTGAGATGATCAATTCCAAATAGATTTTTAATAGCTCAAAGATTATCTTATCAATCTACCTATTTTATTACATCCTATGCCAAGAAATCCATTCTTATTATACTTATCAGCTACCAACCATGCTCTGGGGGCACTTTTTAGCTCAACATGATGACAAAATAAAGGAGCATGTTATATACTACCTAAGTCTTACCTTGGTTACATATGAACATAACTATGCACCTATTGAAAAAGCTTATCTAGCTATGGTTTTTACAACTTAGAAACTATGCCATTACATGTTGAATAATAAAACCATGGTCATTTCCAAAGTAGATCCACTTAAGTATCTACTATCTAAAACAACTTTGTAAGATAAAATGGCTAAATGGATCATGTTTCTAAGTGATTTTGACATAGATTATGTCAATCAAAAGGCAATCAAAGGACAAGTTCTTATAGATAAACTTGTTGAAACACCTCTTAGAGACACCCAACCACTCACATTTCAATTTCTTGATGAATCCATCATGACCATCATGGACACACCACTTGAGGAGCAGACCTAGAAGCTGTATTTTGATGGTTCATTCACTGCACATGGATCAGGGGTAGTCCTATTGTTTATTACACCATAGGGGGATCTAATCTCTAAATCATTCAGAATCAGCTTTCCTTGTATAAACAATATGGCCGAGTATGAAGCACTTATTGTAGGACTTCAACAAGCAGTGCATTAGAATATATCTCATCTTCAATTTTATGGTGATTCTGAGTTAATCATCAATCAGGTCATAGATCATTTTCAGACTAAAGATGACAAGTTGGTTCCATATAAAGCCATGGTTGGCACTCTTAAAAATAAAATTACCAACATTTAGTTTGAGCATATACCAAGGGATAGTAACATAATTATAGATGCCATGGCTACTATTAGCTCTCTAATTTGACAAATAGATAAAGCTAGAGAGTGTTAGTTCATCATCAAGAATTTGTCAGCACCAACTCATGAACCTTCACTCATTGCCATGATTTATGATATTTTTGGTTCCAATTCTATCTGGTACTCAGACCTTTACAACTACCTTCATGACCAAGTTCTACCACCTAACCTATCTCAAAAACAAACCAAAGCCTTCATTCATCATTTTACTCATTATAATTTACTTGGATCCACTCTTTACCATCATAGTTTTGATGGAAATCTACTTCATTATTTAACTTTGATAGAGTCTATGTTAGAATTAAGAGAAGTTCACAAAGGAGTATATGGAACCCATTCTAGTGGGGCAGTCCTATCTAAAAATATCTTACATACTGCTTATTATTGGCCCATAGTGGGCGTAGATGCCACTACAAATGTAAATAAATGTGATAAATGTCAATGAAATGCTAATTTGATTTATGCCCCAGCAAAAACTCTAAAACCAATGTTGACACCATGGTCATTTTCTATGTGGGGATTTAACCTCATTAGGAAGATTAACCCCACTTCATATGATGGCCATAAACATATCCTTACCACCACTGAATATTTCACTAAGTGGGTTGAAGCTTTACCCCTCACGTTACTAGAAAGTAAATTTCTAAATTCATCTTCAACCATCTCATTTGCCACTACGGTATCCCCTCTAAAATTATATCTGATAATGGAGGATCATTCAAGAACAAAGATGTAGACCAGTATGTACTGAATACAACATCACCCAACATTTTTCTATAGCATATTACCTTCAAGGTAATGGCCAAGCTGAGGCATCCAACAAAACCCTTACCAACATTCTCAAAAATATTATCAATGATTCTGGTCATGATTGGCACCTCCAAATATTCCCTATCCTTTTGTCATACCATACCAATCATCATACCCCCACAATAGCCACTCCATACTCACTTGTTTATGGTACTAAATCCATCCTTCCCATTGAGGTTGAGTTGACTTCACTATGCATCTCTTTCAATCATGTCCTAAATGATCATGACTATCAAGTAGCTCATGTGAAAGAGTAGGATCTACTTGATGAAAAATACACAACCATGCTCAACAATCTTCAAGCATATCAAAATCAACTCAAAGGCTACTATAATTAGCATGTGAAGTATAGAACATTTGAACTTGGTGATCTTGTTCTTAAATAAAACCCAAAGAATACCACGATCGAGAAGAAACATAAAGGGAAATTCAAACCAAATTAGATAGGGCCTTTTTTATCACTATAGATTATGGATCAAGAGCATATAGGCTTACCACACCAGACAATGATGAACTTCCAGAGCCAATGAATATTATTCATCTCAAGCAGTAATATGCTTAAATTCTGAGGTATATTGTTTGTAAGGATTGTTTCAGTTATGCCATTTTATCACTATTCTTCTTTGTACAAATATCATCTTTATTTATCCTCTTCTCATATCTACTTTCTATTTCTGACCTATTAACCTGATGTGTTCTAAAGCCTAGCCTGTTTGACCTTGGTTTTTGTCATTCATTACACAATTTTAGCATCAAGGTATCTGATCATTTCATCAGTTAGTTCAATTAATTTATATAGGGAGTGTATCTTGGGATAGTGTGATAAAAGTTTTGGTAGTTGCATCCTTCATTTGTTAGTCCTTTCTTACCACTGGTCTTGCTACTAATTATAACCACCTTTGGAAAAATTAGTACCATTGATCTATGTTGTTGTGTCCTAGTTATAACTACCTATAGGCATTATTACCACCTATAGGTAAACTAGGGGCAACACTAAGCCTTCACATACCAACTTTCCACTTCCTATGCCATACTATGTCTTTTTACCAACTGTGCCTATTTTGTTTGAATTAGCTGCCACACTAGTCAAATTTCTCTGATGAAATGGCAAAACTACAGTGACTTGAGGTCCTACTTTGAGACTATGTAGGTAGAACTCAATACTTGTTGAGGTCAGATCAGACACCCTTTTCCCCATGCTCTCACCATTTTGTGAGCAACCTAAGTTTGAATGCTCTCATCATTTTGTGAGCACCCTAAGCCATGCTCTCACCATTTTATGAGAAACCTAAGCCATGCTCTTACCATTTTAAAAGAAACCCAAGTATGAATTATCTCACCATTTTGTGAGCTTGAACCATTTTGTGTCTCATCATTATTGATCGAGTTGAGATACCTTCAAAACATTTCCAAAAACATTTGAAAAAATATTTAAAAAGAATAAAAATATTGACCACTTCCTTGCCTTAAGGATTCTGGGAACCCTTACTAAGTTACAAGTAAATCACTTGTCACTTAGTTTTCCCATCCTTTTTGGCCTTTTTCTCTCACGCACTTGCCATTTTTCAAGACCATTTCTCTTCTTCTATCACATCCATTCTGTTTGTTTTCTTCAATTATCATATTCTTCCCATCCCCTAGGAGAACTACATTTGGCCTGAAGTTTTTTATTGATTATTACATCTATGGAACTATGTAGGAAGTGTCCACTTGCCTAGTACATATGGAGACATCTCATCTACCCCCTCCCTTTTATTTTATTCCCCCATTTTGTTAGTTTGTTAAGTTCTTTCCTATTTTCTTACGGCAATTTTCCTAGGGTTTCTATTACATTGTTTGTTTGTTTATTTCTACTTATTTTTTTTGTTTGTTTGTTTGCTTGCTTGCTTGCTTTCATTACTATTGCCTTGATTAAATTTATGTGTGTTCATTGGGTGATTCCTTGCCCACACTTACACTTAAATCCATCTATATTCATATGTTTACATTATCATCATGGTTTCTATCATTGATACATTATTTTTTATTGAGGATTGGATTTTGAGAGTTAGTCCTTATGCATATTTCGGCCAAGTCTTCATGATGTTATACCATGATTCCTACCGACACGTGATACAACAAACCTCATCTTCAAGAATTCTATTCAAAAAATGGCAACCTTTCTTCGGTACTGGCATCTTGATTTCATCCCAATCATATCCCAAATAGTGTAATTAACCATGAAATAATTTTAACTTTTATTAGTTTAGATGTGCATCTCCATACTAGTAGGGTGTTCCAATTCATCATTACCCTTTGTGTTTAGTTATCATCATCCTTAACCAAGTTTATCATGTTTTCCATAATTAGGGTCCAATGATTATAACCACCTATGGGCAAATCATTACACACCATTCCACCTACATTTCTCAATGATTATAACCACCTTTGGGTAAATCATTATGTTGTCACCACTTTAATTTTTTTGCCCATACAGGGGCATGTTATTCTCTTGTTTGTCTATCCTAATTGGGGAAGCTCCATCTTCTCAATGATTATAACCACCTTTAGACAAATCATTGTGTTATCATACCACATTACCACTATCTAGGTACAATGTTTATAACCACCTTTGGGCAAACCATTGTGCACCATCTCACTTGCATTCTCAATGATATTTACTACTTTTTTAGTATTATTGTGCTTTCACTCTATCATCCTTCCTTTCCTTAGTCCCCTCATTTCATTTCTTTCTTTTTGAGGGACCATTTACTGACCTTCTTATGCCAACCATTCCCTCGAGGGGGCATCATACAGTTAGTTTATCATCATTGTATTTGTAGTCATATAGGACCTTTTCATTCTTTGAGAATATGTTACTATGCTTATAGCTTGCAATGCCTTCCCAAATAGGGTAAAACTGTAGACACCTAAAACTTGCCATCGATAACCTCCAATCAAAATTTTTGCCAATTTCTACCCAAAATGCACAATTTGGCCTTAAAACACTAAAACATGCTAAATGATGTGAAACTAACATATTCAAGTGTTGATTTTGGTCAGAGTATCCCTAAATGGGGTAATGTAATTTGTGATCCAGCTAACTTTGATTAGTTCATTTTGAGTTAAAATGCCAAATTTGCACCCACATGCTCTAGACTACTCTTTCCTATCAAATATTTTATACAAAACTCATACATTTGTTATTTATGGTTGGCAACATCCTAAATGGGAATACGCATCCAATGCATCTGAAATGGAATTCCAATTCCAATCTAGTCAAATTTTGGACCAATAACAAGACGTTATGATCAAATTGAGTAATTTATGCACAAAGTGCTTAATCATGTTTAAGAGCTAATTAACCCAAATCAAGGCCTAATCAAGAATTCCATAGAAATTTATTGAATACTTATTTTTAGAAAATAATATTGAATATCTGCATCATCAAGTGACCTCATTTCTTGGGAAGGTATCCCTAGGCCATAAATGCCATAAATATCAGGATTCATGCCCTCCATGCCTCATCAATACCTTCCATGATTCCCTCCATGCCTATTAATTGCCCCTTCTTCCAATGTCATTATGAAGATAATTACAAACTTAATTCTAAAAATTGAATTAATCCTCAGTCACACATCTCAATCTTGAGATAGATGGTTAAGGTTGATTCTAATCAAATCCAAAAATCTATAAATAGGAGGTCTCACATCAACATTTATAAGTTATTTTGGTGCAAAGTTATTATTCTCAAATATCTTCAAGGATTTGATTATGCAAAGTTATAATGCCAAATTGATTATGAGCCAAGCCAAGCTAAAACTAAAGGTGTCAAGGAGAGATAGAGGTAGTCAAGCCTCCATTGCCAAGGACTTCATGAGCACAAGTTGAGCAAGCCACCACTACAAAAGCATTTGGAACATCCAAGGAAGGTGAGGGAATTCTTGTTTTGTATTCCTTACTTTTTAGTTGTGTTTGTCATTTGTTTTTGTTAAATAAGCTCTCCTTAGTGTCTAGGCCTAAAGATGTTATGTTATTAGTGTGCTTATTTCACTTTGTTTTCTTTTTGGAACTAACACCATACTAACCATCCTCTCTTCAGTTAAATTCTTAGATCACACATATTAAAGGACCTTCAAGGCATTTATTTTCCACTTATTGTCAATGAGTGGTAATTGAAGCATTACTTTATGGTTTCCCATCCAAGTGTTGTTTTTGAATAATTTACCATCAAGTTCTTGTATATATTGTATGTATATTTGTTGCTTTCTAGGTTTTACATGTATATATTTCCCTTGATGCACTTTTATCTTCTTATTTGGTTTTTTTGTCTCTACTTTTTGTTTTATTATGTATTTTGTTTGGATTGTGTTGGGCTCATTAGCTTTGTTTTTGTAGCTATTTTTTGTGCATTATTGTAGGTTTAGTCTTGACCCTTGCACCATGTTCAAAATCAATCTTATAACATGCTTTATGTTTTCTTTAGTAGTAAGAGTATGGTAATTAGCCTATTGATCCAAGTTAAGTTGGTAGTTAACTCTTAAGATTAGAATGGAAGATGACATCATGTAAAAATAGGGTGTCTTTATATATAGTGTATGCATCTAAATTGGCTCACATATATTAACGTCTCTAATATTACTATTAGTTGACACTAATTTCACTTATCTCATTTATTCTAATTAATTTCATTCTAATATCCCCCCTTCCTAGTCATTCCTCTTCTATTATTATTCATTTAGTAACTTTATTCTATCCCATTTCATCGTTAATCCTCATAATCATCTCTTATCCCTTCTAACCTCACTTATCTATTATTTGGGAATTATAAATTCCCAATGACCCACTTATCAGCCTATGCTTAGGCTCTCCTACACCTCTAGTTCTTAATACTTACCTAATTCCTAACTCATCTCCTACCTAATCCTAATTAACCCCTAAGAAGGATTCTATAATTCTCCAATTTTAGAATCCTCTCTATTTTCACCCCTCCTCTCTAAAATCCTCTAAATCTAGAGGTTTCCAAAGAATTTTAAATTCTTTTTAATTCTCCAACCTTGATCTCCCTCATCCAATTTAAAATATTATCCATTGATCTCTCCCTCCATTTTCTATTTAAACAACCCCATTCCTCCATGGAAGGCCATCTTAAAATTCCATAACATCTCCATGCTAAATCAATCCATTTTTAATTAATCATTGAATCAAACATCTACAATCCATGATCATGCTAACATAAAGTCCAAAATCTAAGTTAAGGTAATAAATCCAATCTTCCTATTTTTTTACATCCATTTAATCATGGTTTAGATCACTTAACTTTAGTATTTGAATGTTATTTAAAATATATTTTATTCAATTAGTTATATTTTTGTCTTAATGGCTCTTGACTTTACCTAGTGCTTTGAATTTTGAGTGATTAAATTAGATAGTTTAATTCATAGAGCTCAAATTTCTTACTACATTTTGGTGACCATGGTGGGAATATCACTCCCAATTTAAAAAATTTATTTGTTAGTGGTGATTTTTCTAGTTTACAGGTCTGATTAGATACAAAAAATCTCAATTTTTTTATGTTTGGCACACACAGGAGGAAGTTATGGCTTTGCACTGCTATTTGCAACCTTGTAGTTGTAGTTTTGTCTTGAAATTCATGACTTTTCACTAACTATTTGACTTGACCGCTAACTATGATCCAAGAACTAAATTTACCCTTATAGATAAATCATACAATTTTTCAAACAAAATACTAAAAATCTCAATTCCTTTAATGAAATAGAATTGGGTGCAGAAATTTAAATTTCTTGATTAATGAAATAGGAAATTGATTTAATTTTCAAACTAATCCATGAACATTAATTATCCCCTGCTAATAAACACTATTTCATTTAAAAATAGATTTTAATATAATAAGTCAATTTCAAAAATTTATTTAAATAAAATTGACTTTTTTAATCTGAATGTAATTTATCTGAATAATTATGATAATGAGTTATTCTATAAACTTATATAATTTTGTTGTTCAGTTAAAACCATTCAATTCACATTTTTTATCCTCTATAAATAATCCAAGTTCATAAAAATAGTGGTCAAACAAAGTTTGTGCAAAATAATAATTATCTCTACATTGTAAGTAATTGGTTAACAGATTTACGATTGACTTCACAATGCGTATTTATAGTCTATTTGGATTAAAATAAGATATTAATTTTCCAATTTCCCTTTAAGTAAATATAAAAATTAATTTATAAAACTTATGTAATTTAATTAAAGAAATTAAAAGAATTTCATATCACAAAGAAGAAATTGAAAAAAAATGACACAAAAGATTTATTTACAGGGTTCACTAAATGGTTACATCTCCAGATCCACTCTATGAGTGTTTTGATTTATTAAAAACTCTTCAATAATAATAATAAATTTTTTCTAGTAAAATAGAATTCTTCCATACTAGATAATATGTTTGTGTAATAAATAAATATAAACCTCTTTAATTTACTCAAGGTTCTTACTACCTTTGTAATCCAGATATATTTTTGTGCGAAAAATCCCTATACTTCCTACTTAGTGTTGGTTGGACATTAACAAATTTCTCTCCAGGGGCCCTAATAATTTCCCTAAATTGGGTTTTTCCTATTTCGACACCATGGCATTATATTATTTCTTCTACCTTCACACATTGGCTAAGAATAATTATTATTTTCTTATAATAATGATTTTCCCTCATTTTTGCATTGATGTTCCATTAAAAATGTGCCATATATAATTTTGGCACTAAAAATAATTATGTAATTAAAGCAAGCTTTGAATAGGCTTTGCCAGCGTTATACCCTTTTTTGTCAATATTTCGACATACAATACTTGTCAAGAATCTTCTAGAAACTACAAAGAATAAATTTCCATATGAATATACCAACTACGTGTATTTCAAGATCAAGATTGACACTAAATAATTAATCAATGCCACATATTTTCTAACATAATAATAATAATAATAATTCCTACTTAAATGTAGAAACAATACATTGCATGTAATTTGTTAAAAATATTACAACGCCAAAATTCTAGTTCTTAAACCATGCATTGGTGCCAAGAATATACCAACACCATAAAACAAGAATCAAGATTTGCACTTTCTCGGTGAATAAATATTACCATGCACAACAAAAACCATCATAAAAATTCCTCGCACCATCCAATTTTTTAGGCCCCCATGCCCATGCAAAGTAGATGTCCCACGTTAGAATTAAAAAGGAAATAATGTTTTTAGTGTACATGAGAAGGTAAGAAATTAAAACATAAGCCATAGTTAAATCCATGCCATATGTGGATAAGTTTTTAAAATATTTATCTCACGAATAAAGAAAACCCAAATCCATGCCATATGTGGATAAGTTTTTAAAATATTTATCTCACGAATAAAGAAAACACAAATAACTTTCCACCAACCGTATTCTCTTTGCAAATGGGTGTCCATGTGGTAAAGTGGAGTTAAACGGTGAGAAAAATAAAGTTTAGTGGACTTGGGTATATAAATAACATATCTCATATTAAATTCATCTCCATTCAAAATAAAATGGAATTTCACATGGGGCATGGGAAATATGGGTGAATAAGGTTTATTTTTGGGATAATGGTTTATATTTTTTTTTAAATAATACCCCCCACATCTTTTTATTTTTTTAAAAACCCATCCATGTGGAAGTAAAGGTAGGGATTGGATTTTTTGAGGGATTTAATTTTAAAATATTCAATTGTTTTAATAAAATCTTAAAATAGGATAATTAAATTAAAGTTGGATTTAATATTTTATGGTATTTAAAATTCCATTAATAATAGGATATTAGAATTATTTTGAAATTGGAAAAAATGGAGGAATTACGGTGAAAAAATAATTTAAAACTATAATTTAAAAAAAAAACCTTTGGATGAAAGCCCCCCAATAAGACCCTGTTGATCCCCAAAAGGTCAAATCCCTTTCTGAATCTATAAATAATTCCTCTACAAAACATCACTATAAAATATCATGGTAACGATTAAAAAATCAAATTGAATCCCTAAAATGCTAGTGAAAGAAATATCTATCCCATACCAAATTGTAGATAGAAGTAAACTGCCTGCTCAAATGTTACATCTTCAAAATGGTGAATCTGACTATAAAACAGTCACCAAGTGCAACTGCAAACCATTTTGTTAGTGTAATAAAAATACACTCTAATTGTAACCATATTTGATAGTTACAATAAATGCCTAAAATGAATAAGGGACTTTATAAATATGCAAATATCATGCATGGCTATAAAAAGTTTGTAAATTTATTATAATTACAAATGGATCCAAAAAAGGGTCTTATAAGCCTCTCATTTTCACAATGTAAATGAAAACATATATACTTAAATACATTTTTTTCTCAAAATATACATATTGATCATGCCCCGTATAACCTAAATATACTGTAGTCAAAGTTTAAAAAAGAAGTTTTTCCAGAAACTCAAATGTGAGAAAAATAATCCAAGTATGATAAATTTGTCCCTTGGTTTTTCTCTACAGGTGACTTCAATAAACCAAATTCAAATCTTAAAATTATTTGAAAATATATCAAAATTTTAATATGAGTTAATTCTTTTACCAATGCATTAGGAACTCAAAAATTTATTTAGGAGAATAAATAAAGCTTAGCAAAACCATAAACATGAGAACATAATCCAAGTATGATAAACATGTTCCTTAGATTTTTTCATAGCTGGTAGCTCCAAAAATTATGTTTAAAACTAAAATATATTCCTTTCAAATGGAATCCCAAAACTACTTTGAACATTTTCATGTTAAGAAACTATCAGTTTTTAAAATATTTATCTCACGAATAAAGAAAACACAAATAACTTTCCACCAACCGTATTTTCTTTGCAAATGGGTGTCCATGTGGTAAAGTGGAGTTAAACGGTGAGAAAAATAAAGTTTAGTGGACTTGGGTATATAAATAACATATCTCATATTAAATTCATCTCCATTCAAAATAAAATGGAATTTCACATGGGGCATGAGAAATATGGGTGAATAAGGTTTATTTTTGGGATAATGGTTTATATTTTTTTTTAAATAATACCCCCCACATCTTTTTATTTTTTAAAAAACCCATCCATGTGGAAGTAAAGGTAGGGATTGGATTTTTTGAGGGATTTAATTTTAAAATATTCAATTGTTTTAATAAAATCTTAAAATAGGATAATTAAATCAAAGTTGGATTTAATATTTTATGGTATTTAAAATTCCATTAATAATAGGATATTAGAATTATTTTGAAATTGGAAAAAATGGAGGAATTACGGTGAAAAAATAATTTAAAACTATAATTTAAAAAAAAAACCTTTGGATGAAAGCCCCCCAATAAGACTCTGTTGATCCCCAAAAGGTCAAATCCCTTTCTGAATCTATAAATAATTCCTCTACAAAACATCACTATAAAATATCATGGTAACGATTAAAAAATCAAATTGAATCCCTAAAATGCTAGTGAAAGAAATATCTATCCCATACCAAATTGTAGATAGAAGTACACTGCCTGCTCAAATGTTACATCTTCAAAATGGTGAATCTGACTATAAAACAGTCACCAAGTGCAACTGCAAACCATTTTGTTAGTGTAATAAAAATACACTCTAATTGTAACCATATTTAATAGTTACAATAAATGCCTAAAATGAATAAGGGACTTTATAAATATGCAAATATCATGCATGGCTATAAAAAGTTTGTAAATTTATTATAATTACAAATGGATCCAAAAAAGGGTCTTATAAGCCTCTCATTTTCACAATGTAAATGAAAACATATATACTTAAATACATTTTTTTCTCAAAATATACATATTGATCATGCCCCGTATAACCTAAATATACTGTAGTCAAAGTTTAAAAAAGAAGTTTTTCCAGAAACTCAAATGTGAGAAAAATAATCCAAGTATGATAAATTTGTCCCTTGGTTTTTCTCTACAGGTGACTTCAATAAACCAAATTCAAATCTTAAAATTATTTGAAAATATATCAAAATTTTAATATGAGTTAATTCTTTTACCAATGCATTAGGAACTCAAAAATTTATTTAGGAGAATAAATAAAGCTTAGCAAAACCATAAACATGAGAACATAATCCAAGTATGATAAACATGTTCCTTAGATTTTTTCATAGCTGGTAGCTCCAAAAATTATGTTTAAAACTAAAATATATTCCTTTCAAATGGAATCCCAAAACTACTTTGAACATTTTCATGTTAAGAAACTATCAGTTTTTAAAATATTTATCTCACGAATAAAGAAAACACAAATAACTTTCCACCAACCGTATTTTCTTTGCAAATGGGTGTCCATGTGGTAAAGTGGAGTTAAACGGTGAGAAAAATAAAGTTTAGTGGACTTGGGTATATAAATAACATATCTCATATTAAATTCATCTCCATTCAAAATAAAATGGAATTTCACATGGGGCATGAGAAATATGGGTGAATAAGGTTTATTTTTGGGATAATGGTTTATATTTTTTTTTAAATAATACCCCCCACATCTTTTTATTTTTTAAAAAACCCATCCATGTGGAAGTAAAGGTAGGGATTGGATTTTTTGAGGGATTTAATTTTAAAATATTCAATTGTTTTAATAAAATCTTAAAATAGGATAATTAAATCAAAGTTGGATTTAATATTTTATGGTATTTAAAATTCCATTAATAATAGGATATTAGAATTATTTTGAAATTGGAAAAAATGGAGGAATTACGGTGAAAAAATAATTTAAAACTATAATTTAAAAAAAAAACCTTTGGATGAAAGCCCCCCAATAAGACCCTGTTGATCCCCAAAAGGTCAAATCCCTTTCTGAATCTATAAATAATTCCTCTACAAAACATCACTATAAAATATCATGGTAACGATTAAAAAATCAAATTGAATCCCTAAAATGCTAGTGAAAGAAATATCTATCCCATACCAAATTGTAGATAGAAGTACACTGCCTGCTCAAATGTTACATCTTCAAAATGGTGAATCTGACTATAAAACAGTCACCAAGTGCAACTGCAAACCATTTTGTTAGTGTAATAAAAATACACTCTAATTGTAACCATATTTGATAGTTACAATAAATGCCTAAAATGAATAAGGGACTTTATAAATATGCAAATATCATGCATGGCTATAAAAAGTTTGTAAATTTATTATAATTACAAATGGATCCAAAAAAGGGTCTTATAAGCCTCTCATTTTCACAATGTAAATGAAAACATATATACTTAAATACATTTTTTTCTCAAAATATACATATTGATCATGCCCCGTATAACCTAAATATACTGTAGTCAAAGTTTAAAAAAGAAGTTTTTCCAGAAACTCAAATGTGAGAAAAATAATCCAAGTATGATAAATTTGTCCCTTGGTTTTTCTCTACAGGTGACTTCAATAAACCAAATTCAAATCTTAAAATTATTTGAAAATATATCAAAATTTTAATATGAGTTAATTCTTTTACCAATGCATTAGGAACTCAAAAATTTATTTAGGAGAATAAATAAAGCTTAGCAAAACCATAAACATGAGAACATAATCCAAGTATGATAAACATGTTCCTTAGATTTTTTCATAGCTGGTAGCTCCAAAAATTATGTTTAAAACTAAAATATATTCCTTTCAAATGGAATCCCAAAACTACTTTGAACATTTTCATGTTAAGAAACTATCAGTTTTTAAAATATTTATCTCACGAATAAAGAAAACACAAATAACTTTCCACCAACCGTATTTTCTTTGCAAATGGGTGTCCATGTGGTAAAGTGGAGTTAAACGGTGAGAAAAATAAAGTTTAGTGGACTTGGGTATATAAATAACATATCTCATATTAAATTCATCTCCATTCAAAATAAAATGGAATTTCACATGGGGCATGAGAAATATGGGTGAATAAGGTTTATTTTTGGGATAATGGTTTATATTTTTTTTTAAATAATACCCCCCACATCTTTTTATTTTTTTAAAAACCCATCCATGTGGAAGTAAAGGTAGGGATTGGATTTTTTGAGGGATTTAATTTTAAAATATTCAATTGTTTTAATAAAATCTTAAAATAGGATAATTAAATTAAAGTTGGATTTAATATTTTATGGTATTTAAAATTTCATTAATAATAGGATATTAGAATTATTTTGAAATTGGAAAAAATGGAGGAATTACGGTGAAAAAATAATTTAAAACTATAATTTAAAAAAAAAACCTTTGGATGAAAGCCCCCCAATAAGACCCTGTTGATCCCCAAAAGGTCAAATCCCTTTCTGAATCTATAAATAATTCCTCTACAAAACATCACTATAAAATATCATGGTAACGATTAAAAAATCAAATTGAATCCCTAAAATGCTAGTGAAAGAAATATCTATCCCATACCAAATTGTAGATAGAAGTAAACTGCCTGCTCAAATGTTACATCTTCAAAATGGTGAATCTGACTATAAAACAGTCACCAAGTGCAACTGCAAACCATTTTGTTAGTGTAATAAAAATACACTCTAATTGTAACCATATTTGATAGTTACAATAAATGCCTAAAATGAATAAGGGACTTTATAAATATGCAAATATCATGCATGGCTATAAAAAGTTTGTAAATTTATTATAATTACAAATGGATCCAAAAAAGGGTCTTATAAGCCTCTCATTTTCACAATGTAAATGAAAACATATATACTTAAATACATTTTTTCTCAAAATATACATATTGATCATGCCCCGTATAACCTAAATATACTGTAGTCAAAGTTTAAAAAAGAAGTTTTTCCAGAAACTCAAATGTGAGAAAAATAATCCAAGTATGATAAATTTGTCCCTTGGTTTTTCTCTACAGGTGACTTCAATAAACCAAATTCAAATCTTAAAATTATTTGAAAATATATCAAAATTTTAATATGAGTTAATTCTTTTACCAATGCATTAGGAACTCAAAAATTTATTTAGGAGAATAAATAAAGCTTAGCAAAACCATAAACATGAGAACATAATCCAAGTATGATAAACATGTTCCTTAGATTTTTTCATCGTTGGTAGCTCCAAAAATTATGTTTAAAACTAAAATATATTCCTTTCAAATGGAATCCCAAAACTACTTTGAACATTTTCATGTTAAGAAACTATCATATCTATGCAAACATGAAACTAAAGAATTGTTTTTCAAACCGCTTAACTAGATTATCCTTAGATTTTATTTGAGTTTCTACATGGGTTATATTTGAAACTATTAGTTTAACAATTATTTCCTTTTTCACAACTCTCCAATGTTGTTTGGGATGAAGCTGGCAACACCTATTAACCTCATGTCCTTTCCTATTACAATGAGTACAAAAATATTTGTCCACTCTTTTGGAAAATATACTCTTATTTCTGTTCTCATAATACTATCTAGGAGAGTGGTCTTTCAAAATATTACCTAACAAAGATTTACGTTTCTAACATTTGTCTACACATTGGTTAGACAATCCACAAAATTGCATGGATAAACATACCAAAACTTTTATGTACCATAATCAAAAGGAATGTTGAAATATTTATGTTGTCTGGTAGAATTAATAAACATTATTGTAAGTGTAACAAAAAAATGTGTTTTACCTTCCATTCAAGATGATTTACACTTCTTTGTAGCACCTCTTACTTCTACTTTCTTAGAACATTCATCTGTTTCATTCTGATTACCATATCTATATCCCAAACCTATATGATGAGGCTTATTCTCTACCTTAATGGGGTTAGCAATGCCTTGGACATCTTTTCCAAGGCCTTTTCCATTAAATCCCATTTTAACAATTAATTTTGAACCTATACCTCTAGTGTGTTGCTTAAACTTACAAAAATATTTTTATTAGATTCATGATGGAAAGGAAAAGTAACTAGTGACTCACATTCACTTACAGTGTTTAATGAATCTATTTGTGAACTTGTGGGAGAGAAATGTCTTATATGCATAATGGACTTGTTTTTCTCCTTCGTGCCATCATTATTTTGTAAATTTGATAAGAAATCATCCTTAGCTTGCAACTCTTTTTTCAACCTATCAATCTCCTCTTACAAAGAGTAAAACTTTGCTCTTAGGAAAGAGTTCTTTTCTTGAATCTACATATTAAATGCTTTGAGCTCATCAAGTTTCTCATATTTGGACAACTTGCCCATGGTTTCCTGTTCCTACAAACAACTTGTACTTCTAACACTGCAAATGGAGTAAACAATAGTTTGCAAGGAATCCAACCAATACTAAAACTGAATTCAAATTTTCATACAATCAGAAGCTAATCTCTACATTCTAACTACTCTGATACCAAACTGATCAAAAAAATAGATTTATCCCTATAGATAAATCATATAGTTTTTTCAAACGGATATTGAAAATCTCAATTCCTTTAATGAAATAGAATTGGATGCAAAACTTTTAATTTCCTAATTAATGAAATAGGAAATTGATTTAATATTCAAATTGATCCATGAACATTAATTATCCCTTGCTAATAAATATTGTTTTATTTAAAAATGGATTTTAATATAATAAGTCAACTTCTAAAGTTTATTTAAATAAAATTTACTTTTTTAATCCGAATGTAATTTATCTAAACAATTTTGATTATGAGTTATTCTGTAAACTCATCTAGTTATGTTGTTTAGTTAAAACCATTCAATTCACATTTTTTATCTTTTGCAAATAATCCAAGTTCATAAAAATTTTATAGTCTACTTGGATTAAAACTAGATATTAATTTTCCAATTTCCCTTTAAGTAAATCCAAAAATTAATTTATAAAAATTCCATAATTTAATTAACGAAATTGAAAAAAAATCAGATTACAGAGATTTTTTTTTTTAAAAATGACACAAAAGATTTGTTTACAAGGTTCATCAAATAGCTACATCCTTGTATCCACTCCATGAGTATTCTGATCTATTACAAAAAATTTGAGAATAACTACAAAACCTATCTGAGTAAAATAAAATTCTTCTGTACTAGATAGTTTATCTATGTAACAAATAAAAATAAACTTTTTTAATTTACCCAAGGTTCTTACTGTCTCTGCAATCCAAATCTATCTTTATGTGAAAAATCCCTCTACTTCTCAGAGAAATCTCCTTATTGCCTCTATGGAAAATCCCTCTGCTTTTCGGAGATATCTCCTTACTACTTATATAAAATAACCTGTAGTCATGTATTTCTCAATGCTACTTGGCATTGGCTAGACATTAACAAATTTCCCTCCAAATGCACCAACAATTTCCCCAAATTGGGTTTTTCCTATTTTGATAGCATGGATTTTCTGACTTCACACATTTGCTGAAAATAATTATTGTTTTCCCACAATAATGATTTTTTCCCATTTTTGGGTTGATGTTCCATTAAAAATGGGTCGTACATAATTATGGAGCTAAAAACAATTTTGTAATTAAATTAAGCTTTGAATAGGATTTGCCAGTTATAAATCCTTTGTCATCAATATTTTTGCATACAATAACTGTCAAGAATCTTCTAGAAATTTTAAAGAGTAAATTGCCATCCCAATATACCAACTACGTGTATTTCAAGATCAAGATTAACAATTCAAGATCAAGATTGGTGCTAAAAAATTAATCAATACCACATATTTTCTAACGTTATTGTTGTTGTTGTTGTTGTTCCCACTTGATTGTAGAAACAATGCATTGTATGTAATTATTTAAAAAGATTCCCACATCAAGATTTTAGTTCTTAAGCCATGCATTGGCATCAAGAATATACCAACACCATAAAACAAGAATCAAGATTTACATTTTTTGGGGGGTAAATAAAGATTCCCATGCAAAATAAAGACCATCATGAAAATTCCACACTCCATCCAACTTTCTACGCCCCCATGCCCATGAAAAGGTAATAATGTTTTTAATGTGCATGACAAGGTAAAGAATTAAAACATAAGCCATAGTTAAATGCATGCCATATGTCGATAAGTTTTTAAAACATTTATCTCCCAATTAAAGAAATCCCAAATAACTTTCCACCAATTGTACTCTCTTTGCAAATGGGTGTCCACATGGTAAAGTGGAGTAAAACGGTGGGTAAAATAAAGTTTAGTGGACTTGGGTTTATAAATAACATAACCCCTATTGAACTCACCCCCATCCAAAATAAAATGGAATTCCACGTGGGGCATGGGAAATATTTTTGGGATAATGGTTTATATATATATATATATATATATATATATATATATATATAAATAATATCTCATCATTTAAAAAAAAAAAAAATCCATCCACATGGAAGTAAAGGTGGGGATAATTAGATTTTTTTGGGGATTTAATTTTAAAATATTTAATAGTTTTAATAAAACCATAAAATACGATAATTAAATTAAATTTAGATTTAATATCTTATGGTATTTAAAAAACCATTAATAATAGGATATTAAGATTATTTTGAAATTGAGAAAAATAGAAGAATTACGATGAAAAAATAATTTAAAATCATAATTTAAAAAAATCTTCTAGATCAAACCGTTTGCTCTGACTTTAATAGATTTCTTGCCTTCCAACAATACCAAAACTCACAAATCGTGACTTTGCATAGAGAGTTATGATTTTGCATATGTAGTAGTGATTTTGTCTAATTGCTAATAGTCTTCAGGTTTTGTAGGTCTCAGTCTTTATAAAAATCATGACTTTGAAAGTCATGACTTTGACCTATAAATTGTGGTATTGTGGTCGAGAGTCGCGATTTTGTAAATTTAAAAAATCACTAAATAATTGATAATTGTGCTTTAACCTGCATGCTTAGTCTTGATGTTTGCTATTTTACAGGAGACATATAATCCTTTTGATCCTCAAATAACCCCTCTTTTTCATTATGTTTACATCATTTAGGTCTAAAAGGAGAAATTTTGGCTAATCTTATTTTTGTAACAAGACTCCATCTCTATAGGTTTGTTGTGTGATTGGTAGGATAGAGGCCAGTGGGCAAGGCAAGGAAATAATCTACATATTAGAAAATAAAACACAACCTTTACCCTTCTCCCCTATCTTCTACAAAACCACAAATAAAAAAAAAATGAGAATCGTGATCTTGCTCTGTGAAATCGTGATTTTGCAATTTTAACTTAATTCTATAAAATTTTGCCATTCTATCTATTGGTTATCATCTTTGATTTACATAGGGCAAACTTAGGACCTAATCTAACTAAAATCACTCCTTTTCTAGTCCTATATTTTATCCATCTTTGATAAACATCTCTATCTTATAAAATGTTGGGATGTATCATAAATTATTTTTAATCTGTCAATCTCTAAGTAGACATTTTAGGGCATCTAAATAATCTATCATACCCTGTATATCTATTTGGTCTAGCAAAAAGCTAAATTTTAAGGTTGTGTACTTTATCACAAAACTACTAATATCAATTTATAGTTAATAGTGATTTTGTCTGGTTAAGTCACAATTTTGTCTATCATGATTTTGTAGTCTAACTGTCACAATTAAGTGTCTATTGCAAAATTATAACTCACAAATTATGATAGTGTACTAGTAGTTGTGGTTTTACACTATGTAATTGTGATTTTGCATTTGATTTTGTCCTTTTTGAGTCTTTTTTTTCTATGAATTTTGAGTTATTTTGGGTCTCCTAGAAGGCTCCTTGAACCCACTAAGGGTTGCCATCCCCAGACCCCCATATCATGTCTCGCTCACCCCAAAGAAATTATAGAGCTAAATTACAATTTTTTTAGGGTGTTTTTCTTAAGTCATATTGGACTAACGTCTTGTTTCTTGCATGGGTGAACCTAGAAGCTATTTTATTTTGTTTAACATCTTATCTTGTAGGTCATATTTTGGTCTAACATCATTTGTCTTTTAAGTTTCCTTTCAAAATCATCAATCAAAACTACTAATCATTATCTTGCAAGTTGCCTATTTAAAATTGTTAAATCAAAACTATTAACTGTGTGCTTATAGGCTGCCTGTCAAAAAATCTTTTTTGGGCACTTTAAAAATTATTTTTAAATCATTTCAATCATCATTATTATTTTTTATTTTATATCTCTTTTATATTCTTGCTTCTTGTAAATATCTCACACTTAATCGTAATCAGTTAATTAATCTCTTTTTCCTTTGTTTATATCCTAAGGGCAATGGTGGTGTATGCTCTCCTCCTTGCATCCTTACAATTATTTCTAGAGGATCAAAAACCACAGACCCTCCTTGTTTTTATTCTATACGGGTTGGTGATGTGGATTTCACCACCATGAAATATACCATACTCTATGTTCCAGTGGAGTATAAAAATCAAGAGAGTTGTCATTGGGTGCCTAAGTAGAATTCCCCATAAAGGGTTCCATAGAGTAAAGGGTAGTTAATATCCAATATGTAGGGAAGTTATATATCATCCTATATGGACTTGAGCCCCACTATACCTTTGCATATTTAGGGGATGAACGTAGAGATCCCATGTAAACCTAGAATAGGATCCTTTAATTGTAATAGGTGTACTACTACCATATTCAGTATCAGCTCCTAAGTAGACATCATGTGTAAATGGGATTGAGAGGGTATGGTAAATTATATAATGGGTCATCAGCCTATAACCTCACCCATGAATTCATTTGATGGTAAAGGCATCGAGTTACACACCCATCAGTTTATTAAGCATAGGTTTGTGGTTTGCTTGCTTGGATGTGTGTCATGTTAAACCAGTGTTGGTTGTGCACCAAGTTAGCCTTCACCCAAACCTATACATACCTTTTTAGGTCTTTACACAACCCATCAAGTATATCATTATCATCATCCCATTTTACATATTTTCCTTTTGTACATCCTTTTACACATCCCATGCTATCTCCCATCATCATCTTATTTTAATTTCTACCTAATCTCACTATATCCACCTATCATTAGTCATATCCCACTTATCACATATCCTAGTCACACCTTGTCATCCACATATTATCATACATAATCCTAAATATCCCCATAAAATCTTGTCTCATTCCTTCTATCCCCTTGTATATCCTTATCTTAAGCTCTTGTACATACCTTTCACTAGATCCACCTGACATTAGTTCATCCCCCCATCACCTACATATCCTAATCATATCTCATCATCCACATCTTATCCTAAATCCATACCCTATCATTATATTGACCTTGACTTCATCACTGATCTAATTTAACCTCATCCTATCTTATCTTATATTAGCTTTTTAGGTCTTAACCATGTCTAAACCATTTCCATCATTACCCCTAATAATTTCACCATCACCTATCTATACTCATCCCTATCCCATCATCCAATCACCTTCATCATATAATCCTACCCCCATCCCACCTTGAGAAAATCAGTCCAATATTTTGAGCTAGTCCTCTTGATACCCATCTATATCATCTTCTCATCTTGATCCACTCTTGCTTATCATTTGGTCAAATCTTATACCTAGTCAATATCCTACTATCATCTCATCACTTTATCATTTTCAATATATCAAACCCATTAATCATCAATCTAATCATTCCTCATCAAAACATCTTGCCTATTCATAAACTATAACCCATCCAATCATGACCTTACTATTTTGTATCTAGGGATCCATATAATCCCCAATCTTTTTGCTAACTTGACAACTAAGCATTATTGATAGGTCGTTATCACCTATTGCACTACTAGTCTAAAATCTAATCCTATTCCTATATAATCTTAATCACATTTCATCCTCATCATCACCTTATATAATAGCTCAGTCCTTTAGACCTACTTTGTTCAATAAGCCATCTCTAATCCTTTATCTACATCTGCATCATCACCCATTTTTTATCACTCATCCCCATGGATTTGGACCTAGTCCTCATAGAGCAATACATCTTAACCAATAATGATGACGTCCTTTTGTGAGCACTAGAAGTGGGTGCTCGCTTCCCTACTGACCTTGATCCCATTTTCCCCAATTCACCATCCCACTTCTTTCTCCATCCATAATCCCTTAGATCATCAAAATCAATTCTATCATTCCTCGATGTAGTCATCCTAATCAATCAATACATAATATAGAATAAATATGAATTCCTTTTGTGGCTATGGAATATGGGTTCATGCTTTCATGATGATTTTGACCCCACATACCTAAAATCCCCTCCCAAATGAGTCTACCACAGAACCTTATTATCATTCCAACCCAGTCCAGCATCTACTAGCCCTATACAAATCCCGTTAACCCCCATTTATAATTATCCACAGTCAAATCCTCCATCCCCCAATAGCATCACTTTAAAATCCAACACTCTAGCCCAGCAAGTCCGCCACCTTTTGTCACCCACCACCCTAAAGTTAGACCCCACTCTCATAGACAAATACATAGATTACAACAAGGATGAGATGCTTTTGTAGTCCCTTATGATGGTTGTCTCACTTATTTAAGGTTTAGACCCCCTTAAACTCATTTCACCTCTAGGGAAAACCCCTTTATGTGAGTCCTATGTATATTCTTCATCCCATAGTCATAACCCATCATCATCCACATCTTATTCTACTAGCAAAAGGAATCTAACCTTGGCCACTCATCCTTCCACCTAGTCACATCAAACACCATCTGATCTAAAGTCCAATGCATACACAAAAGTTACAAAGTAAAGTGGGTCCTTATACTCCCCTTCCTATATGCTTATAATCCTTTTTCCAATAACTAGTCACTACCAACATGATGGTTTATCCACCCATCTAACATCTTGATCCCACCAAGCCTAAGCCACTTGAATATAATTTTCATCAATATTATGCATATCACTAAACCTAGGGGCATACCATTAATCAATTTCATGATTTCCAAGAATATGTCTAGAACTTTATTGACCATGGTGACATAGTAATTAAGGATGAACCAAATGAGTCTACATCCCTAGGTAAACAAGAAGAGGAATGCCAAGATACCATTCTTACTCACAATAAAGCCCTTCCATGCCAAGGTCAAGACATAAAATCCCTCTTCCATGATCCCCCCATTGTTGACTAATCCTCCATCAAACACAAGTCCATTTCCCAAACACCCAGTCCTCCTATATCTCATAATTCCTTTTTGGGCCTATCTTTGCTCAGTCCATTATTGCTCCATCATCCCCCCATGTTGAAAGGAAACTTTTGGACAATTACTCTTCTCCTAGCAACATCATGTCTTATACATCGATAACAGCATCAGCACTAATAAAAAAATTCTCTGCATCAGGATCATACTCAACCCTAGCATCTGAATATGATTCCCCATTAGAAACATCATCTCTCAATTCGAATAACAACTAGTCACTAGATATATATTTTTATCCTAATCCAAGTGATGAATTTAAAACCAAGTTTTTACAAGTTTTATCTGTTCAAGATTTTTAGAACATATTTGATCCTAAATTGGATGTGTACCTTACAACTTGTCTTAGTGATCCTTTTGAGATTCTTGAAGACATTTTCTCTGACTTTGAGGCTGGGTCCCCTACTAACATTTATGAGGACTATGCTTCCCATTATCCCCTTAATCCCTCACACAACATTAATCATCCACCTCGCTATATTTCACTCCATGAAGGGAATGAATAAGATCATGCATTGTTGGATTCCCCTCTACATTCAATATTGTGTGTCACAGATACAATGGTCCAAGACCATATTCCAAAATTCATAAATCATGATCAAATCATCTTTGATCCCATAAGTCAAAGTCAATAAAATTCAAATTATCAACCTAATCAAAAAATGTCTTCTCCTACTAAAGCCAAAAATTAGGCACTAAGGGAATGTCAATGTCAAAATAATCATCAAAAATCCATCTCCCCTAGTGAAACCCAAAATCCAGCATGAGGGGGAAGTCAAAGTCAAACCCAATCAACAAATCAAAATAATGTCAAAAGTAATAATCATATTATCGACCATCCTCTTAATGTTTAGATCAAATAATAATGTCTTGTATCCCTTAATCTCATGAAACCAATCTAAAATATCCCCTCCACCATATATAATGGTGTATGCAACTATTGAACCCCATTTCCACCCCCCATCCCATCATATCATCCATCATGATCCTATCCCTCCCTCACATCCTATATCTCATCATCAAAATCATGACATTCTCCCATCCATATCATATCACCAATCCCTGGGCAACATTGTCCCTTATAAGGGTTACAAATACACTTGGTCAAAATGTCTAGAGGACATTAAATCAAGAATCAATAAAGGCCACCAAGACATTGATGCATCTAATAGCAGTGACACGGTCCTAACATCAGGCATATCTATAACAGGTGTTGGCTAAAAATTCCTCCAGTGTCAACGTTCTTGCATCTCAGACCCACATCTAATAAATTGAGATTCCCAAAAATCAAAACATCAAAAAAGTCAAAAAAAATCATTCATCCAATGGTGAAAACCAATTTTATAGTGCCTTGGGAAACTACCATGATGAAAACCAATTTTTGGAATCATGGTAAAATAAAATCTATTGTCCACATTGTACCTCAACATTAAGGGTATTATCCATCATTTGTCCATCCCTTTCATCCCATCCCTATCATATCTCTTGGTCTATCGATCCTATCCATAACCCATCATATCATGTATCATATCTCTCTTTCCTTCTTGTCTTAACCTTCATAAGGATGCAAAGGGTATCTTGAGAAATGTTTTGGAATAATCTTGGCATATCCCCTAATGGACATGTAGGTAACTAAACACCCATTTCCTTTATGATGTGGTCATTGGCAATCCCTAGTCCCTTCAACCTTGGTCCTCATCCCCATTTTTGCATCACCCTCATCCTCTTATCGCTCATCTTTCCACCCTCATTTGGTTACTAGGTTTGGTATTCCCTTTGTTAGTAACCTCATTTGTATAGTGTATATACATATTCCAAAGTCCTTAAATTTTTAAATATTCCAAAAACCCTTAAAAAATCATAAAATATGAAAATGCCAAAAATAGTCCATTGTGTCTTATCTTATTCCTACTCTCCTAGTCACATCCATCTCCATGACATCATCCTAAACCACATCTAATACTCATCCTATCTATCATGTTGTCCATATCCCCATCCCAAATGATGTTTGATATCCCATCCATCATTTCATCTTGGAACCCACTCCTAGTGGTCACCCATATATGTCTTCAACATCATCCTTTTTGATAAAGGTGTTATCAACATACACAACCTTGTCATAGAATTTAGTCTAGCACCCACAACTTCTCTAACATTGTCTCTTCATACCTAGCACCCATCCAATCACTATTTTTTTAGTATGAAAGGTATATGATCCCATCACTTCTATATCATTGCATCTTCATACCTAACACCCATACAATCACTATTTTGCTCATATGAAAGATATTTGATCCCATCATCTACTATTATTTTTGCTAGATTAGACTCTTATAAGGTTTGTCTTTCGATAATCCTTGGTCATCTTCATATCCACATCATCATCCCAGTCCCTCCTCTAGCCCAACATCCACCTACACATTCATATCCCTACATGCATCCTAATCCTAATCATCATTAGCCTATCCCAAATCTAATTCTATCTTTAATGCACCATCACATCATGATCATCCTATTCTAGTCCATGACCCAATCACTCATCCCATCATTTGACATGACATTGTGACATTACATGTAAATACTTTTGTGTGTTTCTTTTTTATGTTGTTTGATTTGTTTGCATCTTGTATATATCTTGTTTGTCTAATGTTTTATTTGCATTGTTTCTTTTTTTATATATTAGGCAATGTTCAAGGATGATATGAGGACACTAAAGATAAAATAATGTTTATAAATTCCCTCGAGGATGTAGAGTTAGCTATTCACCCACACACTTTGGCACCATATCCACTTGGTCATATTTATATCATGGGGTATACTGTCAAGTGTTATATTTAATTAATTAACTAGACTATGATGAGCCTTATGATAGTTTTGATGGTTTTATCATCTATTACCTCATCATTCATCTAATATTCCTTATTTCTCATCACTTATCTAGTCTTCTTGACCCACTCAACTAACATCCAATCTTTGATCCTCATAATACTCATCTCACTAACATCATCCTCTAATCACTAATCATCTTCATCATCATCCTCTATCCTCTAGTCATAACTACATTGGCCTGAGGTCTCCTAAGAATATGTAGGCAGCACTTAACCATTTTTCAGTGCCCAAAGATAGCTCGGCCACTATGTACTCTTTCCCCATCATTCATCATCACATCATCATTGCATCTTACATCAGTCAAATCTATGAGATATAATTGTTCATCAATCAATTAATTGATCAATCACAATTATCACAATCATCTCCCTAATCTTATCATCAATCTCCCATACCTATCACTCAGGTTTGACAAAATCCCAATATCCATATTTTCTTCCATCAATCATTGATGGGTCAATTAATAAATTATCATTCTCTTTCATGTGTCCTTGTTAGGGGAATAATCACTATTAATCACATTATAGCTCATTAATCTGATGGCATGCAATATAATTCTTCTCCCCTATCTTTTGGTCACTTGATCATACCATTCTCTATCATCACCTTCATCATATCAATAGACTTTACCTTTGAGCCACACCCATCATTAATCTTATCAAATCATCATCTTATCATGGCCTACAACTCTCCCTTGCATGCATCCTTACTTTGGATACATCTAAAGTTTGTGGCACTTTTTAATCTTATTATCATCATGTTATGGTTGATTCCACATAGGGATGTATCGATAACTATGATATAATCATCTCTTCTCCCTGTGCATATGTCTTTACCAGGGGAATCATCAATCTCAAGTCAACTCAATATTCTTCATCATCTATATCAATATCTACCATCCCATCCCCTTGTCTATTTCACCACATCCCACCCATCATTTCTTTTTTAAGTGACATTTTGTCTCATTCTTCCCCGCATGCCCCCTTGAGGGGTTATCATCTCCACTAACATCATCTACTAACATTCACCCATGACATGGTTTTTATTTGAAAGAACATTCTTCCTTCCACTTCACTCTCTTTTTTATGCCCTTTCAAAGAGGGGGAAAAACTATGCATCTAAATTTTCTCAGCTATATTAATGTCACTAATATTACTATTAATTGACACTAGTTCCATTTATCTCATTTATTCTAATTAACCTATCCTAATGTCCCCCATTCCTATTCATTTCCATTTTATTATTATTCATATACTAACCTTATTCTATACCATTTCATCATTAATCCTCATAATCATTTCTTATCCCATCCTAACCCCACTTATCTATTATTTGAGAATTTTAAATTCTCAATTACCCACGTACCAGCATATGCCTAGGCTCACCTACACCCCTAGTTCCTAATTCTCTCTTAATCCCTATCTAATCCCTTACCTAATCCTAATTAACCCCTAAGAAGTATTCTATAATTCTCTAATTCTAGAATCCTCTCTATTCTCACCCCTCCTCTCTAGAAGCCTCTAAATATAGAGGCTTCTAAGGAATTTTAAATTCTTTTTAATTCTCCACCCTTGATCTCCTCCATCCAACTTCAAATCTCATCCATTGATCTTTCCCTCAATTTTCTATTTAAACAACCTCATTCTTCCATGGAAGGCCATTTTAGAAGTCCATAACATCTCCATGCTAAATCAGTCCATGTCCAATTAATCATTGAATCAATCATCCATAAATCATGATCATGCCAATATAATGTCCAAAATATGAGTCAAGGTAATTAATTTGAACTTCCTATTTTTGTGCATCCCTTTAATCATGGTTTATAAAACTTAGATTTAGGATTTGAATGTTATTTCAAATGGTTTTTATTCAATTAATTGCATTTTGGTCTTGATGGCTCTCAACTTTACCTAGTGGTTTGAAGTTTGAGTGATTAATTTAGATAGTTTAATCCATAGAGATTGAATTTACTACTACATATAGTTTAAATTAGGAAGGTTTTATCTTTTAAACTAGTAACCAATGTCAAAGGTATTGTTTTGGCATGAATAATTTAGATCGTGGGTAATGAAGTCTTGGGTAGATGTGTGAAACATACCTATTATTTTGTGAACTATCAAAATTATGAAAGTCTATGATTCAAAAAAAAGCATGTGGATGAATAAAAACATGGAATTTATACTCTAAACCTACCACTTTCACATAATTCCATATCTTAAAGTAAATTAAAGATAGTGGGTTCATTTAGATTTGTTGAGTTATTATGACTTGTATGAGTACATCCTTTTAACCATGGCTTAATTTCTTAAACCTCAACAGATTAAGTGTGAAATGTTTTCATGAGAAATAAGTCAAAGGAAATTGAATAGAAATGGAAAAATCCTAATATTTTCTTTGAAAGGGTGATCCCGACAGCTCTACTGCATGTTTTTTGGCCTAGCTGGCAATGGAGCAAGGCCTTAGAATGAGCTATAAGCAAATATGTCAAGGCTATGGACACTTGATTAGAAGTATAAAAATATGTATACACATAATATTTTCAAATTTTATAAATTAATGATGTTTTTTTCTCATGCAAGAACTCATCGATTCGCAATCTCTTTGAGTGCACGCCTTAAAGGGTGTACTAGGAAAGGGGTGGGAAGACCATTAGTGACTTTAAAGATTATTTTCCCCTATAAAACCACTTGAAATGAACACAAAAAATCTCCTCTACACTTCCCTAAGCTTTAACACCTCACTTACACACTGTAGACATTCAAAAACTACCACATTTTTTTATGTCAAAACACCCTTCAACCCTTACCCCACATTAGAGCTAGTTAATCTAGCCTGCTTTTTAGCTTGATAACTTAACCTTTTTAACCCACTTATTTTTAACCACTTTTCACTCATTTTCCTCTCAGACCTCAACCATTGATGGTTATGGTAACTTTCAACGGTTAGTCTAACCATCGATGGTTAAGCCCCGTCAACGGTTAGGTTCCCCAGCTTGTATCAAAGCAATTTCTACTTGGGTGAAAAATAAACTTTGCACCCAACTTAGAAATTTTTTTGTTTTGTGATAAAAATTAGTTTTATAGTTCCCAACATAGAATCTTTATCCACCTATCTAATTAGCAAATTCCTCTTAAACATTTAGCAACTTCTTCCACTTACAATTGGCAACTTCTTCCTATAAAAGGAGAGTTGTAAGAAGGAGAACATATCAAAAAATCTATAAGTATATGTTGCCAAAGTCTTTTTATAGGTATCCACCCTTACCAAAATGCTATCCAAATCATTCTCAGAGGCTGGAGTATTGTTATGCTAACAAATTTCCTCCATGTCTTCTCTCCCCCTTTCTCCATTGCTCTTAATAACAGGTATTCTTCTCTTTGTTTTCAATTTTCCTTATTTATTTTATAAGTTTTACACACCTTGAGAAGATTCTTCTATTTTCATTTTGTTTTATACCCTCTAAATTCATATGCAAACATTTGTCTAACCATTTACTTAACTTGTAACCCTTGTCTTTTGCATTCCCAATATTTGACAAGCAACCACTGACGGTTAGCCTTAACCATCAATTGTTACCTTAACCACCGATGGTTACCCCTCTATAACCAAACCACCAACTAGACCACAAATAAAATTCTATTTTCTCTGTCCCTATCACCTAACAGACCAAAAACATAATCATACACCCCCAACTACCTTAACATAAACATCAACTAAACTTTTTCTATAAGTAGTTGTTTTCTTTGAACAAGAATTTTACCTTTCTTATATTAAATAGCATTTACCTTTATGTTATTATATACAAGTTTCATTTCTTTTATTTTTATCAAATATTTTATCAGAAAGGGGATAAACATCCATCCTAAAAAGCTATTACTTTCTTGGATCTAGCATATGCTAGGAAATCCCCCCCATCTTGTTGTCTAAATAACAAATTCCATTTAGTGTTTTCTTACTACATGTATTCTTCCTTAGCCAAAGAAGAGTTCCCACTTCATCTGGATCGATGTGCGTGCACTTTCAACTAGGTACCCTTACACACCCATTTCTTATAGTTTTACTTCTACTTTCATAAACTAAGAAATGAGGAAAAAATTTGAGTAAAACATTCTAGCACACCCGATGGGACCCACCACTTTTCTTTCTTAATTAGCATTGTATGCTTTCTCTCTCTCTCTATTGTTTTCTCATCCAAATAAATCTAAAATTTTCCATTTGGTCTTAAAACAAGCCTTACATCCATTATTTGCTTGCTATTTTGGTTCACATAGTAACTTAAAAAGTCAAGTAATCTATTGTAGCTTCACTTTTATATCACACATAAAACCTAAACCACATAATCAATCAACACACCATAACATACTTGAGACAAGGCCTAACTAGGATTTCACCACCCAACAGATAACCTTACCCTACTTGTTAATCCCACTTAGATTTCATCACCAAGGGGAGATCCCACTCCATTATTTGGTTGAGTATAAGCCCTGGACAGATGGTATATCTTGGCTAAGTAAACTGGCCTAGATTTGAGATCATGAAGTTCAAGGAGAAAGCATCCAGTACCAGGCCACTTACCCAGTCTAGTATAGATTCTCTTGAGTGCCTAAACATTACCCAAAACCATACTTATCTTTCCTATCTATTACCCAATTTTCAAGCCAAATTACCCTCAAACATTTTTAACTAAGGTATAAGCTAACACGAGATAAAAGTTATCCTAGGAGCTAACACACTTAGTGTATGCATTGTTTTCTTGAATTTTTTCTTATTTTTTCTTTGTTCGAGTTGTGAGGAATAAAACTTCTACCATCAACCTTCCATAATTTTGACCTCATTTACCCTCATCTCCATTATCTTGTTTGAATGGAAGGCCCTTCTATAACCTTTTCTAGAGATCCTAGCTTTGTTAGAATCTTAGACCATAACCCTCTTGCATCTGAGCATTACCTAGCATCTCAAGCTATCTATGATCCCTACCTTACTTATAATCAACCCAACTCTACCCATCACCCATCAAACTTCAACTATAATCAAACCCAAAACTATCAACTACCACTTGAACTGGTTACAATATTAATGGATTGGATAAGCAAAGTAGAATTATCTATTTTTTGTACTTATGACCAATCAACTCTTACCTGCAACCAATCAAATTTAAAATTCAATCAACCAAAAATCTATCAACAACCCTTTAACTATTACCTTACTCAACCAATAACCTATCAACATGTACCACATCCATCACCCCAACCTTGTCAAAACTTGGTACATCTACCCCTTCCATTATGTCAATTACCTCAACCAACTCTATCAACCCAACCAACTTTATCAACCTTAACCAAATAAATAAATCAACAAACCTATTGACCTACAAATCTATCAACCAACCAATATCAACCTACCTTATCAACTTTACCCAACCAAACAATCTTATCAACCTCACCCAACCCATCAAATCCACCTATTCAACCAACCTTACCAAATCAAACTATTAACTACCAATAAATTTTTTTTAACCAACCAATTTTATCAAATCAACCCAACTCTTATCAATAAATCCTACCCAAATATCAACCAAACTTACCTAATAGATCTAACCTGTTCAACTTACCCACCTTATCACCCTTATCAACTTTATCAAAACCAACCAAAAACTACAAACCAAACATACCTAACCTATCAAACCTATCAAATCCATCAAACCAATAAACCTCATCAAATCTACCATTTAGCTCAAAAAATCAAGAGCCATTGGTACACCCTCTTCCTAGGCAGCATACCCCACTGGGGGAGTCATATGCCTCAATCTTTCATAAATTATTAGAGGCTTCTTTCATTAGCCTTCCTTCAATAAAACCTATTGATAAATCTCTTCCAAAGCCCATTTGGTTTATAGAGAATGAATTTTTTGCATATCATCACACACACAAACATAAGATAGACAAATGTGGCTCTTTTAAGATGCTCATCCAAAACCTTATCGATCATAAGGAGGTTTCAAATGAAATTCTTTGTGTTCCTTCCAACCTATCCTTAAATATCATCAAACAATAAATCATCGAACCTATTCCTTCGCTCATTTTTGAGAAAACCATGGTCCAACCCTCAACTGAACCACTTGTCAAACAAGTGGACTCTTTTTAACTTTCCTTTAAAATCACATTCAAAGAACCAACCAACCTATTCCACTCACCTGTGTGGAGGCAACTTCTCAACCTATTCCACTCACCTTTATGGAACCAACCAACCAAAATATTCCACTTACTTTTGTGAAACCAACCAACTAAACTATTCCACTTACTTTTGTGGAGTCAACCAACCACCCTTTTCCACTCAACCATGTGGAACCAACCAACCTACCTTTTCTACTTACCACTTCTATGGAACCTATCAATCCAACCTTAATGACTATCAACCAAACCAAACTGAATATTAGCATAAACAAACTTATCATTGACCTAACCTTACCTATAACCATGCACCCAACCTTACCTCACCAACCAAACCAAATAATCAAACCAATCAAACCAACTCAGCCATTTATCTTACCTCTCTTAACCAGTCAAACCAACCTCTACCCCAACTCAATAAACCATAATCAACATACCTTCTACTCAACCATAACCAACCTACCTAACCACCCAAACCAAAATTAGCCCATCAAACCTATCATACCCTACCTAAATCCAATCCAACTACCTTTTCCTAGCCTTGGTGCACTAGAGGAAATCCCACCAGAACCACCACCTATGAACTTCACTTACTAACCACTAACCAATAAAAATTAACAACCCTTGGGGAGGTGGGTGAAGTCATATTTACCCCTCCTAAAACCTTCTTACTAACCATAACCTCACCTTGGGATTGATGGGTGTCGTTATTCCCTTCATTTAATCAACTTTCTATTGATGTCATATTTAACCAGGGCTATGTCTAAAGTTATATGCAATAAGAAAAATCTTAGCAATTTAGTAATTAATTGTAGGCGATATATATATATATATATATATATATTTGCATTTTGGGGAGGTTTTAATGTCTTAAGGACTTCATGGTTAAAACTTTATTGGAATCAAACTATGCAAATTTGCCGGAAGTAAACACACGTTGCAGAAATGAAATAGATTGCTGGAAATAAATACACTTTTTCAAAATGAAATAGATTGCTGAAAATAAATACACTTTTGCAAAATGAAATAGATGGCTTTAAAGAAATACACTGTTGCAGAATGAAATAGATTACCGGAAATAAATATACTTTTGCAGAATGAAATAGATTGTTGGAAAATGATTGCAAAGAAATGAGAATTTAATCTAAAACACCTGCAAGAACAAATCTACAATAAATTTTAACCTTAAGGAGTTGGAAGCATTTATAAATTTAATAGAGTGACCTATTTGCTTTTGTGAATAAAATATAAATACCGACTGAATATGAAGATCCTGGTTCTTTGGAGGAGTGGGCCCTTTCTCCGCCTAGAAACAGGATTGAACAATTTAATTTGATTTCAAAATAGAAATGGCTATTTCATTGATAAAATGTTCTGTGTTACAAAATGTAATAATATATCCTTATGTCTCTTTTCTTAAATTATTTCCTATTACTTCCTAAACTCCTAGGTCTGTATATATAGATGCTTTGATGGCTGAAATTGTTTCATAGATATGATGGAACTGAATCATGCCCAAAATAGATGTTGAATCAAGACGTAGCTAGATGTCTAGCTGTGTGATAAATGTCTTGGACTTGCAAGTATGGAAATCAAGAATCTGCTCTTGATTTAATGGGATCATTGACTTGACAAATCATCGGCCATTTGGAATAGATCTTTATCAGTTCCCTGTTTAACTGTGAAAGTTCTACAGATTATCTGCAGGAGTATCGAGCTCATTCAGATAATTTTGGAGCTAAATATAGAGTTTCAGAGCTAAGTCCAAAAATGTGACAACTTGAAATATCATGGTTGAGTTTTGAAACTAAGATGAATTGATTCCAATGCTTCCAAAAACATGCAATTTGCTTTATATTTATTCTTTAGCCTGATGATGACCTATTTTATTACAAAACTTAAATTTTCCAACACACTTGTTAGGAATTACAGAGCTTTTTAAATTTTAAAATCACAATCAATAAAAGATGGATAATTACATCCTAACTCATCTCAGATCAAAATAAAAGTTACAAAATGCAATCAAATTTAATAGAAAGAGAGAGTAAGATGAGGTCATTTATTATACATTTAACGGGCATATCCTGGCCTCATCATTTCCCCCATACTTACTTGTTTGTAAGTCCCTTTACAAACTTCACTCTTTAAATTTAGGATTGTATATCGTGCATTCCATTTGATTGCTTAGATCAAATGGCTAAAACTGAATATCCCAATGCTTTGATTCAGATGTACTATACCCTGCTCCTACTTCTACTTTTCTTTTCCATTCCTCAAATTGAGTGGGATCTTGAGGTTCTCTATTTTTCCAAGGAGATATGGGGGTGATAAGTAGAGGTGGACTTGTCCACATTCCTATCCATATGCACAGGGGAGTTTCATTGATCTAAGGAATTATTTTGCATAAATCCTTTGCCCTTTCTAGACTCCAGATCAAATTTGAAGGGGATAATACTTCCCTTCTTTTCAATGCCACTGAGAGAAATTCCCATCTTTTCAAACATGCATCATAGATATTATCAAAATTTTCCCTTTCATAAGAGGTGAAGGTATTATTGCTTTTCTATAAATTGAAAAGATAAGGTCCCTTAAACTTGTCATTAAATGCATGGGATTGGAAATGAGTAGCAAAAGCGAATGGGTTACCATAATGAATTCTCATACAGAGACCAGATGAACTAGCCTTCAACAGATGCTCTGACTTCCTCTCCTTCCATGTAATTTGATTTTGATTAACAGAGATGAATGCGTTAAGCTAGCTTTCCCCTACATACAAATTTATCATAAAACTTGAATTTCTTTCTAACATGAAATTGCAGAGGTAAAATTCACATAGAAAATTTTTCTGCTCTGCATTGGCTAAGGAGTAGGCTATCAATAAATTAGCTTCATCTTTTATTTCATGTGGAAGGCCACATGTTATCCTTGCCAACTGCCAGCGAATGAATTTTTTCTCTAAAAACATGATATATGCAAGAGAAGGTTTTCTGCATGCAAGCAGTTTCTCACTCATCATACAAACTATTTGTATTTTCACAAGACATTCATATTTATCATTTTCATCCTTTTAAAAAAATTATTCTCATTCTTTCCTTGATTTCTTTTCTTCCTCCAATTTATTTTTCAAGTTTGTATTAGATGCCTTGATTACACTGAGTTCTCTGCATGTGTCATCCCATAACTGCTTGAGTGGTAAATAAGTCAATTCAGTCTATGCAGAGACTATTGACACAGTAGTCTATATTGTACATTTTTTCTCATTCTACATTAGTTTCCTTTTGATCTCTACTAATTACTCATTCTTAGTTGTGAACTAGTTTGTTAATTCTTCAAGGAGCATTTCTTTCTGTTCTAATTTGAGTTTGAAGAAATTCAATTCCTCATCCTTTTCCTTGATAATGAGCTCTACTCTAGACAAAAATAGAACCTATTTAATCTGTCGGTTTTATTTTTTTTTCTAAAATTTCTTGGGGAGTTAAGCATTCCTCTTCCACCATAGGGGATTTCCCTTTCCTTCTCCAAGATGTATGTTCATCTTCTGCATGTGATGATGTTGCTGCCCCACCCATTTCTTGGAAAACTTGCTCCTAAAATCTTTCATCTTCTTTTTCTTTTTCTATTTGGCTTGGTCTAAGAGGAATCATGCCATGCTACCCAAAATATTAGCAGCTTCAGTTTCCAACTTGTCTTGTTCTTCCATCTCCTCTAGACTTTCTTTAGACCTTTTATGACATTTCCTTCCTTGAGGAGTCTCAAAATGTGCAGACATGGGTCTCCTCGTAGATCTTCTAATGTTCACCTCTTGCTCAGGCCTAGGTGAACCATCATTGTTTGAGCCAGGTATTAGTTCTTTTGTAGCTTCTATAGAAGAAGGAATTTCTTGAGAAGGCACATTAGGGTCTACAATTTTAGCTCTTCTGTCAGATCTTCTTTTTGGTATCTCCTCTTCCCCTAGTTCTTTCTTTTTCTCAGCAGTAGTATTAGTTTCCACATGAACTAAAGGGGTAAGAGGAGTTGTTGTTATTCTGTAAATACTTGGGTTCTGCCCAAATTTGCCAAGAAATTTTTCCCACATTTTTTCCTCATTTTTCTTTGAAAGGAAATGGTGCTGGCATACTGAATGCACTAACCCATGATGTCTAATTTTTCCTACACCCCAAGAATACCTCTGGGCCATGGTATGGATGGAGTCAAAAATAAACCCTAGAAGGTTTACAATATATTTTGGTTTTTTGGCTCCATATTTAAGGTGTATAAGGATTTTTAGGACTTCTTTTCCTACTGTCCCAAATTGTCCATCACAGGTTAAATATTTAACTATCCAAAATGCTACTCTATCAAAGGGTTTGGGCAAGCTGGCCCTTTTGACTCCTTTGATGATTTTCTTTGTATTTTAAATATACTAGTGTTCAGCTTCCCCCTCTTTCAACAGGGTTTCAGCCAAGTCTCTTAATGCCCCCTTGACAGGGCTTGGGACATGCACTATTAGTATTCTAGACATCTCACTTATTATATTCACAGAAAAAGTAATGAAAACTTTCCTAATATTTGTCCTTGTTTGTTCTAAATTGATAAAAAATTCTCTTACTAGTTCATCATTATATTTGGGAAATTTCCTCAAAAACTCCAGTCATCCTGCCTGTTGAAAGATAGTTGCTACTTCTTCATCTGTAAGGAGCTAGGTATCATCCTCTGGTTCTGACTTTTTTTTAATCCCCATGATTTTTATTATTTAATCTTATGCAGGTTAGCTAAAGATTGCTTCTCTTATCAGTGAAACTGACAATTTTGACTGTAGAACTAGCATATTTGGTTGCTGATCTGGTGAATTTGGTTGCAAAATTACTGTACTCAATGGCAAAACTTAGCGATTTTAGTTGTAGAACTATTGTACTCAGCTTTAAAACTAATGGAGTTAACTCACTGTATCTCTTTTGAAATTTTTTTGTAGCTGGCTTTTACTTTGTTGATTCAATAATAAGAATGATTCTTTATGACTATCTACCAACTCATTCCAACATCAATATCCTTCTCATGATTTTGCACGTTTAACAATGATGTACAATAGATGACTCATCATACCAATCTTTCTAAATCAAGTCTAATCACACATGGAAACTTTCCATCTAACCTTTAACAAGTTAAAAACATAATTACCATCCTTGATGATGTAATCCCTCCGTCATGATGACTCATCATTCCTAAAAACCATGGTTAGAAAATAGTTAGAATTCCAAACAAAAGTTTTATTTGAATTAGCCATTTATTTGAGAATATCAACCACCATCACTAGTTTTTAATTGATCTTTTATTTATTTTTATTTTTGATTTTTTGGAGAAGAGAACGCCATTTACTAGTTTTCATCCTCTTTCCTTTATTCTGGATCTTTTCATCTAATTATTTGATCATTTTGGAAGAACTAGGTTCTTCCATATGATCAAATTAATTTGTTTGCTTCAATCTTCTTCAAGAATTCATCCTTACTAGGAGGCTTCCTATAAAGTTTTAGCCTATGTCTATTGACCAAGAGTATTCTTCTGCTGCCATCAATAGGAAGTAATTGGATAGAACCATTGTCAAATATCTGCTTGATCTGATAAGGTCCCAACCATCTGGTTCTTAATTTTTCTTTGAATTGTTGTTACTTAGAATCAAATAGCAATGCCCAGTCTCCTACTTTGAATTATCTTTCCTTGATATGTGAATCATGCCATTACTTTCTTTGACCTTGGATTATCTCTGTTTGGTGAAGTGCTTCCATTTTGAATTCATCCAATTCATTGAGTTGAAGGATTCACTCCTTTTGAGATACATCCAATTCAATTCCCACCTTAGCTATTGTCCTCAATGTTTGTAGTTCAAACTCAATAGGCAACAAGGGCTTTTTCCCATAGACTAACTCATATGGTGAAAAAACTATTGTGGTTTTCCAAGTTGTATTGTAAGCCCAGATAGCTTTAGGTAGTCTTTTTACTTAATCTCTTCTTTCTGCTTCAACTATTTTAGTGAGAATGTTTTCTAATTCTCTATTTGTTACTTCAACTTGTCCATTTGTTTGCAGATGATAGGGAGATGACTGCCTATGATTGATCTAATAATACATTGTGAAATCCTAGATCATATTAGACATAAATTGTGGTCCTTGGTCTGAAACTAAGCTTCTTAGTCCTCCAAACTTTACCATAATTATGTGCCAAAAGAAATCAGCAACTACTTCTTCAGTGGCATTTGTTAAATCTTGCACTTCTACCTATTTTGTTACATAATCAGTACACACAAGAATGTGCTCTTTTCCCTATGAAGGAGGATTAAAAGGTCCAACAAAATCCAATCCCCATATCTCAAATGGTTCAATCACTACTTGTGGTTGCAGAGGCATTTCATTGGTAATGTTGGCTGCCCCATCCTTTGACAAGGATCATACCGCCTGATATATCTCTTCACATATTTGTACAGAGATGGCCAATAGTAACCAGTGCCAAGTATTTTGTGAGCTATTCTTTTCACTGAATAGTGTCCTCCACTTGGTTCATCATGACATGCCCGAGGATGTCAAAGATTTCATCTTCTCTTACACACCTGCGTAAAACCAAATTAGGACCACATTTAAATAGAATTCCATTTAACCATTTAAACTGTGAACTGGTTTTGATTAACTTTTTTATTTGTTTTTTAGTGAAAGGAGGAAACTTCCCTGTTGCAAGATAATTTGCCATGTCAACAAACCATGGTGTATCAGCTAAAATAATAAACAATTATTTATCTGGAAAGTTATCCTTGACTGGATCCTGCTCCCCTGTAGTGGTCAATCTTAACAAGAAATCAGCTACCACATTAAATTTGCCTGGATTGTCCACAATGGTAATATCAAATTCTTGTAGAAGTAATAACCATCTAATTATTCTACCTCCAACCACGAGTTTATTCATTAAATATTTCATTACTGAGTGATTTGTATGTACAAATATTTTGTACCCTGTAATGTAATGTCTAAATTTATTGATTGCATAGATCACAACCATAAATTCTTTTTCAATGGTAGTGTAATTTCTTTTAGTGGTAGTAAGATTTTTATTGAGATAGTAAATAGCATATATTCTTCCTTCTTCACCTTTCTATCCCAAAACTGCACCAATTGAGGTACTTGAGGCATCAATTTGGATGTGAAAAGGTTTCTCCCAATTAGATCCTTACAATATTGGGGCAGTTACTAATTTCTTCAAAATCATGTTGAAACTGTTCATCCCAAAGAAATTCACAGTCCTTGGTAAGCAACTTAAACATGGGGGCAGCAATTTTACTAAAATCCTTGATAAAGTGCCTATAGTATCCAGCATGTCCTAAAAATGATTTGATATCTGTGGGGGTTTGAGGAATAGGCAAGTCTGAAATAATCTTGATTTTATTTTGGTCAACCTGAATTCCTTTTTTTTGAAATATGGTGTCCTAATGCAATCCCTTCATCAACCATCATCAAACATTTCTCATGACTAAGAGATAAGTGATGTTGTTCACATCTTGTTAATACTCTTTCCAAATTTTTCAAGGCATCGTCAAATGTATCTCCATACACAATAAATTCATCCATGTATACCTCCACATAGTCATTTGTTAGGTCTGCAAAAATTACTAATACAGCTCTTTGAAAGGTTGTTGGAGCATTACATAGTCCAAATGGAAATACTCTGTAAGCAAAGGTACCCCATGGACAAGTAAATATAGTTTTGTCCTGATCCTCAGTAGCAACTCTAATTTGATTGTATCCATTAAATCCATCCACGAAGGAAAAGTACTATTTACCTAAAAGGCTGCCTAAAACTTGATCTATGAATGGTAAGGGAAAATAATCTCTTAGGGTGGCTTTATGTAGTTCCCTATAGTCAACACAAATTCTCCATTTTTTTTCTTTTTAGGGATAATTACAAGAGGAGACACCCACTAGCTATCTGAAATAGGGTAGATAAAACCTACTTGTAATAGTTTTTCAATTTCTTGTTTGACTATATCCCTTAAGGCTAGATTAATCCTTCTCTGAGGTTACCTAACTGGTCTTATGTTTTCAATATAAATGTGATGGGTGAAGATACTTGGATGAATTCCCTTCATGTTTCTATAGTCACAAGAAAAAGATTTAGTATGATCCTTCTAAACATCAAACAGTTTGGCTTCTTCATTGTTCTTTAACCAGCTATTAATATTCAAAAAAATTCTTGGTTGAATCTCAACATGTTTGGTTCTAAGCTATGATGAATTGATTTGTTGAAAGGGTTCCATTAAGGTGTTTAGTAAATAGGCATGTGGTAACAACATATGATATATAACATCTCTGAAAGTTCCTAGAGGTAGAATGTTGGACAAAGGACAGTAGGAAGAGTTATGAGACTTATTCTTATTATAGGTCAAACTCCTCATTACTACTATTTTCTAAATATTCTTCATCATCTCCTGATATCTATAAAGCTAAAGCTATAGATCCTTACTCTCCCCAAGAGAAATCTTGTTCCTCCAGAGAGAAATTATCTTCATTTGTAGGGAATTGGTGTGGTTTTGAAACTAACTATGATGGTTCTAGAATAGATTCTATAGATTCCATAACTGATCCTGACTGCTCCAATGATGATTGATGTTCATTTAATGAAGGATTAACCATATCATCTATTTCCCATACATGATCCTGCAATGTTATCATAGCCAAAGAAGGTAGATTTTGCTCATTAATATCAAGATTATCAACCCATAATTTTGCTTGATTATCAGTAAAAGGTCATGTAGAGGGATATAATGAAATTTGCTTAGAATTCTTACCATTTGAAATAGTCATATCATTTGACCTGCAATCAATTAATGTAGCAACTATAGCTAACCATGGTCTCTCCAAAATAATGGGATAACCAAGTGTTTTACCTTTTGGCTATAATATAAGGAAGTCAACTGAATATTCCCATGATTCCACCATTACTGCCACATCTTCAATAACTCTTTTTGGTTTTGCTACAGACTGATCTGCCATCTGCAATATGGTATTAGTAGGTTGTATGCCTATTAATGGTTATGTTTTCAAAGTGTCCACTATCATTACATTGATAGTTGTGCCCAAATCAATCAAAATGTTATGTATATCCTTATTCCCTATAGAGATAGAAATAATAGGGCTTCTAGGATCTCCATATTTGGGTAGTAGGAGTTTTTCTACTAATAAATCAACAAGTTTCCCATCTACCTAAGTAGTCTTGGGATATTGCTTCTTTCTTCCAGGTATTTTAAAACATAACAGTTTGATTAACTTGTTCAACTATGGAATATCCTTAATTGCTTATAACAATGGTATTTCAATATTCAATCTTCTTAGTTCCTACACTAATTTAGATTCCTTAAGTTGTATGGCTTCTTTAAATCTTTCTGGAAATAGAATGTCAGTAGAATTTCTTTCTAGTTCCTTATCTTTTTCTTTGTCATCTTCCTTAGGTGTAACTATGCTATGGGTTTTAGCTTCTTCTATCATCTCAGTGATTATAACAGGTGGACTACTAACTATTTTTCGAGATCTAGTTTGAATGTTTTTACAATCCATTATATTTAAATCAACTAATTTTTTTGGTTTTGTTTCGTATACAGGAGTTGTTTATTTGTTTATTCGGTTTTCTACTAGTTGTGCTGGCATTTGTATTTAGACTATGTTTTAAACCTGTGGATTTTGTGATGGAGGTCCCATTATGGCTTGTTGGTTCTGATTTGGATATGTTTTCCCTTGTACATAATTACTAGGGCCCCATCTAGGTTGTGGCCAAGCATAAGGATTTCCTTGACCAGCCCAAGGTTGTTGATGTCCTTGAGTATACCAAGATTGACTTGCCCAATCCTGAGGATGCCATGTGGGTTGAGGGGCCCAAGGTGGTTGTCCCCAACTTTGTGGTACTATTTGAGCTGCCCATGGCATCATCCAAGAATTAGGAGCTGGTCTTGGCATAAACTGTCTTTGGTTAGGTTGTCTCTGAACAAAAGTTAATTCTTCTATGGTGGATGATGTATTGGTTTGTTTAAGCTAATTCTTTATGAGTGGAAGAAGAGAACAAGTGTGAGTATCATGTTCTTTAGATTCACAGACAAGACATACATCTAATTTATTCAAAAGACATTCCCTTATTACATGCTTCTTCCTACATCTATGACAATACATGGCTAATGGTTTAAGTTGGGCATTTACTTTAGCTTGAAATCCATCCATGGTGGAGGTTAATTGAACTAATATGTCTATTTTAAAGTTTTCCAATTAATCCATCAATTTTTTCATATCTGGATTCAAATTTTTAACCATTTTCCCCTTTCTAGGTCCACCCCTTATCCTTGAATAGTTTCTACAAATTTCTATGATTTCATACATTCTTAATTGAGCAATGTTTCCTCCACCAATTAAATCAAGGGTTTCCCTAGATTCATCATCCAGACCTTTGAGAAAAATAGTTTTACTTAAATCCTCTTGAAGTAAAAATCCACATCTTTTACTCACAAAGAGGAATCTGTCTAAATAATCTTCCATATTTTCATCTTCTTCCTGTTTAATTTTGAAAAATTCTTCCTTTCGATTTCTTCCTCTACAATAATCTTGATATTTGTCTAGGAAGATAGTTTTCATTTGTTCCCAATTGGTAATAGAATTAGATGTTAATCCCATAAACCACCTCATTACTACATCCTTCAAGGTAGATGGAAACAACTTAAGTTTTTTATTATCTGTCTTGTAATTGTAAGTCTAACATAGTACTTTAAACTCAAACAAAAATTGGTCAGGATCCTCAGATGACATTCCTCTAAATGTGGGCAAGTGTGCAAGTGAAATGTTTTTCATAGTGGTTTCATCATCCTCAATCTGAATGGGATAGGTAAAGGTTCTCTTAGGTTCTCGTCTAGCTTCTCGTGCCATCTCGCTAGTATTTTCTAGTCCCTTTTCCAAGTCAATGTGGTATGTGGTCTGCTTTGGGGATGGTGAAAAGTCAGGAGTAGGAGGTTGACTACTCAATTGAGAATCAAAACTTTCCCTCAATGGATCTTGAGAAATAATCCTCCTCCCTAAGGTTCTACTTGGTTCTGGTGACTGATCTAAAAATTCTAAAGATGGCAATTTTACTTCTTGTCTTGTAGGAGATAATGGTGCCTCCAATTATTGCTCAATGTCCTTGCTTAAACTAGAGGATGATGGAAATTCTTGTTCAGATATTTTGGGGATAAATCTACCCTTGGAGTCTCGTGGTCTACTCATAAATTTTGTGATAACTTTTAGGAAAATTTTATTTAATTACTAAATGAATTATTGTTGCTCTTATTGACACTTAATTAGAAATTTCCAACTAGTGAGTCCCCAAAAACGGCACCAAAAATGATGGGTGTCATTATTCCCTTCATTTGTATTGTCTTTTTTTTTTGCATTTTGGGGGGTTTTTAATGTCTTAAGGACTTCATGGTTAAAACCTTAATGGAATCAAACTATGCAAATTTGCAGGAAGTAAACACACATTGCAAAAATGAAATAGATTGCTGGAAATAAACACACTTTTGTAGAATGAAATAGTTGTTGTAAATAAACACACTTTTGTAGAATGAAATAGATTTCTGAAAATAAACACACTTTTGCAGAATGAAATAGATTGCTAGAAATAAACACACTTTTTTAGAATGAAATAGATTACTCGAAATTGATTGCAAAGAAATGAGAATTTAATCTAAAACACCTGCAGGAATAAATATACAAAAAAAATTAAATTTAAGGAGTTGGAAGCATTTATAAATTTAATAGAGTGACCTATTTGCTTTTGCAAATAAAATATAAATATTGACTAAAAATTAAGATCCTGATTCTTTGGATGAGGGAGCCCTTGCTTTGCCTAAAAATAGGATTGAACAATTTAATTTGCTTTCAAAATAGAAATGGCTATTTCATTGATAAAATGTTCTATATTACAAAATGTACTAATCTATCCTTATCTCTCTATTCTTCAATTATTTTATATTACTTCTTAAATTCCTAGGTCTGTATATATAGATGTTTTGATGGCTATAATTGTTTCATAGATACGATGGAACTGAATCATGCCTAGAATAGATGTTGAATCAAGATGTAGCTAGATGTCCAACTATATGATAAATGTCTTAGACTTGCAAGTACAAAAATCAAGAATTTGCTCCTGATTTAATGGGATCATTGACCTGACAGATCGTCGACTGTTTGGAATAGATCTTTATCAGTTCCATGTTTAACTGCAAAATTTTTAGAGCTTATATGTAGGAGTACCAGAGCTAATTTAGATAATTTTGGAGCTAAATATAGAGTTCTGGAGCTAAGTCCAAAAAAGTGACAACTTGAAATAGCATGGTGGAGTTTTAAAACTAAGCTGAATTGATTCGAATGCTTCCAAAAAAATGCAATCTATTTCATATTTGTTCTTTAGCCTGATGATGACCTATTTTATTACAAAACTTGAATTTTCCAACACACTTGTTAGGAATTACAGATTTTTTTAAATGTTAGAATCACAATCAACAAAAGATGGATAATTACATCCTAACTCATCTTAGATCAAAATAAAAGTTACAAAATGCAATCAAACTTAATAGAAAGAGAGAGTAAGATGAGGTCATTTATTATACATTTAACGGGCATATCCTGGCCTCATCAGGGATAATTTTCCACTCTTTTAACCATCCATGGAAAAATCAAAGTGGGGGAGCTTCCCTTCCATAAGGCTTTGACTATTTATCAACCCAAACCATACCTTAATAATTAACCAAACTATCCCTTGGCATTTTTTCTTCAAAATCATCTACCCAACCTATCCAACCAACCAACGCTACCCATACTACCTAACCAATCAACCTTGTCAACCCTACTCACCTTATCTAAACTTATTAACCTATCTAAACAATTATATCCAACATACCCACCCAAATAATCTTACCCAACCTCATCCACAACCAACCAAACCTTAATTATCACCTATCAAACTTCAAACCATAACCCACAAACAAATTGTCAGTACCACCTACTCATTTTGGGAGTCACCTTCTCCCCCAACCCATTAGAGATCACCCTTCTCCATCAACCAACCAACTAACTAAATGACTTCAACCTTAGTCATTTTGGCCATCTTTTCCACATTTCTTTTTTTATGATCCCACACCATTGGAGAATACCTTTCTCCATCCAACTATCACCTAACCAACCTCATCTTTTTATCACTCTGAATCCTTTCATTGTCTAACCAAGTGTTGTAAGGTCACTAGGGGACATCTACTCTTTTGATTGACATTACCCATCTATGTAAGCATGGATTTGGGGCATATCAAGCTTGAACCTCTTAAACTCTTAGCATTCACATATTTTCCTTGGTTAAACCAAGTTCCTTGTCATTTTGTGTCTAACTTAAGCTCCAAAAAAGCGACAACTTGAAATAGCATGGTGGAGTTTTAAAACTAACCTGAATTGATTCGAATGCTTCCAAAAAAATGCAATCTATTTCATATTTGTTCTTTAGCCTGATGATGACCTATTTTATTACAAAACTTGAATTTTCCAACACACTTGTTAGGAATTACAGATCTTTTTAAATGTTAGAATCACAATCAACAAAAGATGGATAATTACATCCTAACTCATCTTAGATCAAAATAAAAGTTACAAAATGCAATCAAACTTAATAGAAAGAGAGAGTAAGATGAGGTCATTTATTATACATTTAACGGGCATATCTTGGCCTCATCAGGGATAATTTTCCACTCTTTTAACCATCCATGGAAAAATCAAAGCGGGGGAGCTTCCCCTCCATAAGGCTTTGACTATTTATCAACCCAAACCATACCTTAATAATTAAACAAACTATACCTTGGCATTTTTTCTTCAAAATCATCTACCCAACCTATCCAACCAACCAACGCTACCCATACTACCTAACCAATCAACCTTGTCAACCCTACTCACCTTATCTAAACTTATTAACCTATCTAAACAATTATATCCAACATACCCACCCAAATAATCTTACCCAACCTCATCCACAACCAACCAAATCTTAATTATCACCTATCAAACTTCAAACCATAACCCACAAACAAATTGTCAGCACCACCTACTCATTTTGGGAGTCACCTTCTCCCCCAACCCATTAGAGATCACCCTTCTCCATCAACCAACCAACTAACTAAATGACTTCAACCTTAGTCATTTTGGCCATCTTTTCCACATTTCTTTTTTTATGATCCCACACCATTGGAGAATACCTTTCTCCATCCAACTATCACCTAACCAACCTCATCTTTTTATCACTCTGAATCCTTTCATTGTCTAACCAAGTGTTGTAAGGTCACTAGGGAACATCTACTCTTTTGATTGACATTACCCATCTATGTAAGCATGGATTTGGGGCATATCAAGCTTGAACCTCTTAAACTCTTAGCATTCACATATTTTCCTTGGTTAAACCAAGTTCTTTGTCATTTTGTGTCTAACTTAAGCTTGTCCATTATTTTCAATCACCTTCATCTCCTTCTCTTAAAGAAAAACCAATTAAAAATAGGATCATGTGATTATCCATCATAAACTTTACTTAATCCTAATCATGGATACCATGGTTTTACCCATGGCATGATCCTCATGGATATGTTTCATCTCTAATCAGATGGAATCCCATGGTTTTTGTCACTTAAAACCACCTCTTCCACCCATCATTAACCTTATTATGCCATGGATTTGCCTCCATAAAGGAAAACCTTAGGCATATATAGATGGTCCATGTCTAAGCAAGCATATAAACATTTGGGATACCACAGTATCTCTTAGGTCAAGATCTTTAGTATGCAGACTGATCCCTTGAATGATAGCTACTCAAAATAATAAAAAATGCTTGAACTTAAAATAGACTACTCCCTTGAAGGATAACTATTAAATATGAACAAACACAAACTTAGACCACTCTCTCGAAGGATGGCTAAGTTAACTTTATCAAAAGTAATCATTTAAAGCTTCCCGCATCAATCAACTTCACCAACATATCAAAACAAGCAATAGAAGACAATATGTCAAAAAAAAGAGCTATCCCAAGAAAATTATAATCAGTTTTCATCAGTAGACTTCCCGTATCGATTAGTCTACACCTATAATATGACATGGACTTGTATATCATAGTTCCTAGGTCACCTATAGAAGGGGTAATCCATCTCCACAAGAAGGTTACCATACCTATCACCCACTATCTACCATCCATTTCCCCTTTTGTCCTTTACAAATAAAGGGATATTGAGCTTATTTGACACCATGTGATCAAGTTACCTTTATTAACCATCAAACTAAAAACAAAGCAAAAATATGACAAGGTTTTTATGTTCATAAACCCACCCATCTTTCCATCATGGTCTTTGTCAATTAGATTGTTTAGCCTTCCCCTTATACTTTCATGATCACTTGGGAAGACATGTCTTCTCCCTTTAGAATCATTGAAACCAAATCATCACCTAATTAACCAAACAATCCAAACCAAATTCAACCCACCAAACCTATAAAATCAACTTTATTTACCTTATCCAAACAAAAAAATAACTACCACCCAACCCAAAACCTACCAATCACATTCACCCAACCCATCCAATCAAGTTAACATATCAAACCAACCAACCAATGAAGTATCTTGACCTTTTACCTTTGGGAGTCTCCTTCTCCCTAAACATTGGAGGTCACTTTTCTCCATAATCCTAGCCAATCAAAACTAAACCAAACCTAACCTTTGGAGGTTACTTTTCTCTAATCACTTCATCTTCCTCCAATCAAACCCATCAAATGTCTAATTGAAAGAACTACATTTGACCTGAAGTTCACATTGGATCCACCATCTATGGGACTATATAGGTAACATCCTCTTGCCAAGTGCATCAAGAGTCAGCTCGGCCATCCCTTACCCAATTATCTTAACCTAAGGAGATGTTTCTTCTTCCTTTTGATCCATTAAAACCACCCACTTACCCTAACCATTAAACCTTTGGGGATTACCTTCCCTCACAAACCTTCAACTTGACCAAACTAACCCCACCCTTTTGGAGATTGCCCTTCTCCTATATTTGCTAACCTTTTGACCATCATCCTACACAACCAATAACCAATCAACACAAACTTAACAATTATTTTTACCAATCTCAACTTCAACTTATCCAACCTCATCAACCATTGGGTTATCCACCCCCAACCACCATCCTAACCTAATATGTCAACCCAACCAACCTTATCAACATTATCTACCTTATCAAACTAATAACCATCACCCCAGCCTATCGATCTACCGACTCCAACCTATCAAACCTATCAACTAATAATAACCAACCAACTTTACCTATCTTACCCAACCTATACAATCAATCCATCTTATCAACTTCAAATAACCTATTCAACCAACCTTACCAAATCAAACCCTTACCTACTATTCAAACTTCTTAAACCTTACTTACCATGATTAAAACATCTATCTACCCAACCACTTCTCAACAAACCTTATCCACTCAACCTAACCTATCAAATCTAACTTTATCTATCTTATCAACATTATCAACCCTATCAACCCAAACCAAACTAAGTGGTACACCCAAGTTGGGAAACCCATTTGGATGTCCACTAACCTATTTGAGAGTCACCCTCTCCCTCAAACTATGGAGCTTACCCTTCTCCACCAACCTATTTGGGAGTCAACTTCTCCCTTAAATTTTGGAGATTACCCTTCTCCACCAAATTACCCAACCATTCAATCGCATCTACCTTGATGTTGGCCCTTTTTGACTGAACCTATCACATAGTTTGTAATGACTTGGCCTTGGTATTTTTGACCATATACACAAATTTTTTCATACTAAACATTTGAATTTTCACCACCGCATTCACAACCAGAACATTTGTGTTTTTCTCAGGAGCACTTCCTACCCTGGATACTTGAGTAAACATCAACCCTATCTAGGAGACTTGATAAGACTAACCCAATCAGCTATGACCAACACTAGGGATTAGCTACCTTTTCATTTATCCTAGAACCTAACCTTATTATTACCAATATGGAAATCTTAGTCATTACATGATCTTGGCTATCACACTTAGTTATATTTTATGTACATGTTTGTGTCTCAAATGTCAAACCTCACCTTTTTGTCACCCACCTTGTGACTTATCATCTACCATTTATCAAACCCCAACCAAATTCAACCTTTGCCTCATTAATTCTTAATTTTAGGTGGAATACCTCCTCTCATACTTGGGGTAATTAGAAATTTTGGAGATGACCTTTCTCCATAAACCTTCACCCAAATTGAACCACGTGATTCTTCAATTTGGGGGAACCTAGTTGAGTATCAATACCTTACCCTAAGAGCACACTTATTCCTTGTGGCCCACCCATGAAACATTTAAGAACTACATTTGGCCTAAAATTATTTTTGGATATTATGTCCATATAACTATGTAGGTAGTGTCCTCTTGCCTAGTGCATTTGGAATCAACTCAGCCATCACCCTTCACCTTTAACCTTACCTATCTTCTATTTTTTTTTTGCATCTTATCAACTCAAAGTTGTATAACAAAAAGGGGGAAAATGTAGACACTCAAAAACTACCCCATTTTTTATGTCAAAACACCCTTGAACCCTTACCCCACATTGGAGCTAGTTAACCACCTAGTTAACCTAGCCCACTTTTTAGCTTGCTAACTTAACCTTTTTAACCACTTTTCACCCATTTTCCTCTCAGACCTCAACCACTGATGATTAGGGTAACCATCGATAGTTAATCTAACCATTGATGGTTAATCCTAACCTTTGACAGTTAAGTCTAACCATCGATGGTTAGGTTCCTTAGCCTGTATCAAATCATTTTCTATCTAGGTGTGAAATCAAATTTAGACCCAACTTAGCAACCTTTCCATTTAGTGATAAAAATTAACCTTGTAGTGCCCAAATTAGCATCTTTATCCACTATCTAATTAGAAACTTCCTCTTAAACATTTAGTAACTTATTCCTATAAAAGGAGAGCTAAAAGAAGGAGAACAGATCCAAAAATCTATAAGTACATGATACCAAAGTCTTTTTATAGGTATCTACCCTTACCAAAATGTTATCCAAATCATTCTCAGAGGTTGAAGTATTGTTATTCTGACTAATTTCCTCTAGGTCTTCTCTCCCCTTTCTCCATTGCTCTTGATAACAAGTATTCTTCTCTTTGTTTTCAATTTTCTTTATTTCTTTTCTAAGATTTAAATACCTTGATTATATTCTTCTATTTTATACCCTCTAAATTTATATGCAAACATTTTTTTGACCATTTAACCTTCATCCCTTATTTTTTGAATTCTTAAAATTTGATAAGCAATCACCGATGGTTAGCCTTAACCACTAATGATTACCTTAACTGCAGATGATTACCCCTCTGTAACCAACCCACAAACTAGACCACAACTAAAATTATATTTTTTTGTGTCCCTATCACCTGATAGACCAAAAACATAATTAGACACCCCCAAGTACCTTAGCATAAGCATCAACTAACTTTTTGCTATAGTTAGTTATTTTCTTTGAACAAGCATTTTACCTTTCTTATATTAAATAGCATTTACCTTTATGTTATTATATGCAAGTTTGATTTCTTTTATTTTTATCAAACCTTTTATCAGAAAGGGGATTGATAACCATCATAGCAAGCTATTGCTTTCTTAGATCTAGCATATGCTAGGCAATCCCCCCATTTTCTTATCTAACCAATAAATTCCATTTAGTGCTTTCTTAATGTAGGTATTCTTCCCTAGCTAAAGAAGAGTTCTCACTTCATCTAGATCAATGTGCACACACTTTCAACCAAATACCCTTACACACCCCTTTCTTGAAGTTTTACTTCTACTTTCATAAACTAAGAAATGAGGAGAAAATTGAATAAAACACACACTTTCCTAAGCTTTAAAACCTCCCTTACACACTTTTCCAAGTAATTCACTACCTTATTTAGCCCCTACCTAAGCCAAAAAACCTTTTTGACATTTACCAAACAATGTTTGCCTATGTCAACCATGTTTTAAAATTAATATTAACATGTTACAAGTCTAGGTTAGCCTCGACTAACCCAAACTGGGATCTAACTTGATTTTATAAATTAACGATACATGTTCAAATTAGGCTGACCCTATCAACTAAACTTTTAGAAAGGTTTAAGGTTAAATTTAGCTATATGTACACATTATTTTTTCCATTTATTAGAGAGAGACAAAGTTAATTATTCATTTTCACTTCTTTACAATCTACTCTTCTACATTTCTATTTGAGGAGTTATTTGCTTATGGTTTATAGTTGGAGAGAAAAACTATCATGTGAAAGATTGAGATTCATTAGGAATTCCTTGGATATAGTCCATTGTCCATATTTATCTTATTAAATAATACACAATAACCTATTTCAAATCACATTTGGCCAAGGGAGAGATTGAGTCTCGATGGGTTCATCTCCAATGTAAGTATCTCTAACTTCACTCCTCTATTTTAGTAGATAAAAGTAGCATGAGTAATAGCTTTTGAATGTAACCATCTCTCCATGCATTAGGGTTATATCCATACATAGCATAATTATAATTATTATTTGCATGTTTACTCTCATGTTTATTACCCCCATGTTTTCCCACAAGATTTAGTGAGCACTATTTTATATTTTACTTTACTTTGCATATACTTTATGAATATAGAAACCATAGGGTTATTGCATGATGTTGCTTGACTAGAGTGTTGAGGTGTTGTCAATGATGTCTCCAAGGTTCCAAATAATGTCCATAAAGTGTAAAATAGTGTTCATTAAGTGACAATTATTCTAATAGGTCAATGACAAAGTGTCCCTTAGTGTTCATGCATGAAACTTGAAGCATTTTCTTGGTTAGACAAGATGATGAAAATTGATGGTGTGTTGACCATGTTTGAGAGGTCATATGAGGTGTCAAGAGTACTTATGGTACCTTTATAAGTGAAAGGAATGAATTAGAATGGTCTTGTGAAGGTCTAGGGTATCCTAATCACCTTGGCATATCTTCCTAAGTAAGCAGATTAATGATGTTAGCATTCTTGCATGTGAAGATGTTAGAGGAAAATGGTCACATGGGTTTATTCAGGTTTGTGCTTAGATTATGTTTTTTAAATTTAATGTCTTGAAATGAAGCATATAAAAATTTATGGTGGTTCAAATTTGTCCTTCCAATCATATTTATCTATTTTCCATACTTAGCTAATTTTGCATTAAAAAGTGACTACTACAATTCAAATATTTGAATCAACAAAGGAAAACTAGTCCTCATTATTTTGGATATAAACTTTGATGTTGGATGAATTTTATGGTGATATAAAAATAAAATTGATATATAACATAAAGGTAAATCTAATAAAAATAATTTGGATTTTTGACTGATAGTACACATGTATTTATTATAGTCCAAAGTTGGCTAAGGGTTTGATCATTTTTTGCAAGTGACTCAAGAAAGATGTTTGAGTTTTTGTTGATGGTGTTTAGATATTTCAAGATGAATTATCTATTGTATAGTGTTTTATACTCCCTAAATATCGTATTTATGGATTTTATAGGTTTGACCAATCTATCTTCAGTATGAACAAATGCTTACAAGTTGATTGTTTGTTCATGCATGGTACTTTTCATGTACAAGGTAAATGTTTGATAGGTTTTACATATGAATAGGTGTGTAGTTATAAATATGATAACTTAAATATTTATTAGGGTTCATATGGTGAGGAACTATGTGATTTTAAGTGGTCTTTTGTTCCTATTTTTGTGTGGTAAGGTGCTAAAAGGGTGAATAGGTCTTTATGGACCTAAAAGGGCTCTTTAAGCCTAAATTGAAAGGTGTTGATGCTTAAGGGTGATCTATGGATGATATGGTCTATATATGAAGGTGGTATTGAGATATTTATAATTTTTATAGAATATTTAAGAGTTAAGTAAAGTCTTATGACCAACCAAGAAGGTGATAAACAAGTATACTCTATAAAGAGCAAAATCAAAGGTGATGGTTTCTTGAGTTGATATGCAAAGGATAGTGAAGTGTGAGTGTGATTGTTGGATATATTAAAGATAAGAGAAGGTTAAGGAATGTTTTCATGACCTATAGGTCATAATTTTGATATTATAATAGTATAATTTTAGGTTTGAAGATTGAAGATGAGTGAAGAGTCTAAAGTGATTTAAAAGAGTGCTTTGGATGAATTGCTTGTATGTGAAGGCTTGAGAGAGTGTGAAGGGTTGAAGAGAGTTGTTATTCACTATTTTTCCATCAGATTGGAAGTAAATAATAGCTTTTAAGTGTTCATATCATATATTTTGTGTGGTTGTTCATCATCTAGGACAAGTTGGTGCATGTTCAAGCTTACAAGTTGGTGTTCCTCATGAAGTGGGTGATTCATTAAAGTCTCTTATTTGTAAATATTTTCTAAGACTGTAGTCCACTTTTTTTTAGACTTGAGAGTGGGTTTTAACCCCTATGAGGGTTTCCCACATAATCCATGTGTTATGTATTTTGATCTTTTATGATTTCCTTTGTTCCTTGCAATAGCTAATTTGTATACTTCATAAATGCTTAAATTGAGTGGTTGAGAATGTGAAGTTTTAAAATTGGATTTGAATAGCTTGTATAAATGATTCACCCCCCTAAAATCTTAGTTATTTTACCTCTAACATAGAGGATTTCGAACCCTTTATAGTGATATTATTGTGGTAAGGGACCCCTTGGTTAGGCTTAGTGGATTCATCTTGATCATGACCACGAATGTCTAAATGTATCAACAAGCAAATGTGTAAGCATGGTTTATCTTCTTCAAGCTACGATTTATTTTTAGATTATCCACATTTTCCCTTATATACATTCTAGTAAACTCAAAATTAAACTAACCCTTGCAGGTTTTATTTCATGCAATCATTTTATTATCATATTATATATTTTTTATTTTTGTGGTACTGTATCTAACTTGTCAATACCATCTAACATTATGTGAATAGGTTTAACACACAATCACTCCAAAATGACTCTATTTATCTATGTAGGTCTTCCCCAAATATAAGTGATTGGAACAATCAACTTGACATAGTTTTCTTATTCAGTTATAGGATTTTATACTTCATCAAACTAGTTGATTCTATTCATAGATATTCTTTTTTAGGATACAAGTTTGTAGACATAGTCAAGCCAGTCGACTCTGTTCATAAATTATTTTTTAGCACACAAGTTTTACATACTCTATCAACCTAGTTTGACTTTATTTCTAGAATATTAAAATTAGCATTTGAGCAATACAGCATACAATTTTCTAACTAAGCATCTTCAAAATTACCAAGGTTCATTATTATCTTATCCATCATTTCTATTTTTCATTTACAATCCTATTTTTCATAGTCTATAGTCTATAAAATTTTAGCCCTATAATGAACTAGGTTGACTAGCTCAACATAGTTCTATAGCTTATCTTCTCTCTAGAAGACATAGTTAACCTATTCGACTGTGTTATTCCATATAGTGTTGCTCATACTAAATCTATACTATTTATAGTCAAATAAATTAACCTATTTTTCTAGTAATTAATTCACTTTCCATTTCAATTGCTTGCATGATTAGAGTAATAAACATAGATTAATTAGGTGGGATTTCAATTTACCAACTTAGTCACATTTTTTCACTTTTTCACATGATTTCAAATCACTTAACACTAAAAAAGAATTAAACATTTTCTTCCCAAGGTCTACCTACTTCGATTTCATCACCAAGGGGGAAGCCAATTTGGTTTTTTTGACAAGTATAAAATGTGGTTGATGGTATTTATTGGTAAATCACCCAACACCCTTATCTATATGAGATTGTGAAGTGAAAGGGTAGGACCCAATACCAAGCTAGTACCATTGCCAATACAAATTCATTTTAACCTAAACTACATGAAACTATCCATAGATTCCTTTCTAGTTCCTTCTTACAGCCAACTCACTATCACATTAATTTGAAAATTTATTATAACTTAAAGACATTAAGGGATGAACAATTAGTTAGAATTTACATTCAAGTTTTGTTTCTTGCTCTTTGGTCATTATATTTTGTAATGTAAAACTTGTATTATATAGCGTTATTGTAAGGTTTGTGTTATGTGTTATAATTAGATCAAGCACATTGATCTAATTATTTGTGTGCTTAATTTTATTTGCTTAGTTACTATCTTGTAAAAAAAATTCATGTTTTTGGAACATCATCATCCTTGTTGATACAATTTCTTAAAAACTATTAGTCTTTCTCCCATTGAAGTACACAGTTGATCTATTTGACTATGCATCTTTTAAACTTATTCAATTTCTCCATATACAATACATGGTCGACCCATATGACTATGTATATTTTTATCTTGTTTCAGTTTTACCATCAATAGAACATAATCAAGTTGTTTAACTATCTTTTTCATCCTATAGTGTGGACCTTTTCTATAGATTCTGTTGATCCAGTTGAATCTATACCTATTGGTTGATACTATTCTATATTTGACTAACTCTATCCCTATTTTTACATTTTGCTTATTGATTTTAAATTTTATCTTCAAGAATCATGGAATCCCCTTTTAGAATCTTTTTGGACAACTTGAATCCATTTAGATGCTATATGGGATGTTATTTTCTTCCTATCTTTGCTACCCAATATAATCTTCACTCTTGGAGCACATTTTCTCCTCCCTCATCTTTTGATTGAAATATGGTTCAAATCACACTAATAAATGATATTGTTATATCCAATCCATTCCATACTTTCAAGATAATTCTCACTTTCAATAACCTTACCATATTATGGGGGAAATTGACATAAACCTAACAAATAACCTCATAGGAAACCTTCTCAACACCAACAACCCACCTCCTACCAATATACCACTTGGTAACCCTCCCCCTAATACCAATTTGGGGAATCCTCCTACCAAGACCAACCCACCAATTGATACAACTCAAATTCTTGCATAAATAGTGAAAAAAATGAACATCATTCAAACATCTAACACCTCTCAAATGATGCAACTATAACATCATTTGATCAACATGACTAATCAATCTCTTATCCTTCTTCCCAAAAATAATCAAAATTACATTCCTTCACCTTTTAAAGATATTGCTGTAAATGTCATCCCCAACCTATTATATATAAAAAGATGCTTCAACACATTAAAAATGAGCCTTTATCCCCCTTAATTATATCTATTAATATTGGTAATATATATCCACCTATTAAATATGATGGGACTAAAGACCCTACATCTTTTCTCAAAGCATTCAGTAATATTTATAAAGAGTGGATCTTCACTACCAAAATTTTAGTTAAAACCTTCACTAATTATGTATTAGAATGGTATAACTAACTTCCCCAACATTATATATAGAAACTTGAGGATTTCATCAATCCTTTCATTAAGGTGTTTCAACACAATGATCTTCCCTAAAATTGTCTTAGTCATTTCATCAATGCTAAGCAATCCCTTATCAAATCAGCTCATGATTTTATCAAAAAATGGAAATATTTGGCTCACAAATATAATCATAACATGACTAATGATAACTTGTTCAAAATTTTCATCACTGCCTTAAAACCTTCCCTCCAATACAAGGTTCAATTTTTTTCTCCTTGAAATCTAAATAATGCTATCAACCAAACTAAGCGATAAGATTTTCTAATGAAATAGTTTAAACTTGAAACTAAAACCATCAACAAATATTTATAACATTCAACCCATGCAATCACTAGCAATCCTCCTCAACAAAAAATAGGGATGGCTAAAATGGAAAATCTTCAACCTTCCCATATGCCACTAACTATGCAACAAAATAAACAAATTTAAGCATCTTCTAGACCATTCATGTATCCTAATATTCCCCTCCAGGGTATGATCCCAACAAGTTTTATTAGTTTCATGTCGATATCGGTCATTCCCATGAAACATGTTGTGGCATTATAAAAAATTTCATTTATTTTATGTTATGAGATTCATTCAATCATGATTCCATGATAAGAATCCATCATCATGAATATGTTAATTCTTCTCAAAATAAGCAAGTTCTCAAATCTTATTCTTATAAAAATCCAAAAACTTTCTCTACATCCAACCCTCAACAATCAAACATGGATATTTATGTGATTGATGTCAATTATGATCAATACTATACCAATTCCCAATACATAAATATGGCTACAGCCAATTATCAATGTAGACCCACCCACAAATATTTTGTCAAAAAGCCAAAGAAACTTTCACTAGAAGAAAAAAAATTCAAAGATACTACTAACACTAACCTACCTTCAAAAACCAATGAGGAATCACTTCCTCAATCCAACCTTCCAACTAATTCTTTTCTTATTAAAAATATATTACCTTCCAAGCCTCATGCTCATTCTTCCTCTTCCAAAACCCATTGGAATTTATTAGAGGAACTTAATTTTATGCCTTGCAAAATACCTCTCATGGAGTTCATTTATACTTCTCCATATCATATTAAATTCTTAATTCAACAACTCCAAGAAATTGAAAAACCATCTTCCTTAAAAGAGGAACAACCTTCTCACGAGCCTCAACCAATATAAGTTCATACCATTGAAATTGTCTATCCTTATTCAAAACCCTCCATTGAGTTCCTTGAATAAGACATGATCGATGATGAAATTATTTTTTTCACAGATGATCTACCTCTCTTTATTAAAATAGTCATTAATACCATCCTTATTTGCAAAGTACTAGTAGATGAAGGGTATATAATTAATTGTTGAGTGTGGATCCCTTTGGGGATATCGCATGACCATGGTGGCTATTTTGGGGGCCTAAAGAGCTCTAAAAATGTGGGGAGTGCATTTTTTACCACTCCACCTTTTGTGGAACCATGCTTTCATGTGAGTGGAATATTCCTAGAATTTTCTAATTTCTATTTCTTCCATATTTTATGGAGTTAGTTGTTAGATGTCTATTTTCCATGTTGATTTCCTTCTTCTTAGGGAGTTAGTTGTTTATTGAAAAAGGGAATGACTTCCTTGTTTCAAGGAGTTTGTTGTCATCACATGTCATTGTAAAATGTGCCGTTTGGAGGAAGAGAGATGAGGATGGTGAGTTCCTCCTTAGTTGAGCTTATGGATAAGCATGACTAGGTGGAGAGGTGTTACCTTGTGGATAGTGCTTATCTTAGATAATAATGGAAAGTTTTTCCTCTTGATCTTGGTTTTTCCTACAGGTGTGGTATGGCTTTTAGAGACAAGTCAAAAGTGTAGATATTTTTTGAAAAGTGTAGGTTTTTATTTATAGGGTGTAGTATAACAATTTGTGATATAGTATTATGCAAGTGCAGGTGCAGGTGCAACTTAGCATATGTGTAAAATTGTTGATTGTTTCAGAGCAATAATTTAGTGAATTTATTTGTGAATTCAGGAGGAGATATTCTATCTCTATGAGAGGTTCTTTGTAATCTTGTTTAGTTACATATTTTATTGAGGAATTTCTTGGTGGATGTAGCCCACATTGGGTGAACCATGGTAGATATATGTTATGGTTTTATTATTATTTTTTATTGTCTTAATTATTGATTTCAATTAACTCTGATTTGAGGAATTGTTTCCATGATGCAATAGTGCATAATTAAATCTGATTTCATATTTAAAATCTAGTTATATGATTTTATGGTGAATTAAATATGGTTTATATTATTTTAATTCATAACAACTAATATCATAGATTTGGTTATGTTTTGTTAAAGTGGTAAATCATAGGAAAGGTTATTAACTTGAGTGGAAGCTATGGGAGAAGACATCAGATTCAAGGTTGAGAAATTTGATGGTAATAATTTTGGTTTATGGAAAATGCAGATGGAAGATTACTTGTATCAGAAAGAGCTCCTCTCCCCATAGAGGGGAAAGTAGAATAACATATAAGTATGAATAATGCAAATTGGTCATTACCTGACAAGAATATATTGGGATCCATTTGGTTATGCCTTGTATCTTTTGTTGCATTTAACATTTTAGATGAGAAAACTACAAAGTATCTCATGGATAAACTTGGGAAGTTCTATGAGAAACCCCCTGCTTCAAATAAAATTTGTCTTATGAAATGATCATTTAATATAAAATCATCTAAGAATGGTTTTATTACTAGTCATTTTAATGATTATAATATGATTGTAAGTATGCTCACTTATATTGTAATTAAGTTTGATGATGAAGTTAGTGTTTTGCTAATACTATGTTCTTTGCCTGATAGTTGGGATAGCTTGGTTATGGCTATGAGTAATGTATTCCCTACCAAGGGAAGCTTAAATTTTGAGGATGTTGTAGGTGTGATTATTAGTGAGAAATTATGAAGGAAAATCATTGGTGAATCATCTTTAAGTAATTTTTTTTCTATTCAAACTAGAGGGAGGAAAAAGGACAAGAGCAAAGGCAACCATGGAAACTAAAAGGGTAGATCTAAATCTAGATCTAGATCTGAGATGATATGTTGCAATTTTAGGAAGAGTGGATGCTCAAAGAAGGATTGTTGGTCACTTTAGGATAAGAATTCCAACAAGGAGAAAATGAATGAGGTAGATGTGACATTAGGTAAATCATGTTAGGATGCTTTAATTCTTTCTGTGGATATTTTTTTTGAGTCTTGGGTATTAGATTTAGGGGCTTATTTCATGCCATCCCACATAGGCATTATTTTACTAATTATGTTCAAGAGAGTTTAGGACATGTTTATCTTGGTGATGATGAACCATGTGAGATAGTAGGGAAAGGTTGTGTTCAGCTTAAAATACATAATGGGAACACATGGCTACTTAAGGATGTTAGGCATGTGATTATGTTGAGATGGAATTTGGTTTTAGTGGGGTAACTAGGTAGTGATGATTTTTTGGTAATGTTTATTGTAGATTCTTGGAAAATTACCAAAGGTTCTCTTGTGGTTTTTATAGGTAAGAAATTTGGTACTTTATATTTAACTAGTAGTGTTGATTCTTGTGATTTAGTTACTATAGATGGAAATGAAACTATGTGGCACTAAAGGCTCGGTCATATGAGCCATAAGGGCATAGAGATCTTAAAAGATAAGTTGCCTGGATTAAAAGACATTAATGTAGACTTCTGTGAGAATTGTCTGTATGAGAAATAGAAGTGGGTTAAGCTCCTAAAAGTTGGACCCATAAAGAAAGAGCACAAGTTAGAGTTGGTACACTTAGATGTATGGGGACTAGCTCAAGTATCTTCTATTGGTGGTTCTAATTATTATATCATTTTTACTAATGATGTAACTAGGAAAGTTTGGTATTATTACATTAAAAGTAAATTTGATGTATTTGACACTTTTAAGAAGTGGAAAGTCTTGGTTGAGAATGAAATAGATCTCAATTTAAAATGTCTTAGATCAGATAATAGAGGCGAGTATTGTAGTAATGCTTTCTTTGATTATTGTTTTAACAATAGAATCAATAGATAAAGGATGGTTTCAAGAACCCCATAGTAGAATGGGGTATCTGAAAGGATGAACATAACAATAATGGAACATGTTAAGAACATGAGGTTACATGTAGGGTTACCTTTATAGTTTTGGGTAGAATCAATTAACATGATAGTTTATTTGATTAATAGAGGACCTGTAATGCCTTTGGATAGAGGCATTCTTGAACAAGCTTAGTCTGGTAAGAATGTTGATTATTCTTTTCTTAGAGTCTTTAGGTGTGAGTCTTTTTCTCTCATTAAGAAAGAGGATAGGATGAAGTTAAAGGCAAAATCAAAGAAATGCACATTTGTTGGATACGGTGAGGATGACTTTGGTTTTCATTTACAGAACATTAAAGATAAGAAAATATTTTGGTCTAGAGATGTAGTCTTTAATGAAAAAGTCATGTATAAGAATTAGTTGTAGGAATAGGAATAGGAATATAAAGAGTAAATAGTATTGGATGACATTGTGGATGGAAAAGTATCTAATGAATTAGTTTAGGAACCTTCTACACAAGGACCCCAAACTCTTATGGTAAGAAGAGAACCTAAACATTTTTCTCCTTCTTTAAATTATTTGTTACTCACTGACAATGGAGAACAAGAGTGTTATGAGGAAGCAATATAGATTAATGATAGGTTTAAGTGGGAGCAAGCCATGGATGAAGAGCATAGATCTATCATGGAGAACCAAACATGGGATTTGGTAAGGCTACCCAAGGGCAAGAGTATATTGCCAAACAAGTGGATCTTCAAAATAAAAGAAGAAGATGAAGGGATAAAAAGGTATAAGGCCAAGATGGTGGTCAAGGGGTTTGCACAAAAATCAAATATTGATTTTGATGAGGTTTTCTCTCCTATTGTAAAAATGACTTCTATTAGGATTATTTTTGGTTTAGTTGTAGTTGAGGATTTGCACTTAGAATAGTTAGATGTGGAAACTACTTTTATTCATGGTGATTTGGATGAAGAGTTGTATATGAAGCATCCACAGGGATATGAGGTCAAAGGGAAGGAGAACTATGTGTGCAGACTAAAGAAGAGCTTGTATGGCCTAAAATAAGTTCCATGGAAATGATATAATAAATTTGATTATTTTATGTTGGAACAATAATATCAAAAGTGTAATTCCAACCATTGCATGTACATCAAAAATTTTGATGATGGTTATTTTATTTTATTATTCTTGTATGTGGATGACATATTAGTTGTAGGAAAGAACATACAACATATTCATATACTCAAGAAATAACTTAGTGACTCCTTTTCTATGAAGGATTTGGGTGCAACGAAGCAAATCCTTGGTATGAGGATTACTCATGATAGAAAGGAGAGAAAGCTGATTTTATCCCAATCAAATTATGTGAATAAAGTCTTGGAAAGGTTTAGCATGTTGGATGATAAATTTTTTGGTACTCCTTTGGTAGGCCACTTTAGATTATCAAAGGTGCAGTGTCCCAAGATGAAATTTGAAAAAATTAAGATTTCCAAGGTACCTTACTCATCGATAGTTGGTATCTTGATGTATGCCAAGGTTTGTACTAGGCCAGATATTTCCCAAGTAGTGGCAGTTGTGAGAAGGTATATGAGTGATCCTAGTTATGAGCATTGATAAGTAGTGAAATGGATTCTTTGGCATTTGAGAGGAACCATGGATTTTGCATTATGTTATGATGGATCCGATACCACTTTACATGGTTATGTGGACTTAGATATAGTAGGAGATATTGATAGCAGGAGGAGTATGACAAGTTATATATTTATTGTTGGAGATATAGTGGTTAGTTGGATTTCTATGATACAGAAGGTTATGGATTTGTCAACCATAAAGGTAGTGTATGTTGATACCACAAAGTTTATCAAAGACATTATTTGGTTATAAGAGTTATCTTGAGAGTTGTGGAATGAACAAAAAGTTGGGAGACTACATAGTGATAGTCATAGTGCTATTCATTTGGCAAAGAACTTTGCTTTCCACTTGAGGATGAAACACATTCAGTTACATATTATCAGTTCATCAAGAAAGATTTGGAGGAGAACTTGGTGAAGCTGGAGAAGATTCATACTAGCTAGAATCTTGTGGATATGATGAACAAGGTGGTCACATTGGATAAATTGAGACTATGTTCAGATTTGGTTGGCCTTAGTGATCATGGAGCAGTGATAGATTCTATTCAGGAGAAACAATCTCCAATTAGGAGATTGTTGAGTGTGGAACCCTTTAGGGCTATCACATGACCATGGTGGATTATTTTGGGGGCTTACAGAGATCCATAAATGTGGGGAGTACATTTTTCCCTACTCCACCTTGTATACAACCATGATTCCATGTGAGTAAAATTTCCTAGAACTTTATAATTTCTAAGTCTTCCATATTTTATGGAGTTAGTTGTTAGATGTCTATTTTCCATGTTGACTTCCTTGTTCTTAGGGAGTTAGTTATTTTTTAGAAAAGGGAATGAATTCCTTGTTTCAATGAGTTGGTTGTCATCACATTTCATTATATAATATGCCCTTTGGAGGAGGGGAGATGAGGATGGTGAGTTTTTCCTTAGGTGGGCTTATGGATAAGCATGACTAGGTGGAGGAGAGGTGCTACCTTGTGGATAATGCTTATCTTGGATACTCATGGTGAGTTTTTCCTCTTGGGCTTGGTTTTTCCTCATTTATTGATAATATACAAGTGTGGTGTGGCTTTCAGAGACAAGTCAAAAGTGCAGATGTTTTTTTAAAAGTGTAAGTGTTTATTTATAGGGTGTGGTATAGTAGCTTGTGATATAATATTATGTAGGTGTGGGTTTAGGTGAAACTTAGCATATGTGCATAATTTTTGATAGTTTCAGATCATTAATTCAGTGAGTTCATTTGTGAATTTAGGAGGAGATATTCTATCTCTATGAGAGGTTCTTTGTAATCTTATTTTGTTACAAATTTTATTGAGGACTTTTTTGGAGGATGTAGCCCATAGTGGGTGAACCATGGTAGATATATGTTATGGTTTTATTGTTGTTTTTTATTCTCTCCATTATTGATTTCATTTAACTATGATTTGAAGAATTATTTCCATGATGCAATAGTTCATAATTAAATCTAATTTCACATTTAAAATCCGGTTATGTGATTTTATGGTGAATTAAATATGGTTTAGATTCTTTTAATTCCTCACATTAATGTGAAATCTCTTTGGCTCATTCAAAAACTTGAGTATAATAAAGATCATCTCAAGAAAACTCATCTAACATGTCATGGATTTGACATAACGAAAATTTTCTTAGTTACATTTACTTCCCTCTTATTATTGGACCCAAAAACATATGTATTAAGCTTATGGTTCTAGACTCACCATTATATTATAATATATTCCTAGGATGCTCTTAGAATCATCGAATGAGGACTATTGCCTCTTATGGTAGCCAATGTATCTAGTTTATTCATAATGGAAAATAGTATAAAAATGAGATTGATCCTAACCCATGGAGTATTTAGATTCTTATCCCCAAATCTTAGTATCTCATTTTGACTATTCCAAAAATTAATAGTGCACCTTTACATGAATTCTTCAATATGAATCCAAACTTACATGTCACTCTTATCCATTCTGATGATGATGATCCAAATTATTTATAAACACATGTAATAATAACAATCTACCTCCTTACATTTTAGAGTGCCTTCCTCCTTCCTTGTTACCTCATGATCGTACCATCCCTTTTATCAATGAGATCACCAATTTTCCTCCTCCATTTAATGTACAAGAAGCATCTTATAAAAAATATGATTTCACTTGTAGTGACTATGGAGTGGCCAAGCTATTTCAAGACCCTTTAAACATGTCACCTCATAAATTTAGAGATCTAGGCATATCACCTTTTGATGTTCCTCTAGATCCTCAAATATGTGCTATCTATCCTACCTATGATGATAACTACATTATGGCCCAAGTTCAATCATAATACTTGGATGTTCAACACTTACAGCAAACCTTAGATAAAATACATGATTTTAACCAAGATGTTCATATTATTTCTATGACTATTTAGATAGAACCTAAAGGTCATGTACCTCCAGTAAATTCTCCATTCCTTAATACTCCTTAAGTTTTTTAATAAATCTTACATTTTTCCAATTCAAAACTTCCATAACCTTCTATACCTTCTCTCAAACCGGTCACTCTACCTAATCCCCTCCTTGATATTGATTCTAAAGATAAACCTACTATCAAACCAATTGAATCCAATCATCCTTTATCCATAGCTCCACCTACCCCTAAGATCATCCTCAATGCCAAGGTAATAGATGTACACCATATACATTCTGAATACAATCACCATGGTAAAAAAATCATTGATCTTAAAGTATATGTGGAATATTATGGACCTTTATCTCCATTACCTAGTAATGAATCCATCCTTTAAATGATTCATGTTTGAGAACCTCAACTTCCTCAACAACATCACAAACTTGGGAATTTAAAATGAAAGGCCCCTCATTTTAACAACTTCATTACTAGCATTGATACCAAAACCATCCCATTTCTTCTCTTCCAAATGCACCTATCATTTTCAAGATGGAAATATTATGCTTTTCTAATAAACCATGAGAATAGACCATGGCACACCCTTATGTCCTTGACATATATAGGTGTTAGATAAATCATGTCAACCAAGCATGATAAATGTAGTCTATTTTGTAGATAAATATCTTGAGAGTTTTACTTGGTCATATGAGTAAATTCCTAACATTGATCTTAGTATTGTGGTGCACAACATAATCACATACCCAAATGCCAAACTTATTTGATTAAAATAACTATAAATTTCCACCTAAATTTTCCATCATATGCTATAAAGAAATTATCAAACTATTAGATGCCAAGTTTATTAAACTAGCAGACTATTCTGAATGGGTGTCAAACATTATTCTCATTCACAAAAACATCACTATTTTGATTCATATTTGCATCGACTTCTGCAATCTCAACCTCACTTGTCCCAAGGATAATTTCCCATTACCTTCAATAGATGCCATTATAGATTCCATTGCTAGATATGAAATTTTATCCCTCATGGATGGTTTTGAGGCTAAAATCAAATTCACATAGCCCCTAAAGACTAAAATAAGACAACATTCACTATAGAATGGGGCACCAATTCTTCAGTCTTTAAAATGTTAGAATAACCTATCAGTGAGCTATGACTCACATTTTTCATGACCTTACATATAATATTTTAGAAACCTATGTGGATGATCTCATTTATAAATTAAAAAATTTTAGAACTCATCTCTCTAATCTAGGCATCATATTTGGTCGATTAATTAAGTAAAAATTTAGACTTAACCCCTATAAGTGTGTATTTAGTGGTACATCTGATAAATTTCTATGATTATTAGTGTCTCTTCATGGTATTTATTGACCAAATTTTGACTCCAAGTTACCATTATATATTTTAACTTGTATAGGGGTTGTTATATGTTATTTTCATGGTCTAAAATGGTCCTAAAGAATCCCATGTGGTCATATGTGTCCTTGTCTAGCTTTGTCTAAGTTTTGGTCTTATGTTCACTTATTTAGCCCTATGGTCAAATATAAGGTATTGGAAGGGTAAAATAAATTAAAATGTTTAGTATAGTTTAAATTAATTTAAAAAGGTTATTTGGATGTTATTTATGTCATCCTATCATTCTCTAACCTTTATTTGACTCTAAAATGCAAAAAATGTCAATTTGGCCACCTTTTAGCCCATATAGAGGAATGGAGCATTCCACTTCAATAAGAGGATGTTTAAATAATATTACAAGATACCTTGGTGTCAAATATATGTCATATAATGTTTAGTGTCAGTTAGGTACTAAAAAACTTGTAGTTTCAACCTCCCAAATAGAAAAATTGGTGTTTTCAATTTCCAATTTGAAATGGTTTTTAAGTGTCTCTTGGGAAACCTCACATCATTTCCTATCTTTAGACAAAGTTTAAAATTGAACTAATACTCCAAACACCTTTTCTCCTCCATCACTACCTTCACAAACATAGAAAAGAAAAATTGAAGTGGATGGTACAACTAGGAAAGAGAGACTTATGAGATTAAATTTTGTCCATTTTTAGGGGTAATAATTATATAAAAATTATTGTAATTTTTTTGTATAATGATTGCCTATACTTTATGAACTATTGCTAAGAGTGATAACAGGTTACTATGGCATATACATCTGAGAGGGGTCTGTTATTATACATGTTTATCCAGATCATAAATAAATGAAGAAGAATTATTTTTATCATTTTTTTCAAAGTTATTTTATCTCCCTTTCATGGTGGTTTCATCATTTTAATCATCTCCATGAATTGCTTTCACTTAGAGTAAGAATATATTAGTGTATAAGTTGTTTCAATGAATTGTCTTGCAAGTCTTTGTTTTGTATTCATGGTGGTCATTCTCAGAGGTATTTTAATGCTTCATCAATCATTAAATATCATTTAGATTCAATAAATTCATGTGTTCATCTAAATATCCATTTCTTATCCATGCTCATATTGTGTGCTTGCTCTTTAGAGCATAGTCTATGTTTGACTAGTGAGAAGAAGGTTTGATTGCAAAAATTGTTTCAAATACCATTAATCCATCATGGTTTGAGATTTTTACAGGACATTTCACATGTTAAAGTTTAATAAGTTTAAAATGGTTTCAAAGCACCTTCATATGAGAGATTCATAGTTGTCCCCTCCATATGCATGACTATGAAGTGTTTAGGAGAATCTCATAGCCATGAAGGGAACCGAGTACATTTCCTCATACCTTAATATTCCTCTAACTATTCCACTATCATGAAGGTTACTCAATATGACTAGGTGATATAAGTTTCAACACAGAGAACACATATCTATATACTTGACTATGTATATAGTTTGTAAAGACTATAAGATGAAGTGGAGGGTGACTTGATGCTTGGTTATAATCTTTGTGGACTATTGTGAAATTTTAAGGAGGGGTGAATTATTTTGATAAGTGTGAAAATTTAGGAACTCAAAGAGATTGAGAGAGTGGCCTTGTGTAGCCTTATATATAGCCAACTATTCAAACCAACACCTACATCTAGTTGAAGACTGTCTTAGATGGCAGTGTTGTGAGAAAAAGGTTTCAAAGTATTGGAATGAGTCTCAAACACCATAAAAATCATGATATAATAATTGGAAACTTAGATAATGATGAGAGGAATCCTCAACTCCATAAACACAATCAAATACCTTAAAACATCTACCTACATCTAGTTGTTGATTTGGCCTTGAAATAGAGGTGTTTGTGATATTGTAAGTCTTCAAGATGTTGAAAGTGTTTTGAGACATCATTTAAATGACATACTAGAATAATTATGGAGAATTTTAAGGATTTATTGGAATATCTAGAAGACTAAACATAGTCAACCTGCCTAATATCAACCTATAGTTAGCTAGTATTGGAAATGCTTTGAACAGGGTCACAATGATCTAATACAAGGGTTTCAAGGTTATGAGAAGGTATTAAGGAAACAAAAAAACATATAAATGCTAATTAATATGTTTTGGATTGGTCTTGAATATGGTCTTGGAGACCTAAAAGATGTCAACCTCAAACCAATATATAATCCACTACCCTAACACCAGCTATAGACAAATGATAAGATTAGTCTTTGAATAGTGATTTTGATGGATTTTTGGGTATAAATAATTGATACATTTTTTAATACCTAAATATCCATATTAATAAGTCATTAGTATATTCAAAGTATTGTCTTAAAGACCTAAAAGGCCTAAACATAGTCAAATCATCTTAATCAAGCACCTACAACCTATTGAAGATATTGGTCTTTAGACATTGATAATGATGGAGTATTAATTTTATAAGGTTATAATAATGTGTTTTATTTATTAATGGCATGTCATAAATTTTATGTTTTCATGATTAATATAGGGCTCTAAGACACTAAGAAAGGACTAATCGCAGTCCTGATGTGCACAGTCACCTACAATCACCTGTAGATTTATATAGAAAGTTAAGGTATCTCAAGATATTGAAAATTAGTTTGTGTGAATAATTTAGAGGTAAAAATTCATAAGTTTTCCAAATTCAATTAGGTCATAATGGTTATAATCGAATATTTCTAGATAAAGATCATAAGACCCTGCATACAACCCTTGGAAACAAGTGTAACTCTACCTCTCTAATCAAGTTCAAGAATCTTTAGAGGATTGAAATAAAGAAATTTAAGTGTTATAATTTTGATTATATATCAATTAAAATTTAATAATAATCACATGATGATGGAAATACTCAAACCTTGAGCACCATGCCTGCTCAATCCAATACACATACACACAGTCATGTGTGCTTTCTCAGTAGGAAATATGTCCTTGTTTGAGGGATCCAAAGGATTGTATGAGAAATGAGAGTAAAATAAGTGAATATGAAATAAATAATGTGAATTTATGTTCATAAAACCCTTAAATTAAATCTTGAAGTGAAACAAACTCAGTCAAACCTTGTTTAGCCCTTCACAAACATAATTGCCTACACAAGCCTTATAGGCAACAAGTTGAGGAAATGGCTTGGTAAAGTGAAGTTCAAGACCATAAAGGATATGATGATTTGTTTAAATTCATATAAAAATGTTTCATGGTGAACTAGGAACACTAATAATATATAAATTAATAAAAATATAGTCATGATAACCCTGTAGTCACACTAATAGGCCTATAGCTAATTTTGAGAATTCGAAGTGTTAAGTCCTCCATAGGTACTATCAAACTTTATAAATTGGTATATAGGGTGTTTTTTAGTTTCATGAGACATCAATGGTCTCATTGAAGTCATAAAATAGTGTATATACCAATTGTTTTGCTTAGACCTTACCCGTTCCTTGGGCAAAGGGGAGCTATGAGACTTAAGAGTCTACTTGGTCTCAAAGAGAAAAGAAAGAATTACAGACCCCATAAATGGATATTAGGGGTATTAAATAGTCATGAAAGAGGTATATATTCACTATCAAGTGGAAACAAACTTCAAATTTCACTCCAAAGCCCTTGAGGGATAGCAAAGAGAAGAGAGGCTCTTAACCTCAAGTACATTGACCAGTGTATTAGTAACATACGGAGGGGTAACCAACACTTAAAAATCATGTGGGATCATGTGAATGTATTTTATATAGGTTAATGAACTATTCACATCAATGGGAATCACTTATGAGACTCAAAATTCATGTTTGATCTCTCTTTATCCTTAGAAACATTAAGCAAGCCACTTGAAGAGTAACTTCATATGTTCATACCATTTCCCACACTTTACATGGGAGTCTGAGCCTTTTATAATATTTTAATGGGTATATCAAGAATATTTTCCAATTGGAAGAGTGTCATTTAATTATATATTAATTATTAACAATCCTTAAGACCCCAAATAGGTCTTAAACCCTCCTAAAACCCTAGTTGTGACCAGTTTGTGGAAAAGAGCTCAAATGCACATAAAATTACATAGTTTACTCATAAAACCTTTTGGATGTTGTTTAGGAATCTAAGGAGGTTTTTCACATGTACTTCACTTATATATACTATTATATGAACTACCCAAAATACCTTGTTAATGTAATTTTTTTGTGTTTTACAAGTGTTCTGAGAAGGGGAGAGCTTCCCAATCATGGTATGAGGTCATTTGGGACTTTTAATAGATTTTAAAATCCAAAAAATTTCATAAGATATTTTTTAGATGATCAAACTAGGCCCATTTTTCAACACAATCTCAAACATGCTCAAAATGAGACTGACTTGGCCATTTCATGGTTTACATATTTCCATAGGGTCTCAGGACCCAAAATTTGACATGGAGATTTTTATTGCCTAATAAAAGTTAATAACATGATTTTTTGTGATTTCACATGTGTGGAAAAAGTTTGGAACAAGAATATAGAGTCCAGATCAAGGAGGCTTAATTGAGGCCTAATTTAAGAGAGAGAAAGATAGAAAAAATGGGTTTCCACTCAGAGTCTAAAGATGAAATTTGACATTTAACTAAAAGGACATATAGGGTCCCATAATATTCTCTTATTTTGTCAATATCATCCATAAAACTCCCACACAAGGAGATTTATAATTAAAAAAAGGCTACAAGTAAATTACGGTTATTAAAGACTCAAGGAGAAAAATGAGTTCTTGGTAGTTGGTCTAAAAACCAAAAATATTTGTTTCAGACATGGTAACATATTTTAATACTATTCATCTTGTTAGGATGATTTTAAGAATATGCACTTTAGTTTTAGGCCACTTGGACCAATATAGGCACGAGAAATGGAGAGTTACAAAACACCTATGCATATAACTGATGGAATGATAGGCTAGATTAGATTATTAAGACATTTAAAATATTAAATGAGTGAGTTAAAATAATTTTAATTTTAATTCATGGTTGTAATTTCCATTTGTCACTCCTTTCATGTAAATAAGGGTAGTTTCTAAGGAGTTAGTCAAAGTGTCAAGCAAGTTTGTAACCCCCACACCACTTGGAAGGTTGAAGTTACTTCAGGAGTGAGACACATGGCCTTGAAAGTCTCATATCCTATATCATAACTCATTTTTTAATTATAACTCTCATTTAAACTTTTCAATCATATTATACCACACCACTCTCTCTTCTCTCTCACATTTTTTGTATATTGAGCCACTTTTGGCTAAGTTTGTATCCTCCACCTGGGTATGGAAAATCCTTGCCCATTTATTTTTCCTTCAATAAGTAAAACATCTAATGTTTTACCTCATTAAATGATTACTTATAGTGATAAATCTCTAAATGGTTGATCTCATCAAGTGTAGATGTATGTCACCTTGTTTGTGTCCTATTTATCTTGCCTCATGTGGTTGTTTCTCTATTGTAGGTTGTAGTTGGTGTCATCAAGGGTATTTTTTGGGTTTTGAATTGAAATTAGCCTTTCTCTCATTGTTACAATAGCTTACCCTTATATAAAACATTTATGCAATAGGTTTAGTCTAGGATGCATTTATGTTTATATTATTTTGTAAGTCTTAGTGTATTATGTAATGTATGGTAATGGTCAACAAAGTTTGGTGCATCACCATTGTAGTTAGGTTTATTTAAATTATTTATCCCAATTTAAATCAATCATGTAATTAAATTGAGCCTAATTTATTGATTAAGGTGATCTATCCCTTCCATATAGAGGTTTACCCCTATTACAAACAACCCACAGGTCTAGGGGTAATCCAATGTTTCACCAAATTAGAGAAGTCTAAACAACATTTCCTAGGGTACAAAATTTGGCTATAATAGTATTGATTTTTATCCCTATAAATCAATGATATTGTCAACATGAATATTCCTTGATCCATTCCAGACATTCATATTTACCTCAATAAGCTTAGGGAAATTTGATTTGTCCTTGAAATGGCTTATCACATATATTTTGTCAATTCTCTTCTTAAGAAAGGTAAGGATTTAAAATGGATTGATCCTTCTCAAAATGCATTTGAAAACATGAAATAATCATTTATTCATTTTCCTACCCTTCTACTGCCCTCTAATCATTGTCCTTTGATTTTGTACATGTCTACTCCCATATCAATTGGGGCAATTCTTGCCCAACAAGATGATACTAGAAGAGAGTGTGTTATTTAATATATTAGTCGAGGCATCATTGATTACAAAAAAATTTATACAAAAGTATAACATGATTGCCTTGCTATCTATTTTACAGCTAAGAAACTTTATCACTACATGCTCTATCAAACAACTTAGGTCATCTTTCATTCCAACCTACTTTATCACTTTTAATACAAAGCATTTTTACTTGGAGATAGAAATGGAAACTAGATGGTTCTCTTAATGTAATTTGACCTTCACATCATAATGCAAAAAATTATCAAAGGGAAAGTCATTGCCTACAAACTTATAGTGGCACCCATACCCACTACAAATATCCTTTAAGATAGTCTCCCCAATGATAACTTTCTCTATAATTAAGGTCTTAATCACGATATCTCTCTTAAATATTACTTCCATAAATTCATTTTTGATTTATAAAGTAATAAAAAATATACCTATGTCATTATCGATAATACTAAATCTAAAGTAGTTATCAAAGAGTTTTCTAAAGTCACTATCGATTTACATGAAGACACTTAAACCCTTCACTTTGATGGTACCAAATGTCTCTAAGGAGCTAGGGTTGTGTGAAATAAATTTAGAAATGCTAATAAATAAAATAATAATGTAATCTTAATCTAAGGTAAATTCAATCTAAGATAGAGAAACAAATAAAGAAAATATAAAACACACTTTTATACTTCAAAGTTTCAAGCTTTCTCCATTATGATGAAAATTTGATTTTCTCTTCAAAAATGTGGTTGCTCACTCTTCTAATAAAAATGAGAATGGGCAGAATTTTGGTGTCAAAGGAGTTTTTATATACTTTGATTCACCTAGATTCACTTGTGAATTGAATAGAACTTCGTTAGCATAAGTTAGGATCCTTAAAAATGAAGATTTACAAGCTTATTTATAGTTTTTTGGAGGAAGATCTAATGGCAGAGGATTATTTGGATTTACTAAATGATCAAAATAATCAATGATGGCTAATGAGTCTTCATCTATGAGGATGAAGTCCATTTCAAATGTTGAGAGAAGTATGGGATTGGTTAGCTGAGTCAACCTAAATGAGTCAAACTTCTTGATAATTTAGGGGATGACTAAAAGGAGGTTGATAGAGTTATGGGTTTGTTTGGGACGATTTAACATGTGAGGGAGAAAAGGGTGTAAGATGTTGGATGAGGTGTAAAATCTAGATTTTATATTTAGAATAAGGATTTAAAGTGTTCATAATTGACTAATTTGACTTATTCAATTTTTTGAATTTGGAGTATGATGTGCTGAACTATTTTAAGAAGAATCATTAAATAAATTTTAGCTACATTTTACCACTAAACATAATTTAGGTGTCTACATTTGCCCCTATTTGAAATACTGTTGTGAAGCAATATTGTTTTAAAGAATAGTAGAATAAGTAGAGTGTTGATGATTAAGAAGGAGACATTTTTCTCAAATGAATTAAAATGAGTGTGATGATGCCCCATTGAGGGTTTGTGTGAGAAAACAAATAAACACTCAAAATTAAAAGAGGAATTTGACAAAATCATGTGAACAAATAACAAATCAGCTTATTGTAAAATTGATGTCAAATGTATAAGATGTTGGTTGTGTAAAAAGGTTTCCCCTAGTTAAAAACTATAGTATGGATTTGGAAAATAATATTTTTACCATTTGCAGATTGCATGATTAATGTTTTGATAATGATGTGGGGGTAAACTGAGTAGTTTTGGGAATGATATATCCTAGATATAATGAGTTGTGGATCTAAAAATAGAAAAACATATATTGAACTGCAAATGACAATGATAATTTTATGCATATGGATTGTTACGAGATGTTAAAAAAATTAGAATAAATTGATTTAAAGTATCCAAAAATTTATAAAATGGATGAAGAATGAGTAATATGGAGGGATGGGGGGAAAACATTTGATAGGGGATAAAAATATATGTATAATAAATAGGGTACAAAAATTCATGTGTGTAAATTTGATTTTAAAAGTTCTTTGCTAAGAAAATTTAGTTGAAATATTTGCTCTAAGATCTTGAAAGAAATATGGATCATATTTCACACCACGAGCACCGAGTAGAGTGAGTGAGGAGGTTTCAAAGACCTGAGAAGAGCGGGCCTCTAATAACTTAGTTTTTATTTAATTTTTTTTGCACTTATGGTCATTAATTAGGGCATAAAGTGAAGAAAAATGAATTCGTAGATGTCAAAAGCACAAATTTAGTATTAAAAATAGTGAATTCACTACAAGTAACTGTGAATTCATAAAATAGAGAAGTGAATTTGTTGAACAAGGCTACGAAATCATGAGAAAGTAGAAAATGTGATTTCACAACTTGGGAGTTGCGAAATCATTCAATAGATGAGCGAAATTGTTAGAGATGGAAGCAAATCCATTCAACTAAGAGGCAAATTCATTGGAATGAAGAAAATGGTCAATCAAAGGCAAAATCTAAGGGATATATAATGAAATTACATAATTTAGGAGCGAAAATACTAAATTTAAAAGTGAAAACATGTTATAAAGAGTGAAATAATGGTTTATGAATGGATGGATTGAAAATGTTTTTATGCTTGATTTATTATTATTATTATTATTTATTTTTTAAATGATTATAATGTAATGATGATTTGAATTTAATGTCGAGTAAAATTAATTATTTACTAACATATATAAAGTGCAAGAGGTATTACCAATGTTTGTGACTTGGGATCAGAGACCTAGAGAGATGGCGTGGATGGTGAGATTTACATGGTATGATTTTGGTATTCTAGAGGTGAGTGGGCTATCATACATTGCACAAATGCTAAAGATTAGAGTGGATAGAGTGCTTCTAACAATACTTGCAAAGAGATGGTATAATGAAACTAGTACATTTCACTTGTCGATACGGGAGATGATTGTCACGTTAGAGGATGTGTATCATATTTTGGGTCTTCTGATACGAGGGAGATGGGTATACTAGGGGCAGGGTCCATAAGAGATCATATTATTTAGGATTTTTGGTGATGGTATGATTCCTATTGTTAGAGGTGATATAGATGTAGATTATTGTACTAGGATGAAGATGGATTCTTTAACTATTATACTCATGGTTTTTGTCTGTGGCATTATGCTACATGACAAGAGTGGGAGGTTATGTCTTATTGGTCTTCTAGATGTGATTGGAGATATGATGGAGATGGGTGAAATATTTTCATGGGATGCATGAGTTTTAGTAATTTGTACTGAGATCTACATCATGTATTTTATATAGATCGTAGAGAGATTTGTCCTTTAACATTACTATAGGTGTGGTACTAGGAGCACATTACTATAGAGAGTCTACTTGGACACATGAGCACTCAATATGATGATGAACCATTGGAATATGGGTGGCACATGATCATTGGCATAGAGAGACCACACTTAGGCAATCTAGATTTTTACAGGACTATTGATGAGTTAGGTAATGATCAGATCACTTGGAGACCTTACAAAGAGATTATATTATAGTGGCCACATGATGACCTTCACATGGATTATAAGATGACCCCATTTTAAATTATTAAGATACATGATTACAACTTAGAGATATATGACCTAGATAGGGTGATGAGATAGTTTTGGTGAGATAACATATACCAGTTGGGCCACATGTATGTGTATGATCAGTGAGGGAGAGAGCACACTAGGGAATGACCATTGATCTAGTGATAGATGACAATAGATGGTCACAATTATAAACTATTGGGTGGAGTGATTAGAGAGACATGATTGATGTGGGTATTATTGATGGCTATGTAGATTGGTGGGTTTGGCAGAAACCACTTAGAATGAATATTCTATATGCACCACCATGGACATGGAGGTAGAGACTTGTGGCTAGCTTGAGTAGGCAACCATGAAGCACAATATTAGGATCCCATATTAAGAGGGTTGTTATAGGAGATAGAGGATGAGTATGATCATGAGGCAGATGATGTTTTGTAGAGATTAGCTAGCTACATAATGTGGAGATTACTAAGGTAGAGGATGTAGATATTTTGTAAGAGGTAGGGGTTGATATTGATGTGGATATAGAGATGGATCTAGATACAAAGTAGAGGGTTAGAGGGGAGACTACATTAATAGAGGTTCATATTAAGGAGGATAAATAAGGGGAGGTTGTGATCATGAGAGTAGTATAGGACACCCATATAAATAGAAGGGATATGGTTGGTTCTTCATGCACTCCAATATCTAGAGAGGAGCACACACTTGTTGACAAACTTTGAGAGGATATCAGAGATCATGATAGGGATATTGATGGATTACACTAGGAGGTGTCTATATTATAGGGTGTAGTTGATGGTAGAGGGGACTAGATGATTGAGATTAGATGATTATATTATGAGGTTGACAAACTACAAGATATTATAGGTGGGATAGATGGAGATGGCATGGTGATAGTAGTGGTTACACACGATGTAGAGACCTAGACTCTAGACTATATAGTGTTGATAAGTGTTATCATATATGTCTAGTTTGATGTCATTTTATGTCAAGGTTGATGTCATTGTTGTCAAGGTGCATTAGTGAAGATGAATGGTGAGTGGTCTATGAGGTATGCTCATGTATGGCTAATGTGACAAGGAAGCCATGTGATAAAAGAGAATTTGAAGGCAACCTAATATCTCTCTATTGAGAGAGAATTTTAAGACAACATAATGATTCTTTTTAGTTTGATGTAAATTTTCAAGTCAAATAAAGCATGTTTGAGTACTAGTCCTTGAGCACAAAGTGTTTTGAGAAACTTAGTCATAACAAGCATAGTCATATCATGAATATAGGCATGATGAGAATGAATATGTATGTGCAGAGGTATGACATGGTTTGAAGAGCATGAAATGCATGTGATCAAGGTGTATAAGCATCAAGTAATGTTTAAAGGTTAGTTATCAAGTTTCAAGAGCTTGAGAAGCCTAGTCATGACACTAGTCAAAGCATGAAGAGACATTGTGAGCATGGTTCATTTTAAGAGTTCATGTCAAAAACCGCCTTAGGTTTTTTTAGGTGAATCAGATTCATAGCCTTGGTGAATAATATTCATATCTTTGGAGAATTTGAGTATATCTAGGGAAAAAATTGCCTTGTTAGTTTTCCATATAATCATCCGATAGCATTATGTCAAGCGATAGGCTATAATAATTTATTACTAGTTGGCACTATGTTTATAGGAAGTAACATGTCATCAGGTGACACTGATATGTTGTCACTTAGAAATATTTTATCAAGTGACAACATGTTGTTACTTAGCATCATGTTATCGAGCAATAACAATATTTTACCATTTGGTACTATGCTACCACTCAGCACTATGTTGCCACTCATCACTATGTTGCCACTCAACATTATGTTATTAGGTGGTAGAATTTTTCATAATGATAGAAATACATTTTCACTCAAAAATATGTTTTTTATCAGCATTATGCCACCACTTGACAATATGTTTCCACTTGGCATTATGCTTATGGTCGATGTTATGTAGTTCAACAACATGCATATACCATTGGATGGTATGTTGTTATCATCTAATTGTATTTAATCCTATAACAACATGTTATTTCCCCTTACCATGTCTCTTCTATTGAGTCGTAACATGACAAAACATGATTGACTCTTACTGATCATGTGAACCAATTACTTCTACTACCCCTTATGACTTATAAATACCCCCATGGCCCTCATTTTCACACTTTATTCTTAGGTTTTTCTCATCCCTCTCTTTTCTTCAGACTTAGCCTATAAATCTTAAGTGAAATAATAATGGCATCTAAGTCCATATAAATAGGTGTAATCCAAAACATCATTTTCAAAAAGCTATTATGTTTGGACTTCCTTAGGTTAGTGGAGCATCCAGAATCATATGTGGATTGGATAGATGCATGCAAACTCTAAGGCCTAGTATAAATGCCTTAGTATGACACCACCATCAACCATAACCTATTTTAATCTCTAGTTTCTTTTTACAACCATACTGAGACCTGATTCCATGTGCGGTTTAACACTAAATCCATATCTTTTGGCACCTCTCCATTAGATATCCATAATTTAAAAGGACTTCTACATTATAACACAACCCTATTAACAACAAGTTTATGTTATTTGATGAAGAAAAAATGTATTTAGAGTACGTCTAAAACTTAGTCATAAACCCAACTTGTAAGTGGTAATTTTATTATCGATATTAACATTTTTCTATTGCTCCTAAGTTGTTATTATTAGTTTGATGTCCTAATTGCATGTTTTCTAATTTCATTGCAGATACTCAGATTAGAAGGGGAATCCAAGTTGAAAAATTATCTAATCTATTTATAAAATCTATTGTACATTTCTTTCAATCTAGGACTATTTTGCAGGAAAGACTAGCAAACATTTCCTTTTGGGTTATTTACTACGTTCTTCATTCTCTATCAGGGGTGAAATATGACTGGTGTATAGTTATATCAAGTAGGATTAGGGTTGAGTTGAATCATGATTTTTCTAAGTACACTTGCACCATTTATTCCTCTAATTATATTTTAGCCTTATATTACAAGGCCTTATATGATATATAGAATACAATAATTCTCACTGCCCTCCATACAAAAATGATAGCTAATTCTTTATTTGTCAATGAATAGGAGGTAAGTTTAGTTTTCAAAATAATCATCTATTTCATTATACATATTTAAAATTTTAAAATTTATTGGATTTTTAGTTATTATAGGTAAGAATGTATGTATATGGCACAATAAAATAGGTAGCATTAAAAGGTCAGTGTGCTCTTGAGGGCTCTGGCAATACTGAGTTCATGGAGTCTTCATTTGATTCATTCTGCATTTCCAAACGCCCAAGAACTTATTATATATCATCTCCTCTTGTAGGTTCTCATAAATTTCATTGATTATTTATTTATTATATTATTTAGTGGAAAAATTATTTTTCTTAATAGTTTATTAATTTATTTGTTTTTTACAGTTGACTTTCAAACCATTTCCATTGAGGATTCTTCCCAATAATGCATTCAATCTTTGCCACCTTACATCATTTTTTTGAATTAAAGTTTCTTAAAATTGGGTAGTTTATTAACTAGATAATTTACTCTTTTTTCAGGTGAAACCACCACTGTCACTCCCATCAGGACAATCAAAATGGAAGAGGCAATCTCCTTGACTACATGTAATAACTATTTCATTTTGAATTTGCATTAATTTATGTTTTTGAATTTACCATTTTTGAATAATTTGTTATGTTATAGGTCATACTACCATAGAGACCAATAAGTATGTCACCACCCCCATCACCCATCCATACTCATAGAAGAGAAAATAATATCTCCCTCCCTGCACAGAATAGAGGAACCCTACAAATTTTAGGGTCTAAATTCCCAAATTTTTATATTGATGGTTTTTCTAGTGGATAGGGTCTTACATGTTTGCATCATATTGATCTGAATGAAGTGTATCTCAAGATCTAAAGTGGGGCCTTGATTGGTGGTGGATTCAATCCACATGATTTTATTTGAGTTGATAATTTGACTATAGAAGAAGTGCCTTCTACCTCTTCCCCATCTACCCCACACACCACTAATAATTTGAATGTGTCTGATGATTCCATAATTAATATTTCATTAGATAATTTAGTTTTAGAAAATATACTTGCTAATTTGAAGGAGGGTGTTATTGATGAGTTTAATGACTTAAAACAATGGGAGATGAAGGCAAAAGCATTGATCAAATAAATCAATGCCCATTATCACAATCACTCCCAAAGAGTTAATTTATTTTTATTTGTTCAAAATGAATCCTCAAAGATTGATGCTTTATTCAATCAAGCTCAATCTAGGTTAATTTCTATTAATAATGTTTAGAATGATAATGTTTTAGATAAATGGATAAGCCCATGCCTATTTCAATCAATAGGATAGAGATATAAACCTTGTTACCATTGTGCAAGAAGAGAAGGAAAAAGCTTTGGTAAGTTTTCATTATTTCTAACATGTATTTTAGTTATTATACTTTTTATGTACTTGAGTCTTATATATTATTTGTTAATTGTAAGCAAAATATGAAATTTTGAAGAAAGAATCACAACTTCTTAATGTGCATTTGAAATACCCACAAAAGTATAATCTCAGTGATTGCATTCAAGGAAAATCTTGTTCTAATAAAACAACACTTTGAAGAAAATTATTAAAGAGCATGGGATAGATCCAGACATTTTATTGAAGCCAAAAATAGATGTAGATCCAAGTTTTATTTCAGCTAGTGATTCAGCGAATGAAGAGACATAAAATCTTACAAATATCAATTTTGTTGCAGAGGATCTTCTTAAGGAAGGAGTTATCATCGAGGTCACATAGGTAGGTCAAGAGAGCGGGGTCTCAATGGAGGGAAATGGCAAGAAGCAAGTGGGTTGAGAGTCTGTTATAGAAAAATATTAGTTTGTTTCAAAAAAAAAATTAAATGATAATGATTTATATTATGTTTGTTTCAAAAACACTTTATTATATTTGAAAAACACTTGTTTTATTCAATACATTTTATCATGTCAATGATATTTTACACTTGTCTCAAATACTCTTGGTTTATAATTTTAATATTTTAAATATATTGTGGTCAAGATTAAATATTCCATGGAGATATAGCAGTGTAGTATTTAATGAATACCTTAGTGATTATTGATTTTATGAACTAAATCAAATTATGTTTAAATGTATTGTGATCTAGATTACAAATGTTTTGTATTATTTAATTAATACTTTGGTATTTAATTAATTAATACCTTGAAAAACTCTTGGTTTGTAATTTAATGATTTTAAATGTGTTTTGGTTCAGCATAGTTAGCCTTAAATATTGAATGATTATATTTTTATAGTAGTACTATTTTAAAAAGTCTTGGTTAAATGTAATGTTTAAATATTCTTTAGTCTTAACTATTATGGAGGCAATGTTCAAAATGACTGATAACTATTAAACACTTATATTTAAATGTGTTATGCTCTAGATTCTAAATGTTTTGTAGTATTTAACTAATTAATATTTTTGATTTTTAATTTATTATTTAAAAAATTATTAATTTATAGGGGTAAAGATATAATATTTATTATACTATGTTTGAAATACTCTTGATTGATAATTTTATGATTATAAATGTGTTGTGGTCACCATCATGTGTAGAGGCTAGCCTTAAATATTTAATGGTTATGGAAGTTATACTATTTTAAATACATAGAACTATAGTAGGACAAATAATGTGCTTGATTCTAGTCTATTGAATAAGTATTTCTACATTTTTTACTATCAAAGTTTCATAATTTTTAGTGTGAAAATGAAGACATCAATTCTAATTGACTCTCAATCAATCCATAGAGTTTAAGGAGCTTGAAAGTAGTTTACATGCATGAAATAGATTACATAATTTAAACTATTTGAAGATGAAAAAAATGAAATATTTCATAAAATAATAATTTCTATACTTATTAAACTAAAACTTGAGAAGTTGAAACAATCTTCAAGAAACTTGCTCATCGTAAGTGTGATTTGCATCTACCTTTTCATTGCCATATTTAGTCTTGGTATTTGCATCCTCTATATTAGTTGTTATATTACTAACGTCTCTTATTTCAACTAGAGAACTCTATGTTGATAGTTCTCTATCATAAATAAACTTGCCCACATATTAATGCAAAACATAATCTCAAGAAAGTCTCTATATTTTTATCCAATCTATTTCTAAGTTTTGACTTCATGAAAGATAATGCACTAAACACTCACTCATCTTCCAAAGAACCCAAAATAATTGTTTGAACAAGTTCATATAATCTGAAATATTCACTAATACTTTTTTGTAAGATGCTACTAGGATAAAAAAAAATTCATAGTCATGTAATTGAACCATTTTTAGTTGGCTCATTTAAACACTAAAATTGATCCATCATTGTAATTCTAAACTGTGTAAGCTGAGATGTTAGTACTTCTTTATTTACAATACCATTAATCTCAACTCTAGTCACATCTATAGATTTACATAAATGCTAAATAATTTAACTCGTGTATTTGTGAAATAAACTGCTAATCTATTCTTGATTGTTAACATTGTTCCAAAAAATGAGATTCACAACTCCCATGCCCTCCAACAACTCATCCCTTTGAAAAGGTTCTTTGATCTCAGTAGATAAACTTTGTGAGATTTGGATTAATTTAATTATCATTTTAGATAAAATAGTATCATGTATTAGATGTGTTATAGGTAAATCCTTGGATTCATCTCCCACAACTTTAAGTCTTCTACAACAAGTGTGCATTGGGATCTCAATGCCATTTATCATGACACAAAGATGATCATTGATATTTATTTTCAAATAACTCTCAAGATTTTGAAAGTAAATAAAAATTTGATAGGTTTTTAAAATAGGTTTTTTTAATATTTTATTCAATGTGTATAATATATTTAAATATTGACATACTTGTTTTCTCAAACATATGAAGTCAACAATATAGATAGATCTCTCCTGGGCATGTTTCATTAAATAGTTGATTTCCTTCGACATTGGTAGAATATCACATAATGTTAGTAATGTTTTTAAATATGCTAAATGACATAACAAATATTTTGATTTGTCAATTTCCCTATGGTTTTCATATATAAAACCTATTAAAGATGGATATTCCTTAACAAATTGCCTTCAAGTTCATACATGGAAATCCATCTTGTTTCAACATCTTTCAACAATATTTTACCATCAATCACCTTGATTATAAATTTTTGGAACTCCAAAAATCTTTTTGGGATGCTTGACATATAAACATGCAAGTCAAGAATGATCTCTTCTATCTTTGTGACATTACCAAACGTTTTAAAAATTTTGTTCACAAGATTCATGCAATGAATTAGAATCATAAATGGAGAAACTATTGTTGAAGATGAACACAAATACCACTTATATACCCCTACATCATTGATTTGCCATTAGTTCCAACACACACCAACTTCTTAACTATGTCATAATCATTCATCCCAGCTTTATCTCTTAAATTGGATACAACCAATTTATGAAGGTTTTATGCATTGTATTTTTTTATCATTTTATGGAAAACTAGTAGATGATATTTCCTTGAATATATTTAAAAATTATACACAAGCATACAAACCCATGATGTGTTATCAACTATAGTGACCTCATCAATGGACAATGAGATAAACAATGATCTCTTAACACTTTATTTCAAATCTTCCTTTTCAACCATTGCTAGACATTTTGTCATTTCCCAAGCACTGCTATCTAACCAATATGATTGTGGAATATCAAGACACTATTATGTTGAAATAAAATCTTATAATCTAAAAAATTATAAATGGGTCTTCTTTTTTTTCAATGTGGAAAATAGTAGAGAACTGTACACATTTTGCCTTAAGATTGGATTGCATAAATTTTTCAAATTGAGCTTTGATTGTTCCCCCTTTCTGAGTAAGATGTTTGTATCATTTCTAATAATTTTCATATTCATGTGCATTTCTTACATGCATGAATTCTTATTCATTTTTATATCTGTGTGTTCTTGTTATTTATCCATTTGGGTACTTCATGGATATATATATTTTTCTACATTGTTTCTTAACTATGTCCAATTTAAGTTGCATTCTTTATTCTTTTCCAAGTTTCCAATGGTATATTGTACATCTACATTATGTTGGAGGCTCATTACCATTTTTTGGTTCTCCATGTTCTAAAAATAGATATTTTACAGTCCAGTCAACTTGAAAAGACCTTCCTATTATCCATATACTTATTTTCCTCCAACTTTTTTGAGTGGAATTTTCAACTAAATTTGGTGTCTGAAGAGAACTACAATTCTCTTCTAAAGTGCCCAGAAGAGAGTCTTCTAAGGGTGGAATGTCATTAATAAAATATTTAGGTGGTGAGATGTTATTGGGATTAATTATTTCTAATAAAATAGTATCATTATCAATGGTGATTTCTGCATTGAAATGATTTTGAAATTATTCTATAATTAAAAATAATAATTATTTTTTTAAGTTTTATAATTACTTGTATTTAAAGTGCATGTCATTTGTGCAGTCTTCTTTCTCAGGTTTCTAAAATAAGACAGTGTTTTTAATTTTCCTTATATTTATTATGGTGTTTTACCCTTACCATTACCACATAATGCCATTGTAACTAAAGGAGGATGATGTAGGATTCATGATATAAATGGGTGACAATAGTTGGGAAGGCACTATTAGAAGACATCAATCAAGAAGTGGTAAAATGTAGTCAGGTGATAGCAACTAGTGGGATAGTGCTGGTGGGCGATAAAATGGTGTCAGGCGATAAAGTGCTATCAAGTGGCACAATGTTATCAGGTAGTATAGTGCTACTACATGGCACACTATTATCAGGAGACATAGTTATGTTGGGTGGAAGAATGTGGTCAAGTAGTAGAGTGTTTTTAAGTATCAGAATGTAGTTGGGTGGCACAATGCTATCAAGCATCAATAATTAGGTGATAGTGTGTTGTCAGGAGATAGTATTCAGGAAGCACAGTGTGTTATCTAATAGTAGCATTGATTTGGTAAATAGGAAATATTAGGGATGTAGTTGGGTGGTTACAATAATGTTGTTGGATGACCTCAAAGCTCCATATCTTGGCAATGTAGTAAAGAAAGATAATTCAATGGTAACCTTTGTGAACATATGTACTATATATATAAGGAAAATTACATGGATATCCCCATAATTATTTTAAAGGATTGGTGAGCTAACCACTAAAAAAATTACATCTCAAAATTTTAGGTGAATTGACCCTATGTACTATTCCCAAAATTTTCCAAATTCAATTTTCTAAAAATTGAATATTCATGAATTAACAAATATTCACCACTAAAATTTACCCTACTTGTGAGTAGGTATGAGTATGATGTCTTGGTGATATAAGTACACATAAGCATGAGTGGATTTATGAGTATGATTGAGTATGAATTTTAGGCATTAGATTATTCAGGAGAGTTTCAACGTGAGCCTACAGGGGTAAGACCTTAAGTCTAAGTATGCAACTAGACTAGTTCTAGACCCTGCCTGACCTAATGAATTGTCATGAGGTGTTTTCAAGTCCTATAAAGGATGTTTGACATGATTTTATCATGTGATACATTTTTTAATCATGTAAGTGAGTTGGAGAGAACATGAAAAGAGTCATCAAGGTCAGTTTCAAGGCCTAATATGGTTTGCAAGCTAAGGTCTAAGTAAGCAAAGAGAGAGTTGGTATCCAAATGAGGTATGAGTTTTAGATTTCAAGATAAGTGTGAGCATGTGAGTATTTATATAAGTGTGTCATATTTTTTTATGTTGACCAAATTTTAGGTTAAATTTTGAAGGTTAAAGGCATGAAAAGTGGTTTTGAGGTCTCTTGAGTGCCAATAATGAAGTGTTCTCAACCCGAAAAGAACTTTTAAGTGTTCATTGGCACATGTAACCTTTGAATTGGAACTTGATATGTTAATTATATATGGTTAGGGGTGATATTTAATATCTCTAGGCATTAGTTTTATAAATGAAGGGTAATCCTTTATGAATAATCGTTAACACCAAAAATAATGTTAACCCTCTCTAAAACCATAACATTAACCTGATGTGAAAGATCTTGTTCAAAATAGCCAAAAATGGTCCCAAATGACTAGATAAATTATTAAATCATGTATTCAACTCTCTCTGGCATCTCCAGGTTTGATTGGTTTTCAACTGAGTGAGTGGACCCTATAGGAAAGGCCTTATTTCTCAAATATTTGTTATAGTAGTCAAAGTTTACCAGGTCAAAGTTGCTAAATAGATGGAGGACAAATCTTGAGACTTGTATTTTATTTATATGGTGGTTTATAATTATTTTATATTCCTTAGGTGTGTTAAACTAGTCATCCAAGATAACCTATCACTAACAAGCCTAATGGTGCAAGTAATGAGAAACCCAGGCATAAGTGAGAAGGTAATTAGGGATGTGTTATCATGGATTAGGGATGAATCCAAGTGAATGGGGATATTTTTAAAGAATTATAATACATTTTAATGTTGTATATAAGTTTTGGATGTCAATGGATATGTTTAAAATGTTGCTCATAAGTTACTCTATTTGGTTCAGTTGAGACAGTGAGGCACAAAATTATGAGATTGGTCTACAAGACTATTATTATTATTTTACCATATTATCCTTATATTTAATAATGGTATAATGATCTCATAAGATCATCCACATGAATTATAAGTATCTAAAAATGACTACATAGGTGTTGAAGGTCATAATCACTATGATTGTGTTTGAAGGTGAGTTGGTAGTTCTAAGTGAGCTATTTACAGAGATGGGTTTGAGTTCTTTTGCCTTGATTTTGGAAGTCTAAATCACATGGTGATGACCCAAATTTCATATATATTTTGTATATATATTTTTTTCATGTTTTTTTATAAAAATTATGTTTATGCTTCAAGTTTTCAAGACAAACTTTATGGGTATACACAGACATGATTGTGAATAGTGCTAATGGTGTGCTTCAAGTGGTGATTGGAACTAAAAAGCATCATAGAACTAAGATTATATTATTATATTTATATTTTATTCGAATATGATATGTTCATTTCATGTGAGGTTTTTGAATGTGTACTAAAGAAGGCAAGAGTAACATATCTTAAAATAGACCTAATGGGATTAGGTCTCCATGAAACCTAAATATGAAATGATGCCTAAATGAGTTATGTAATACCTAAAGGGAATAAAAGCACATTTAATTCATATTTATGATATTTCATAAGATGTATTCCATGGCTGAACTAATAAGGTAAGTTTGATTGGCTGACCAAGAAGGATATGAACAAGAGACTTGTATAAATACAAGGCAATTTTAGGCCTCTTTGAGAGTGTATAATACAAGTGAATAAAATATAATATTGTAGAATAAAATGAGGTATTGTATACCATCATAGGAATATAAAATATATATGATGAATATTTAATAGAGGTTATGTGTATGAAATTCAAGGTCATATGACCTAATTAGTCTTAAAAAGACCTATTTGAGCGAAGAAGACTAGAAGATAGTTTGAGAGGGTGAAGAGTGTGAATATCTGAAGGAGTGGTCATCATAATTTTGTTGAGAAATAGGGTCTTTTCAATGTTATAAAATATACCAGGTGTCTAAGTTTGTGATAATTCATCTAGGGGATTAGTACCTCTTCGTAAGTGGGTGCTTGTTAAAGCCTAGTTATGTTGTTGCTTCACTAGTTAGGGTTAGTGCTCTATGTGAAGTGGGTGCTTCACTAAATTTGATTTTTAAACTATAGGACTATATTTCATTTGCATATATCAGTGGTTTTTAATCCCCTTAAGGTTTTCCCATATATACAATGTGTTCATGTGTTTCATATTTATAAGGATAGACGCTTATGATTGCTAGACATATATGCTTGTTTGAAAGGTTCATAATTGATTAAGTGAAACTGATAGGAAAGGTTTCTGAATATTGATTCCCCCCCCCTCTCAATCATCTTGCTTCCAACATTTGGTATCAAAGTGTAGTCTTTTGAAGAAGGTCTAATAACCTAAAGGAGATCTTAGAAATAAGGATGGCTAGTCAACAAGTTCAAGGTGGTTTCTCTACCAGTAAGGCTTTATTATTTAATATATCTAATTATGCCTTTTATAATATCAATATTAATATATATTTGATTTCTCAAGGTCATGATATTTGTCAATCAGTTGTGGATGGCTATAGTAATCCTCCTATTCCACCAACTAATGTAATAGGTAAGAAGTTTAGTGAAAACAACTCCAAGGCAATGAATTTCATTATTTATGACCTATCAGAGATAGATATTTTGAAGTTAATGTACTATGTATCAACTAAAGAGATATGGGAAAAATTAAAGACTATCTATGAAAGAGACACCAAGGTGAAGATGGCTAAGTTACAGACCCACTGAAGATAGTTTCAAAGTCTAAAGATGAATGAAGATGAAACCATTGCATCCTACCTATTGAAGGTTGATGAAGTTGTCAATGTCATTATAGGATTAGGAGAATAAGTAAAATAGTCTAAGGTTGTTTAAAATGTATTGAGATAACTAACTCATAAGCTTGATTCAAAGTTATTTATAGTAGAAAAGATGTAAGATTTAGATAAGATAGAGATGAATGGGCTTCATGGAATCTTGACTACCTATGAGATGAGAACAAATGAAGGAAGACCTCCCAAGAAGGAATTAACTTTCAAAGTTGAGAAGAATTCAAAATCTAATAAGGTTAATGATGAGGAATGTTTAGATGTTGATGATGATCAATTGATAGCCATTTTTGTAAGGAAGTTGAGGTTTGGATCTAGTAAGTACAAGGTTAAGTTACCTTTCAAATGTTTCAACTATTATAAGATTGGTCACTTTGCATCTAAGTGTCCTAATCATGATAAGGCTAATAGTGATGAAGAGCATAATGAATAACATGGAGATGATAATAAGGTCTATAAGCCTAACAAGAACAAGAGAGATTTTAGGAAGTATGAAGGTAAGAAAAGGTAATTAAAAAACAAGAAAAGTTTATATACCAAAGAAGATAACTCATATGATGTAAGTGATACAAGCACATCAGGTAGTGATGATGGTATTAATTAACCTGAACATGATAATAATGAAACCTTGTTTATGGCCATATAATTAGATAATGAGGGTTGTTCAAGTGGGAAAGTCCTTATGGATGATGTAGAATCAGATGAAGAATAAGTTGAAGTGAACCTTGAGGCAAAATTGGTAAGTTCCCTAGAGGATTTTAAGTTCCAAAAGAGAAAGAATCACAAACTAAGATCATTAGTTAAGGAATATGAAGATCAAATTGGATTTTTTAAATAGAGACTGAGTAACACTTCCAAGGAGTATGATGAGATCATCAATCAAATTGAATCACAAATGAAGATAGTCAATGAAAACCTAAAGGCTAAAGAGGAAGAATGCACCAATTATGAAATTGAAGTGAAATCCTTAAAATTTGAGTTGGATCAAGCATTTATCAAGATAAATACCCTTGTAAATTTTGAAAATATAAATGAGGTTATAGATGACATATTGAGTAGCCAAAAATCTGCTAGTGGTAGGATAGGTCTTGGTTTCAAAGATGACCAAAGGAGGCATCTCAAGTCAAGGAGAAGACTATTGAAGAAAAAAAGGTAAACATGAAAAGACCTATCAAACAGCCTAATGCTATGACATATTCTAGTTCATTCAATGGTTAATGTTTTATATGCAGTTAGTTTGGTCATAGATAAGAAGACCCTCCAAGAATGAGTATTCATGAGACTATGAAAGGAGTCACAGTTCACATTAGTAAAGAGGTATGAATAAAGTGATTTTCCACATTTTTAATAATATAGGACATATTTCAAGATTATCTCCTAATAGAGTAAGAATGTCATCAAGTCAAAATAGGAGGTTTGAATCTCCTAGAGTGTAAGAGAGAAGACAATTGAATGTATGGAAACCAAAGATAATAAAGGTTAGTCATGATCTGTCTACAAGCTCAAAAGTAATTTTTTATATGGTAGAGTATAATTCAAATGATAAATCAAGTCAAGAATGCTTTTTTCATCTCATATTGATGATCAAATGATTGATTAAGAGGTCAAGCCTATAGTGTTAATCAAGTCCAAAAGGATACTAAAGGATATTCAATCTTTTGAGAGCATGTAGATCTAGGAATATAATAAACTTGTGTTGTTTTAGTGATTTATATAAAAAGGTTAATCCATTAGGATTCATAGAGAAAATATTTATTCAATAGAATCATGACGGATTTTTGGTATGAGGGGGAACTATTCAAAGTGTTTTCTGAGCTTGATTTGTGTTGAGAAGTGGTATTCTAATTTGAGTTCATTTGAAGGAGACATGCATGGATTAAGGGGTATCATTTTCCTATGATACTTCACATCCTATGTGTCAATACTCTATTAAAATAAGGTGTGATTATATATGTCAATTTATGGAATACCTTCATTATTAATGTTAAAGGGGGAGAAAGTTCAAGAAGGGAGATTCACCAGATTGGATAGATGAGAATGATCATATTGAAAAATATTTTTCCATGAAAAAAAAGGGGGATTTTTTTGATAATTTTTGTCATTTATGTATAGGTTTATTTCATTTTATTTTAATGTTGATGTCATTGATGTCAAGGTGCATTAGTGAAGATGCATAGTGAGTGGTCTGTGAGGTATGAGCTTATGTGTCTAATGTGACAAGGAAGCCATATGACAAGAGAGAAATTTAAGGTAACCTAATGTCTCTCTATTGAGAAATAATTTTAAGGAAACCTAATTATTATTTCTAGGTTGATGCCAAGGTTTAACTCAATTAAATCATGTTTGATTACTAGTCCTTGAGTACAAGGTGTCTTGAGAAGCCTAGTCATAACAAGCATAGTCATATCACGAGAATAGGCATGATGAGCATGAAGAGGTATCTTAATAGGTATAAGATGGTTTGAGTATAATTAAATTCATGTTATTAAGGTGTATAATCATCAATTAATGTTTCAAGGTCAGTTTTCAAGTGTCAAGAGCTTGAGAAGCCTAGTCATGGCACTAGTCAAAACATGAAGAGACCTTGTGAGTAGGTATGAGTATGATGGATTGGTGAGATAAGTACACACATGAATGAGTATATTTATGAGTATTATTTATCATTAATTTATTAATTTTATCAATAATTATATTTTCAAGGTGATCCTATAGGGTTAAGACTTTAAGTCCAAGTCTACAACTAGACAAGTTCTAAACCTTCCCTGACCTAATGAGGTGTCATGAGATGTTGTCAAGGCCTATGAAGGATTTTTTACATGGTTTGATCATGTGATACAGTGTGTAATCATGTTATTTATGTTTATAACACATTAAAATAGGCATGAATGTCAGTTTCAAGGCCTAGTATGGTTTGCAAGTCAAGGTCTAAGTAAGCTAAGAGAGAGTTGGTGGCCAAATGAGGTATGATTTTAAAATTTAAAGATAAGTGTGAGTATGTGACTATTTAAAAAATTATTTAATGTTGTTTCAAGTATGTTGACCAAATTTTAGGTCAAATTTTGAATGTTAAAGGCATGAAAATTGGTTTTGAGCTCTCTCAGGTGCACAAAATGAAGGGTTCTCAACCTGAGAAGAACTTTCAAGTGTTCATTGGCATGTGTAAATTTTCATGGGAACATAATATATTAATTAAATATGATAAAGGTTCATATATAATATCTCTAGGCATTATTTTTGGAAATGAAGGGCAATTCTTTATAAAAAATCATTAACAATAGAAATAATGTTAACCCTCTGTAAAACCCTAATATTGACCTAATGTGAAAGATTTTTTTTAAAATAGCCCAAAATGGTTTCAAATGAATGTAAAAAATATTTAATAATGTATTAAAATCTCCCAATCATCTCCATGTGTGATTGGTTTTTTAGGTGAGTGAGTGGACCCTATAGGAAAGGCCTTGTTTCTCATAAATTTATTGTAATAGTCAGAGTTGACCAAGTCATATTTTCTAAATGGATGAAATATAAATATTAAGACATTTATTTTATGTCCATGGTGGCTTATAATATCTTTATATCCCTTATTCTCACTAAAACTATCATCCAATACAACCTATAACAAATAGGCCTAATAGTGCAAATAGTGAGAAACCCAGGCAAAAGTGAGAAGGTGATTAAGGATGTGTTATCATGGATTAGGGATGAATCAAATTATATGGGGAAATTTTTCAAAATTTTTAAGACATGTTAATTTTAATATAATTTTTGGAGGTCAATTGATATGTTTAAAATGTTGCTCATAAGTTGACCTATTTGGCTCAGATGAGATAGTGAGGTATAAGATTATGAGATTGGTTTCAAGACCAATATTTATATTTGACAATATTATAATTCTATATAATAATTGTATAATTATGTCATAATATAATCCACATGCAGAAAAATTATCTTAAATTGAATACATAGGTGTTGAAGGTCATAATCACCATGATTGTATTTGAAGGTGAGTTGACAATTCTGAGTGAGCTATTTGCAGATAAGGGTTTGAGTCCTTTTTCCATAATTTATGAAGTATAAATCACATGTTGATGACCATAAGGTCATATATATTATGTATATGTTATTTTTTACATTTATTTTTGGAAAAAAATTGTTTATGCTTCAGTTGTTCAAAACAGAGTTTCTAGGTATGCATAGGCCTAATTGTGAATAGTGTCAATGGTGTGCTTCAAGTGGTGATTGGAGATAAAAAAGTATCATGGACATAATATGAGATTATTATAGGTTTATTTAAGTGTAATATGATATTTTATTTTATTTTTATGTTTTTTAATGTGTTCCAATGAAGGTAAAGAGTAACGTGTCATGAAGAAGACCTAATAAGATTATGTCTCCATGAGACCTAAAGATGAAATGAGGCCTAAATAGTTATGGAAGACCTAAAGGGACTAAAATAATGTTTTATTAATGTTTGTGATGTCTTAAGATATATTCCATGGCTGACCTAATAAGGTAAGGGTGATTGACTGACCAAGAAGGATATGAACAAGAGACTTGTATAAATACAATGCAATTTTAGGCCTATTTGAGAGTGTAGAAAGCAAGAAAATAAAATAACATATTGTAGAACATAAGGAGGTATTTTATACCATCATATTACTATATATTATATGTGATTAAAATTTTATATAGGTTCTATGTATTAAATTCAAGGTCATATGACCTAATCAGTCTTGAAAAGACATATTTGAGCGAAGAAGGCTAGAAGATAGATTGAGAGGGTTAAGAGTGTGAATATCTGAAGGAGTAGTCATCATTAGTTAGTTGATAAATAGGGTGTGTTTAAGGTGATAAAATATATCAAGTGGCTAAGTTGGTGTTGAGTCATCTAGGGTTTTAATGCCTCCTTTCAATTGGGTACTTGTTAAATCTTAGCTAAGTTGTTGCTTAGCTAGTTGGGGTTGGTGCTCCATGTGAAGTGGGTGCTTCACTAAATTTGATGTTTGACTTATATGACTATATTTTATTTATATATATCAGTGGGTTTATTCCCCTTGAGGGTTTCCTACATATATTATGTGTTCATGTGTTTCATACTTATAAGGATAGGTGCTTACGCTTGCTAGACATATATGCTTATTTGAATGGTTCATAATTGATTAAGTGAAATTGATATGAAAGGTTTTTTAATACTAATTAACTCTCCCTCTAATTCATCTTGATTCCAAAATAGAGCATTGACACAACACTACCGATAAGAGGGAGATACAACAAGGATGGAGCTAGTAGAGGTGAGGTTGTTACTAGTTGGACAAGGGCATATTACTAATTTAAACAGAGTGATGAAGGTTATGGAGTAGGCCACATATTAAAAGAGCTTATACAAGGAGGATATAAAATGTTCTTAGAGGGCATCATATTTTAGGGAGTATTATATGAGCCATTTGGTATCAGCTAGATTAGTTTAGCCAATTGAATTAGAGAGGTCAATAGGACAGGTACATGTGATGGGTTCTCCATGAGGCACACCATGATATGAGGATCTATTCATGATACCAAACACTCTATCATATGGATAAGATGAGATATAAGGGATATAGAAAAAATTTATTTACTCAATGTATACATATTTTGAGATGTATCTTATATATATATATATATATATATATATATATATATATATATATATATATATATATATATATTCATGATGATTATGAAACTTTGCACTATGTGGAGTGGACATTGATGGACTATTTATTTATTTATATGGACTTTATGCATGATTGATAGATGTATGGATATATTATATCACTATTTATATTTCTTGAATTTTGATTTAGGCTATCATGTTTTAATTCTTTCAACATATGGATTATGGATTTATGGCTTATGTGATGTATGATTGGTTTTATGAATGGATTAGAATGTGACATAATTGCATTATATTTGTTTTGTTCTCCTTGCATTCGATTTACAACAATATTGAGCTTTGAGAAACCTAATTTTTAACATATCATAAAACACATTACCACCAATAATATTGATTAATCATGATGAATGTTGATGTTTTAAGCATATGAACAAAAGAAAGAATAAATTATGTAAAAGCAAAGTATGTCATAATATAGTAAAATCATAACCATACTATTATGTGTTTTAAAATATAATCTTTTAAACACACATAAAATAATAAAAAGAAGATGTGAAAACAAAAGCAATATAAATGATTTTAAACACACACATAATGACAATTGTAACAATACAAAGCAAGCAAGATACACAAATAAACAAACAAAGAGTAACTTTAACAACAAAAAATATTTATAGTGGACAAAGTAAAGGAAAGAACCAAGTAAATGGATAAAGATAAAATGAATTAAAATAACCAAATTAAAGGTTAGGAATATATAATGGATAAAAATAAACAATTTAAGGGTTAGAGATATTAAAAAAAAAAAACAATAAAAAGTCAAAACACATAAAAGATTTAAGTAGAAAAGTTGTAAATAAAGATAATTTGAGCAAAGGCTGGACAATTGTATCCAAGAGCTAGGCTAGTTACCAAACAATAAAGGAAGAAACATAAGAAAAATCTAATCCATATTTGCAAAAATAGAATATGGGAAAGATAGTGGTTGAGCTAACCCTATAGACCCCATGTCTCTAAGTGTTGTCTACATAATCCACCTTAGACAAAGTCTATGTGGAGATATCAGACTAGATGTAGTTCTACCAATAGGGAAGTGATGAGAAATTGGATGATTGATAAAGCATTTTGAGTGTTGGATGAAAAGGATGTGCAAGTGACCCACCCAAGAATGAGTGAAAAATGTGGAAGTGATCTAGAATTGTAGATGTGTGGATGTTGATGTTTTTGGATTGTTTGTCTATTATTTTTTTAATTTTTTTGTATTTTGGGATTTTTTAAATAAGGAATATAAAATATGTTTTTCTTATATCATGAGCAATAATGCAAGTTCACATATAGGAATAGAAACCTTGAACTTAGCATGTTATATGATAAATGAGTAACATTTGAAAAAATGATAAATTTGGGAATATATAATGGATTACTAAAAGGTGATGCCCCCAAGTAACTAGGGTAAGTATAGATAATGGTTTACACATGGATGAGTGTGTTTGTTTTGATTTTGGTTTTTTGATATATGAAAATAATGTAATATGATAAATATGCATGAAACTTTATGAAAGTGATAATTAATTATTTTGTAGGTGATGACCTGATTATTATATTTACATAACATATGAATTTTAATTTATAGCAAAATAATGAAAGAATGAATATGATAAGTATGAAATGGTGAATATGGAAATCAAAATTTTAAATGAAAAGGATGGGGACATAATCCTTACAAGCAAAGGAGAAAGTGTACATCTTTCTAAACTCATAAAATATTAATTTTATTAGATGTGTCTGGAGAGAACTAACCCTGATAGAATAGGTTAATGGAATAAAGTTACTCTTTTTAGCATAGACATATAAACAAGTTGTTTGAATAAATATTTTCTTGGACACCTTTTGACTTAATTTTTAATAATTTATTTTATGACCCCCTACGTGTAGTCTTATGTGACCAAGAAGACACATGGGTTTATCACCAAAGACTATACATAGGAAAGTAAGGGCATTTCTCCCCAATGCTAATCCTATACAACTAGTGATATGCGAAGGCTCAACATCGAATAATAGTGAAGGGTGAGAGATGTTGAATTTTGATTTTAACTTTGAATAAGTTTTAGATAAGGGTGTTAGCTTATATGAAATGATTTTACCTCTAAGTTTTAGCCCCATGTGACTAGTAAGATGCAAAGGCTTATCACCAAAGACCAAGATATGTGAGTAAAGTTACCATATTTCTTTTTGTAACATGTTTAATGTTTTCTAATTTACAGGTAACTACAAGAGGAGACTATGCCATGGACAATCTTCTAGACTAGGTTGTGAGCTAGTATTTTCTAAGTTTTTACAAGAAGATGTAGGAAAAAGAGATTTAATTTTCTTATAATAAGGCAAGAGCCAATGTAATTCTAATTTTTAAAATGGTTTTCATGAAATAGTAGGGTGATATGATAAGTTGAATTTTGAAATTTATGTATTATGCAAACTGACAATTAAACAAATACCAAACATAACATCTGATATACAGGACAAAATATAAATGATGGTAAATGTAATGTAGTGTAAACAGGCTTCCCCCAAGTGTCAAGGTACTTGTAGATAATAAGTTAGTTTGTTTTCAATTTTTTGTGATTTTATTAAAAAAATTGGACTTACTAGCATCTTTACCTAATGGAAGTTCTCAAGATGCATAATTTTTCCATTTTTTAGCTTTTCTATCTCATGACAAATCTAGATAATCTCTATTGTTCTGACTATATTTCCTCTTAAATCTCTATTTTAGTTTTGTTATTTACTTTGAATAATACTTATCCAAGATAAGATTATTGAGCCCACTACAAGTTATTAGAAAACCATATGGAGTATCATTCTCTATTGGGAAATCCTTTTTGAATAAATATATCTAGATATAAGTTTATTTAGTAGAGTTCTATGGTAATTTTGGTATTTCTTGGGAAAACACAATTATCAAATGGACCCCTTAATAGTAAATTTAAACTCTAAAAACCTTATAAGAGTTCTTTTGATCGTCATGGAATCAAGATTACTTTCTCTATAAGGATTACAAGTAATGTTGTTAAATATTATCAAACACCAGGTACTAATGAGTTCTCCATATGTACAAAAACCAATATCTCTTACCCAACCACTATTAACTAACCACCAAATACTACAAAATTTAAAATAAGATAGATTTATATTGACAATCCTTATTCCTTGGAAAATCTAGAATGTTCAAACTTGATGTGATGTGCATCGAACGTGATCTCAAAATTTTGATCTAACTCATTATAGTGTCATTCTACTAGTTTGGCATAATAAGTATGAAACACAATAATTATGATTATCTCATATATTATAATTGGGAGATCATTCCATCTTGTTTCTCTTCTAGATGGCTTGATTTTTTTATTGTTTTTGATATCATTGTCATCAATCAATAAGGAACTAATTTTTTCATCTATTGGTATATATTGATTGCTTCTTATATCTTTAAGAAACATTTGGTGAGGTAATATTTCTCCAAATTTTATGCTTTCATGGATTTTTATAGATGTTACAAATGATATGTTATCATGGGATAAGTCTAATGAATTTTCTTTTTGTGGATCCCAGTGTACATGTGTAGGTAGTGTAATGTTAATGGGAAAGGGAAGAATAGTGTTTATGAAAGGAAAACATATTGTATGGGTGATACCAAGAGAATTTACATTGATGCTAGATGAAACTTCTTTCTTAACCATAAAATTTTCAATAACATTTTCAAACTTGTATATTGATGAAGCTGTTGTTGGGACCAAGGTGGATGTTAAGGTTGATGATGAATTTTCCTTTAATGCCAAAAGGAATTGTATATCATAATTTGATAATAAATTTTATCTTGGCTTGGATGTGTCCATAAGGAAGGCCTATTGAATTGCATTATTGTTAAGTTTCTTTTTCACAGGTCATTTGGAAATTATGGATTTAGGATGAAGATATTTCTAAAAATTTAGAATCTTAAGTATTGGATGAAATATATATGGTGATTCAATGATGGGTATATTAGATCATGTTTGGGATAAGATAGGATATTTATCAAACATAGGTATTTGGTCAAAAATAGTTGTTTGGTTGAGAATGGATGGAAGATTTTGATCTTGATTTGGAAATGGGATGGCTTGATTAGGTTCAATAAAGATATCTTGGCATACTTTCAAAGTATGATTTTGGAATATATCTAGATTCATTCTAATGTCCTCATTATCAACCAAATCTTTGATAGTGTAATGAGGGATGTTGGAACTATAACAATTGGATGGGAGACTTAGGTGATTTTGAAAAATAGGGTCAGTAGTTATAAGGTGATGTTGTTGTGAAAAATTTTGGGATTCACTAGTAATGAAGTGTAGTAGATAAGTAACTTGATCTCATAATGATGGATTTGTGTTTAAAGTGAAAATATTTGGATTTTATGGATTTGTGAAGGTATGGGGATCTATGAATAAGTTTGAATTTGATGAAATTGTGAAGAAATGTTCAAATTTTGAAATGTAAAATCAAATGGTTGATTTTGATGAATGTGAAAAGGTTGGTTTTGTTGGGTGTAGGAGTTGAAAGATTGATTTGGATGGAACATATTTAGATTTTATTGAATCAAGGTTTGAATTGCAAATGTGTATTGGTTCATATAAATATCTAAAAGTGGTGATGAAGGTGAACTAAAAGTTTGATTTATTTTGATGTTAATGTTGGAACCAAATGGATTTATGAATGTATTTTTATTTACAATTGGTAGAATTTGATTTATGGGTGGTGTAGAACTTGGAAAATTATTTAGAGAATTTTGAATATCATATCCTAAAATTTGATTTTATGTTGTCCCTAAAGTAAAATTATGATGTTGTTTTATGGGTAAACATGAATAAGTATTCAAGTTTGGAATTGATTGATTGATTTTTGAGGATGAATACATATTCCAACTCGGATTTGGATTTGTTGGATGGATGATTTGACATTGAATAAATTATGTGTTTGAATAAAAATTGGTTGAATAGAACCCCAGGTTATAACATAGATTATTTGGATTTGAATTTATGACTAAATTGATCAAGTTATTATTCCACATAGCCATGCTTCTTTCAATGAGTGACTCTACTAAGGTAAAAACTTTGACTCAACAAGGAAAAAGACTTGAAACTAGACTCTAGTAAATCAAAATACCAAAGTGACTAAAAGTTTGATGTTCAACTAAATGATTTTGTTTAAAATAAAGACATACATCAAATACAAGGAAATAAAAAATAATTTTTTTATTCTAAATAGTCAAGAAATTACACATAAAAGGTGAAAAACTAAGATGAGAGTCATGAATAACTATTAGGCCTTTCAATGTCACTAACTTGTTTGTATTCTTAGATGTGGCCCAATATTTTAAGGTGCTAACCATGGATGATCCTACCATTCCCATGGCCCACTGAGTCCAATTTTAAAGGTGTGTGGAAGGTATTTTCTTAGTACTAACCGCTAACTGATGCACCAAAGTTAAATGACAAAAGAGGTTATCCTAGGATTAATGTTTAAAAAACACTATCTAGGGGGGAAATCCATGGAATAAATAGATAAAGTAGACTCACACTATTAGGTCTTGTCCCACCAACATATCCATAAGGGTCCCGGTGTGTCAACAATTGGTAATATCATATTTTGAGGCTACTATTAAAACCCTAGGTATTGAAGCATGAAACCTCTCACATCATAGTGTGCTTAAAATGCATAACTACTTAGAAAATTGAAACAATTGGATTTCAATTTATATACCCCACTGATAAATGGGGTTTGGCCTTCTATATGGTGGTGAAATCTATGATCGATAGATCCCCTAAAAAAAAAGTGTTTGTTTCTGATTTTCAAGTATCATCACTAATGTGATGCTAAGAAAAGAGCATATTTGGGCACGACTTGGGTAACACATAAAATTATGGAAATATTTCTAATTCCATAGCAGTATCAACAATGTGATTCCAAAGGAATAGCATACACAATTTCCACAATAACAAACAAAATATTGAAATGAAATGTGATGTAATTACTAAAAACTTTGAAAACAGATTGAAAATGTTAGTAAAAGAAATTAGTTTTTGTTTAGCCTTTTTTGATGATTATGTTTGACAAGAATTCTACAAATAAATGGTTAGAATGTTTACTTAGGATTGAATCAAGGCAACCTACAATAGAGTAAATATAAATCTCAAATATAAATCAAAAACCACTTCTATGTGAAAAATTTATAGTTACGCAAAAAGACAAAAAAATGAAATTGTAATAAATCAAACACATGAAAAAGATAGAATACAAAAAGCACAAAACAAATAATTCCATTATTATAGAATGATTTTATGACCTTTATGATGATTTTTAAGTCCATAGAGATGAATTTGTTGGTCAAAAAAATGAATTCACAACTTGTAAAAATGATTTCATTGCTATAAAAGATGATTTCACTACACAAAAAGATAATTGTGATGCTTAAAACACCAATTTTGCTATTGTAAAACAAACTTTATATTTAGCTTGTAAATATATAATAGAAAACATAGAGGTATAAACAAGACAATTTCACTACTCAGTTGAACTATTTTGCTACTAAGAATAATGATTTTGCTATTAGACACAATAATTTTCCTAAAAACTATATAGATTTTGCTTTTTCCCTATAACAAATAATTACAAAAAGTTGAAAACATAGATAAAATTAGAAGGTGAATAGAAAGCCAATGATGTAAATAAAATAAGGAAAAAGAGACTAAAAATGGGTAAAAACTGATTTTGTTAGTATGATGTATAATCTCGATATTCATGTTTTCAAATTTGTCATTACGTAGTGGGCATACACAACCAAGCATAAAATGTCTGATAATGACTTGTAGTTTATACCAACACTCACAAATACAAGTTTAAGCACATATGCAAATACAAATAACAAAAATTAAATAAAAATGCTTTCTTAATGCAAATATGATGAACAAATGATGAAAAAGATGAGGGAAAGTCCCATCGGGCATGCCAAAAATGTGTGAACTAAATTTAGAAATTCTATGAAATTAACTAATAATGTAATTTTAATCTAAGATAAATTTACCTAAAATAGATCAACAAACAAATAAAATAGATAATACAAACTTATACTTCAAATGTGCAAGCTTTATCCATTGTGATGTAAATTTGATTTGCTCTTCAAAAATGTGGTTGCTCACTCTTCCAATGTAAAGGAGAATAGGCAGAATTTTAATGCAAAAGGAGATTTTATATACTTTGATTCACTTGTAAATTGAATATAAATTTGTTAGTATAAGTCAAGATCCTTAAAAATGAATATTTTCAAGCTTATTTATAGTTTTTTGGAGGAAGATCCAATGGTGAAGGATTATTTAGATTTATTAAATGATCAAAATAAATAATGATGGCTAATGAGTCCTCACCCATGAGGATTAAGACCATTTTAAATGGTTAAGAGAAGTATGGGATTGGGTAGCTGAGTCATCATGAATGAATCAAAATTCTTGACAACTCAGGAGATGACTCAAAGGAGGTTGAGAAATTTATGGGTTTGGTTGGGATGAGTCAACATGTGAGGGAGAAAAAGGTGTAAGATGTTGGATGAATTGTAAAATCCATATTTTATACTTAAAATAAAGATTTAAAGTGTGCATAATTTAGTAATTTGACTTATTCAATTGTTTGGATTTGGAGGATGATGTGATGATTTATTTTAAGAAGAATTATTCAATAGATTTTATGTGCATTTCAACACTAAATGCAATTTAGGTGTCTACAGGGGTAGGTTATATTCTAACTAATACTCATGATAAAATAGTCCCTTTGGAATTCTAGCTAACCTTTGATGTCATTAATAACATGGAATAATATGAAGCGTTAATCTTAGACATGAAAGTGACACTTGATTTAGATATTACATATCTACACGCTTTGGGTGACTCCTAACTTATATGTCACCAGGTTAATGGTTACTACCAATGTAAAATTAAAAATATTATCTCTTATCATCAAATGGATACAACCTTTTCCAAAGTGTTTGCCTCTTTTACCATTGAGCCCATCGTAAGAGATTAAAACTCTTTCATTGGCTTTATTGCTTCTTTAGAATCCTTAGTTCATTTACATCAAGTACTTAGTGATTCTCAATTTATTATTCAAATAATAAATTTCATGTCTTCTATCCAATCACAAGATTCACTTATCTATCACATTGAGGCTGTCACTATTCAAAAGAGCTGATGGTATAAAAACATTATCCAATTCTTTGAACATCAAACTTATCCTCCAAACATGAATTTTCATGAAAAAACTATAATTCAAAAATAAGCCTTTAAATATGTCTCTCGATACAATACCCTTTATTATTATAATGTATAAGGTACACTACTCTATTGTGTAATGAAATAAGATATCCCTCCTCTCCTTGAACAAACACATGGATCCATTTGTGGTGGTCACTATAGAAGACATGCTACAACATACAAATGCCTATGCATGGGATACTTTTGGCCTACATTAGAAAAGGATGCTAGCTATTTCACTAAAAAATATATCACTTACCAACTCCATGATGATCTCATTCATTCACCCTAAGTCAAGCTCCAAATTGTGGAGTCTCTTTGGCCATTTTCCATGTGGGGATTAGATCTCATCAAAAAATTACCTTGATCACAAGATGGGAATTTTTTTATTATCACATCTACTAAATATTTTACCAAATGGGTAGAAATCATACCTCTTATTAACATCATGGGAACCACAATTTACAAATTTATCCTTGACAAAATTGTTTGTTGTTTTTGAGTTCCCCATACTATAATTTATGATAATGGTGGTAATATCAAAAACATGGACATAAATCAGTTATGTACTAAATTGAAAATATCCCACAAATTCTCCATGCCTTATCATTCATAATTCAATGGACAAGATGAGGCCACTAATAAAATTATCAATAAAATCTTCCAAAATACTATACATGAAACATGCATGCATTGGCATCTTAATTTATATCTTGCACTTTGAACCTATCATACTAGCATCCTTACTGCCACTGGGGCAACACCATTCTTGCTAGTTTATGGTTTTGATTTTGTCTTACCATTATAATTATATCTCCCCTCATTGTATATATTTCTTCATAGTATCATTCCTAATGAATAATTATGTGAATCTCACCTTCATGCTCTCGATCTTCTCGATGAACACAATCTAGTTGTTCTGCAATATAACCACCAATACAAGTCTCATATCACTAAATAACATAATAAAAAATTTAAAGTATGCACTTTTAATGTTGGTGATCTAGTCCTTAAATTAGATTATACCTATGGTAAAAAAAGTCAACTATGCACAAAAATGTCGGGGCCCTTATTTAGTGAAAGATATTCTTGGTCCTAGCACCTATCACCTCTAAACTAATAAAGGCCATGTTTTCAAAGAGCCCACGAATACATAATTCTTTAATAAATACTTTGCTTAGATATTTTCATTCTTATCATATTCCTATATTCTATCCTACTAACACTTTTTTTAGGATTTCTCCATGGGTCTCACCCTCTATAGTAATTTAGTCTTACACAAACCTTAGTTCCTTCTCTTAGTCCTTTAGTTTCCTTTTATCATGAGTTGCATTGTAATACCATGGATAAGACCCAATTTTCTTCATGAATTCCTTTCACTTTAATCATGTTTATTATTTTCCAATGCTTTTCACATCCACTTGGGTTTCTCTTTTGTGAGTTGCAGTGTATGATCATGGATAAGACTAGGCCTTCTTCAAAAACACTATTTCTAATTTTTTTTGTTTTCACATACTTTAGTCACCCTCTTGAGTCTCTATGTATTGTAATACCATGAATAAGACTAGACCCTCTTCACAAATACTATTTTTGCATTTTGTTACACCCTCTAGGGTTTTATCTTTTATGAGTTACAGTGTAAGACCATGGATAGGACCAGGCTCTCCTCATAAAATCATCATTATATTTCAATAACACCTTTACTCAACCAAGTATTCCTTTTCTAGAATATTAAGACATGGTTACAAGTTTGTGATCCCATATTCTTAGATTTGGTTTGTGTTTCTTTTGTAGATAAAACTTACACAACAAACCATCCTATCATGTTTCCTTACACTTACATTCTTATGATAAGGAATCATAATTCCTTATTATTGTATCCCTTTTTCACCTTTGTCACATTTTTTATGATTTGAATTAATTAAAATTGTTTCATGTTCATTCACCTTGATTTTCCTTCCTTTCATTCCACTTTTGATAACACAAGGTTGAATTCAAGATATCACTTTTATTTCACATGAATTTATAATAATCTTAGACACCATACTCTCTAAGTTATCTTTGTTAATAACCAAACCCAAAGTTTTCAAATGAGTCTTTTTTATCACCCATGTTTGGCTCTCTAAATCCATATGGAGGAGTAGAAAAATCCATCAAAAGCTAAAATCCAAACCATTTAAAACAAAATGCAATGATAAAAAGGTAACATAAAAATTCAAAAGTCAAAATCACACCAAAAATGTGTGATTCATAATACATCTCCTATCTCCAATAAAAGTTCAAACTCCATAGTTGGCCTCCTGATAGAGTTAAGGTCCATTGGGGTGTGGTAGGCTAGTATATTGGAATAGAAGAATTCAAAATAATATATGGTGCTACCTATATACACATAATATTTTCAATTTTTATCAATTATTGATGCTTTATATCTTACAAAAACCCATCGAGTCTTACTCTCTCTAAGTGCACACCCTAAGGGTACACCAAAAATGGGTGGGAAGACCATTGATGCTCTGTAAGATTGTTGTCCCTTATTATCACTTATTATCAATCCAAATAGCTCCTAAAAACATTCCCCTAAGCTTTTCCTTTTATTTTTCACCCTCCTCTAGTAATTTACCACATTCACTAGACCTACCCTAACCTAAAACCCTTTTTGATGGTTTACATTACATAGTCAACCCCATCAACCTTGTACTCTTATTGATAAAACTTATTAAGGTCTAGGTCATCCCCTAGCTAACTTAAGATATGACCTAATTTGTTTTTGTCAATAATGATACTAGGTCAACTAGGTTGACCTTGTCAACCTCAACTTTTAGAAGGGACTAGGGCTAGATTCACATATATAAACACATCCATTTTTCCATTGTTAGAGAGACATCAAGAGTTAATTATTCATTTGTGATTTTTTACAATATATTCGTATGACATTCTACTTAAGGAGTCTTTTCTTAGGGTTTCTACTTGAAGAAGAATCTTGTCTTGTGGAGAAGTCTGGATGCTTTGGCCTTTCGTAGTGATCCTTACAAATCATAACAACCTCTTGTGAATCACCTTTAGCCAAAGGAGAGATTGAGTCTTGATGGGTTCATCTTAAATGTAATTATCTCTAACTTTGATCCTCTCTTTATTACATAGAATTAGCATAAGTAATGGCCTTTGATTATATTATTCTTTCCATGCATTAGGGTCTTACCTATATATACCTTAATTAGGATTCTCTTATACATGTTTAATTTTATGGTTACTAACCCCCATTTTGTGTCACAAGCTTTGGTGAGCACTAGATTAGACATTTTGCTTTACTTGTTATTAGTTTAGTGAATATGAAAACATAGGACCTAGTTAGGGTTATTGCATAGTTTTGCTTTATTAAAGGCTTTGGAACCCTCCCTAGTGAATTTATTATGGTAAGAGATTCCTTGGCTAGGTCTAGTGGATCTATCTCAGTCATGACCCTGAATATATAATGTATCCATAATTGGAAGTGTAAGTAGGATTTATCTTCTTCAAGCGAGGATTGATTTAAAGATCTTATGCATTTATCATTGCATATATTTTGGTGAACCTGATGTGAACCTAACCCTTGCAAGTTTCTTTCATGCTTTCATTTATATCATCTTATTATATTTTTAGTATAGTATCAAACTAGTCGGTATAGTTCTAACTTTATGTGCATGGGTTTAACACAGTCATATCAAAATGACTATGTTCTATCTATGCAGGTCTTCATTAAATACAAGTTATTGGATTGAATAGGTTGACATAGTAATCTTATTTATTTATAAACAAGCATAAAAGGTTGAACAAGTTGACTTTGTAATTTTATTCTCTATGCAAGCATTCAAATCAACAAACTAGGTCAAATAGGTCAACTTAGTCATCTTATTATTCTTCAATGCATTGGGTTTTATAAAACTGAGTCAAACTAGTTAACTTAGTTTGTAGAATTTGAAAGCAGCATCTAAGGCACTTCAACATAAAAATTTGAAATCCTAACCATATTCAATCCCACCAAGGTTCCTCTCTTTTCTCTCTTTATCATTTTAGTACTTTCTTTAGTTTTTTTTGTGTAGAAGTTAGCAGTCTTCAAAATTATAACCCTACAGCTAACTAAGTCAACTTAGTTCTATAGCCTATCTTTTATCTAAGAGACATAGTCGATCTATTTAGCTCCATTCTTTAAGACTTTGCTTTTGTATCATAATAACAACCTCATCAAATATATTCTATACTATTTGTATATAGTGTCACCTAAACTGACTCTGTACTACTCTTCATCAAGGAATTAACAATTATTTGCTAGTAATTAATTCACACTTCCTTTTCAATTGTTTACATGCTTAGAGTAACTCACATGTTCTAAATAGGTATTTTTTTAAATTATCATTCTATTTAAACTATTTTACTCTTTTGCACACACTACTCAATCACATAACATTCAAAATGCATTTAAACACTTGTCTTCCCAAGGCCTATCTACTTAGATTTCAACACCAAGGGAGAAGTCGACTTAGTTTTCTAGCCAAGTATAAATACATGGTTAATGTTATATATTGGAAATGCACCTGACACCCTTATTATTAAGGGATTATGAAGTGAAGGGTTAAACCCCAATACCAAGATAGTACCATTACCAACATAGATCCCTTTCATCCTAAATGTCCAAAAACCATCCATAATTTTTTTTTTAGTTCCCTATTTTCAGCCAACTCTCATATCACACTTAAATCAATACTTTATAATAATCTAATAACACTTAGGATGACCACTTAGTTAGCATTTACTTTTCATTTGATTTTTGCTCTCTGATCATTATGTGTTATATTGTAAAAACTTGCATTAGTCAGCATTGGTGTAAGGTTTTATGTTGTGTGCCCCAATTGGATCACTCACACTACTTGAATTGTTTGTGTGTTTAATTTAATTTCTTGATTTACTTATATTGCAAAATATTTACCCTATTTCATAACATTATCATTCTTGTCGATAGAATCTCTTATAGGATCTATTGTTCTTCTTGTCAACAATACATAGTTGACCAGCATGATTATGTCTCTTATCTATTTGTTATGCCCTTTTTCCAATAGTACACAATCAACCCCATCAACTCTATACTCTTCTCAATCTTTATCTAGTAGTAATTAATCAACCCAATCAGCTCTATAATCTTCTCAGTCTCTATCTAACAATACTCTAGCGACCCAGTCAACCTTGTATCTAATTATTAACCTTGCTCTTCTATTTGGCTGATTTTTTTCTTTGTTTGGCTAACTTACTTCTATGTCTGGTTGACTTAATTCTTTGCCCCTGATTTCTCTTTCTTCTTTCTTAAAATTATGTGTCTTTTCTCAAAGCATCATGAAATTCCCTATTATAATCTTCTTAGATAACTTGAATCCATTTAGACACTATATGGGGTATTATTTTATCCCTTTCTTTACCTCCCAAGAGAACCCTCACTCTTGGAGCACTTCTTCCCCTCTTTCATTTATGGATTTTAATATGGTTCAAAACACACCTAAATATGAATTAGGTGGATTTGATCCATTTTATACCTATGAAGACAATTCTCATCTTCAAACATTTCAACACAATGTGGGAAGGATTGACACACATTTATCCAAAAATCCCACTGGTAATCCACCTCCTAATAACCCTATCCTTAATACCAATTTATGGAGTCCACCTAAAAAAACAACCCACCAATTGATATGACTCAACTTCTTGCACAATTCATACAACAAATGAACATAATGAAAACATCTAACACCTTTCAATTAATGCAATTACAATGTCATTTGATCAATATGGCTAGTCAACTTCTGGTTCTAATTCCTCAAACTAACCAAAATTTTATTCCTCCACCTCTTAGAGATGCCTCAGGAAATGTTATTCTTAAACTTATGATGAACAAAAAAATGCTTCAAAACATCCAAAATGATCTTTTATCTCCTTTCATCATTTTTATTGATATTGGTAATATCTCTCCAACTATCAAGTATGATGGGACTAAAGACCCTACATCCTTCATTAAATCATTTAGAAATATTTATAAAGAGTGGATACAAACTAATAATTTCCCCACCACTAGACTTCTATTTAAAACCTTCATTGACAATGTATTATAATGGTACAACCATCTTTCCTAACCTTCCATTTGGCAACTTGAGGCTTTAGTCAATCATTTAGTTAAAGAGTTTCAACACAATGACCTTCCCAAAAATTGCCTTAGCCATTTCATCAACGTTAAATAATCTCCCACTAAATTAGCTCATGATTTTATCAAATGATAAAAATATCTGGCCCATAAAGCCAACCATAACATGATTGATGATAATATATTTAAACTCTTTATAACTATTTTAACCCCATTTCTTCAATAAAAGGTTCAAACTTTTCCCCTCAAATGCTTAATGAAGCTCTTGACCAAGCCAAACATCAAGACTTCTTAATGATGCAATTAAAACCTAATACCAAATTTCTTAAGGTCTTTTTCTAAAATTCTACTAATGCCATCACTATGAATACTCCTCAAACAAAACCAAGAGTTGGCAAAGCTGACAATCACCCATCTTCTCACATACCATTAATTGTACATTAAATAAAAAAATTCTTATCACCCTCTAAACCCTTTACTTATCCCAATAATCCTCTTAAATGGTATGACCCTAATCAATTTTTTTGGTTCCATGTTGGCATTGGTCATTCCCATGAAACTTTTAAAGGGCTCACCAAATTTGTTGTCTCTTATATGCTTGGTGATTCCTTCAATCATAACCATGATCCAACTCCTTCATCAAGAATACAAAACTACTTCTCAAAAATGACAAGCTCCTAAAGCTTCTTATTATAATAACCAAAATCTTTACCACATCTACCACTCAACAAACTACCAAGTATGTTTATGTTATTGATGCCAACTATAACTAATATTAAAAAAATTATCAATATGCTAACGTAACTAATTTAACTATCATTGAAATCGAGCTCAAAAAGATCTTATCATCAAACCAAAGAAATCATATTTGTAAAATCAACTTCTCAAAGATAATACAATGACTCATTTATCTTCAAAAGTTAGCAAGGAACCATCCCCTTCTTTTGAACCCCCAACCACTTCCATTTCTTCAAAATCTACCTTACCTTCTAAACCTTACACTGGTTCTTCTTCTAAATCCCATTAAAACTTTCTAAAAGAACTTAAATCCTTGCCTTTAAAGATTCCCCTTATGGATTTAGTTCTCACCTTTACTTTCTAAACCTTACACTAGTTCTTCTTCTAAATCCCATTAAAACTTTCTAAAAGAACTTAAATCCATACTTTTAAATATTCCCCTTAGGGATTTAGTTCCTCATGCAAAAATTTCAATAAATTTAAGATCCATCTTCTATAGATGAAGAACCATCCTCTCTTGAGCCTCAAGCTACCAACATGCATATCATTGAATCCATCTATCCTTATTTAAAACCTTCAATTGAATTCCTTGAAGATGACATGATTAATGATGAAATCCTTTTTCATGTTGATGATCCAGCCCTATTCATTAAAGTATCCATCAATACTACCCTTATTCATAAAGATCTAGTTGATGAAGGGTTTGGTATTAATGTGACATCTTTGTGGCTCATCCAACAACTTGTATATAATAAGGATCATCTCAAGAAAACCCACCTAACCTATCATGGATTTGATAAAACTAATCAAAATCCATTTTCTTTTATTTGGATTGCCCTTACAATCATAACTAAGACTATTCAAACTAAGCTTATGGTCCTTGATTTACCCCTATCTTACAACATACTCCTAGGCCGACCTTGGACTCTTATAATGAGATATATCACCTCTTTCAATATCCATTTCATCAAGTTCCTACATAATGGAAAATGGTATAAATATGAGGTTGATCCCAACCCTTGGAGTATTTTAATTCCCAATATTAAATCTCAATATTGCATTCCTACCATTCCAATAATCAATAGTGTTCCCTTACCTAAATTTATCAACATTAATCTAGACTTACAGGTCACTCTTGTTGATTCATATGATGATGAAGCTAATGACTTGAAATATACTTACAACACTACTAAGCTACATCCTTACATTTCAGAGTGTCTTCCTCCTACTTTATTACCTCATGACCACATTATTCCTATTATTGATGAGATCACTGATTTCCACCCTCCATACAATGCCCAAGACATTTCTTACCTAGAAGATACCTTCACATGCAATTATTATGGAGTGGCTAAATTATTCCAAGATCCTTTAACTTTGTCTCCATGCAAATTCAGTGATCTAGGAATCTCCCCTTATGACACTCCTTCTGAATCTCAAGCACGTAACATTTCTCCAACTTATGATGATAACTACATCATGGTCCAAGGTGAATCTCAAGACTTATATGGTCATCATTATTAGAAAAATTTAGCCCAAATACATGTTTTCAACCATGATGTTAATACCATTTTCATGGATCTTGAATTAGATCTTGAAGGTAATGTACCTCATGTTAATTTTTCACTTATTGATTCCACTTGGGTGGTATAACAAATCCTACCTTCTAAACATTTGTAAATTCTTTCATATTTTATACCACCTATAGATCCAATCATTACATCTAATTATTCCCCCATTAATGACATTAATGACGCATCTATCTCCTCTGATCAACCTTCTCCCCTACTCCTGAGATTACATTAGATGCCAAGGCCATAGATGTATGTTAGATACATTCTAAATATGACCACCATGGTAATAAAATTCTCAATCTCGAAGTATATGTCAAGTATTATGGTCCTCTTCCCACTCTACCTAGTGATGAAGACATTCTTTAATTACTTCATGCTCGAGAACCTCAACTTCCTCAACAACATCATAAACTCAAGAATTTCCAAAATAAATCCCCTTATTTCAAAAAATTCATCACTAGCATAGACCCTAAAGAAAATCCAATTTATTCTTTACCTAATGCACCATATCATTTCCAAAATGGTAAAACTATGATTATCAAATAATATACTTACATCGAATATGATACCCCATTATGCCCTCGACCAATTACAATTTCTTATGAACTCACACCAACTGAACATGATAACTTTAACTTATTATTCAATAAATATTATGATATTTGTTCTTAGTCTTATGAGGACATGCTAAGAATTAAACTTAGAATCATGGTGCACAATATTATCACTTACCCCAATACCAAACCCATGGGACAAAATCAACAAAAATTTCTATCAGATGTTTCCACCTTATGCCATTAAAAAATTATCAAGCTTCTTGATACTAAGATTATTGAACCCATGGACTATTCTAAATGGGTTTCTAACATATTCCCTATTTAGAAGAAGGTCACCATGGTCATTTACATCTGCATTGATTTCTATAATCTTAATCTTGCTTGTCTCAAGGATAATTTCTCTTTATCTTCAATATATGTCATCTTTGATTTCATAATTGGTTATGAAATGTTATTTCTCATGGATTGTTTCTTGGGTTATAACTAGATTCACATTACCCCTAAAGACCAACATAGAATGAGGCACCTATTGCTATGTTAAAATGCCCTTTGACCTCAAAAATGCTAGATCTACATATCAATGGGTAAAGACTCAAATATCTCATGATCATATTCACAAAATTATATAAACCTATGTGGATGAACTCATTTCCAAATACAAATGTCGTTAGACTCATCCTTTTGATCTTACCATCATCTTTGACTACCTCCTTAAATATAAATTTAGACCAAATATTTACAAATTTATTTTGAGTGTTACATTTAGCAAACTACTAGGATTCTTAGTCTCTCTTCATGGCATCGATGTTGATCCTGCCATACTTCACACTATCGTCAACATGCCCATCCCTCAATCTATTATATACATTCACATTTACCTCAGTAAACTTGGGGTAATTAGATGATTCATTCCTAAAAGGCTTACCATATCTATTCAGTCAATTCTCTTCTTAAGAAAGGTAATGCCTCAGAATGGATGGATCCTTATCAAAAAACATTTGATAATATAAAATAATCATTGCTTCACCCACCTACTCTTTTTCCCCCTTCAAATGACTAACTATTGATCTTATCTACCTTTTATACACCCATATCAGTTGGGGTAGTTCTTGCCCAAGAAGATGATACTAACAAGGAATATGTCATCTACTATATCAATTGAGGCCTCATTGATTATGAGAAATGTTATATAAAAGTTGAATGTGATTACTCATCATATATTTTTCCACTGATAAAACTTTGAAAATATATGATTTATCAAACCACTTACATTATCATTCATTTTGATCCCTTCATCACTTCTTCTCTAAAGTCTTTCTTCCTAGTGATAAAATTGGCAAGTGAATGGTCCTTCTCATAGAATTTGATCTTCAAAATATTACCAAAAAATTTATCAAAGGACAAATCATTGCTGATCAACTTACCATAACTCCTATGCTAGCTACCAATCACCTTCAAGATATTCTTCTTGATGACAATATTATATATATTGAAGATCTCAATCAAGCCATATCTGTTAAAGATTACTTCCATAACTTCACTGTTAACCTTGCAACAAGTAATCTAGAAGAGTTTGTTATCTTCCCTGATACTACTAAACCAAAAGTAGTTATCGAAGAACTTCCTAAAATTACTATTGATTAACATGAAAATACTAGAACTATTCATTTTGATGGTCTTAACTACCTTTAAGGAGATAGGTTAGGTTGTACCCTTATGATCCATCTTATAAAATTTATCTCATTGACATTTTGACTCATATTTGATGTCACTAACAACATGGTAGAGTACGAAACTTTAATCCTAGGCATGAAAGACTCCCTTGATCTAGATATCTAGTATTTGCATGATTTAGATGAATCCTAATGAGACCATAATATGGCTCATTATATTTATAAAATAACATCCTTTTTATTACATAGTAAGTAGATCTAAATGTAGTCTCCAAACTTTTAGTTTATTTAGAATAAAATAGCAAGTATATATCATGATTATGTATTTAGAATTCATTGTTATCTATTTGTTAGCTATTACTAATGATCATTGGGAAAAAATGTCAATGAGTGCATACACAGTTCATACTAAGCTAATAATGACTTAAAGTATGAAGAGTAACCATTCAATAATAATGTTGGAGCAGTGTCAGAGTCTTCTACAACAAGATCTAGTATTTTGGTCAAGCTATGGACTCCTATAGGATTTTTACAGACTCCTACAGTAGTTATGAATTATAATAAGCTTATTGTAGTAGTTAAAAATTACATCAAATCAGCCACAAACTATTATGGATTACATCAAACTAGCTATGAATTACATTAGCTAGTTATGTATTTTAACAAGCTTACTATGAGTTTCAATAGGCTTATTATAGATTTCAACAAGTTGCTATGGACTTTAACAGAACCACTATAGACTTCAACAAAACTACTATAGAGTTTGAAAAGTATTTCTAAATGTATTTTAATATTCCATCTATCATGAAGAATGCTTTCCATATATATATATATCTATATATATATATATATATATATATAGACTTTCCATTATAGATTGTATTCAAATATATATTTATGTATTTTCATTCCAAATAATAACTCTCTCCATATTTTTTAGAGATTGAGATTATTTTGTAATAGATTTCATTATTAGAGTAAATATCTATCTTCATATTTTAAGTAGATTAAGATAGGATAGAGTATTTCAGTTGTTAATCTTAAATCAGGTGTTGGTTGGAAGCATGAGATTATAAATGCAACCTTCCACACTCAAATGAAATCAATCAAGACATTTTGCTTTCCATTATTCTTAGTCCATTATGAAGCTTAAATTCTAAATAAATCCTCTTCCAAGGAATGATCTAGCCACTCATTCCAAAGAATATGGATTCATGTATTTATGTTTATTTATTTATTCTATAATTATCTTTTCTATAATTATTATTTTATTTCTTTTTTGCTATAAACATTCATTTTTTGTATAGTTTGTATGAACTTACAGGTGTTTTCATTTGCTGCCCCTTGACCCTACTAGGACTGCCACCCTCAAACCCTCATTTTTTATTTATCGGTGAAGAAGAAGATAGTGAATAAGCTTGCTTAACATGATGCAAATCCAAGCCAAGTTGTAGATACATAATACAACATTTTTAATTACAAGATAAGGCATCCCAATCTATTTGTAATAAAGAAGCCAAGCACCTCTAAAATTTAATTACTATGTATGTTTTTCATCTTTTAATTTCCATCAAATAATTTAGCAACATCTTCCTGATACAAATAATAGTTATTATTTTCTGCACAGTTCATAATAAAATAAATTGATGATATTTTATTTCACTAATTTCCATCCATCTTTAGGAATTAGCTAAAACCATATCCACTTGCATAATAATAGAACTCATCTAATAAAATTCATTCTTCACAATAAAATCCCATTATCAATAATGTTAGTTTTTGAACAATCAATCATTTCTATGTGAATTGAAATGCATTCTTTCATATGCATTCAAATGTTCATCTTAACATTCTGTTGTAAGCATTTAAATTTCTTTGTCATTGCTGATATTATGCTTATCAGGAAAGGTTTTGTTTGTTTTTGGTTTTTATAGAATACTTTCATTACAAGGAGTCATTATATAAATGAAAATATATGCCTATACTTTCAACAAGTAGTGGGTACAATTTCTTGAGTTACCTTTGACCACAAAATGTAGTAAAATAAATAAGTGTCTATCATCAATTATGGTCATCACTACATAGACCAATGTTAAAGAATGTCAACATATATAAAATTTGATGCCACATTTACAACCAATATAAATATGCATATATTCCATGGATAACCTTTTCCATGTCATCAGTTTCATAAAAAAATTAAAAAATTAAAAAAAAAATAATGAAAAATTTCGAGCATTGTTGGCAGTCTTGGTTTGAAAACTAGCTTACTGGTAGACCAAGTGTTATAATAAAGAGCGTTGATTAGAAAACTAGTTTAATTTCTAGTCAAGGGAAAAAGCATAAAGATAAAAAGAATACAATTCATCAAATGGAACATTTGATGCAACTTTTTACTTGGTTGCTTACTTTTGTACTCTTATTTTTAGCATAGCATAACTATACTTTTATCAACACTTTTCTCAATTTTTTTCACTTTGGTTACCATGAAATCATTAATGAATACTGGGGCTATGCCAAGATATTTTACTCTTCTATTCTACATTTAAATTTTCTTATAATTTTTATTATTACATGAAGTTCCACTCTTACAAATAGCATTATTCTGGGGAAATGGACAACCTTCCATTTGATCTGTGTAATCTCATCCCACTTTATTCATTTGGCATGCATTATAACATGAATGAGCTTAGATGTGGGGGAGGAGAATAGCCTCAAAGATATAATAATTGGGCTTATCCAAACAAACAAAAATAGTTTGATGGTACATAGTTTTGAAAGCAACAAGAATTTTTTATGTCAAAAGTTACTTTGTGGTCAAAATACATATGTATACACACAGTAGGAACTTCTCAACACAAGAACCCGCTCTCATATCATTAAAAAAAGAAATAAATAAAGAAGCAGTATGAGAATTCCACATAAGAACTTGTGTCAAAAAGATAAAAAAAAAAATCTAAAGATAGTAGGAAAAACCTCCACACAATAACCTATCCTTAAATATCCATTTTTCATGGGCCACTTTTGTTTGAGAATTTACAAGATACTTTTACAAATAAAATCAATTTGAGAAGCCCATTTGAAGTATGAATCTAAGTCTAACCCATGCATATGTACCATGATGTTTTAAACAGTGGCATACATGAGGACATGCATGAGATTAAGTGTGGGCAAGATGATGAGGCCATAATATGGCTCATTATATCTATAAATTAACATCATTTTTCTTACATAGGAAGTGGATCTAAATGTAGTCTCCAAACTTATGGTTTATTTAAAATAAATATTAAGTATATATCATAATTATGTCTTTAAAATTTATTGTTATCTATTTTTAGCTATTACTAATAATTATTGAGAAAAAGATGTCAATGAGTTCATACACAGTTCATACTAAGGTAAGAATAAATCAAAGTATGAAGAGTAACCATTCAAGAATAATCTTGGAGTAGTGTGAGAGTCTTCTACAGTAAGATCCAGTATTCTGGTCAAGTTATGGACTCCTACAGGCTTGCTACAGACTCTTACAGTAGCTACAGATTATAAGACTTGTTATAGTAGCTATAGATTATATTAGACCAACTATAGACCAGCTATGAATTACATTAGACCAAATACAAATAACATCAACCAGCTATGAATTTCATTAGGCTTGCTACATATTTCAATAGGATTGCTACAAATTTCAGTAGATCGATACGTATGTCAATAGAACCTCTATAAACTTCAACAAAACTACTACAGACTTGTTTAAATCATTTCTACATGTATTCTAATGTTCTATCTATCAAGAAGAATTCTTTCCATTTAGATTTTATATATATATATATATATATATATATATAAACTTTCTATTATAGATTGTATTCAAATATATATTTATTTAATTTTATTTCAAATAATAACTCTCTCCATATTTGGTGGAGATCGGATTGTTCTATAGTAGATTTCATTAGTAAAATGAATATCTCTCTCCATATTTTGTGGAGATTGAGGTAAGATAGAGTATCTCATTTGTTAATCATAAATCAGGTGTTAGTTAAAAGCATTAGATTATGAATTCAACCTTCCACACTCGAATGAAATCAATCAAGACATTTTTATTTCTATTATTCTAAGCAGTCCATTCTAAATCTTACATTCTTAATAAATCCTCTTCTGAGGAATAAACTAGCCACTCATTCCAAGGAAGATGGATCCATGTATGTATTCTTATTTATTTATTTTGTAATTATTTTTTTTGTAATTATTATTTTAATTCTTTTATGTTGTAAACATTCCATTTTGTACAGTTTGTGTGAACCTTTGGTGTTTTCATTTGTTGTCATTTATTTCAGAAATTTACCTTCTATAAATGTGTTTTAATTTTTTTAAGTGTGAAATACTTTCTGTAAGTGTGTTTTTATTTTTGTAAGTATGTATTTCAATTCCTATAAGTGTGGAGTTTGATAGAAAGAATTTATTGCCAAAGATATATTTTTCGTATTACATATAGCCTTCAAACACCAGCCCTAGATTGATATTATTAAATAAAGGGGATTGATAAATCTCATCAACTCCCGGCTCATTTATTACCAAGTTAATGGTGATTATCAATGCAAAAGCAAAAATCTCATTTCTTATTATCAAATTGTAACTACCCTCATTAAATATTTTATTTATTTTACCATCGAGCCTATCCTTTGAGATCAAAATTCTATTGTTTATTTCCTTGCTTCTTCAGCATCTCATTTTTCATCCACATCAAGTTCTTATCGATCCCACTTTTCTTATATAAATTTAAAAAAAACCCATCTTCTATTCAACCATAAGATTCACTTATATGTCACATTGAGGCCATCACCATTTGACAAATCTTGTGGTACAAATATATAATTCAATTTCTTGAACACCAAACTTATCATCTAAACCTTGATTCTCGTAAAAAGACTCACATTAAAAAACAAGCTTTTAAGTATGTACTTCAATATAAAATCGTATATAATCACAATGTTGAAGGTACCTTGATTCATTATGTTATGAAATAAGAGGTTCTTCCTCTTCTCGAACAAGCACATGGGCACATTTGTGGTGGCCGCTATAGCAGACATGTTAAAGCCAACAAATGATTATGAATGAGATACTTTTGAGTCACTATTGAAAAAGATTCCATCTGATTTACTAAAAAGTGCACTTCTTTCCAAATTTATGATGATCTAATTTATGCATCTCCAGTCAAGATTCACATCGTATAATCTTCCTGGCCATTCTCCAAGAGGGGATTAGATCTCATAGGTAAATTCCCTTGATATCAATATGGGCATGTCTTTATAATCATAACCATCAAATATTTTACCAAATGGGTTGAGGTTATGCCCCTTGTCAATGTCACTAGTGTCTCACCCTCTAAAATAGCTTCTCTTTTCACAAACCTTAGTCCTTCCTTTTTATCCTTTGGTTTCCCCTTTATCATGAGTTGCATTATAAAACTACGGACATGACCCAATCTCCCTTGTTATTTCTTTCTCTTTGTTTTCATACTTTTTACAAACTTTTTGGAACCCCTTGGGTTTCTCTTTTATCAGTTGCAGTGTAAGGCCATGGATAGGACATGGCCTTCTCACAAATAACATTTTTATCGCATTTAATTTTTACATACACCCATTGGGTTTCTATTTTATGATTTGTAGTGTAATACCATGGATATGACTTGGCATTCCTCATGAAATTACCATCTTTTAGTCAATATTCCTTGTCTAGAATGTGTTTTGAAATTATTGTGAATTTGTGATCCTTGTTCTCAACTTTTGATTTTACTTCTTTTGTAGATAAAATTTTCATAATAAATTGTGTTAGCATGTTTTCCTAAATTTCCCTCCTTATTATGATAAGGAATCACACTTCACTATCATTGTATCCCTTTTTCACCCTTTGTCACATTTTTTATGATTTGAAGCAATTCAAATTTTTTCATGTTTTATTCCTCTTGATTTCCTTCCTTTCGCTCCGCACTAAATAAAACAAGGTCAAAGTCAAGATAGCACTTTTATTTTAGTTTAATTTATGAGACTCTTAATAATTATGTTCTCTAAATTTTCTCTCTTAGAAACCAAGTCCAAAGTATTCAAATGAAAGTCATCTTTAGCACCTATTTTTGGTTTTCTAAATCTGTATGGAGGAGGAATAGAAAATTCCATCAAGAAAGTTAAAAGACAAATCATTTGAAATAAAAGGTAATGATATACAAAAGGCAACATAAAAAAATTTAAAAGTCATAATCACACCCAAAAAAATGATTCTAAGCACATCTCCTATCTATAATCAAAACTCAAACTCCATAATTTGCCTCACAATAGAGCTGAGGTTCATTGGGGTATGATAGGCTAGTAGATTGGAATATGAGAATTCAACAAACTCTATGGTGTTATCTACTTTCTTACATAAGTGCCTAATCTTCACAGTATATTGATGATTCTATAAGGGGTCATGAGGAATGGGGAACATGTTGTTGAATGGAAGGTCCATTTTTAATTTTCATGCATATCACATTTATGGGAAGATCTAAATACTTCATTTGTTGACCTAAGACTTGTGTGGCTAAGAGAATTTTTTTAAAGTATTTAAGGTCAAAAGTCCTATTGTTTTGAAAAACTTAGTTTGAGTGTCTTGACTTCAATAAAGAGTCCCTCTACCTTGGTTTTTCTTTCATTCTCTCATCCACCCATTTCATTTCCCCCCTTGATAGGAAGGTGTGATTCTAAATTATTTTTCCCATTTTTTATATTCCCTCTTCTTCACATCTTAAAAATATGTCAGCACTACTTTGTTTCACTTTTATTTATCTTTAAAAAATATATATATGCTTGAGCAACAATGGATTAATTTATTTACACCATGGATCTACATTTCTATACATGTTTTGTTTTTACCATTTGTTATTGTTGTACTACCCCTTTTTGCAAACACTTGAGTCTATTTATACCTTTATGCACTTTTTCCATTGATGATTAAGGATTATTACTACTCAATTCATCAATGTTGTTTTATAAATTTTTTTGCTTTCCCATATTTGTTTAAGGATAGTTATTGATTTCACACTAATGTTTGATTACCATATTTTTTGACATGTATCCTTGGTTTGACTTGGTGAGTTTGTCTTTCTTACTTAAGGTTTACTTGTTTGATTTTTTTAGTCTTTAATAGCCTTGGTTTTTTGATGACCCAATTTACTCTAAAATTTTGAATTGGTCATTTGGTCTAACATAGCACTTGTCACCTCAACTTTCTACATTTCCAAGTATGTCCCATCCACATAGCACCAAGTATCTTGGCTTTTCTATGCTTGTTTGTTTTTGCTCTTTAGTTTTGTATCCTTGGATTTGTCAAAAGCAGTCTCTACGCTATCCATGACCAAAACTAAAAAAATAGTAGACAACCATCCAACAATAAATATAAGTCGAGGTATGCATATATTACTTTTATTTTTAGTTATTTCCATTTTAGTTATTTTTATGCTTTAAAATACTGTAACTTTTTTTTATCCTCAGAGTTATGTGTTACTATGTTCTTTTCTTGAAGCACCATCCCTCATTTCACCTGAGTGACATGTAATGAGCTTTGAGTGGGGCATATCTATACACAAAATATTTTAAAACTTTATTAATTACTTATGTTTTATATCTTATAAGAACACATCAAATCTCAATTTCTTTGAGTACACACCCTAAGGGGTGCATAAAGAAAGGGGTGGGCAGACCATTGGTGCTTCACAAGATTATTGTCCCTTATTATCACTTATTATTAATTTAACTATCTCCTAAAAACATTCCCCTAAGCTTTGCCTTCTATTTTACACCCTCCTCTAGTCATTTACCACATTCATTAGCCCTTTCTTAACCTAAAACCCTTTTTTATGATTTGCATTACATAGACAGCCCCACCAACATTATACTCTTAGTGATAAAACTTATTAGGGTCTAGGGTCACCCCTTGTTGACATATTCCATAACCTAATTTTTTTATCAATAACAATAATAGGTCGACTGGGTCGACCTTGTTGGCCTAAACTTTCAGAAGGGACTAAGATTATATCTGCCTATATAAACACATCCATTTCTCCATTATTAGACAGACATCAAGAGTTTATTATTCAATTGTGCTTCTTTACAATTTGCTCTTGCACCATTCTACTTGAGGAGTCTTAGCTTAGAGCTTCTACTTGGAGAAGAATCTTGTCTTGTGGAGAAGTCTTGGATGCTTTCGCTTTTCTTAGTGATCCTTACAAATCAAAATAACCTCTTGCAATGCACCTTATCCAAGGGAGAGATTGAGTCTCAATGTGTTCATATTCAAGTTAATTATCTCTAACTTTTCTCCTCTCTTTATTAGATAGAAGTAGCATTAGTAATGTCTTTTGAATATATTTCTCTCTCCATGCATTAGGGTCTTACCTATAAATAACTTAATTAAGATTCTCTTATGCATGTTTATTTTTATGTTTATTAACTCCCACTTTGTGCCACAAGCTTTGATGAGTACTAGATTAGACATTTTGTTTCACTTGTTATTATTTTAGTGAATATGAAAACATAGGACCTATTTATGGTTATTACATAGTTTTACTTGATTGGAGGCTTTGAGACCCTCCCTAGTGAATTTATTATGGTTAGATATTCATTGGCTAGGTCTAGCAGATCCATCTTGGTCATGACCTAGAATATCTAATGTATTCACAATTAGAAGTGTAAGTAAAATTTATCTTTTTCAAGCCATGATTAATTTATATATCTATTGCATTTCATATTGTATGCACTACCTACTTTCTCATGCAAGTACCCAATATTCACAATAGACTGACATCTCTATAAGGGGTCCTAAGGAATGGGAAAGAAGTTGTAGGAAGATAGGTCCATTTTAATTTTCATTCATATAACCTTCATGGAATGTTATTCATACTTCATTTGATGACCTAAGTTTGTGTGGTTAGGATAATTTATTCAGAGTCCTTAATGTTGAAAGTCCTCTTGTTTTGACAAACTTAATCTAAGTGTCTTAACTTTGATTAAGATTTTCTCTACCTTGATTTATCCTTAATTTCTCCCACCACCCATTCATTTCCCACTTGACAAGAAATTTTGATTCTAAATCTATTTTCTCACTTCTATATTCCCTTTTCTTCATATCTTTAAAACATGATAGCACTATCTTTTTTTGGTTTTATCTATCCTTAGAATAAAATAGTATGCTTAAGTGACTTTGGATTACCTTATTACACCATTGATTAACATTTCAAAAATTGAGTTGTTTGATTAGGGAAAATTTTCCATTGTTGTACTTCCTTTTTTGGACAACTACGTTCATTTTTACTTTCATGTATTTTTTCCATTGTTGAGTAAGGTTGGATTGTTACTTCTTCCTCACAAATATTATTTTCCTTTTTATGTACTATTTTCATTGATGATTAAGGATTTTTATTGCTCAATCATCAATGTTATTTTACCATTTCAAAACTCCTTTTTATTTAAGAAAGCATTGTTACTTGTTTCACATTGATGTTTGATTACAATTTTCACTTGTATCCTTAGTTTGACTTGGTTTACTTACCTTTCTTACTTAAGGTTTACTTGTTTAAGTTTTTCGATCATTTAGTGGACTTGGATTGTTGGTTACCTAATTTACTCTAAATTTTGGCTTGGTCATTTGGTCCTAACTTGGCATTTATCACCTCATCTTACAAAATTTTCAATCACGTCATTCCTACACCATTTTAATTATTTTGGCTTTCCTATGTTTGTTTATTTTTTCTTTTTAATTTTGTATCTTTGTGTTTGTCTAAGGAAATATTTGCACCCTCCATGATCAAAACTAAAAACATAGTTGACAACCATCCAATGATAAAGGTAAGTCAAGGTATACATACATTAATTTTATTTTTAGTTATTTCATTTCAATCATTTACTTTTAGTTATTTTATGCTTTAAATTATTGCAATTTATTTAGCTTCAACATTATATGTTGCCATGTTCTTTTCTCGAAGCACCATTCCATGTTGTACTTGAGTGACACATGATTATATTTGAATGGGGCATATGTATACACATAATATTTTAAAAATTTATAAATTATTGATACTTTCTCTCTTTCAATAACTTGTCCAGTCTTAATATCTCTGAGTGCATGACTTAAAGAGTGCACCATAAAATGGGTGGGTAGACCATTGGTGTTTCACAAGATCGTTATCCCTTAGACCACCACTTGAAATCAGCACAAAACATCTCATATACACTTCCATAAGCTTTAACACCTCCTTCACACTTTTCTCCAAGTAATTCACCACCTTATTTAGCCCTTACCTAAGCCTAAAACCCTTTTTGACATTTATCAAATAATATCAACCTATGCCAACCTTATATTCAAGTTAGTATTAGCACATTACGAGTCTCGATCAGCCTCAATTGACCCATACTAGGACCTCAATTGATTTTATCAATTAAAGATATATGTTCAAATTAGGCTGACCTTATTGGCTAAACTTTCAAAAAGGTTTAGGGCTATAATCAGATATATATAAACATTCATTTTGCCATTTATTAGAGAGAGAAAGATGTAATTATTCATTTGTGCTTCTTTATAATCTACTCTTTTACCATTATACTTGAGGAGTTATTTGCTAAAGGTTTACATTTGGAGGGAAGATCTTTATCTTGTGAAAGATTGAGATTAATTAGGAGGTCCTTGTCTATAGTCCATTGCCCATCCTTAACTTCTTCAACAATACATAACAACCTCTTGTGAAGCACCTTTGTACAAGGGATATATTGAGTTTCGATGGGTTTGTCTCTAAGTTAAGTATCTCTAACTATACTCCTCTATTTTATTAGATATAAGTAGCATAAGTAATGACTTTTGAATGTATTCATCTCTCCATACATTAGGTTTATATTTGTATACACATAATATTTTCAAACTTTATCAATTATTGATACTTTTTCCTTGTAAAAACTTGTCAAGTCTCAATCTCTTTGAGTGCATGCTTTAAAGGGTGCACCTAGAAAGGGGTGAAAAAATCATTGGTGCTTCACAGGATTATTGTTGCTATACTACCACTTTCTATCTACACAACCATCTCCTAAAAAGTTTTCATTAATCTTTGCCTCCTCTTTTACACCCTATTCAAGTCATTTTATGCATTTCGTTGGCCCTTTCCTAACCTAAAATCCTTTTTAGTGGTTTATGATACACTATGGAACCTATTGACCCTGTATTCTAATTGACAAAAATCATTTAGGGTCTAGATCATCCCTTGGCTGATGTAGACCAAGACCTAATTTGTTTTTGTCAATAATGATATAGAGTTGATTGGGTTGAATCTATTAGCTAAACTTTTGAAAAATATTATGGTTAGATCTAGCTATATAAACACATCTATTTCATCATTTCAAAGAGAGGAGAATAAGAAGATATATATATTATGCATCTATTTAACCATCATTCCATTTGAGGAGAATAGCTTAGGGTTTCATATATTTTTTTTGGATACAAATCTTGTCTTGTAGAGAAGCCTTTTGGATGCATTGATAGGTTGTGTGGCCTAGAGATGATTTATCCTTGTCGTCCTTACATACCACAACAAATTTTGAGTGTGGATCCCTTTGGGAATATCACATGACTATGGTGGCACATTTTGGGGGCTTAGAGAGCTCCACAAATGTGGGGAGTGCATTTTTCCCCACTATACCTTTTGTGAATTCTTGCTTCCATAGGAGTGGAATATTCCTAGATATTTCTAATTTCTATGTCTTCCATGTTTTATAGAGTTAGCTGTTAGATGTTTATTTTCCATGTTGACTTTCTTGTTCTTAAAGAGTTAGTTGTTTATTGGAAGTGGGAAGGAGTTGGTTGTTATCACATTTCATTATAAGTTATGCCCTTTAGAGGAGGAAAGATAAGGTTGGCATATTCCTTCTTGATAGAGCTTGTGGATAAGCATGCTTAGGTGGAATATGGCATGTTCCTTCTTGATAGAACCTATCTTGGATATAGATGGAGAGTTTTCTCCTTTTTAGGTGGATTTCCTCTTTTTTTTGTTATTATACAGGTATGGCATGGATTTTGAGAGACAAGTCAAAGTGTAGATGTTTTAATTTACAAAGTGTAGATGTGTTTATTGATAGGGTGTAGTATAGTATCTTGTGATATAATATTGTGTAGGTGTAGGTGCAAGTGCAGGTGCAGCATAACATATGTGCAAAATTATTGATAGATTTGGATCAATAATTCAATGAATTCATTTGTGAATTTAGGAGGAGATATTCTATCTCTTTGAGAGGTTCTTTGTAATCTTATTTTATTACAAATTTTATTGAGGACTTTCTTGATGGATGTAGCCTATATTGGGTGAACCATGGTAAATTTGTGTAATTTATTATTGATGGTTTTGTTCTCTCCATTATTGCTTTCATTCACTATGAGTTAAAGAATTATTTTTGTGATGCATATACTGCATAATTAAATCTGATTTCACACATTTAAAATTTTCTTATATGATTTTATAGTGAATTAAATCTAGTTTAAATTCTTTTAATTCCTAATAACTGGTATTAGAGCTTTGGTGGTGTTTTTTGCTAAAGTGGTAAATCACAAGATAGGTTATTTGCTTGAGTGGGAGCTATGGGAGAAGAGATCAGATTTAGGGTTGAAAATTCTAATGATAATAATTTTGGTTTGTGGAAAATGCAAATAAAAGATTACATGTATCAGAAGGAACTTAATCTCCCCTTGGAGGGGAAAGGATAACAACCTGTAAGTATGAGTGATGTGGATTGGTCATTGCCTGATAAGAAGGCATTGGGAGATATACGATTATGCCTTGAATATTCTATTGCATTTAACATTTCAGATGAGAAAACTATAAAAGATCTCATGGATAAACTTGGAAAGTTGTATGAGAAACCCTCTGTTTCAAATTAAAAAATATATATGAAAAGATTGTTTGATATGAAAATGTATGATAATGGTTCTATTGCTGGTCACTTAAATGATTTTAATATAGTTGTAAGTATGCTCATTTCTATTGAAATTAAATTTGATGATGAAGTTATAGCTTTATTAATTTTATGCTTTTCTCCTAATAGCTAGGATAGCTTGGTTATGGTTGTGAGTAATTCAGTCCCTGCCAAGGGAAGCTTAAATTTTGAGGATGTTGTATGTGTGATTCTTAGCAAGGAAATGTGAAAGAAAAGCACTGGTTAGTCATCTTCAAGTAATGCTTTGTTTTTTGAAACTAGAGGGAGGAAAAAGGAAAAGAGAAAAGGCAACCATGGAAAGTCAATGGGTGTATTTAAATCTAGATCTAGATCCAAGATGATATGTTGGCATTGTGCAAAGAGTGGACACTCAAAGAAGGATTGTTGGTCACTTAAGGATAAGAATACCAAAAAGGAGGAAACAAATGAAGTAAATGTGAAACCAAAGAAATCATGTCAGGATGCCTTAATTCTTTCTATGGATAGTATTTTTGAGTCTTGGGTATTAGATTTAGGGGCTTTTTTTCATGCCACCCCACATAGGCATTATTTTATTGATTATGTTCAAGATAATTTAGGACATGTTTATCTTAGTAATGATGAACCATGTGACATAGTAGGGAAAGGTTGTGTTTAGGTTAAGATGTAGAATAGGAACACATGGAAACTTAAGGATGTTAGACATGTGCCTATGTTGAGATAGAATTTGGTTTCAGTGGGGCAATTAGGCAGTGAGGGTTATTCGGTAATGTTTAGTATAGATTCTTGAAAAGTTATAAAAGGTGTTCTTGTGGTTTGAAGAGGTAAGAAAGTTGGTACTTTATTTTTTACTAGTAGTGTTGATTCTTGTGATTTAGTTATTGTAGATGGAATTACAGCTATATGGTACTACAAGCTCAATCATATGAGCCATAAGGGCATGGAGGTCTTAAAAAAAATAAGTTGCCTAGATTAAAAGACATTGATTTAAAATTTTGTGAGGATTGTGTTTATGGGAAACATAAGTGAGCTAAGTTCCTAAAATTTAAACCCATAAAGAAAGAGCGTAAGTCAGAGTTGGTACATTTAGATGTATGGGGACCAGCATAGGTATCTTCTATTGGTGGTTCCAATTATTATGTCATTTTTATTGATGATACAACTAGAAAAATTTGAGTTTACTGTATTAAAAGGAAATCTAATGTATTTTACACTTTTAATAAGTGGAAATCCTTGGTTGAGAATAAAATAGGTCTCAAGTTGAAATGTCTCATATCAGATAATGGAGGTGAGTATTGTAGTAATGATTTATTTGATTATTGTTCTAACAATGGAATTCATAGACATAGGATGGCTCTAAGAACTCCATAGAAAAATGGGGTATCTAAAGGGATGAATAGAATAATAATGGAATGTGCTAGGAGTATGAGGTTACATGTAGGGTTGTCTTTATAGTTTTGTGTAGAAGTAGTTAGCATGATAGTTTATTTGATTAACAAAGGACCTTCTATGCCTTTGTATGGAGGCATTCCTAAATAAACTTGGTCTGGTAAGAATGTTGATTATTATTTTCTTAGATTCTTTGGATATGAATATTTTTCTCTTATTAAGAGAGAGGATAGGACCAAGTTAGAGGCAAAATCAAAGAAATTTACATTTGTTGGTTATGGTGAGGATGACTTTAGATTCCATTTCTAGATCATTAAAGATAAGAAAATATTTTGGTTTAGAGATGTAGTCTTTAATGAAAAATTCATGTATAAGAATTAGTTACAGGAACAAAATAGGAATAGAAAGAGTACACAGTATTGGATGACATTTTGGATGGCAAAATATCTAATGAATCAGTTTAGGAACCTTCTACACAAGGACCCCAAACTCCTATGGTAAAAATGTCTTCAAGGGTAAGTAGAGCACTTGAATATTTTTCTACTTCTTTAACTTATTTGTTACTTACTGACAATGGAAAACTAGAGTGTCATGAAGAAGCAATGTAGGTAGATGCCAAGATGAAATGGGAGCAAGCCATGGATGAGGAGTATAGATCTCTCATGGAGAAATAAATGTGGGATTTGGTAAGGCTACCCAAGGGAAAGAGTGCATTTTCAAACAAGTGGATCTTCAAAATAAAATAAGAAGATGAAGGGAGAAAAAGTTATAAGGCCAGGATGGTGGTTATGGGGTTTGCACAAAAATCAAGTATTGATTTTGATGAGCTTTTTTTTCTTATTTTAAAAATGACTTCCATTAGGACTATTCTTCATTTAGTTGTAGTTGAATATTTGAACTTAAAATAGTTAAATGTGAAAACTTATTTTCTTTATGATGATTTGGATGAATAATTGTATATGAAGTAGCCATAGGGATATGAGGTCAAAGATAAGGATAACTATGTGTGCAGATTAAAGAAGAGCTTGTATGGCCTGAAATAAGCTCCAAAACAATGGTATAATAAATTTGATTGTTTTATGTTGGAACAAGAATATCAAAGGTGTAATTTTGACTATTGCATGTACATCAAATATTTTGATGATAGTTCTTTTATTATATTATGCTTGTATGTGGATGGCATGTTAGTTTCAAGAAAGAACATACAACGTATTCGTATACTCTATTTCTACAATGTATTTGTATACTCAAGAAATAGCTTAGTGACTCCTTTTCTATGAAGGATTTAAGTACAACAAAACAAATCCTTGGTATGAGGATTACTCATGACAGAAAGGAGAGGAAGTTGATTGTATCCCAATCAAAGTATGTGAAGAAATTCTTGGAAAGGTTTAGCATGTTGGATGCTAAATATGTTGGTACTCCATTGGTAAGCCACTTTATATTATCAAAGGAGTAGTGTCCCAAGATGGATATGAAAATATTAAAACTTCCAAGGTACCTTACTCATCGACAGTTGGTAGCTTGATGTATGCCATGGTTTGTAGTAGGTTGGATATTTCCCAAGCAATAGAAGTTGTGAGCAGATATATGAGTGATCCAGGTTATGAGCATTGGCAAGTAGTGAAATTGATTCTTTGGTATTTGAAAGGAACCATGGATGTTGTATTATTTTATTGTGGATTAGATACCACTTTATGTGGATATGTAGACTTGGATATGGTAGGGGATATTGATAGCATGAGAAGTATGATAGGTTATATATTTAATATTAGAGATACAATGGTTAGTTGGATTTATAAGATACAAAAGGATATGGCTTTGTCAACCATAGCGGCAAAGTATGTTTTTATCATAGAGGTTTGAAAGGAGATGATTTAGTTACAATATCTGTTTTGAGATTTGGGGTATGAGTAGGAATTTGGGAGACTACACAGTGATAGTTAGAGTGTTATTTATTTAGCAAAGAACTCTACTTTCCACTCAAGGATAAAACATAATCAGCTACATTATCACTTCATTAAGATAGCTTTGGAGGAGAACTTGGTGAAGCTGGAGAAGATTCATACTAGCTATAATCTTATGGATATGATAATCAAAGTGGTCACATTGGATAAGTTGAGACTATGTTCAGATTTGGTTGGCCTTAGTGGTTATGGAGTAGTGATAGATTCTATTTAGAAGAAACAATCTCCAAGTGGGAGATTGTTGAGTGTGGATTCCTTTAGGATATCACATGACCATGGTGGCACATTTTGGGGGCCTAAAGAGCTCCACAAATGTGGGGAGCACATTTTTCCCCACTTCACCTTTTGTGAAACCTTGCTTCCATGTGAGTGGAATATTCCTAGATATTTATAATTTCTATGTCTTCCATGTTTTGTGGAGTTAGTTGTTAGATGTCTATTTTCCATGTTGACTTCTTTGTTCTTAGGGAGTTAGTTTTTTTATTGGAAGTGGGATTGACTTCCTCATTTCAAGGAGTTGGTTTTTATCACATGTCATTTTCATTTGTGCCCTTTTGAGGAAGAAAGATAAGGTTGGTGTGTTCCTTCTTGATGGAACTTGTGGATAAGCTTGCTTAGGTGGAATAGGGCATGTTCCTTCTTGATAGAACCTATCTTGGATAAAGATGGTGAGTTTTCTCCTTGTTAGGTGGATTTCCTCATTTATTGATTATTATATAGGTGTGGTGTGGCTTTTGAGAGATAAGTCAAAGTGCAGATGTTTTAATTTGTAAAGTGCAAATGTGTTTATCGATAGGGTATGATATAATAGCTTGTGATATAGTATTGTGTAGGTACATGTATGGCATAGCATATGTGCAGAATTGTTAACAGATTTGGATCAGCAATTTAGTGAATTCAACAGGAGATATTATATCTATGTAAGAGGTTTTTTGTAATCTCATTTTGTTATAGAATTTATTGAAGACTTTCTTGGTGGATGTAGCCCACATTGGGTGAACCACATTAGATATGTATAATGTGTTATTATTGTTTTTATTATCTTTATTATTATTTTCATTCACTTTGATTTGAGGAATTATTTATGTGATGCATATAGTACATAATTAAATTTGATTTCACACATTTAAAATTTGGTTATGTGATTTTATGGTGAATTAAATCTAGTTTAAATCCTTTTGATTCCTAACCTAAAATAAGTATCTCTAACTATACTTCTCTATTTTATTAGATAAAAGTAGCATAAGTAATGTCTTTTGAATGTATTCTTCTCTCCATGCATTAGGGTTATATTTGTATACACAATATTTTCAAACTTTATCAATTATTGATACTTTCTCTCTTGCAAGAACTTGTTGAGTCTCAATCTCTTTAAGTGCATGCCTTAATGGGTGCACTAAGAAAGGGGTGGGAAACCCATTGGTGCTTTATAGGATTATTGTCCCTATACTACCACTTTCTATCTACACAACCATATCCTAAATTTGTTTTCTTAAGCTTTTCCTCCTCTTTTACACCCTCTTCTAGTCATTTTATGCATTTCATTGGCATTTTCCTAATCTAAAATCCTTTTTAATGGTTTATGATACACTATTGAACCCATTAAACTTGTACTCTAATTGAAAAAACTCATTTAGGGTCTCGGTTATCCCTTGGCTAATGTATACCAAGACCTAATTTGTTTTTATCAATAATGATATAGAGTTGATTGGGTCGAATATATCAGCTAAACTTTTGAAAAGGACTAGGGTTAGATCCAGCTATATAAACACATCTATTTCATAATTTTAAAGAGAGGAAAAGAAGATATATATATATATATATATATATATTGTGCATCTATTTATCTACCATTATACTTGAGAAGCATAGCTTAGGGTTTTACATTGTATTTTTGGATATAGATCTTGTCTTATGGAGAAGCCTTTTAGATGCATTGATAGGTTGTGTAGCCTAGAGATGATTTACCCTTATCATCTTTACATACCACAACAAACTCTTGTGAAGCACCTTATCCAAAAGAGAGATTAAGGCTCGGTAGGTTCATCTTCAAAGGTAACTATTCCTAACTTTATTCCTCCTTTGTAAGAGTAGATAGATATGCATTTGTACTTCTCTCCCATGCATTAAGATTTTATATACATTGATGTGAGTATATTTTTTCTATGCATGTTTACTTTTAATGTTGATTACCCTCGCTTTGTGCCACAAGTTTTGGTGAGCACTAGATTAGACACTACTTGTTAGTATTTTAGTGAATATGAATAATAGGATGTAGTTAGGGTTATTGCATAATTTTTCTTGATTGGAGGCTTTAGAACCCTCCCTAGTGATATTATTATGGTAAGAGATCCCTTTGTTAAGTCTAGCAGATCCATCTTGGTCTTGACTCTGAATATCTAATATATCGACAATCAAAAGTGTAAGTAGGATTTATCTTCTCTGAGCTAAGATTAATTTATAAATCAGTTGCATTTCCCTTTCTATAAATTTTAGTAAACCTGATGTTAATCTAACCCTTGTAGGTTTTCTTTCATGTCATCATTTTTATCATTTTATTATATTTTTTATATATTTACATTATTGTATCAAACTAGTCGATATAGTTCTAACTTTTTGTGCACAGGTTTAACACACAATCACTTCAAAAAAAAATCTATTCTACCTATGTAGGTCTTCATCAACTACATGTTACTATATCAAATAGTTTAACATAGTATTATTCTCTAGTTTTAGATTAGCATACATTATTGAATATGATCTAGAGGAAATTTTATAATGTGCCTAATCCTCCTTGAACTTACACCTTTACATAGGGCTCATTAAGATCTTTTTGATGGTATGCAAAACTTGAGAAATAAATCTCATATGCTTCTAGTATAGCTAATCAAAGTTTAGGTCAACAAGAGATCAAATCTAGTCAAACTAAAAAAATTGATAGTCTTGGAACATTTTTGAAATAGTTTCATGGGGTAGACATCATCGAGAGATTTTTAATGCATTTTTTTAAAAAAATGGAATATGTATGTGCAAATTATGGCCTGTTAAAATTGTGATCAAACTCGATAAAAATAATGGCGTAGCAATATAGTAATGTGGCATAGAAAGTACAAGCCTCCACATGGCACCAACATAGAAGGAGGAAAATGTGGCCAAACATAAATTAATTCTTTATTTTATGTAAAACTAAACCACCCACTTTCCATGTGGTATGTAATCATAGCCATGGGAAAGTTGTATTTTTAAAAGATAAAGATAAATGTGTGGAAAATGGGGATGGGTGTTATCCCACAAACAAAGGCTATAAAAAATCCTTGTATTATTTTCAACCCCAAAAATATGGTATTTAAATCACATAAATATCCTCGACAAGCAAAAAGTGGTTGGGAAGGATCAAACCCCCAACTGTCCTTTTTCTATTTGGACCTTTTACCATTCTGCCAAAGGTGGGCGGTTAAAACCAATGGAAGATTCCTATTTAAAATGGAGATTGGTGTGATTTGGTGCCACATAAAATGGATCTACCCCATAACCTCCAATTGAAAATATAAACATCTTACTACTATGCTCGGGGGTTACAATAACTATATAAAATCACTAACTGTGTGTTATTATGCATTCGAGACTTGGCTATGTTTTTATTGCACATAGACTAGTTTGCATTCATCCTCAATTTTGAGGAATCTATAGACATTTTCAATTCTCAAGAAAAACTAGAAAGTTGTTCTAGACTCTGAGATGGTTCCATTGATATGTTTTTTTTCATAATTTTGAGTAATTTTGAGCCATTTTGGAAAGCTTTTTTGAGAAGATCTTGGCGGAGAACAATGGGAAAGCGATACTACACACATGACATGAAGGTGAAAAGTTCAACTGTGAGTTTTTGGACTTTTTGAAGGGTTGTATGCTATTTTATTCCATTTTTTATATAATCCATTTTATTATTGTAACATTCGACATGTACTTTCAAGTTACAAAAATATATCGGTTTGTATTCTAGCAAACCTAGAGATGTAGCCTGATTAACGAGTGAACTCCATTATCAACCTTGTTGTCATGAGTTGTCTATTTTTGCATTCTTTTGCACATTTGATTTAGTTATTAATCATTTTGGATGAAAATTTAATCATAATGGAAATTACTGGAGATTTGGGGTAAATGAATGAACTTACAACCATTTCATTCAGTTTTAAAGATCAAATTTATGTCAATTCCATTTTAGTTAAAAAGGAAAATGACTATTTGATCAAGTATCCATTTTGTAAATGTTTTTCACACAAAAATCAATGTGGAGTTTATGGATTAGAATAGTTTGACTCTATCAACTAATTTCTTTTCTTGGTATATAAGTCAATAAACATTATCAAATAGGTCAAATGTATTCATTATTTATTCTTTGACACACATGGTTTATAGAACTCAATTGAACCATTCAAAATAATTTTCATAATTTAAAACAATCAACTCAAGCACTAAAACATAAAAATTTACAATTTAAATCATCTTCAAGCCCACCAAGGGTAGAGATGGTGTGTTTACATGCCATACCTCTAATTTATAAATAACCTCTTAGGAACATGTGTTTGGATCATGCTATGACTAGTCCCTATCACTTTGATGGATACCAGGATCTTTATATATATATAAAGATCCTGGTATCTAGCAAAGTGATAGGGACTAGTCATAGCATGATCCAAACACATGTTCCTATATATATATATATATATATTATCCTTAAGATGCTTTGTACTATCCTTAAACCCTTTGTGCATCCTACTCCTTTAGATTAGCCTAGTCTAGATCTTATTCTTGTTCTACCTTTAGCTAAATCTCTTCCCGCTTCTAATTTTATTTCTCCTTCAGTCGATACTCATCCAATCTCTCCACCAACCCTACCTCCCCTTGGTGATGGCATGCTTCCTTTACTACCACTTTCTCCTCTGCCTACCCAATGGGTCGATCAGTCATACTATGACATTCATAGAGTTGTTGGTCATTAGACTAGAGATTTTAAATTATACCAACCTTCCTTGGATTTTACATTCAGTCCCTTTGTTAGTACACCCACAAAATCTACTAATAAACTTATCTGTTTCTTCCATGGCATAGATAATCATTCCTCGACCCATTTTTGAAAGCTTTGACAATATATAGACACCTTGCATCCTACACTTATTTATCCTATAGATAATACTATATCTCCCCCCAAGTTATCACATGAGTAATTCACAAATATGAAGAGGTATATTTTTTATGTCACCAATGTGGTACCCATCACACCAATCATTATTGCATCCTCCAGTGACATCTCTAGGATCATCTTATGACCATTCTAGGGCCGACAATCCCACCTCTCATAAGTTACCCATGAAAGAAGGCTCCCCCTTCTTCCCCCATGGTTCCACCACCTATGGCCCCTTCTTCCCTTATAGTTCCTCCACTTGTGGTTCCTCCACCCATGATTCCTTCAACTATGGAACCTCCTTCACTTTTGGTCCCTTTTCCATAGGTGTTTCCTTCATATCCAATATATTCCACTCCTATTGTGTATGTTGAGTATCCTATGCATGATGGCCCTCATGAGCATAATCCTTCAGTCATGCCTACATTTTCTATCAAGGATATTTGATGAGAGGTATTTTCCTAGATTTTTTTAAAGATTGATGAGACTCTCACTGCAATTAGAGTCCATCTTCATAGAGATCTATAAGATTTTATAAATAATGTTTATAGATAAATTTACCATTATTTATGAACATATCATGGTTTTATTTCACTTTCTTCTTCATTTTGGATTGGATGTGTACTCCAAGTTTATATTTATCTACTTTATATCATTTGACTATGTGTCAAAGTTTCATTCACTTATTTATTTTCTATGTCAGTTTGTATTTCGCACTATATGTTGTATATGGTGTCATTTTCTTTCCTTATGATCTCTTATGGATTCTTTTCATGACTACATTCTTTTCTATATGATTTTATTTCCATAGATGTCTTTTTATTTTTTGATGATTATTTGTTACTTTATCTCCATACAATGGATAATCATTATTGTGACTTGGTTATACAACCTTTCTCCCCTTAGTACTCCTTAATTACCATGTGATCAATTAGCAAAAAAGTCATCTCATTATAATATCATTTTACTGATCCATGTTGGATCTCCATTAATTCCCCTTACTTCATGTCATAAACTAAGCATACACATGGTTGAAAATTATGATAACACACTAGTTCATAGGCAAGCCTAAGTGTTTTAGTCAGTCATGTCTTTGGATACTTAGCTTCCTTTAGCTAAAGTCTAAATCTCATTAGTGTGTATCAATTTATCTCTCATATTGGTTATTCAAAGTTTTTATGGAGGATGAATCTTAAAAGCCATAAAAATTTAAGAGCCAAATCATTTTAACAAAAGTCAATGATATAAAATGCAACATTCCATGTTTTAAAAGTCAAATCACACTAAAAGACATGATTCAAAGCACACCTCCTTTTTCTAATCGCCACTCAAACTCCACAGTTGGCCTCATGATAGAGTCAAGGTCCATTAGGGTGTGGTAGGCCATTAGATTTGGAAAGGAGAATAAAAAATCTTTTAATGCTACCTACTTTCTCTCACAATTACCCTATCTTCATAGTAGATCGATGGCTCTATAAGAGGTCATGAGGAATGGGTAACATGTTTTGGGAAGGTAGGTCCATTTTAATTTCCTTGTTAAAACAACCAACATGAGTTGATCTTAGTATCTCACTTATTTGCATTATAGCTTTGTGCTTATTATGAACAAGTATCCTTTGTATATTGATAGTCACTAGTCACTTGTTGTCTTTTCTATATCCTTAGTGTGTCTCATGTTTCCTAAGGTCTTCTCATAGATGCCTACATTATGTTTCTTACATTCCCTCTTTTATTTACAATAATCTTAATATTTATTCTTGAGAAATATTTTTTTGTTCATTGATCACTCCCCCTAGGGATTCCATTTGTGATGTGTAGTGTAAGACCATGGATAGGACTAGGCCTTCCTCACAAATTACCATTCTAAAAATTTCATTTAACATATTTTTCCAGTTGTTTCCACCTAATTTGTGTTCCCTTTGTGAGTTGTAGTGTAAGACCATGGATAGGACCAAGCCTTCCTCACAAAATTATCCAATACCCAAGTCACAATGAAATTACATGCGTCAAAATTGAGATAAGTAGTGATTGATTATGAGTTATACGTTATTGGCATGCTTGCCACCTTGATGTAGTATGTTTCATGATTAATTCATTGATCTTTCACCTTTATATTCTTATTTTTTTATTGCATGTAACAATACAACCATTTTTCTTAAATTTTTCCATATTTCCCATCTTGAATTAGTGTGATCAACTTAAGTTCATTTTACCAATTTGTTTCTCTTTTATACTTCTCAACATGATTTAGTATGATTGATTAACTTAATTATTTTGATTTTATACCATTTGGTTTTCTTATGACTTCCATTTTATTAAAATATTTTCATACTTCCCAACATGATATAGTGTGATTTTACTTTTTTTAATTTGGTGCAAATATGTTCATGGTTTAAAAATAGTTTGTTATCTATTTTACTTACCATCTTTAGTTTATTATATTTAGTCATCTTTTGTTATTACGCATTTCCCATCGTGATAGACTATGTAATATATTTTTTTTAATTAATTAAACTTTTCCAAGTCATTTTTACCTTCTATTTTTAACCATGCATGTGTATCACATAATGCGAGAAAATAAAACACTCCACATATATTTCTAGCACCCCATCCAAAATGTCATGGTGCACAGCCATAACCAAGGTTCCCCATCTGACCTCCTTTATCTTCATATCTATAAAACTAAAACCAAATAGATATTAGATCACATATATATCTCAAAATATATCTATCTGATATAACCACATCCAACTAGTATTATATATCAAAACTTAAATCAAAATTACATCATTTATCACTAGTCTTGGTCTCACTAACCACCATCTACTCACATTTTATCCACATCAATTAATCACTCTAATATATTTGGTAGACATGATGCATCTATCAATCATCAATACCTTTGGCGTCTTTATAAAATATCAAATAACAAAAGATGTATCAAATCTCCATGTCATACATAATTAGCTAGTTTGATTTAGTTTCTCAGTTTTCTACATAATTAGCCTATTTAATACTAAATTGGCCCTATATTTTACCTATGATACTATATCAACCCTTTTAATTTCCTACTAGATCAACCACATCAATACTATATCGACTACCTTCTTGCCTTGTGATACTATATCATCCCTACTTTATAAATTCAGACTATTTTTATGATACTATATCAGCCCTTTTCAGTAAACTCAATTGGCCCTATCCTATGTAGTTAGTCTTTACCCATTACCAATAAAGTTAGCCCACTACTATGCAGTTAGAACCCTATTAATAAACTAAATCGACCCACTATTATGCATTCAACCTTATCATTCTCCCTTGCCTTACAGACTAAGTCATCCAGGTCAACTCTATTTGTCCATAGCAATGAATTTTTTCTCATTTACCATAAATGCCTTGGGAATTTATTGGTATGACATCTTCTTACCCAATAGCCCCATTTTACCCCTAGTTTATCCAAAAAAAATCCTAGGGTTCATTTTGGTTCCTAGATTTTGCCTACCAGTCAATTTTCTATTTTTTCGCTTAATTTCAAATAAAAATATCCAAGATTTTGAAATTTATAGTTGCTTACCTATGTTTCACTCATTGTAGCCACCTCCCCATCTTTGTTGTCATCTCTTCACCATGATGGCTCTCTAGTTTCCAACTAGGTCTCTCAGAGCTCTATTTTCTCAAAATAGTAAAAATAACAAATGAATTATTATTCACCTTATTTATATTTACTATTCAATATTATTTACCTCTCAAATATTTACCATTAAATTCTATAGTTTGATCATATCTTTATTTATAATAGTTCCTTTTACAAACCATAAAATATTCTAGAATCCTAACATCGTAAAGAATCTTTCACCTATTATATGTCTATGTTGTAAAAAAATGGATTTTTCACTCTTTTTCGCTAATTTATACAAGTTCACAAAATGCTCCCTACATTGGACACCTTCATATTTTTCATCTCCTTCTTTATCTATAGCACTAAAATAAGTAAAGGTATGTATTTTTTCAATTCTATCCTTTCATTTATCTTATTTTCTCTCTACAGTAATTTATTCAGCTTCAACATTATGTGTTGATATGTTCTTTTCTAAAAGTACCATCCCATGTTGCACGTACATGACACGTGATGAGCTTCAATTGGGGCATATGTATATACATAATATTTTCAAACTTGATCAATTATTGATGTTTTTTCTCTTGTAGGACCCCATCAAGTTTCAATATCTCTGAGTGCAAATCTTAAGGGGTGCATTGAGAAAGGGGTGGTTAGACCATTAGTGTTTGGCATGATTGTTGTCCTTATACTACCACTTATTATCTACATAACCATATCCTAAAATCATTTCCCTAAGCTTTACCTCTTCTTTTTCACTCTCCTCTAGTCATTTTCTACCTTCATTATCCCTTCCCTAACCTAAAATCCTTTTTAGCAGTTGATGATACACTATCAAACCCATCAAGCCTATACTCTAATTGAAAAAACTCATTTACGGTCAAGGTCATCCCTTGGCTGAAATAGACTAAGACCTAATTTATTTTTGTCAATAATGATACAGATTCGATTGGTTCGACTCTATCAACTAAACTTTTAGAAAGGATTAGGGTTAGACATATCTATATAAACACATCCATTTCATCATTTCAAAGATACGAGAAGAAGAGATATATATTGTGCATCTATTTATCCACCATTCTAATTGAGGAGAATAGCTTAAGGTTTCATATTTTCTTTGGAGATACAGATCTTGTCTTATGGAGAAGTATTTTGGATGCATTGATAGGTTTTGTAAACTGAGATTGAGGCTCAACGGGTTAGTCTTCAAAGGTTAGTATTCCTAACTTTCTTCCTCCTTTGTAAGAGTAGATAGATATGCATTTGTACTTCTCTCCCATACATTAGTATTATTTATACATTGACATGATTAAATGTTTTCTATACATGTATACTTTTAATTTTTATTGCCCCCACTTTGTGTCACAAGCTTTGGTGAGCATTGGATTAGACATTACTTTAAATGTTATTAGTTTAGTGAATATGAAAACATAGGACCTAGTTATGGTTATTGTACAGTTTTATTTAACTATAGGCTTTATAACCCTCCCTAGTGATATTATTATGATAAGAGATCACTTGACTAGGTCTAATAGACCCATCTTGGCCATAACCCCAAATATCTAATGTATCGACAATCGGAAGTGTAAGTAGGATTTATCCTCTTCGAGCTAGGATTGATGTATAGATCAGTTGCATTTCCTTTTGCATAAAATATATATATATAGCTTAATTAGAATTCTTTTATGCATGTTTACATTCATGTTTATTACCCCTCTGTTATGCCACAAGCTTTAGTGAGCATTAGGTTATATTTTACTTTACTTTGCATTTACTTTGTGAATATAGAAACCATAGGGCCTAGCTAGGGTTATTGCATGGTGATGCTTGACTATAGGCTTTATAACCCTCTCTAGTAATATTATTATGGTAAGGGACCCCTTGGTTAGGTCTATTGGATCCATCTTGATCATGACCCCTAATGTTTAAATGTATCAACAAGTGGAAGTGTAAGTATGGTTTGGTTTCGCTGAGTTATGATTCATTTGTAGATTATCTACATTTTCCTTTGTATACACAATGATCATGCCACTTCCCTCCTCCCCCCCCCTAGTCCACTTATCCTCATTGTCCCTCTCAAATAATCTTAATCCTTAAGTAGGTGTGATGGATTACACTTACACTCAACTGAGATACAATAAAACAACTCAGTTTGCACACACTAGCAATTTTGATAGAAACTTAACTTAGTAAGCTACATATTGAGGTGAGGTTTAATACTTTCATGTTTCAATATTTTACTAATGGTTATGTCTATTTTATGCCTCTATTTTTAAGTCTAAATATTCACCTTCTAGGTTCTTATTATTAAAGTAGCACTCTCTCTACAGAAGTTGCCATTTTTTTTAATCCAACACGACCCATTCTTAATATTTTATGGGGACCCTCTTATTTCAGCATGACTGCTCATTTTCACTATTATTCCTCATTTTAATGATCTCATTACTAATGCACTTGTGTTAAGATGGATTTCTCATAAGTGTTCATTGTGTTTTATCTCTAGTTCTCACATAAGGCCATGAGATTGATGCCTTCCTTGTTCTTGAGTGTTGATTCATATTATCACTGATCTTGGCATCTTCATGATAACTATATTTGTATTTTCTCTAGATTGGGTTTTCTATCAATTTTTGAGATTTATATCATTCATGGTCCGTCATAGGAGAGCTTAGACCCTAGTTTATTTGAATTTGTTAATAGAATTAATCATTTGTTTGTTGGCTAATAATGTTATTTGATGGGGTATTTAAGTTTCTTGGGCTATTACAGAGTAATCTCTCCTCATCTATATTTTTCTCATATCATTTTTATACTAATGTGTTAACCTTGTTTCAAGTTTTTTGAGCTATAATCTATGTTCACAAAGCCCAAGTCATAGTGGGATACATAGAGACTCAATTTCGCAGTGGACAGTGCAACGAGGAGAGCTCACCAAGGAGTGTGAAGTGGATTTCACAATAAGTAAGAGTTCATAGAGAGTCCCAGATCAAACCATTAATAAATCAACTAAGTGTCAAAATCAATCCCAAGGGAGTTTTTATACTTGAACAATTTTGGCCTTCCCAACCTTTCACAGAAGAAGAACATGTTCCCTAGTGTTTCCTAGTGAATTCCTAACACTTTATGAAGTCTCTCTAAGTTTTTATTGGCCTCTTCTATAACTTCCTAGCACCCCTAAATACTTGATAGACTAATGTGAAATGAAGAGGCACTTCATACTAAGTTTATTTCTAGTTATTCTTGATGATGGTTTGAGGTAACACTAAGTTAAATTTGATGGCCTCCTGGTGATGTTTTGATAATTTATTGATGTGCTAGTGTAGTGCTCGTATCCAATAAATAGAGGACACAAGGAAGTTGTCAGTCTAGATAGTCCTAGGGGTTCCCAAACTTGTCAATTTGTTAGTTTTTGGATCCAATGGGAGGTTTTCACATGGATATTTAAGTCATGGGATGTCATCCTGTCAGTTCTCAAGGTTAATCTAAAGGTGATGTGTGGCATGCCATAGAATATGAAGTCAATCATAAAGTGACATATAGAATCCTGTCAGTCTTGACTCTTGATATCTTGATGTCAAACCCTATCAGGCCCTAGAATGAATCAAAACATGCCACACATCCTTGTATCAGCATGGGCTCAGAATCCTAGTGGTAGACTTATTAGTGTACATAATCTATATACACATAATATTTTCAAACTTTTATTGACTACTGATACTTCGTATCTTTCAAAAACTCATCGAGTCTCAATCTCTCTAAGTGCACACCTTAAGGGGTGCATCTGGAAATGGATGGGTAGACTATTAGTGTTTTGTAAGATTATTGTCCCTTTTTCCACTTGTCATCTACATAGTTTTCTCTTAAAACCATTTACCCTAATCTTATTCTTCTCTATTATACCCATTCCAGTCATTTATCACATCTTTATCCTCTTTTTCCTTACCTTATCTCTTTTTGATCAGTCAGTTGTAATAGGTCAACTAGGTTAGCCTTGTATAGTTTTTAGCCTCTAATTACTGTATAGGGATTATTGGTCAACCCTTTAATATTTTGGGATGTTTTCACTTGATAGTTATGTTATCCCTTTGGCTAACCTAGCTAGGGACCTAATGAATTATTACCTGAAAACATACAAGGTCGATTGGGTCGACCCCATATAACTGACATATTTGGAAAGATTTAGGGTAATATCTACCTATATATAAAAGTTCATTTTCAACCATTTGAGAATAGAGAGCCTAATAATAATAAGTGTGAATACACATCTACTTATTGACCATTCTACTTGAGGAATAAAGTTTAGGGTTCCATACTTTCTTTGGAAATACAAATCTTATCTTGTGGAAAAGTCTTTTAGATGCATAGATAGGTTGTGTATCCTAGAGATAATTTATCTTTGTTATCCTTACATACCACAATAATCTCTTGTGAAGCACCTTGGCCAAGGGAGAGATTGAGGTTCAACGATTTCATCTTCAAGTTAAGTATTCATAACTTTATTTTTCCTTTGTAAGAGTAGATAAATAATGTAGTTGTGCTTCTCTTCCATGCATTAGGATTTTGTATACATTGACATGAGTATATGTCTTTTATGCATGTTTATTTTAATTTGTTTTGTTTATAACCCTGACTTTGTGCCATAATATTTAGTTTTCACTAGATTAAATTTACTTTCTTGTTAATAGAATAAAGTGAAATATCAAAACCTAGGACTCTTTAGGGTTATTTCATGATTGTGTGAGACTGTAGGCTTTGGCACCCTTCCTAGCATAGTTTTTTGGGATAATTTATCCCTAATTAGGTATAGTAGATCCCCATATTTCTCATATTTTCATTTAACAAATATATTCCCAATTGGAAGTGTAGGTATGCTCTATCTTCTTTGAGCTGGAATTGATTTATAGACATGATGCATTTTAGATTGCATACATTCTGGTGAACCCAATGTGAACTAACCCTTGTAAGATTTTTTTACTTATTTCATTTTTTTATAATTATTTTTTATCATATATTTATCATATTGGGTCAAGTACATCAACCCAATTCTATTTTTTATGCACAATTTTCAGGTACAGCTAATGAAATGATTTAGTTGACCCAATATAGTTTTATAGGATTTTAGACAATTGGTATAGACTACTAGGTCAACCCAATACATTTCATACACTTAGTAACATGCTCTTGAAAAGCTTGATCGACCAAGTCAACCTAGTTAGCAAAATTTGCAAGAATTTCTCAAGGTTTTTGAATATCAATCTTCTTTTTCTACATCTCTGATCCACCAAGGTTCCTTTCTATATCTCTATCTCTTTCCTTACACTCTTGTCTGTTTCCTTTCATTTCTTACTTTAAAAATTAATTGTAAAAATTTTCTTGTTTCCTGTATTGGGTTGACACTATCAACCCTATACATTTTTCCAGCTTACTAGGTCAACACTACCAACCTTGTACATTTTTTTCAACCTATTGGGTCAACATTATCGACCCTATATAGTTTTTAGCATCTAATATTTTTTGTTTCACTCATTGGCCAATTTTATCTCTATTTTTCCTCCTAGCCTTTTGATATTCACTCCTTAGAATCATGAATCCTCTTCTCAAATTCTTTCTAGATAGTCTCAACCCATTCCAAATGTACATAGGTTTCTATCTCCTACCCCACCTCTCCACCATAGATGATAAATATTTATGGTGCATCTTCATCACACAGTTCTAAATATTCTCAATATCTATCTATCCCATACTATATAGTTGATCTAGAGAATCCTATTAGACAAATCCCAAACCATGACAATCATATACTTTATACCACTTTTACACCTTCTAAACCTAGAATTTGTAAACTCATCAACCCATATACATCAAATGTTAGAACCTCAAATTTTGTTCCATCTCCTACAACCAATGTTCACAATCCTCTTGTTACACCCATAACAAGAGCACCTAGCATTATCACTTCCCAAATTAGCATGGTTTAAACCACTCAAATTGATAATCTAGATGCTTCCCAATTATCTAAAAACCTTGATGATAATATAATTTACACTCATAGTAAGAATGGTGGCCTTTACCAAGATTTATTATTCTTCTACCACACTTAAGACAACTATAAGACAACCAACACTAATGTTGGGAATCCTCCACCTACAAATAATCCTCTTTCCACCAACACTAACAATCCTCTTCCTAAAAACACTACTACTCCACCTTCAAATCTGTAAATTGATACAACTCAAATTCTTGCTCAAATAGTTCAACAAATGAACATCATGCAAACAAATAACACCTCTCAAATGATGAATATGAAACAAAATTTACTACACATGACTAGTCAACCACCTCAATCCATCATGTCTCAACCAAATCAAAATTTTGTCCCTCCTCCTCTTAGATATTCCAATGGGAATATCATCCCTCAACCTCTAATGAATAAAAAAATACTTCAACATCTTCAAAATAAACCTTTAGCCTCATTCATTACATCCATAGATATTGGAAACATTTCTCCAACTATCACATATAATGGGACTAATAACCCTACTATATTTCTTAAGTCTTTTGGTAATCTTTATAAGGAATGGGTCCAAACTAATACCTTTGCTACCACCAAGATTTTATCCAAAACCTTTATTGGTGATGCACTTGAATGGTACAACCAAATTCCTAGACATTCTATCTCATAACTAGAGGATTTAATCAATGCTCTAACGAAGGAATTCTAACATGATGACCTTCCTAAAAATTACCTTAGCCATTTCACCAATGCCAAGTAACTTCCTAATGAAGATGCTCATACTTTCATAAAATGATAGAAGTCACTCGCTCATAAACTAGACCTTAACATGAATGATGATACTCTTTTAAAACTATCTGTTACTGCTCTTAAACCTCCCCTTCAATACAAAGTTTGAATATTTTCCCCTAAAACTATAGAATAAGCCTTAGACCAAGAAAAAAGGAAATACTTTCTTATGAATCAATTTGAACCACATCAAACAACTACTAAATAACCTTTTAAATCATTTTATCATAACATTAATTCATCTAAGCCTTCCCAACCTCAAAATGGAACATCCAATTTAACCAATTTTAACCCAACCCACCCTCCCATTAGTCTAAAATAACTTAAGAATAAATTTCACCCTCTAAACCCATGAGCTTTGATCTTTCCAAACCTCCTCCAAAATGGCACAATCCTAAATAATTTTTTTGGTGGCATGATACTATAGTTCATTCTCATGTGTCTTGTCGAAATCTTCACCTATTTCTTCTTTTTTCCTTTCTTGGTCCACATTTCAATCTTGATACTCTCACAAAATAATGTTATGAATCCTATCTTCAAGATTCTCAAATTTAATCTCAAGAACCACAATCACATCAAAATCAACTACCTAATAATCAACAATAATTATCCCATACCTACACCTCATCTGCTATTTTTTTCAAACCACAGTTGATCCTTTTTCTTACACCAATAAGAAAAGGATACCTAACATGAACAACCTTAAACATATTATTGCATCCATTGAAACTCAACCTCTTATGTTGTATGAACCAAATGAGTACCTAGTTCAAATTCCTACTCCAAAACATATCATCGATGATCCTCCTTTACCTCCTTACTTCCTCATACCTCTCCTAAACATCATATGTCACATTCAACATCCTTGAAATCTAACAAACCAAAAAATTTACATATCTCTAAATGCACCTACCAACCCAATGCAAATCATTCTAATGATTCCAAATTACCTCACTCCAACTCACATGTTTGGGAATCTTGTGATGCCCATCCACATGTCCCTTCAGACTTTGGGGCATCTTGTGATGCACATCCCTACATCCACTTACCCATTGGGACATATTATTATGCCCACTCTAATTCTATAATGGTTATTAACAACCAAATTGAACTTCAAAAAACCTTCTGAGACTTATAAACTCATATTTCACATGATCATCTTTGATATAAATGTTAGCATAGATATTACTTGTTCTTTTTGTCTCATGTTTATTTTTTTGGTGCACTTACATCTTTTACTTTCATTTTACTAGCATCATTGTTTTCCTTTACGTTCTTTGGTTTTCTTCTACATCACATTTGGCATTTGTTTTCATTTTTGTCCTTATATATTTCTTTTATTTTTGTCTTTATATGTTATTTTTTGCCTTAGTAGCTTTATGATTATTTTTTCCCTTATTTAGCATTCATCTTCGTGGGTTTCTCTTTTGTGAGTTGTAGTATAAGACCATGGATAGGACCTAGCCCTCCTCAAAAAATAACACCTTTTTGTTTTTACTCATTAATTTTTCACATACTTTTTGGCACCCTCGTGGGTTTTTATTTTATGAGTTATAGTGTAAGACAATGGATAAGACTTGGACCTCATCATAAAATTACCATCTTATCATTCCTTTTATAAGAAAATATGTTTTATCCTTGTTCTCAACTTTAGCTTTTGCTTCTTCCAGTAGATGGAATTTGTATAATAATCTATGTTAGCATGTTTTCATCCATTTTCCTCATTCTTATGATAAAGAATCACATATTTATTGTCATTGTATCCCTTTTTACCCTTTGTCACATTCTTTATGATTTAAAGTAAATAAAATTGTTTCATGTGTCATTTCTCTGGATTTTCTTTCCTTTCACTCAACATTGGATAAAATAGGTTGAAGTCAAGAGAGCACTTTTATTTTACCTATATTTATGAGACTCTTAGACCCCATAGACCCATGCTCTTTGAAGTTATCTCTCATAGAAACCAAGTCCCAATTATTCAAATGAAAGTCATATTTAGCACCCATGTTTGGTTTTCCAAATCCGCAAAGAGGAGGAATAGAAAAAACCATCAAGAAAGTTAAAAGGCAAATCATTTGAAATAAAAGGCAATGATATATAGAAGGCAACATACAAATCTCAAAAGTCAAAATCACACCAAAGGACATGATTACAAGCGCATATCCTATCTGTAATAAAATTTTAAACTCTATAGTTGGCCTCACATGGATCTGAGGTCCATTGGGGTGCAAAAGGCCAGTAGATTGGAATAGGAAAATTCAAAAAACTATGTGGTGTTACCTAATTTCTCATGGAAGTACCTAATTTTTGTAGGAGACCAATGGTTCTGTAAGGGGTCCTGAGGAATGGGGAATATGTTATGGGAAGGTAGATCCATTTTACTTTTCATGCATATAGCCTTCATGGGATGATCTAAATACTTCATTTGTTGACCTAAGACTTGTGTAGCTAAGAGAAGTTCTTCAGAGTCCTTAAGGTTGAAAGTCCTCTTGTTTTGACAAACCTAATTTGAGTGTCTTGAATTTGATAAAGAGTTCTTCAACCTTATTTTTTCCTTCATTCTCCCCTCCACCCATTTTATTACCCCCCTTGACAGGCAAATTATGATTCTAAATCTATTTTCCTTCTTCTATACTTCCTTCTTCATCTCTTAAAAACATGTTAGCACTACTTTGTTTCAGTTTTATCTATCCTTAGAGTAAAACAACATGTTTGAAAAAATATGGATTACACCCTTACACCATTTATTTACCACACCATCTCATTATCATCCTATTCATAACATTGGGTGGTTGTGTTTTCTTACATTGTATCTTAAAACAAGCACTAAGTTTGAGTTTGCATCTTTTAGTGTTTTTTTCATTTATCCATCATGTTCTTATTTTTTTTGGACTTCACTTATCTTACATATAACATTTTCCATTATTAAATGTTTCTCTTTATATATGCTTTATTCATTTTTGTCTCACATCTTCAATTACATTTCATTTTTAGTCTTTCATGTTTTTATTTTTGCCTATTTTACATGTGCTTACTTTTTACTTTCTTACTTATCTTCTTCAAAGTTTTCTTACATGGATATTTCATTTTTCATTCATGTTTTACATGCTTCCCAACATGATTTAATATATTCTACATTCCTTTTTTCCATTTATGTTTTACATGTTTTCCCATGTGATTTATTCATTGGCCAATTATTTGTCATTCATTTGCCATCTTTTTGTCATTCATTTGCCAATCATTTTGTCATTCATTTTCCATCTTTTTATCCTTCATTTGCCTTCAATATTATAAATCTTGACTTACCACTCCTAATTTTCCAATTTTCCTAAAATATCTATCTCTACTAATCACTATATGCCTATCTTCCAAAAATTTCAATTTTTTGGCTATATTTTTTTTTGCACTAACCTCTACAAGTTTACCTAGCATTCTTCACATTAGATGCCTTCATTTATCTTACAGTTTACTTCTTTATCTACATCACTAAGGTAAGTAAAGGTATGTGTTTTTTTTAAATTTTATCCTTTAATTTATCTTATTTGTTGCTTATTCCACCGTACATAGCATCAATGTTATGTGTTATCATTTTCTATTTCCTAAAACACCATCTTGTGTTGCACTCACATGACACATGATGAGATTTAAGTCAGGAATATGTATAAATTTTAAAAAAAATTATTGATTATTGGCACTTTGTATCTTGCAGGAATCCATTGAGTCTCAATCTCTCTAAGTGCACGCTTTAAGGGGTGCATTAGGAAAGGTGTGGGTAGACCCTTGATGATTTGTAAGATTATTATCCCTTTTTTCACTTGCCATCTACACACTTGTCTCCTAAAAAAATTTACCCTAAGATTATTCTTATATGTTATAACCATTCCAATCATTTATCACATCTTTATTCTCCTTTTTCTTTCTTTATATCCTTTTAATCAGTCAGTTGTACTAGGTCAACTAGGTCAACCCTGTATAGTTTTCAGCCTTTTATTACTATACAAGGTTGACTAGGTTGACCCTATACTATTTTGGGATATTTTAACTTGAGAGTTATGTTATCCTTTTTTTCAACATAGCTTAGGACCTAGTGAATTATTACCCAAAAACATACAGGATCGACTAGGTTGACCCCATACAGTCAACATATTTGGAAGAATTTAGGGTAAGATCTACCTATATATACAAGTTCATTTCTAACCATTTGAGAATAGATAAGTGAAGAAGAATATGTGCAAACACACATCTAATTATTGACCATTATAATCAAATAATAAAGCTTAGGGTTTCATACTTTCTTTGGAGATACGGATCTTGTCTTGTGGAGAAGTCTTTTGGATGCATAGATAGGTTGTGTATCCTAGAGCTGATTTGTCTTTGTTATCCTTACATACCACAATAATCTCATGTAAACCACCTTGGCCAAGGTATAGATTGAGGCTAAGCTAGTTCATCTTCAAGGTAAGTATTCCTAACTTTATTTCTCCTTTGTAAGAGTAGATATATAATGCAGTTGTGCTTCTCTTCCATGCATTAATATTTTGTATGCATTGACATGAGTATATGTCTTTTATGCATGTTTACTTTAGTTTGCTTTGCTTCTAACCCCACTTTGTTCTATAAGATTTGGTATGCACTAGATTATATTTAATTTATTATTATTATAATAAAATGAAATATCAAAACCCCATACTCTTTTAGGGTTATTGCATGATTATGTTAGACTATAGGCTTTGGAACCCTTCCTAGCATAGTGTATTGTGATAAGTGATCCCCTAATTGGGTCTAACGGATCCCCATATTTTTTATGCTCCCACTTAACAAATATATTCTTAATCAGAAGTATAGGTATAATCTATCTTCTCTCATTTAGGATTGATTTATAGACATGATGCATTTTTGATTGCATATAAAATCAATAATAAGCCACCATGTGGCACACCATAGACTTGTCTGATCCCCTAAAATAAATTTTATGGTCATATGCTCATCACTCAAACATCAAGATTAAACCCAAAGATAATAGGGGAGTACCACATGACCCACATGACATCACCATATCAATTTTTTAAATTTTACAGCTTGTCTAAACAACAAAAGCATCAAGTGCAGGGATACATGAAAAGGGGCATGCAATCATTATTTTACTCATGGCATTTCTTAAAGGGGCTCAAACCATACATAGGTGGTTAACCAATGTGTAACTTAGTAGACCACAAAGTAAAATGGGCTTGAGTAATATAGGGTGGGGTCTGAAGGGATGAAATCCACCTTGCAACTAAATGGTAGCATCACAAATCCCAAGGAGTCCATCCGAGAATATAAACCAACATAGTGTATAAGTGGGGCCTAGAACATAGTAAGGAGTCTAGGGTAAATCAAGTAAGGACACGTGACATGATATAGAGCCCACAAGAGTCTGTATTATATTACATAGAGGATCCTAGAAGTATAAAAGGACTCTACATAGGGTGTTGAGTGGAATGCATGGGGTTTGTAGACTCCAAAGTGGAGAATATAAGAGAATAAAGGATAATTCAAATCCCAAATAGATTAATGGAGCCTAGGAAACACAAAATTAAGGCATGATGGATTGTGAAGGGATTTGATAAGGATAACAAGTGGATGTCGATGGGGAAGCATATCCCAATGGACTAAGAAGGGTCTAGTTGGCTTCCATACCATCAAGTTCAAGTGAGCATTAGTGTTGCAGTCATCTAGTTATTAGGAGGGTATATCACTAGATTTAACTATGAAATCTAATGTAGAAATGGAATTAATTATAGAAACAATCCAGTGGGCAAGGAATGGTTGTAAAAAGGCCAATTGTCAATTTTTGTGATCAACTATGTTTCAAATTTGGTGGACTAATGATTTTTGGTTAAATCAAGATAAACATAACCTACATATTTAAATGTAAATTCACCTAAGGGACTGAGTTTTACACTTGTCACATGTTTAATCTCTCAAATTTATGCCAAAAGAATGTACAAGTAATGATTAAGTGGTGAACCTGATAGAGATACAACATCCCATAGCTTTAAGAAGGGAATGGAATTTTAGGTTAGAAGGCTCTGTAATCATGACCACAAGATCATATCAAATTCTCAACAAGTTGAAGTTCATTGGAATTTGAATTTTTGTATTTCCTATCAATTATCTAACATGTATGAAGTTAATGCCTAGGGGTTATACTCCATTTATTTAAGATAAATTATTTGCTTGTAATTAGGGTCGATACATTTTGCATTAAAACTCTATCAAAATTTTGATAAGATTGCACTTGAAATTTTATCTATGTTTCTTTCTCGATTTGTACTCCATGCTTGATTGAGAGAGAGACTATATTTTGTTATAAGTTAGTGGACTTGTCTAATTTATAAATGAGAATATAATATGATTGTGCTAATTGATAATTTGGATAAGTTATTAGTTCTTGTTTTGCTTGTTCTAAAGCTATCTTGGGACCAATGTGTTCAACTATTACAAGTCACTTACATGCTCATTTAAAATAGGAATTATGAATGAAGTATTATTTATGTTTACTTTCCTTATAATTTTGCATGTTAAATTAATTTGTCTTATTTAGTAGATAGGCATGTAGCTTAATGGATTGTATTGCTATCAAACATATCTTCTAGGATTCAACATCAATCTGTCTCACTCATTTAAGCACACTTATTTTTTACCCTTCCTTTTATTTGCTTTGTTTTTTTTTTTTTCAAATGATCTATCTCACCTTTTTTAAATAGGAGCTTCATAGTTTAACATGATATTTCAAGCACACTAACATTTTGAATTAATTATCAAGTTGAATATGCACAGTGGAAATAATTTGCATGATTTCAGATGCTATGATTGTATGGACTTTTTCAGCCCATGGATTACCAATAAATTTAAAAAATGAGGGGACTCCATCCCATTGAGTGTTATCTCTTTGTGCATATATCAAAGTTATTAGTTCAATAATCACTTTCTGAGAGTGAGTCACTTGATGATACCAACACTTGCCATGCCCCCACCTCAAACTATTGAAGACATTTTACATAGAATCAAAAGGAACCCTATTGACTACAAAAGGAACATTATCATAATGGTCGATAAAGGTGTAGAGCCTAGTTTATGTTTTTAACCTAATTCTAATCTATAACATAATATTAAGAGAAATTATATTATATTAGTAAAAATGATATCCATTTTGAAAATAAAATGTTTTTAGATGAATAGAGAACCCAATTAGTTTGCATCTTGAGTGATGTGATTCATTTGGAAGGATGCCATCACCTACGCATATAATTTATCATTTGGGGTGTAAGAGGAAACCCATTAGACAACCTAATTAAATGGGTTGAAGATGTTATGGTGGAATTCAATTAATAATGATAAATAACATGAAAGTGCAATGTGTTAAAGAATTAGGAAATAAAGAAAGATATGGAAGCAATTATAGAATTTTAACAGCAAAGTTTTATTATGTTAAGCCCCATACAATACCTAAGAGATCAGATTTTTGTGTCAAATAAAATTCCTAACTATATTATTCTATGGTTCTCATCTATAAAGCTACTAACCTACAAATAATGGAAGCAAACATTATTATACAATGCAAAAATATGAAGTGTCAGTTACACTGTTATAACAGTTGGTAACAACCAATTCATAATTGATGAGTGTGGTGACATCACTAACTACCATTACTTATGATATATGATTTATGTTACTGACACAAAATGATTTATGTAGTAAGGTAGGTTTGGAATTTAAGGAAAAAATTGGTGCATGGGTTTATAACCATTGAGAAAGATGTTTCCATTAACACAAGACTAGATGTATAATAACATTGATGTTCAGAAAGATATAGTGACTCAGTTCCTCCTAGATCAATTTATCCTTGAAAATAAATGGTTCTCATTGCATGAAATTATGGAAGAATATCTAGAAATAAATTGATAATTTGCACTTTTGTAAATCATTTTCCATGGGAAGGCACTTAACCTACTTTGACGATCGAAAAGAGAGGAATCTCTTACTGATGTGTCTATTTGAATTAATTATCAATGACATGTTCTAATTACACTATAAAAATATAGTTTGGATTGATATCTATCTATTGAATAATCTCTATATTATCTAAAGTATCCAATAGGGTTAGAAAGTAGTGGCACAATAATTCTATGTTGAAGAATAGATGCGATCCAAGATCATTTGGAAGCTCAAAATTTTTATCTCCTACTTGTTTGGTGATAATGTAGGGCCTATACCAAACTAGACAAAGTTTATGGTAAGGTCTTGTTATTATTTCCTTTTTTAGTTGTAGCCAAACTTGATCACCAAATTTTAAGGTGTGTGGTGTCCAATGCTTGTCATGACACTACTTGTATTTTGAATTTGCTAATTATAGAATGGTTTTCACTTGTTTTTTTATGTGTTAAATGTGATCAGTGAATTTAACAAATTTTTCAACTTCCTTTTGTGCTATAGTAGTTTTTAGTGTTGATGGTGTAATAAGGCAATCTATGTCAATGGGTGCTAAAGGTTGGAAACCCAAACAAACCTAAAAATGGTTATGTGTGGTAGAGTTGTGCAAAGCTATGTTGTAGATGTGTTGAATGAAAGGAAGTATTTCATCCTAAGTGAATTATTTTCTTAGGTTTATATACTCTCATAAGGTGCACTATCATCCTATTTACTACTTTCATCTATCCATCAGTCTTTGGATGAAAGGTGGTGGATTTGTTCAACTTTGTGTCTATCATAACCAAAGTGCTTTCCATAAATGGATCAAAAACCTTATATCTCTATTATAAAATATAGTTTATAGGATTCCAAAGTGGATTCAAACATATTGAAAGTAAAATTTAATTATTTCTAGAGTTGATATTGATTTCTTATAGGGTATGGTAATTTCCATTTTTGAGAATTTATCAACTACTACATAAATATAATTATTAACATGCTTGGTAGTATGGTATCTTGAGATAAATTATATGGACCCAAATTCCCATGATCTCAATACAACCATCATAGGTGTATACAAACCTTTCTTCTTATTAATTGGTTTGGCAATTGCACATGTAGTACAAGACTTGATCTATTTGGATGCATTAGATCTGAGATGCGGTTAGAAAAAATAATTTGGCAACACCAAAAGAATATTTTAAACTCCAGAATGCCCTAAAGCCTTGCTAAAATTATGTTTCCATATTATTTTTTCTCTCTACCTCATGTGGAACACACAAGTCCCCAAGATGATATATAAGTCATTCTATAAGTAGAAATTTAGAACTAATTCACCATAGAGAAAATTTTGATAGATATCTTTGAAATGCATGTCAGATGGATGAAATTTTGACCATGTGTTAAATTCATGACCACATGCATCAAGTATAGAAAGGAAATCTGAAATTAGTAGATGACTCAAACAATCTATGACTATATTGATGCTTTACTTATTATACTTGATGTTTAAATGGAATTGTTGAAGATAAGAAGACCATTTTTATGCCACTCTTGCTATAATTTTCTATAAGTCTACAATAACTTAAGTGGCTTGTGAGCTATGGGGATCACCATATCCTTTGCTAATATATAACACTTTTAATGCTTACATGTCTAAATGATAGCATAAATCTCACAAACATATGTTGGTTAGTTCAGTATTGGTGTAGTGAAATTTTTGTTTTGACAAGAAACTAAATGACTATGATAAATGAGGATTAATCCAAGTGTGAAATAAGAGGCATTTGTCTCAAGTTCAAATGGTTGTTGAAGGCATGGTAAATCAAGTACTAGTGCAGAATAGAGTTTACATTTTAATTCTTATAATGGTGTCTATTATGTAGCATCCCAAATGAAATTTTATTTAGCTCCATCTTTGGTAACTTGGTTTATTGTCCAAATCACATGAAATAAAAAAAGCACAAATGTCCTATATAAATTTTATAATCCCAAGAAGTTGAGAATCTCTATGAGATTATTTGGTTGTCGTCATTCTCAGATGACTCAAATCCTAGCTAGGTCCACATGAACTCCTTTTTCATATACTATGCATCCAAGATATTGTATATATGGCATTGAAAATGAAAATTGTTATATGTTTGCATATAGATTGTGTTTTTTCAAAGTGTTAAATAGTTTTTATATATGGTTCAAATGTTTACCCCATGTTTTGTTGAATATCAAATGTCATCATAGTAAACTACAAAAAATTAAGTAGTGAATAATCTTTTAATATCATTCATCATTTGCATGAATGTATTTAGTATATTGGTCAAACCGAAGGGTATGACTAACCATTCACACAAACCATCTTTGGCCTTTAAGGTTATGTTCCATACATCTATGAGTTTCATAGGAAACTAATGATAACTAGACTTAATATCAATTTTAATTAATTAATGGCACCATGAAGATGGATAACAAGTCCTCAATCCTTGGAATAGGATAGTATTTCTTCATTGTGATCTTGTTGAGATTTTGGTAGTTGATGCACAACCTCCATTTTACATCTTTCTTTAGTGCAAGCACAATTAGGCCATCATAAGGTGATGAGATGGGCTTGATATGTCCTTTATCCACAAGTTCATGGATCTATAGATTAATTTATTCATTCTTCATAAAGGATCTATGTTATAAATAAACATTAGGTAGAGGTAGTCCAAGGATAAAAATCAATAGTGTGCTTCATAACACAATGTGTAGGTACTTAATTTGGTAGTTGAAATATATCCTTGTATTCTTCCATCAGGAGATTCAACTCTAATGCTTCCATTTTTAATATTGGAGGAATTATAGTAGAAATTGGTGCCACCAGGACTTTCTTGCATTTATATCTTACTATCAAAATCATAAATATTTTACTATATGTGACAAGTTACTTACACTTTTGGCACTAATATGTGATTGCTTTGGAATAATATTTATGATAACATATATATGATTTTATTCATAGACTGTATGTCAATGGTACAAATATGGTTTACCAAGTAGAACATCACATACCTATAATGGAATGATGTCACAAAGGAATCTATATTGGAAAGGTTTGATGGTGTACACTATTTGACATTGTTAAGTGAAGGGTTTCTCAGATCCTACACTAAACCATCCAATAGAGTATGGTTTTGGGTGAGGCATCAATGGTATGTTCAATATATTATTACTTTAAGATAAATTAGGTTCTTCTAACTTTCATTGTCAATAATGAAGTGTACATATTGGGCATTGATCTACCTTTAAGAATGGAACAATATTTATACTTCTTATGTTTCTATAAGGGTAATAGAGATAGTTTTGGTACCCACCATGGCACTAGGCTCATAATTCATGATCTATTTGTCTTTCTTTGATGATGTTGTGTTTGTATTGGATGCATCAAGCTGTGAAAGTAGAGTCTTCCTAGTGTGGCATTCTTCATTATAATGATTACTGGAGTTTTGAATTGAGCACCACTTGATAGTATGTATTATTTAGTCTGATCATTTGATGGTTATTTATTCTTCTATGGAAGGGTTTGGATTTATTCCCTAATTTGGAATTATGCTTAAAATATCTACATTTTTTCTTGGTTTGTGATTGAGAAACCTCTACCTCAGTCTAAATCTTGGCCTTGGCTTCAACTTTCAATAAAATTTGTAGGCTTCTCCAATTGAAGAAATTTGTAGGAAATCAAAATCTGATTAGTGAGTGGTCTCAATCTTGACTTATATTTTAGAATAATATTTTTATTTAAATCTTGAGTCTCAAGTTTAGACACCAGAGCATGAAAGGTATCTATGTTTTTTTGCATAAATTACTCCTTGCCTTTGCACTATTGAGATAACTTGATGTATTGGTCATCATAGTTTCCAATATGATAATAGGTTTCTTTGAGTGCCTCTAAGAAAAAAAATTATGTCTATGGATGTGCCTAAATTGGGTTCATCTTCATGATTCTCATATGAATTACAATATTTATCCCTCCATTTATATACAAATAAAGAAACTTTAAAAAGAGAAAATGTAATTTTTTTATATCAAAGAATCGGTTAACCACATATTATCAATAGATAAGGTTAAGAAAATTATCTAGTGTATCTACATCTATCTTTCCTTCAAGCATAAAGATGTCTATATTGAATTGTACCTTATATTGAGTTTGACCACCAAATGGCCAATGGGAATGAGAGGTGTTGGAAGAGTCTGATGCTTGAGAAGTAGCAATAAGTGATCAATGATAATTTCTCATTCACATACATGGTATTCTTCCAGTTCTTCCCATTGTCTCTATAATCTATCCTATATCATTTTTAGGAAACATTTCTAAAGTTGGCATCATTGAATATTTTTCTCCCATTTGAGGACATGAAGGAAGGTATGATGAAAGGTCATGAGTCTTTCTCCTTAGCTTCCTATAATTAGACCTCATGTGAGTGGGAATACAAATAATGATGAAGTTCAGACACACCACATTACCACTTGTAAATGATATGAAATGTGTTTGCTCTGATACCACTTATTTGGGCCCCTAGAGGAGACCTAGTAGACAACCTAATTAAATTGGTTTAAGCGGTTTATTTTAAAAAACTAACTAATAATGACAAATAACATGAATGTGAAATGATTTAAAAATAAAAAAATTAATAAAGAGATGATAACCAATTTAGAATTGTAATTATAAAGTTTTAATATGCTAACTCATGTACAATATCTAAGAGATTAGTTGTTTGGTGTCAAATAAATTTTATAAATATTATTTTATGGTTCTCCAATTATAAATATGCTATTTTAAAATTAATGAAAATGTAAATTGTTATACAATGCAGAATATGAAGCATCAGTTATATTATTATAATAGTTGGTAACAATCACTTCATAATCAATGAGTATAGTGATGCCATTGATTATTGTTACTAATTATCTACGAGCTATAATACCAACACTATAGCATTCATGTGGTAACATAGGTTTTGATTTTTAAGGAACAAATTATTGAATGGGTTCAAAACCTACTACTTGAATTGTTATTGTTAGGGGAAGGCTAGATGTGCAATAATGGTGATGTTCAATAAGATATAGTCACTCATATCCTCCTAGATCAATTTACCTTTCATATGATGAACCTCTCATAGATGATCAAGATGCACACACATAGTCAAGGCCATGTGGGGAAAACATAGTTGATTGCAACCCTTGAAAGGAACATGAGGAAGAAAAAATATTCTATAAGAGGACATGTTCAGTATAGAACCTTATGTAGCTCAGTCCCCTTCATATTTGCACAAAGTCACATAATACATAATACCTAATGCATCCTCAATGGTAAAATAATAGAAAAATGATAGGGGTGAGCCATGTCTAATGTTATAACTTTCAAGGTTTTCTAACTAAAGTTTGGTGGTGTTTTGGTTCAGACTTTCTACAAATGAATTACTTGTGCTCATTTAGCTCTAAAAAATAAATCATGTTGAGTGAGATAGTGTTAAAGGTGCTCAAAATGTTTCATAAGCTATGGTGGTCACAAAATAAGATAGTTCAAGACCTATGGTTTAAGCCCAAGTCATTGGTCAATCAGGTTACATTCTGAGAGCATGATAAAATCATACAAGCAGGGCTTTAGTGTATGTACGCTCATATTTTAAATGTGTTTTAATCTTCACAAGATAGGATAAAATGTGTCTCTTGCTACTAATATTATGGATAAAATTAAGTAGTTGCATATGTTTTTGGGTCAATTTTTTACCATTCTGCCAAATGAAGGAGTTCATGAGCTATTTGAGGATGAGACAAATAAGACCTAGGTCTCTTAACAATAATGTATCTTAATATTCATAATCTCTATTTAATGAAGGATTATGTACCAATGTAAGAAGTTTTAAATATATTTTTAGCATAACTAAGTGGATGGTGTGACTAGATTACTCATCATACTAGCACTCTTGAAGTAAAAATTATGGAATTTTTCACACAAGTTACAAATCTTGATTTGGATGAGTCTTAAACCCTCTACCTTGAGATATAAATTATGAACCTTAAAAAAAATTAATAAAACAAGGTGAAAGATTCTACTATGTTCAGTCATTCACCTATTCACGCATACCAACATTAAAATATTTTGGAGAATGTGAGCATTGATCTTATTCAGTATTTTTAATTCATAACTATGTTTTAGTTGAAACCCTGTAACAATGGTATTGCTACAATGGTGATCAATATTTCATACATGGGTCACCTGAGGTGATAAATTTCTTAGATTTTTTAAGAGTTACCCACCTTTTTACAAAATTTGATAAAGAATGAACCAAAATTTAATTATACCAAATGCACACCATAGAGTGAGATTTGGAACGAAGATCCTAATAGTCAAGGGAATATGTTAGTTGTTACATCCCAATTTCTCACCAGGAAAACTTGTTAAATTATCCATAGATATCTATAGTTGAAAATTTTAGATTTTATTATTTTTAACTAAGCTATGAGATATATGTTGAGATGGGGTAGTAGGGTATTGTTTAGGTTACATGATCACGTTGTTATGAGTTAGCTATAAGTAAATGTTTACTTTATGATCATATTAATTTATAATTTTAGTTATATTTTATGATTAATGTTTATCATGACTGTTATGGACTAACTACTTATTTTATTATGAGGTTGATGCAAGAGAACCATCCCTCAAAGTGTGCCATAGGGAGAGCATCATCAAAGATGGTGATGTAGATGGAAACGTTAGATGATGACAAAGAACTAGTAAGAACCCTGCACACACTGCATAAATAATTCATGTTAGATGCATAATTTGAATTGTTAGCATAATGTCTTTAATGTTGCTTGTAATAGATAGATGTTTGATTATGGTTTGATAGCATATTTTAATAGTTTTGTGGATTTCATCTATTGCGACTTGCATGTGACTATGAATGTTTTGAGATTTGCTTGATTAAGCTAATTTAGATTATTAGTCTATAATTTAATCATTAGACTGTTATAATAATTTGAAAAGATAACTAGTAAATACATTAATTATTATAAATTTGAGTAAAAATAAAATGAAAGGTTTGACAATAAAAATAATAAAGTGGAAAAGAGAAAATATTTAAATTTTGAAGAAAGTTTTAATTAAATCTTATGATTTGAAAAATAAAGATAAAGTAAATAAATAAATAAAAAATCAATCAACAAAATAGAATAAAAAAAGAAAATAACAAAATTAAAATAATTTAAAACAAAAAGAGAAAAGCTTTAAACAAAATTGCACCCCTTTTAATCTCAAGGGAGATTATGAAAGTTGAGGATCATGAGAACCTAAAAAAGAAAAAGAGAGAGAGAGAGAGAGAGAGAGAAAGGAGAGCACAATAAAGAATAAATATGGGAAGAGACAAAGAAGCAACCAGAAGGAAAACAAAGCATTCTGAGGTAGACGCCCTTGCTTCTATAAAAACTTTCGATTTGGTGTGTTTCTTTGTAAAGCCTATGTGATGATAGTTACACATTTATTGGCGATAGCATGGGAAGTCTATATATATATATATTATTATAGTTGTCATCTATTTATAACAGTAATCTATAATTGCCTAGAGTGATAGAGGGAAAAGACAAAAGATTAAAAAAAAATGTCAAATGATAGGTGATATAACTAGTATCCTCGATGAATAGAACAATTGTAATTATTAGTGGAGAATATGTATATAACAACTAGTTATCGAATTGTCTAATGTTATACAGTGAATTTATACAATAACAAGCCCCCAATCAGACTTAGAATAAGTCTGATGTACCTGGATACACCGTATGATGGTAAACCATTATTTTTAGTTAATAAGTCTGATGTATATAGTACATTGTGAATTATACTATTTTAGGGAATTACATGCATAGTAGGACTTATTTTATGCCTATATCCTATCTTATGCCTAAATTTAGTCTTTGAGAAGGGAAAATTTGTAATATAATGTTGACCTATATTTAGCAAATATTATCCAACACAAAATATCAGAATGCTAGTATGCTAAATTGGTGATAAATACATGGTATGAATGTGTGATATAGAAACTTAGAATGGACTTATTTTTGATGAAATTTAGGCCTATGTTAAAAATATTGTGATCTATAATTGAAAGATAGATGGCTTAGCTAGATCACTTCAAGTATAGACTGTTCCAAAGGGAATTTATCCTTGAGGAGATCACTTATATACAAATTAGCAAAGCAGAATACTATTTGGATCGCTTTTATATTTTTTTAACCAGCCATGAAAACATTTTATTCAGTCTTCAACAATTCAATCTATACATCTATGCATACAGTTTGTCCACTTGTACAGTTGCTTTTCATGTTAAGACTGTGGGTAAAGAATAGTGCCCAATTTTTCTGTATATTGATTGGTGTTGGTATGGAGATTATAATTATTTTTATATATACTAACATTTGATATATGGATGTGATTTTTTGACATTTTAAATCACTAGTATATAAAGTCATTATGACATGGTAGAGGTTTAAAAATTTGTAGCAAAGCAAAATTAGTGACAAATGTATAAAACACCTACCTCTACTCTTTGTCATGATTTCACAATGGAAATTGAGATAGATTAATTGAAATGAAGTTAAAAGGCTCACTCTATTAGAGAGTATAACTTGCATCCTTTAGCCAATAATTGAGGATCACCATTTTCAGATCTTGATTAATCAGTTGTGTACTTACATCTATTTAACTGAGATGCATGATTTTCTAAAATCACCCCAAATCTTTTCTAGCAGTAGTACATACATAAGGGCATCAAAATTCTTGTGGTGAACCAATCATTTTAGCTAATAGGTTTTTGGGTTACTCAATATTATCGTTATAGCATGAATTGTTTATAACTATAATTGATAATCGGATAACAATTAACTAATCAATATTGTAAACAATTAGCTATAAGTGATTGTGATTTTAGCATTAATTTTGTTATTCACATGTCAAAAATCACTTAGCATTATTCGCATGTACAAAAGTCATTGCTGAGAACTGGTAGCTCAAATACTAATTATTAATATAAAATAATATTAGTGTAGCATTAAAAGATTAAATAACCCTCTAGCATGGATTTGTGGTTTTTGGTTTTTATTACCAATTTGACTCATCCATTATCATAAGGCTAAATGACTAAATGAGGCACTAAACCTTGTATATTATCTGTACCATTATTCAATCTACTAACAATATAATAATGACTTTTTTGATTACATAGGTAGTAGATAATGTCCTATGGTTAAATTTATTATGACGATTAGAAAAGTTCAGTCTAAGACACACAATGTACTCGGATGATACAAGTTATGGATGCTATTATGGAAATTAAGGTTTTATGATGTAAATGGAAAAAAAAGACGAGGTTTATATGTATATTTTTGGTTTATGTATATGTTTACTATGATAAACTAATCCAACACAAAAATAAACTTCTAACCAAACGTAATGTCATAAACGTAGATAAGTATAGGAGAGCTCTTGATTAAGACATGTAAATGGAAACTAATATAGTGTTTAAATATCATTGGAGTATTTACATGTGATGCATGTTATGATGAATAAGTACTTGTATTTAGGGATATACTTATAATTAAATGTATGGTTGAACTAAGTCTTAAGGTGTCCATCAGACTGAACTACAACCATAATAAAATAGTCTTTTAGAAAATAGAATGAGATGAATGTTATAATGGGCTTATGGATTCTCTATTTTTCTATAAATGAATTATTGTATATTAGCTATATATTGAGAACTTGTGTGCAGTAGTGTTTTGGTTATAACCTACATATAATGGTGCATCATGATGTGTGATTATAGATATTATGCTTGAATGTTAGTAATTAGTTTAAACTTAGGGTTTATCCAGGTGGTATAACCCTGTACATGCTTGACTAATATTATGTATGTGAATCATTTGATTTTTGAAATTATAAGTCAAATTTTGTGTTAATATTTGGTTAGGAACCTATGATAGTATGGGGTATCATAGAGTACTACAGAATAAATGTATGTTAAACCTAGATGGTACATACTAAAATTATTATGTCCAGACTCAATCTTTATTTGATTGATTTTATGTATGCATGTTAGATTATTACTATGAATAGTATTTTTATGATGATTAGAAGGACTTTAGGTATGAGTGCATACAGTCTTCAGAGTTTAATGAATACTATGATAGTTTATTATTGTGTTTTGTAAAAATTGTGATTTGTCTCATTATATTTAGTTTCTTGGATATAAGCTTGTGTTTTTATGTAATTATGACTAATTTATTATGATTGATTATGAAAAATTAGTAGTTATATCTTAGAATAAAAATTATGATAATATGGGTTATCATAGGGTGTAGTATGTTTAGAAACTATTTATGGTAATTAAAATCTGTAGTTAAATGTGTATTTATCTAGGTGGTATAAATTGTAGTCATTATTTCTAGTATGAGATAGAAAATAATGTAATATTCATTCATACGATTAATTAAATAAATATATGTTTTGGTTACTCCTATGTTTAGCATGTTATATGATGTGTTTGCTAGTAGGATGTAAATGAATCTTGTGTTGAATTGTATTTGACCAATCTGTATTACTGATATAGAATAAGGAATCAGATGGACTTCACTGGATTACAAGTAACATAATGACAGATGATGGCAATTTGATCAAGTGGTGTGTATGAAATCAATTAATCTATATTGTCAGACCCCTATTAGTAAACTAAATCAACCCACTATTATGTAGTCAACCTTATCATTCTCCCTTGCCTTACAAACTAAGTCATCCAAGTCAACTCTATTTATCCATAGCGATGACTTTTTTCTTATTTACCATAATTCCCTAGTAATTTATTAGTCTGGATTCTTCTTACCTAATACCCCCATTTTACCTCTAGTTTATCCCAAAAAAATCCTAGGGTTCATTTCGGTTCCTAGATTTTGCCTATCGGTCAATTTTCTATTTTTTTTGCTTAATTTCAAATAAAAATATTCAAAAATTTTAAATTTATAGTTGCTTACCTATGTTGCACTCATTGCAGCCACTATGTGTCCTCCCCATCTCAGTTGTCATCTCCTCACCATGATGGCTCTCTAGTTTCCAACTAGGTCTCTCAGAGCTGTATTTTCTCAAAATAGTAAAAATAAGAAATGAATTATTTTTCACCCTATTTATATTTACTATTAAATATATTCACCTCTCATATATTTACTCTCAAATTCTATATTTTGATCATATCTTTGTTTATAATAGTTTCTTTTACAAACCATAAAATATTCTAGAATCCTAACATCGTAGAGAATCTTTTCACCTATTATATGTCTATGTTGTAAAAAAATTGATTTTTCACTCTTTTTCACTAATTTATACAAGTTCACCAAATGCTCCCTACATTGGACACCTTCACATTTTGCATCTCCTTCTTTATCTATAGCACTAAAGTAAGTAAAGGTATGTGGTTTTTCAATTCTATCCTTTCATTTATCTTCTTTTCTCTCTACTGTAATTTATTCAACTTCAACATTATGCGTTGATATGTTCTTTTCTCAAAGCACCATCCCATGTTCAACGTACATGACACGTGATGAGCTTCAAGTGGAGCATATATATATATATATATATATATATATATATATATATATATATATATATATACATAATATATTCAAACTTTACCAATTATTGATGTTTTTTCTCTTGTAAGACCCCATCAAGTTTCAATATCTCTGAGTGAAAGTCCTAAGGGGTGCACTGAGAAAGGGGTGGCTAGACCACTGGTGTTTGTAATGATTGGTGTCCCTATACTACCACTTATTATCTACATAACCATATCCTAAAATCATTTCCCTAAGATTTACCTCCTCTTTTGCACCCTCCTCTAGTCATTGTTTGCCTTCATTATCCCTTACCTAACCTAAAATCCTTTTTAGTAGTTTATGATACACTATCAAACCCATTAACCCTATACTCTAATTGACAAAACTCATTTAGGGTCTAGGTCATCCTTGGCTGACATAGACCAGGACCTAATTTATTTTTGTCAATAATGATACAAAGTCGATTGGGTCGAATCTATTAACTAAACTTTTAGAAAGGACTAGGGTTAGATCTAGCTATATAAACACATCCATTTCATCATTTCAAAGATATGAGAAGAATAAAAGATATAGATTGTGTATCTATTTATCCACCATTCTAATTGAGGAGAATAACTTAGGGTTTCAAATTTTCTTTGGAGATATAGATCTTGTATTATGGAAGTTTTTTGGATGCATTGATAGGTTTTGTAACCTAGAATTGATTTATCCTTGTCATCCTTACATACCACAATAACCTCTTGTGAAGCACCTTGGCCAAGGGAGAGATTGAGGCTCAATGGGTTATCTTCAAAGGTAAGTATTCCTAACTTTCTTCCTCCTTTGTCAGAGTACATAGATATGCATTTGTACTTCTCTCCCATAAATTAGGATTTTGTATAAATTGACATGATTAAATGTCTTTTATATATGTATAATTTTAATTTTGATTACCCCCACTTTGTGTCACGAGCTTTGGTGAGCACTAGATTAGACATTAATTTTAATGTTATTAGTGTAGTGAATATGAAAACATAGGACCTAGTTATGGTTATTATATAGCTTTGTTTAACTAGAGGCTTTATAACCCTCCCTAGTGATATTATTATGATAAGAGATCACTTGGCTAGGTCTAATGAATCCATCTTGGCCATAACCCCAAATATCTAATGTCTCGATAATCGGAATTGTAAGTAGGATTTATCTTCTTCAAGCTAAGATTGATTTATAGATTGATTGCATTTCCCTTTGCATAAAATATCTATACATAGCTTAATTAGAAGTATTTTATGCATGTTTACATTCATGTTTATTACCCCCGTGTTATGCCACAAGCTTTAGTGAGCATTAGGTTAGATTTTACTTTACTTTGAATTTACTTTGTGAATATAGAAACCATAAGACCTAGCTAGGGTTATTACATGGTGATGCTTGACTATAGGCTTTATAACCCTCTCTATTAATATTATTATGGTAAGGGACCCCTTGGTCAGGTTTAGTGGATCCATCTTTGTCATGACCCCTAACGTCTAAATGTATTAACAAGTGGAAGTGTAAGTATGGTTTGTTTTCTCTGAGTTAGGATTCATTTGTAGATTATCTACATTTTCCTTTATATACACAATGATCATCCCACTTCGTTGCCCCCCCCTGAGCCACTTATCCTCACTATCTCTCTCAGAGAATCTGAATCCTAAAGTAGGCATGATGGATTCCACTTACATTCAAATGAGATATAATAAAATGACTAACTTTGCACACACTGGAGATTTTAATAGAAACTTAATTTAGTAAGCTACATACTGAAGTGAGGTTTAATACTTTCATGTTTCAATATTTTACTAAGGGTTATGTCTAGTTTATGCCTCTATTTTTAAGTCTAAAGATTCACCTTCTAGGTTCTTATTATTAAGTAGCACTCTCTCTGCAGAAGTTGCCATTTTTTTGAATCCAACATGCCCCATTCTTAATATTTTATGGGGGCCCTCTTACTTCAGCATGACTACTCATTTTCACTATTATTTCTCATTTGAATGATCTCGTTGCTAATTCACTTATGTTAATATGGATTTCTCATAAGTGTTCATTGTGTTTTGTCTTTGGTTCTCACATAAGGCCATGGGATTGATGTATTCCTTGTTCTTGAGTGTTGATTTATATTATCACTGATCTTGGCATCTTCATGATAATTATATTTGTATTTTCTTTAGATTGGGTTGTCTATCAATTTTGGATCTTTATATCATTCATGGTCTATCATAGGAGATCTTAGACCCTAGTTTATTTGAATTTGTTAATAAAATTAATCATTTGTTTGTTAGCTAATAATGTTATTTGATGAGGTATTTAAGTTTCCTGGGCTATTATGGAGTAATCTCTCCTCATCTATATTTTTCTCATATCATTTTTATACTAAGGTGTTAACCTTATTTCAAGTTGTTTGAGCTATAATGTATGTTCATAAAGTCCAAGTCATAGTGGGATGCATAGAGACTCAATTTCACAGTGGACAGTGCAATGAGGAGAGCTCACCAAGGAGTGCAAAGTGGATTGCACAACAAGGAGGAGTTCATAGAGAGTCCTAGCTCAAACCATTAATAAATCAACTAAGTGTCAAAATCAATCCCAAGAGAGTTTTTATACTTGAATAATTTTGGCCTTCCCAACCTTTCACAGAATAAAAACATGTTCCCTAGTGTTTCCTGGTGAATTCATAGCACTTTATAAAGTCTCTCTAAGTTTTTCCTGGCCTCTTCTATAACTTCCTATCACCCCTAAATCCTTGATATACCAATATGAAATGAAGAGGCACTTCATACTAAGTTGATTTCTAGTTATTCATGATGATGGTTTGAGGCAACACTGAGTTAAATTTGATGACCTCCTAGTGATGTTTTGATAATTTCTTGATGTGTTAGTTAGTGTCGCACTCATAGCCAATCAACAGAGGACACATGGAATTTGTCAATCCATATAGTACTATGGGTTCCCAAACTTGTCAATTTGTTAGTTCTTGGATCTAATGGGAGGTTTTCACATGGATATTTTAAGTCATGGGGTGTCATCATGTCAGTTCTCAAGGTTAATCTAAAGGTGGTGTGTGGCATGCCATAGAATATGAATTCAATCATAAAGTTCCATATAGAACCCTGTCAGTCTTGACTCCTAACATCTTGATATCAGACCCTATCAGGCCCCAAAATGAATCAAAACATACCACACATCCTCATATCAGCATGGGCTCAGACTCCTAGTGGTAGAATTTTTAGTGTACATAACATATATACACATAATATTTTCAAACTTTTATCGATTATTGATACTTTTTATCTTGCAAGAACCCATCGAGTCTCAATCTCTCTGAGTGCACACCTTAAGGGGTGCATCCAAAAAGGGATAGGTAGACCATTAGTGCTATGTAAGATCGTTGTCCCTTTTTCCACTTGTCATCTACACATTTTTCTCTTAAAAGCATTTACCCTAAGCTTATTATTCTCTATTATACCCATTCCAATCATTTATCGCATCTTTATCCTCCTTTTCTTTTCCTTATCTCCTTTTGATCAGTTGGTTGTACTAGGTCAACTAGGTCGACCCTATATAGTTTTTAGCCTCTAATTACTATATAGGGATGATTGGGTCAACCCTATACTATTTTAGGATATTTTCACTTGATAGTTATGTATCCCTTTGGCTGACCTAGCTAGGGACCTAATGAATTATTACCCAAAAACATACAAGGTCAATTGGATCGACCCCATTTAATTGACATATTTGGAAAGATTTAGGGTAAGATATACCTATATATAAAAGTTCACTTTCAACCATTTGAGAATACATAAGAGAATAATAATAAGTGTGAACACACATCTACTTTTTGACCATTCTACTTGAGGAATAAAGCGTAGGGTTCCATACTTTCTTTGGAGATACAGATCTTATCTTGTGGAAAAGTATTTTAGATGCATAGATAGGTTATGTATCCTAGAGATAATTTATCTTTGTTATCCTTACATACCACAATAATCTCTTGTGAACCACCTTGGCCAAGGGAGATATTGAAGTTCGATGAGTTCATCTTCAAGGTAAGTATTCATAACTTTATTTTTCCTTTGTAAGAGTAGATAAATAATGCAATTGTGCTTCTCTTCCATTAAATAGGATTTTGTATACATTCATGTGACTATATGTATTTTATGCATGTTTATTTTAATTTGTTTTGTTTCTAACCCCCACTTTGTGCCATAAGATTTAGTTTTCACTAGATTAAATTTATTTTCTTGTTAATAGAATAAAGTGAAATATCAAAACCTAGGACTCTTTCGAGTTATTTCATGATTGTGTTAGACTGTAGGCTTTGCCACCATTCCTAGCATAGTTTATTATGATAAGTGATCCCTAATAAGGGATAGTAGATCCCCATATTTCTCATATTTTTGTTTAACAATTGTATTCCCAATCGGAAGTGTAGGTATGCTCTATCTTCTTTGAGCTCGAATTGATTTATAAATATGATGAATTTTTTATTGCATACATTCTGGTGAACCCAATGTGAACTAACCCTTGTAATATTTTTTTACTTATTTCATTTTTTTATCATTATTTTTTATCATATATTTATCATACTGGGTCAACTACATCGACCCAATTACTATTTTTTATGCACAAGTTTTTCGGTACAACTAATGGATCAACATAGTTGACCCAGTATAGTTTTCTAGGTTTTTAGACACTCTGTCTAGAATAATAGGTTGACCTAGTTGACCCTATACATTTTAGGTACTCACTAACATGCTCCTGCAAAGCTTGATCGACCTAGTCAACTTAGTTAGCAAAATTTACAAGAATTTCTAAAGGTTTTTGAATATCAATCTTCCTTTTTTGCATCTCTAATCCACCAAGGTTCCTTTATATATCTCTATCTCTTTCCTTACACTCTTGTGTGTTTCCTTTCATTTCTTGCTTTCAACATTAAATGCAAAAAAAAATTTGTTTCTTATATTGGGTCAACACTATCAACCCTTTACATTTTTCTAGCCTATCGGGTCAACACTACTAACCTTGTACATTTTTTTCAACCTACTAGGTCGACCCTATATAGTTTTTATCCTCCAATATTTTTTTCCCTCATTAGCCAATTTTATCTCTATTTTTCTTCCTAGCCTTTTGATATCCACTCCTTCTTAGAATCATGAATCCTCTTCTCAAATTCTTTCTAGATAGTCTCAACCTATTTTGAATGTACATGGGTTTCTCTCTCCTACCCCACCTCCCTACCATAGATGATAACTCTTTATGGTGCATCTCTTCATCACATGGTTTTAAATATTCTCAATATCTATCTATCCCATACTGTATAGTCGATCTAGAGAATCCTATTAGACAAATCCCAAACCATGACAATCATATACTTTATACCACTTTTATACCTTCTAAACCTAGAATTCATAAACTCATCAACCCATATACATCAAATATTGGAACCTCAAATTGTGTTCCATCTCTTACAACCAATTTTAACAATCATCTTGTTACACCCATAACAAGAGCACCTAACATTATCACTTCCCAAATTAACATGGTTTAAACCACTCAAATTGATAATCTAGATGGTTCCCAATTATTCAAAAACCTTGATGATAATACAATTTAGACTCCTAGTAAGAATGGTGACTTTGCCAAGATTTGTTATTCTTCTACCACACTTAAGACAACTAACACTAATGTTGGGAATCCTCCACCTACAAATAATCCTCTTTCCACCAACACTAACAATCCTCTTCCTAACAACACTAATACTCCACCTTCAAATTTATAAATTGATACAACTCAAATTCTTGCTCAAATAGTTCAATAAATGAGCATCATGCAAACAACTAACACCTCTCAAATGATGAATATGAAACAAAATTTACTACACATGACTAGTCAACCACCTCAATCCATCATGTCTCAACCAAATCAAAAAAAATTCCCTCCTCCTCTTAGATATGCCAATGGGAATATTATCCCTCAACCTCCAATGAATAAAAAAATACTTCAACATCTTCAAAATGAACCTCTAGCCCCATTCATTGCATCCATAGATATTGGAAACATTTCTCCAACTATCACATATGATGGGACTAATAACCCTACTATATTTCTTACGTCTTTTGGTAATCTCTATAAGGAATGGGTCCAAACTAATACCTTTGCTACGACCAAGCTTTTAGCCAAAAAATTTATTGGTGATGCACTTGAATGGTACAACCAAATTCCTAGACATTCCATCTCACAACTAGAGGATTTAATCAATGCTCTAGTGAACGAATTCTAACATGATGACCTTCCTAAAAATTACCTTACCCATTTCATCAATGCCAAGCTACTTCCTAATGAAGATGCTCATACTTTCATAAAATGATGGAAATCACTCGCTCATAAAGTGGACCTTAACATGAATGATGATACTCTTTTGAAACTATCTGTTACTACTCTTAAACCTCCCCTTTAATACAAAGTTTGAATATTTTCCCCTAAAACTATAGAATAAGCCTTAGACCAAGAAAAAATGTAAGACTTTCTTATGACTCAATTTGAACCACCTCAAACAACTACTAAATAACCTTTTCAATCATTTTCTCATAACATTAATTCATCCAACCCTTCCCAACCTCAAAATGGAGCATCCAATTTTACCAATTTTAACCCAACCCATCCTCCCTTTAGTCTAAAATAACTTAAGAATAAATTTCACCCTCTAAACCCATGAGCTTTGATCCTTCCAAACCTCCTCCAAAATGGTACAATCTTGAATAATTTTGTTTGTGGCATGATAATAGAGGTCATTCTCATGAGTCTTATCATGATCTTCACCGATTTCTTCTTTCTTCCTTTCTTGGTCCACATTTCAATCTTGATAGTCTCACAAAACAATATTATGAATCCTATCTTCAAGCTTCTCAAATTTAATCTCAAGAACCACAATCACATCAAAATCAACTACCTAATAATCAATAACAATTATCCCATACCTACACCTCATCTTCTATTTTTTTTTAAACCATAGTTGATCCTTTTTCTTACACCAATAAGAAAAGGATATCTAACATGAACAAGTTTAAACATATTATTGCATCCATTGAACCTCAACCTCTTATGTTGTATGAACCAAAGGAGTACCTAGTTCAAATGCCTACTCCAAAACATATCATTGATGATCCTCCTTTATCTCCTTTACTTCCTCATAACTCTCCTAAACATCATATGTCACATTCAACATCCTTGAAATCTAACAAACCAAAACATTTACCTATCTCTAAATGCACCTACCAACCCAATGCAAATCATTCTAATGATTCCATGTTACCTCACTCCAACACACATGTTTGGGCATCTTGCGATGCCCATCCACATGTCCCTTCAAACTTTGGGGTATCTTATCATGCCCATCCCTAAATCCACTTACCCATTGGGACATCTTATGATGACCACTCTTATTCTATAATGCTTAATAACAACCAAATTGAACTTCAAAAAACCTTCTGAGACTTATAAACTTATATTTTACATGCTCATCTATCATACAAATGTTAACATATATCTTACTTATTCTTTTTGTCTCATGTTTAATTTTTTTTGTCACTTATCTCTTTTACTTTCATTTTACTAGCATCATTATTTTCCTTTATGTTCTTTGGTTTTTTTCCACATCACATTTGGCATTTATTTTCATTTTTGTCCTTATATATTTCTTTTATTTTTATCTTTTTATATTATTTTTTGCCTTAGTAGCATTATGAATATTTTTTCCATTATTTAGCATTCATCATTGTGGGTTTCTCTTTTGTGAGTTGTAGTATAAGACCATGGATAGGACCTGGCCCTCCTCAAATAACACTTATTTTCTTTTACTCATTCATTTTTCACATACTTTTTAGCACCCTCGTGGGTTTTTCTTTTATGAGCTATAGTCTAAGACCATGGATAGGACTTGGACATCATACTAAAATTACCATCTTATCATTCCTTTTATAAGAAAATACTTTTTATCCTTGTTCTCAACTTTAGCTTTTGCTTCTTTCGGTAGATGGAATTCACACAATAATCTATGTTAGTATGTTTTCCTCCATTTTCCTCATTCTTATGATAAGGAATCACATATTTATTGTCATTGTATCCCTTTTTACCCTTTGTCACATTATTTGTGATTTAAAGTAAATCAAATTTTTCCAAGTGTCATTCCTCTTGATTTCCTTTCCTTTCACTCCATATTAGATAAAATAAGGTTGAATTCAAGATAGCACTTTTATTTTACCTAGATTTATGAGACTCTTAGACCCCATGCTCTTTAAAGTTATCTCTCTTAGAAACCAAGTCCCAATTATTCAAATGAAAGTCATATTTAGCACCCATGTTTGGTTTTCCAAATCCGTATGGAGGAGGAATAGAAAAAACCATCAAGAAAGTTAAAAGGCAAATCATTTGAAACAAAAGGCAATGATATACATAAGGCAACATACAAATATCAAAACTCAAAATCACACCAAGGACATGATTACAAGCACATATCCTATCTGTAATAAAATTTTAAACTCCATAGTTGGCCTCACATAGATCCGAGGTCCCTTGGGGTGTGAAAGGCTAGTAGATTGGAATAGGAAAATTCAAAAAACTATATGGTGTTACCTAATTTATCATGGAAGTGCCTAATTTTTGTAGTAGACTAATGGTTCTGTAAGGGGTCTTAAGGAATGGGGAATATGTTGTGGGAATGTAGGTCTATTTTACTTTTCATGCATATAGCCTTAATGGGATGATCTAAATACTTCGTTTGTTGACCTAAGACTTGTGTAGCTAAGAGAAGTTCTTCAAAGTCCTTAAGGTTAAAAGTCCTCTTATTTTGACAAACCTAATTTGAGTGTCTTGACTTTGATAAAGATTTCCTCAACCTTATTTTTTCCTTCATTCTCCCCTCCACCCATTTCATTTCCCCCCTTGACATGCAAATTATGATTCTAAATCTATTTTCCCTCTTCTATACTTCCTTCTTCATCTCTTAAAAACATGTTAGCACTACTTTGTTTCAGTTTTATCTATCCTTAGAGTAAAAAAACATGTTTGAAAAAATATGGATTATACCCTTACACCATTTATTTACCACACCATCTCATTATCATCCTAGTCTTAACATTAGGTGTTTGTGTTTTCTTACATTGTATCTTAAAACAAGCACTAAGTTTGAGTTTTCATCCTTTAGTGTTTTTTTCATTTATCCATCATGTTCTTATTTTTTGTGGACTTTACTTATCTTACATATGACATTTTCCATTATTACATGTTTCTCTTTATGTATGCCTTATTCATGTTTGTCTCACATCTTCAATTACATTTCATTTTTAGACTTTCATGTTTTTCTTTTTGCCTATCTTACATGCGCTTACTTTTTACTTTCTTACTTATCTTTGTTAAAGTTTTCTTACATGGATATTTCATTTGTTATTCATGTTTTACATGCTTCCCAACATGATTTACTATATTCTACATTCCTTTTTTCCATTTATGTTTTACATGTTTTCCCATGTGATTTATTCATTTGCTAATTATTTGTCATTCATTTCCCATATTTTTGTCATTCATTTGCCAATCATTTTGTCATTCATTTTCCATCCTTTTATCCTTAATTTTCCTTAAATATTATAAACCTTGACTTACCACTCCTAATTTTCCAATTTTCCTAAAATATCTATCTCTACTAATCACTATATGCCTATCTTCCAAAAATTTCAATTTTTAGCTATTTTCTTTTTGCACTAACCTCTGCAGGTTTGCCTAGCATTCTTCATATTGGATACCTTCATTTATCTTACAGTTTACTTCTTTATCTACATCACTAAGGTAAGTAAAGCTATGTGTTTTTTTTTTAATTTTGTCCTTTCATTTATCTTATTTTTTGCTTATTGCACCTTACTTAACATCAACGTTACGTGTTATCATTTTCTATTTCCCAAAGCACCATCCTGTGTTATACTCACATGACACATGATGAGATTTACGTGGGGAATAAGTATAATAGTTTCAAACTCTTATTGATTAATGACACTTTTTATCTTACAAGAACCCACCGAGTCTCACTCTCTCTGAGTACATGTCTTAAGGGGTGCATCAATAAAGGTGTCGATAGACCATTAATGCTTCGTAAGATTATTATCCTTTTTACCACTTGCCATATACACACTTGTCTCCTAAAACCATCTACCCTAAGATTATTATTCTATATTATACCCATTCTAATCATTTATTACATCTTTATCCTCCTTTTCCTTGCCTTATATCCTTTTGATCAGTCAGTCGTACTAGGTCAACTAGGTTGACCCTGTCTAGTTTTTAGCCTCTGATTACTATACAAGGTTGACTGGGTTGACCCTATATTATTTTGGGATATTTTCACTTGAGAGTTATGCTATCCTTTTGGTCAACCTAACTTAGGACATAGTGAATTATTACCCAAAAACATACAGGGTCAACTAGGTCGACCCCATACAGTTGACATATTTGGAAGGATTTAGGGTAAGATATGCCTATATATACAAGTTCATTTCCAACCATTTAAGAATAGATAAGTGAAGAAGAATATGTGCAAACACACATCTACTTATTGATCATTCTAATCAAATAATAAATCTTAGGGTTTCATACTTTCTTTGGAGATATGAATCTTATCTTGTGGATAAGTCTTTTGGATGTATAGATAGGTTGTGTATCCTAGAGCTGATTTGTCTTTGTTATCCTTACATACCACAATAATCTCTTTCAAAACACCTTGGCTAAGGGAGATATTGAGGCTCAGCTAGTTCATCTTCAAGGTAAGTATTCCTAACATTATTTCTCCTTTGTAAGAGTAGATAGATAATACAGGTGTGCTTCTCTTCCATGCATTAGGATTTTTTATGCATTGACATGACTATATGTCTTCTATGCATGTTTAGTTTAATTTGTTTTGCTTCTAACCCCACTTTGTTCCACAAGATTTTATGTGCACTAGATTATATTTACTTTCTTATTATTATAATAAAGTGAAATATCAAAACCTCATACTCTTTTAGGTTTATTGCATGATTGTGTTAGACTGTAGGCTTTGGAACCCTTACTAGCATAGTGTATTGTGAAAAGTGATCCCCTAATTGGGTCTAATGGATCCCCATATTTTTCATGCTTCTACTTAATAAATATATTCCTAATCAGAAGTGTAGGTATACTCTATCTTCTCTGATTTAGGATTGATTTATAGACATGATGCATTTTTGATTGCATATATAATCAATCATAAGCTACTATGTGGCACATGATAGACTTGCCTGAGCCCCTAAAATAAATTTTATGGTCAGATGCTCATCACTCAAACATCATGCTTAAACCCCAAGATAATAGGATACTACCACATGGCCCACATGACATCACCATATCAATGTTTTAAATTTTACAGCTTGTCTAAACATCAAAAGCATCAAGTGCAAGGACATATGACAAGGGACATGTAATCACTATTTTACTCATGGCATTTCTTAAAGGGACTCAAACCATACACAAGTAGTTAGCCAATGTGTAACTCAGTAGACCACAAATTAAAAAGGGCTTGGGGAATATAGAGTGGGGTCTGAAGGGATGAAATCTACCTTGCAGCTAGATGGTAGCATCACAAATCCCAAGGAGTCCATGCAGGAATATAAACCAATGATGGTGAGTGTTTAATTAATGATGCTTATTTTATTTTCACTTTGTCATTTTTAGTGATTTTTCATAGAGGGAAGTGATGAAATGAAAATATGTCACATAGGTAGCTGTCAGAGATACTAGAGGTTGGCCAATCAATATGCCCTGTTGTTAATATTATCAGTCCCCCAGACTTGAAAAATGTCAAAGCTTGGGAGAGCCTGATGCAATAATGGAATGCCATGTAGCTTATGGTCCAAAGTTGTCAAGGCTCTATACAATTGGCATGCACCAAATTTAGAAAGGCCAATCTCCCAATCTTGATAGAGATGTTAGAGCCTACAAAAACATGTCCCAATGAAGATATGCCATGTCAACTAAAGATAGAATGGTTAGTATCCTGATCCTCACAAAGATGTCAGAGCTTGGGAGAGGCTGACCAAATGGTAAGACATTATGTGTCTCGTAAGTTAGAGGTGCCTAGATCCAACCAATGAACTCACCCCTATGTCATATGCATGAGTCTCCCAAGTATGATAGAGATGTTAGGGCCCAGGAGATCCTGATGTGACTAGGAAGTACCACACAGCCTATTATCAGAGTTATCATTCTCCTTGATATGACAAAGATGTCAGAGACTAAGAGATCCTGATGTATCATAGCATGCCATGTGGTAGATACTTTCATATTGGAGGGTGGGGCCCTAAAGGCCCCAAGATGGTTAGAATGAAGTATAAGTGGAGTCGTAGAGGCTACTCAGAGGACACCAAACATCTCCAACTGACATTTCACCCTACCAAGTGTATAAGCGAACATTGCTAGGATATGCTTAAGTGTTGACCATTACCACATAAGTCCATAAATAAGGACATGTAACATGAATCAAGAGCCACCCAAGAAGCTTTAAAGATGATATGGTCATGTTCCTACCACACTCTAGGCATTAATGAAATGAGAAACTAGACCTCAATTAGATAGTTTGAAATGTTGCATCACCACCATTAGATATAGCAAGTGGTGCATGATCATGAGCTCCAAATTTAAATCCAAATTGGGAAATAAAGGGAATGATTGAGCCACTAACTCAAATTTGAATCCATAATGAGTGAGCTACCAAATGCCTTTAATTCAAGGGGATGAATGTGGTTTTTTATAAGTATCCTAAGGAAAATTCATTAGCATTTATCACTCCTAAACTCCCAAAATCAGATCCTTGGTTTTTACTCCAAACAAGTACCCTCTATGTCTTCCCATTTGCTCAATACTCTTACAAAAAATTCCATCTTGTTGTAATGGTCACCTCATCCTCAAATCCTAAGGTTGAGTCAAAATACTAGGATACTCTTTTCCCAAATTGCTTGACTCAGTTCAAGCACTACAATGAGATATTCAAGGCTATTGACCAGGTACCCAAGGAATATAGCAATGATAATGAAGATGAAGAAAAATTTAAAGATGTCCTATGGGCTTACAAAAATTTGGGTTGCATAAGGATGTGACCAAGCTAGAAGTGTTCCCCTACACCGACTTGTTTGGCAAATTACTTCTCATAGCCAAATAGGTAAAAAATGACATTCATGACATGTTCTACTCAACTAATTCTAGGAATAAAAGTGTAGACATCTCAAGGGTCACCTTCAAGGCCTGCTATAAGCTCTTAGAGTACACCCTATCATATAAATTGACTATGGTAAAGACCTGGATTGACACCAATGCAATCAACACTGTCTTGAAGGACTGGGTTGAGAACCTAGATGCTAAGTGGGTAAATAAGGAGGATGCTAATACATACATGGTTTGTACCTTCAAGGAGGAGATTCATTTTGTATGATTCTACTGAATTCATTATTTAGAGCCTCAAACTGCATACACATCAATTTACTTTAAGTACCATTACTCCACATAATCTTTCATGGCTCCCAAGTCCCCAAACAAGGAGGAGTGGTTAATTTTAACATGATTAAGGCAATAGCAAATGTTTGAGTAGGAAAATATTTATATATGATGACTTACCTCATAGATGTAGTCTATGAGATGCTCACCTTAAATCCATCTATTTTTCTATGTGGGTTCCTAGAGGCTCGATGGTTCATGTAGTCTTATACAAGCTATATGGCTACCACTATAGGAATAATATCAAGGATATCTATGAATACTTCTACATGGTGGTGTAATATGTAATAAATAAGGCCCCTATGCCCCATATATCAAAATAAATTAGAGACTCCCTTGCTCCTATTTGAGACTACTATTATTGTTGGGAGGATACTATAATTTGAGTCATAGGCATTCTCAAAAATCCCCTTCACTTGCCTTACAAGGTCTTAGATCGCCTAACAGAGTAAGAGATCACGTAATAATTGATGGAGTGTGTCTTTGGGTACTATATTAGTCTCTAATAAAAGGCTTTCCCACCTATCCCAATTAATATCCAACACCATGTGTATTGGGCCTTCCCTCCCCTATAGAAGATGATAATCGATCAAGACTCTTTGGCCTTAAGGAGAGTTAAACCATGAGATTAGGGCCCGTAGGGAACTATCAAGGCCCAACCAGAGAAATAATTAACTCACCTCAACCTCAATTATCACCACCAGCCAAAATATGATGATGATATATATTTGAATGTAGTGGATGACTAAGAATTACTCACTCAAATTAAGGCTCATGGGAAGAATAAAGGTAAGAGGGTCCAACCTAAGCCATTTTTTTCCCCATCTACATACACTCAGTTGGGAGAATACATTGAGGTAACTCCTCCCCAAGTTTATGGGAGAATTATACAAGGGATATCAATGTCTTCTCCCCCTTGAGCTCCTATTCCTCATCTCATGGCTCAACCTCCTCTAACTTTGATGACTTAGGAAGCTCATCCCCAACCAATTCAAACTTGGGTAATTTGACAATAGGTAAATCAATCCCAAATGGTTCAACCCTAGGCCATACAAGATCTGAGGTTTGATGTCAATAATATCTTGAAGGTAAGCTTAGGGTCTAGCCAACAATAGGCACCGGTATAAGTCCCTTCTTTCACTCCCTTCACTCTATAGTATCCTCGCATGAAATCACCTAGTTTCTTATCCCTTCAACAATCCACTCAGATGGTACCTCCTCTCTTACCCATTTAATCCCTTCCACTATTCACCCAAGTGCCTCTAGCCTTAGCCATGCATAGTGTCCTCACTTCTTCATTTCCATTTGCTTCATCCATTCCCCAACCTAGGACTTCCTCGGTGCCCTTGTTGGTTGTTCATTAGGTTTGAATTCTCATGAACATCCCACCTTTACCAAGTACCACAACATTCCCAATGGTAAGTGCACTTGTGTGCACATCTCAGATGCCTTGAGTCATCTTGATGACTCCTTCAGTGGCCTAAAAACTTCCTCTATCAACCCCCACAACCTCTTCCACCTCTACTCCTTCCATCATGGTATTTGGAGTTATTCTAGGCAAAATACCAAGGAAGAAACAAAAGGTGGCTCACACTCGACCTTTAGTATAGGTACCTATTTCTCCTTTTCAACCTATTCCATAAGTTTCTACTACTCCTCTAGTGCTAACCCTAGTGGCTCTCACATTACTTATCAACCTCCCTTTCCCTTCATCTCGAGCACCCATGGATTCAACTTTAGTCAAATAATCTCTTCCTTTATACTAAAAGCCCCTCTATTGGATCTTTTCCTCCATTCTCTTTACCATTATATTACCTTACCATTCTTATGAATAAACATTAGAAATTAATTTGAGGATTGGCAAAGCAACCATAAATAGTGTCCACATGACTTTTGGGTCAAATGGGAAGATTTTTACTCCCAACCAAAGTAATTAGGGTTATCAGAGTAATAACAAAAATAACCAAAACAATCAAGGACCCAAAAATTTTAACTATAACTATAATTCCACTACTGATGACATTAAAAACCAAGTCAAAAATAACAACATTGTTAACAATAATCAAAATAAAAACAACAAAAATAATAATAAAGGAATGGGAACCAAAGAAACCATAATCCCATGCCTAGTGTCGATGTTATGGATTTTAATAACCCATCACTATGGAAAAATCAATACCATAGTCAAAATCAAAACCCAAATATGTAGTATTAAACTCGATATTATAACCAAAACTAGTCTTATCAAAATAACAATCAATATCAAAATTATAACCAAGCCTTTAATAAAAAAGACCATAATTTGATACCAAGGGATTATGATACTAATTTTTATTTCATGATTCACAAGGTAATTAGCCATGATACTCATGATTGTATGGATTAAAAAAAAATCCAAGGAACTGCTAAGGATCAACAACAATTTTTTATTGATATGTTCTTGGGAAATGCCAGTGAGAATTTTATAGCCTTCCTAAACATGTCTTGTATTACCGCAGAATGTTAATTTATGTATCTATAAAAATATTTTCAAGAACCTTCAACCTTAATATAATTAAACTACACCATAGAATAGTCTTGCAACTGAACCCATGTTGGATAGAACCCATGATGTGAAAGCTTCATCTTATGCTTCAAAAAATCCTAATGTGCCCCTTGCCTAAGCCCACAAGGGAAGACTAGACTCATAGGTTTAGTAGAATTAGAAAATAATGAAGAATCAAATATTATTACTCACACGAGTGAGTATCAATCATAAAATCCCCATTTTATTAGTTTTTTAAAAGATGAAATTTAAATAAAACCTAAACTCTTTAGGACATATGATCCTATTTCAAACCTTATAAATATATTTTCCCAAATTTCATTCATGAACTTGTTATATTAATATCCTACATATTGTTTAGTGCTTATTGATGTCCTAAGTATTGATCATTTGGATAATGTTACCCCACCTCCTAAAGATCAAATAAACCATATCTATATAGATATGTATGCCCTAAAAAATAAGAGATATCAATTATTTCTTTAATTTTAGATAGTTACCTTCTAATTTTGATATGGATAAGAGAAGAGATCTTGGTCTATACTTATAAGTGTGGATTTATATAAATTACATCAAGAGAGCCATGTTTGATGATGGTTTGTTTTTAGTATAGTCCCTTTCTATTTTCTCCAAAATATGAATTATGGTGAAACAAATTTTTCATCTACTAGAAACATCTTTGAGATTATGGTAGCTTCAAGTCTTATTTTATTAAAACCATAATTTTAACTCTCAATTTGGGATCTAAAAGAGTGCTCAATGTTATGTTATAGACAATGAGACAAACTATAACATGATCTTGGGAAGGCCATGGATTCATAAAATGAAATCCATTCCTTCAACATTATTTTAGGAGGTAATATTTCTACTGTAGTCATATAAAATGTCTAAATTGGTAGTTTGAGTGTGGTTTGTGAAACCTTATCCATAGGTCATTATTGCATGATCTTATGACCCTTCTAGACATCATTTTGCCCAATACCGATCATATAAAACCTTTTGAACCCTAATTCTAGCTCAACCAAACTATATTTCCCAGGCCAATCCCCCCAGGTCCTAATCTTGTAGGACAGGAGTGCCATACTTGAACTATAGTTCTAGACCCTAGAGTATCCCATTTTTGGTGCTCTTGTTCCTTTGCAATTTGAGCCCAAACAGTTGTTTTCATCTTATTCCTATCATTTATTATGTCAACCTAACATGAACACATCTAACCCATGACCAATGGTTCCCTATAAAAGCCCATCTAAATCTCATTTACAAGGGAGGTGACAAATATTACAAAGCAAGCAAGAATATAAACAAAACACTAAGGCAAACTTCCTTAGTCTCTGCATATAGTTACCTAACATAACTGCAAACATATTCAAACCATCATACCAATCCCTAGCCACCTCGAGAACTCTCAATTTGGAATTTTTGTATTTCCATCACACTATTGCATAAAACACATTATGTGGGAGAACTACATATGGATTGATCCCTCTTAAGAGTACTGGTATGTAGGCAACATGACCACACAAGGGGTGTGGATTACATCTTTAGTGCATATTAAACACTAACCCCCCCTCCCCCATTTCTCTAAGTGATTCAAATACTATTTTATCAAGCATGATGGAGGGTTAGGATTTGAAGATTAAATCATATCTATAGATATTTTCATCGATAATCAAGACTCAAGATTTCATAAGCAGGATCACACATGAACAATGCAAAGAACCTAGAAAGTTCAAGTCTCTGTGACCAATTTGGATAATACCAATAGGAATGGATAACAACATCGGATCTTGAAGTGTCTTGGTTTTTATGGTCGTATCCTTTCATTGAATGAAATCTAAATTCTGATTTGTGACACTATTCTAATCCTCCATAGCTAGTTTTAGAACTTGTATCAGCCATCTTAGCTTGTTTCAAGACAAGTTATATTTTCTCTTTATTTATTATTATTTTTAGAAAGGTAAAAAGATAGATAAATTGTATAAATTAGGACTATAATTATAGAAATATTCTTTACTAATTTATTAATCTAGACCCTTAACTAAAATAAGAATAAAACTCCATTATTCTCAAAATAGTTAAATCATTTGGTGAACCTGACTTACTTCATTTACACAAAAAAACCTTAGAAACCCTAGGGAAATTTTCTTACTGATTTTTCCAATATATTTTTATTTTTATTTTTATTGCATATATAAATCATAATTTCACATTTAATTTTCAAATTTACCATAGTAATTTTAAAAATTATTTCTTTCAAACCCTAGTTGAATTTACTAGGTCCCTTTACTTCTTGAGGTATCACCTTACATGTTTGTGAACTTCGTATCTTTTTTATGCATATTCCATTTTTTTTTTTTTAGGATTTTACATTTCTTTTATTTATTATTTTCCTTCCATCGCATTTTGCTTATTATAGTTTATTGTAAAAAATTCAATCCATTTTCGATTTGTTTTCCTACTTTTACAATGGTAATATACCAGTTTTGATGAAATTGATAAGAGGGAACTTCAAGATATTTTAACTAAACATCCTGATATACAAGATGATATGCTTAAAATACTACAACAAAAACAACAAAAACCAAACAATGGTCAATCCTCTCAAACCATAGAATAACCAATTACAAATGACACTATGGAGGCAACTATGTCTCAACAACCCCCTATAGCAGCCCAACCTTCCTTGAGGCATCACCAGTTACAGCTAGTACATCCTTGTCTCTCGATGTGGCTACCCTTTTGTAAGAGATAAAATATCTTCAATCCAAGGTGCTACATGTTGAACAAGGTGCCTCTAGACCAACACAAGCTTTAGATTCTTTTGCTCTACTTCATACACCACCAGCACATCATATTGCTTCTACATCCTTGCCACCAGGTTTTGTTCAACCCAAGCTCACTCTATATGATGGAAAGGGTGATCCAAAAACACACTTGAGATATTTTCACACAACATACTTGGACTATGTGCCAAATGACTAGTTATTAACCAAGCTATTTCCATGAAGTTTAAAGGATTATGCTCTAAATTGGTTCTATAGTCTACCGAATCAGTCAATCAATTAATTCAATACTTTAGCTGACATGTTCCTAGCTCACTTTAGCATTAACATAGGTGACAAGGTTTTTTATACTCAAATTACACAATAAAAACAAAGGTCAAATGAGCATCTCACAAATTATGTTCTTTGATATAAGACTATCTTGGCTAAAATGACTAACCCCATGGCCAATCAACAATTACAATATCTCTTAAAATACAGTCTTTTGCCAACTTTGAATGTCAATAATTTTCAAAATGTTCTCTTCTTTGAGTTATGTCACACACTAAAGGAAAGGGAAGTCAAATTAATTTCAATGGGCAAACTCAAGTGCACAAGTATATCAAAAACAAATAAGAGTAATAGTAAAGTCCCATTTAAAGCAAAGGTTAATGATAACAAAATTCAAAATCAACCTACAATTAATGTAACTTTAGAGCCCCTTCAGTAAGTGGTTTTATCAACACCTCCTTGGTGAGCCTTTACCAATCTACTAGTATCTCCAGCTAGAGTCTTACAACAACTTTTGGAAAGCAATGTCATATCTCTCCCTCTTATTTGAGAAGTTGACAAAATAAAGCCTCTTCCATGTGGATATGATAAAAATGCATTTTGTGATTTTCACAGGGCACCAGGCCATACAATGAATAGATGAATTAGTTTACAACATAAGATACAGGACTTGATAGATGGCAAACTTATTGATCTTAGCACTCCAGTTGAGCCTCCTCAGGAAAATCAAAAACAAGACAAGGTTCTAAGAAAAAATTTAGATCCTTTTCCATAGAATTATAAATAAGAGACAGGGGACACATCATATTTTCACCATGCATATCATGCACACCCTCCACCAGTTACATATCAGGCACCTTTAGTTGAGCCATAATCTCTAAACAACATGATTAGTGTGTATCATTCTAGAGTTTCAACTAGACCTTTGATCTCTTTCTCAGAATAAGAGTTAGTTAAGGATGATTCATATTACTATGCACTTTTTATCAGAGCCTACATTGATCATCATCCCATTCATAGTGTTCTCATAAACAATGGATCTAGTGTAAATATGTGCATTATGATATTACTTCAGCATTTGGGATAATCAAAGCAGGATATCACCCCAATGGACACAATTATCAGTGGATTTAGTGGGCACATATAGAGTTCATTAGGTAAGATTTTACTTCCTCTATAATTTGGACCTATACATATGGCCACACCATTTACTATTGTTCTTAGTGCAGGAGTCTTCGATATGTTGCTTGGTCGACCATAGATCCAAAAACTTCATGCAGTACCTTCTATAGTTCACAAATGCATGGAATTCATTCATGTTAATTAGTTTAATATAGCTGGTGGAGTTCCATATGAGTTACCACTCCCCACTTTAGATCCATCTCCTACTTTAGAGTCACTAGTTTTAGCTCCTCCACCAGTTATAATTCTTCCTCTAGTTGAGATTTAGACACATTCAAGGCCCCCCTTGCCAGCACAAAGAATTCATATACTTCCATAGAGTCCTCTCTTAGAAAAACCACTACATCGATGATAGTTTCAGGACTCTAGATATTTTCTAGCTAAAATATTGACACCCAAAGTAGTATCATTGAGGTCTTATGCCTCTACACATAAAGCACATTTTTAGATAGCTTATTTTACTACAAGATGGGTCCCTAAGAGGCCCATAATTGCATCCACTTCTTAGAGTTATAGGGGGATCCCATAGTTTCCACTACAAACATTTTAGAGCACTTACAACATACATAGCTTTCAGAGTCATGGTCTCAGCCCTTCCATCATGCTTCACGGTCATGCACAATCCCTCTCTTTGATACAGGACACCATGATAGGGAGTCCCTCATGAGACTCATCAGTTAGTATCATTTCTCTCAACTTACTTGTACATAATTTTTTTAGTTGTACTTGTATATAATTTCTTAGATTACTTGCACATAGCTTCATTTCAAAATTCTTGTACATAATTTCCTTATGATTGATTGTACATAGATTATTTCAAAAATACCAAAAACAATACAAAATCTCAAAATACAAAAAACATTTAAATAACTCAAAATACCAAAAATATTTCAAGTATATAGATTATCGATGCTTTACATTTTTATTACCATGCTAGACTTACAATTTGTTGTTCTATGCTATTGTTTATTGATTTATCTACATTACTATGCTTCACTTGATCTTCTTTGAGTGTGTGCAGTGACACCTAGATTCTTGATTGCTTCACTCTATCCATTAAAGCAACATCCTACTTCTACATTCAAGACATACATCAACATATTTATCCACTGGGGGCATCTTCTACATGATTACACCATCTAGGTTATGTCATTCCTACACCACACACTCTAGTTATCATGATGATGTACATTACTTACTAGTTTACACTTATTATTACATCAACACTCACTAGCATATAGCACTTATGTATTTCTTAGCATCTACCTAGTCTTATACTCCATGTTTTGCATACTTTCACTTCTTGATTTGATTAGTTAGATGTGATACTATTTCTATCATTTACATGCCTTCCTTTCTTTCTTTGTGTATCTAGATGTGATTGCATTTCTTAGTTCTTGTTTTATCTCTTGTGTGTGCCTTAGGACATTTTATAATGTCCTTTGCTTGTACTCTTTTATGTGATTATGTCCCTCATGCCAACGTTACTTGTTTTCAATTATATGTGTATGTGGGCACTTGAACATGCCTTGTATGTTTGCTTTATAGTTTGAGTGACATATGCCCATGTCCCTTGTTTTTTTGGCCCCTTGGTCACTTTTGTATGCTTTTTGCTTCTCACCTTGCGTGCTTGTTTTCTTCTTAGCTATTTGTAATTCCATGATCCACATCATCCATTATCTTTATTTCTTAGATGTCATGATGGACATCATGCTCCAACTCTATTTGACAACTAAAAACTAACAACTAACAACTAAAATTATAGTTTTAATTCAATATGCTCCACATATTATTACATTGTTACATCTATCTAAGCATACCCCTATTGATCTAACAATCTCCAAAACAAACTATGCTATATCTTAAGACATTTTTTCAATTATCATTACTATATCATGTATTTGGTAGCATAACACACTTGTAGGTCTCTTTCTTCTAAGGGAAGTCATTTCAAGGTCTTCATTCCTACCCTCAGAAGAGGGGGCAACAAATAGGGGTTTTTTCAAAAAGATCAGAGCTGTCTGCTAGTCAAAAAAATAGTTTCAAAACACTCAGAATAACAAGCAAAACCCAAACCAGGTAGAATAGACTAGGAAAATAGTGATCATAAATAGTAAAGGACAAGAGTGCCATACTTGAACTATAACATCAAATAGTAAAGTGTCCTTTTTTTGTCACTCCTATCCAAATAGTAGAAAACCCAAATTTTCCAAAAATAAACAAAAATGTAAGTTTAGTTACAGTTTTATCATCTATAATTTAATTTAGATTGGGAAGTTTTAGTATAGGTTTACTCAGAGTATCCAGATATAGGGGGCATCATGTGTGGTATGATGGCTCTTACATCTAGTTTTATATTGGGTAATTAGTACAACTTCCAAATCAGAATCTATGTTATAGACACCAGTGATTATGGAAAATGTGTGCAGCACATTTTCCTTCTTTTATTTTCAAGCTCAGTACATTACCTAGGTATTCTTATTAGTTGCATCCCTTATTCCATCTATAGGTGGTTGGCATCATTTCAAAGTGGCTTTCATAGAAGCCTAATTTTTAGGTTTTAGAGTGGCTTTCATACAAGCCTAATCTCTACCTTTTGGAGTGGTCAAGATTGGCCTAGTTCTCAATACACATTCAACTATCCATGCCACATAATCAAATTATAAAACATTCATGGGCTTTAGGATCTATCTCATATGACACACATTCATACCGGTATTAGTTCATAGCTTTACTTAGTGGGTAACAATAGAGCCAAAGGACTAGTTATCCTTTGTATTCTTGAGCCACCTATTGAGAGGGATTGGACACATAGTCCAAACATTGATTAACACAATCATGATCACATAGTTTCACTTAGTGGGCAATGATAGAGCCAAAGAAACAACCTTTGTATTCTTGATCCACCCTTAGGGAATTAAGCACTTAGCTCCATTCATGATACTACTCTTGGTATGACACATACCCAACATCACTTAACATCATAATAGGTTTTATATTGGTTCACATACCTGATGAGCTTTATTTATTCCTTTCTCTTCCTCTCTCTCTTACCCAACTTTTGTATGTTCTTATTTTAGACATAGTGTGTCTAGTAAGAACTGATCTACTCTTTGTTTTCTCTTGCATATTTACACTTCACAATGTGCTCTCTCTATGCATACTCAACATCACACATATTCATGGGCTTCACCCTTATAGGTAAGTTTAGGTACACTTTCTACTTTTCCTTTATCCTAGTATTTCACTTTGTTACATCACTAGATTAAAGGGGGGGCAAATGTAGTCATATAAAATGTCCAAACTGATAGTTTGAGTGTGGTTTGTGATACCCTATCTATAGGTCCTTCTTGCATGCTATTATGACCCTTCTAGACATCTTTTTTCCCATTACTAGTCATTCAAAACCTTCTAAACGCTAATTCTAGCTCAACTAGACTATATTTCCTAGGCCAATCTTATCCCCTAGGTCCTGAGCCTATAGGATAGGAGTACCATACTTGGACTATAGCATTGGACCCTAGGGTGTCCCATTTTTGGTGCTCCTATCCCTTTAAAATTTGATCCCAAACAGTCATTTTCATTCGATTCCTATCCTTCATTATGTCAGCCTAGCATGAACACATCTAACCCATGACTAATGGTTTCCTATAAAAGCCCATCCAAATCTCATTTACAAGGGAGGTGATAAATATTACAAAGCAAGAAAGAATACAAATAAAAAACTAAGGTAAATTTCCCTATTCTCTACATACAATCACCCAGTATAAGTGCAAACATGCTCAAACCATCATACTAGTCCCTAGCCACCTTAAGCACTCTCAATTTGGCATTTTTGCATCTATGTCACACTATTACATAAAATACATTAAGTGAGAGAACTACATATGGCTTGATCCCTCTTCAGAGTATTGGTATGTAAGTAGCATGACCACATAAGGGGTGTGGATTACACATTTAATGCATATTACACACTAAGCCCCCCATTTCTCTAAGTGATTAAAATATCATTTTATCAATCATGATGGAAGGTTAAGGTTTGAAGATTAAATCATCTCTATAGCGAGTTTCGTCAACAATTAGTACTCAAGATTTCATAGTTAGGTTTTTGTGTTAAATCATCTCTAGAGCGAGTTTAGTCGACAATTAGTACTCAAGATTTCATAGGCAGGCTCACACAAGAACAACACAAATAACCCAAAAAGTTCATTTTAGCTAATGAGTTTTTGGGTTACTCAATATTATTGTTATACCATGAATTTTTTATAACTATAAGTGATAATCAAATAACAATTAACTAATCAATATTATAAACAATTAACTATAAGTGATTGTAGTTTTAACATTAATTTTGTTATTCGCATGTCAAAAATCACTTAGCATTATTCGCATGTACAAAAGTTGTTGCTGAGAATTGGTAACTCAAATGATAATTATTAATATAAAATAATATTAGTGTATCATTAAAAGATTAAATAACCCTCTAGCATGGATTTGTGGCTTTTGGCTTTTATTACCAATTTGACTCATCCATTATCATAAGGGTAAATGACTAAATGACGCACTAAACCTTTTATATTATCTGTAACATTATTTGATCTACTAATTATATAACAATGACTTTTTTGATTATATAGGTAGTAGATAATGTCCTATGGTTAAATTAATTGTGACAATTAGAAAAGTTTAGTCTAAGACACACAATGTACCTGGATGGTATAAGTTACAGATGCTATTATGAAAATTAAGGTTTTATGATGTAAATGGAAAACAAATACGAGGTTTATATGTATATTTTTGGTTTATGTATATGTTTACTATGATAAACTAATCCAACACAGTAATGTCATAAATGTAGATAAGTATACAAGAGCTCTTGATTAAGACATGTAAATGGAATTTAATATAGTGTTTAAATATCATTGCAGTACTTACATGTGATGCATGTTATGATGAATAAGTACTTGTATTTAGGGATATACTTATAATTAAATGTATGGTTGAACTAAGTCTTAAGGTGTCAATCAGACTGAACTACAACCATATTAAAATAGTCTTTTAGAAAATAGAATGAGATGAATGTTATAACGGGCTTATGGATTCTCTATATTTCTATAAATGAATTATTGGATGTTAGTTATATATATTGAGAACTTATGTGCAGTAGTGTTTTGGTTATAACCTACACATAAGGGTGCATCATGATGCGTGATTATAGATATGATGCTTGAATGTTAGTGATCAGTTTAAACTTTGGGTTTACCCAGGTGGTATAACCCCATACATGTTTGATTGATGTTATGTATGTGAATCACTTGATTTTTGAAATTATAAGTTAGATTTTGTGTTATTATTTGGTTGGGAACCTATGATAGTATGGGATATCACGGAGCACTACAAAATAAATATATGTTAAACCTAGATGGTATATACTAAAATTGTTATGCCCAAACTCAATCTTCATTTGATTAATTTTATGTATGCATGTTATATTATTACTATGAATAGTATGTTTGTGATGATTAGAAAGATTTTAGGTATGTATGCATACAGTCTTCAGAGTTTAACAAATGCTATGATAGTATATTATTATGTTCTGTAGAAACTATGATTTGTCTCATCATATTTAGTTGCTTGGATATAAGCTTGTATTTTTGTGTTGTTATGACTAATTTATTATGATTGATTATGAAAAATTAGTAGTTATGTCTTAGAATATTAGACTATAATAATATGGGTTATCATAGCATGTAGTATGTTTCAAAACTATTTATGGTAATAAAAATCTATAGTTAAATGTTATTTATTTAGGTGGTATAGATTATAGTCATTATTTCTAGTATGGGATAGAAAATAATGTAAGATTCATTCATACGGTTAATGAAATAAATATATGTTTTGGTTACTCCTATGTTTAGCATGTTATATGATGTGTTTTCTAGTAGGATGTAAATGAATCTTGTGTTGAATTATATTTGACTAATCTACATTAATGATATAGATTAAGGAATCAGGTGAACTTCACTGGATTACAAGTAACACAATGACAGATGAAGGCAGTCTGATCAAGTGGTGTGTATGAAATTAATTAATCTAGATTGTTATTAAGTATTCTTTTTAAAACTTTGGTTCAAAATATGTTTAGTGAGACATTATATTTTCATGAGTGTGTTTCACATGTTTATGCGATATCTTGCAATAGACCAAATTTCTATGATACACTACATGTTTGGTTAAATTCATACAGTATAGAGTATTTATTTATCTTTTTAGATTCATGCAGCATTACTATTTACTCATCTGTGAGGGGAGGGCCATTTCCTGATGGGATTAGTGTGAGGGATCGTTAGTCCATGGTTGGTATGGAAAAGTTCTTGGATGATGCTCTCCCTCTCCATAACAATACAACGTATCAAGATGACACTTGAGATTGTCATAGATACTTGAGTGTGAAAATTATGCTTTGGAAAAACTATGTATCTATATGTACATTGTATTGTATTGTACTTATCATTGAATGTTGTCATGAAGAGTTGTAATTACTTATTATTGTACTTGGATAGTAGTGGTTGTAGACTTGTTATAGTTTTAGTAGAGTTAATGTGATGACTTTCTATATTCACATTATGATGTGTATTCTCATGAAATTAGAGATCAATATTATGTGATGTATTACGCTTGTTTCTATTATCATAGCTTGAGTATTTCTTATGGTCTCTGTAGATTCTCGTGGTGTAATCTAGAATTGGTATATGTGATAAAATTAAAAAAATCGTATTTTTCTATGTCTACCCCAGTGGGGTTGTTACATTGGCATTATAAATATACCCATGTGTATTTAATGTATTTTTTATAGGTGTTATATATTGTAATAGTGTAAAAATGACATTACACCCATTTTGGTAAAAGGGGCATGTGCAAAGAATGACACGCCATGAAGTCTATGACTTGGTGATGCAGTAGGTGAAAGGGGTAGGTGGGTTTACCTAATTGTCTTGTGATGTAGTATGTATACACTTATATATATATATATATATATATATATATATATATATATATATATATATATATAATTTTGGTATACATAGAAGGGAAGAATGAGATCATTCACCTCTATAAATATGAATATGTATGTATTCAGGAGGTTGTAAATGGAATATATTATTTTTGTAAATATAAGTATTCTTTCCAAATTTATGTATATTTCTTTGTATCTACCAGAGTTATTCCTATGTGTTCAATGTGCCATCATTAGATGGATAACATGTGTTAGCTCTAAGTCTTGAAGGAAGAATAATCGAATGAGCTAACAGAAATCAATCTAGAGTTTGAAATCAAGAATACAAAATCTATGGTTTTTTATGTTTAAGAGCATGAAATGACAAATACTAATAAAATTAGATTACTTTATATTTGACTCTAGAGGAGTATGCCAAATAATTAACCCTAAAAAAATAATATCTATTGCAAATGGAGCAAAATTTAATCTTACATAAAGTATAAAGGGTCACAAGTTCCACAAAATGTAATATGGCTAAAAGGATTTACAATAAAATATAATAAACATACAAAATAAATTTAGTCTGTATAAAACAATTATTTACTTTTTTAATTTTAAAAATTTAGAGAGATAGATACATGCAAGGTTTACAATTAAATGATTTTAGGTTGTGAGATTATGACAATCATTAAGATGTGATAGTACAAGAGTGCTTAGCAATAATAGAAAGATAATCTATGGATTTTACAATGATTATAAAATAATTTCTAAATTTGTCAAGATTTATAATACCAAATTTGACAACTTTGTTTGCATGGATTATACATCCAAAAACATTGTTGAATCCTCCATGTCTTTTATTCAATCACTAGGAAAATGGAATACTTTGTCTTCCCCTAATTTAATAGTTGACTTTAAACCTTAAGAAAAAAATGTTTTAAATCTTACATTATACTAAGAAACTATTTAACTATCTTAATATTTATTAAGCCTTATATAATAATAATACCAAAAAAAAACACACCAATAATTAAATTGATTTATCAAACAAGCAAACTATCAAACATGTGTAAAATATCTTTAATATGAAATACTACTGCCTACTACTAACATTATAGAGAAGCAACGGAGAACGTGAACCGTGTGGTGACCAGAGGATCTGCACCACTTTCCTTTGTTCATCTTCACCGTACAACAAGAAAGGCCCTTTTGACCAATCGGTTAAATGACTGCGTAACTCAGCTTGTGTAAAATTGTACCATTCGGAAGAGTCCACATTTGTAACATGAAGGAACTCAAAAGAAGTTGATACAATTGGCTTCACAAAACGTACTACCCTTCCACTTATATACAGAAATCGGCATGGACAAACCTGCATATCATCACGTTGTTTGCAAAACATTCAGTACTTACAAAACATGAATATTTACAAAATAATAACATTGAATCTGTAACAGCTTTAATTACCTTCATAGACTGAATACAAGGTTTGACAGCTATTATGCTGTCACATCTGAGCTCAAGTTCTTTCAAACTTTCCAAGTTCCTCAAACTCTGTATACCTGGCACCTTCCAGCACGTCTCCGCTATCAAAATCTCCAATGCCCTGCACTTTTCTAAACCTTCTATTTTTTCAACTTTGGGACAATCTGAAATTCGAAATTCTTTCAAAGAAGCCAAATCTGTAAAACTGGGAAGCTCGTCTAACTCAGGACACCAGTATATCGACAGCCGCTGAAGGTTGAGGAGCCCAGCACCACCCCTGATGTTCTTCAACATTTTACATCCCCTGATTTCGATCTGCATTAAATGGGCATCTGCTACAGGACTCAGAGTTTGGGGGGCGGGACAACAGACATGGCAAACTGATATCTCGGACACTTGTGTGTCCCTCTTTAATTCCTTGAGATTGGAAACTGTAGAAGATGACCCAGCACCAAATGACAATTCTCTTACTCCTGAGTACCCTATGGTTAGTTCCCTTAAGAGATTAAGGCGCTCCATAGAGTGAGGTAACCGTTCCAACTTTTCACACCAGTAGATGAAAAGCTTAGTCAAGGACGACAAGTTTCCAAGAGAACATGGCAAGCTTGTCAACTCAGAACAATGAATATCAAGAGTATTTAAGGACGACAAGTTTCCAAGAGAACATGGCAAGCTTGTCAAATCAGAACAATGAATATCAAAAGTATTTAAGGACGACAAGTTTCCAAGAGAATTTGGCAAGCTTGTCAACTTCCCACTCCTAATTCTCAGCTTTTCCAACTTGCACAGTGCATCAATATTAACTGGTACATCCCTTAAGTTGATACAATTCAATAAATTCAACTCTTTCATGGATCCTTGATTTATGATTTGATGAGGCAACTCTTCCAACTTCTTGCAATATCTGAGGTTCAAAAACAACAGCTTCGTTATGTTTTCCAGCATGTCTAACTTGAAGCTGAGAATCCCGCATTGTTTTAAATTCAGATATTCCAGATTTACCAGCGTGTTAAAAGAATCTGGCAACATACTCAACTGCTGAGCATAACTCAAATCTATATGCCGCAAGTTTATCAACTCCCCTAAACGAGCAGGAAGTGAAACTATTGCACTCCATGGCAACTCCAAGTGCTCCAACGATTCAAGACCACAAAACTCTTTTGGTAGACTGCTACCACCAAATCTCTTCGTACAGATCATCTTTTTCAAATGCTTAAGGCACCCTATTGAACCTGGAAACTTTCTTAAGGTGCCCGTAATTATCAACTCTATCAACTGCAAAGGAGGTTGTAGGAAATAAATTTTCAATTAGAAAAGCTTTGGTAAACCGTGAAGTATTTATAAAAGTTTGGAAGTTTCTTTAAAATAAAGAAAAAATGAAATATTTACCTCGACATTGTCCTCCCACAATTCATCAAAATCACCACCATGATAAAGCTCTAAAACCCTTAAATTTATTAATGAAAGCCATGGTGGAAGATTTCGATCTTGGAAAGAATACCAACGAAGCCACACAAGGTGTTCTGATAATGATGCAACTTCTTCACCAAATTCATGCTCTCGAACAAAAACAATCTTCAATCCAAAAGTGGATGTCAGGTATTTAAATACCCTATCCGAGTGTTCCACAATCTCCATCTGTACAGGATGAGTAGAACCTACTATCTGTGAAAACTTCGTTCTTTTTTTAATGGAAAAATAAACATTATATGGACCGAAAAAAGATAAAACATACATATGGACCAAAAAAAACTAATTCCCTGCACTATCTCATATCAATTAGTAAGAGCAGTTGCCAATATGAGAACGCTGACATCTATCCAGTTAATCATTCGCACATATCAAAAGGAATCGGTGCTCTCCCATATGGGAGCGTACGAATATTAACCTCAATCTCCATCTGCGCACAATAAGCAGAATCTGCTATCCCTCGAATCTCCATTCTTCCCTGAATGGAAAAACCAACAAATTAAAATATATAGATAGACAGAAAAACTAATTTCCTACACTACCTCATATCAATTATTAAGAGCAATAGCCATCTATCCAATTAATTATTCATGCATATAAAAAGGGATCGTTGCATTCCTATATGGGAGCGTATGAATATTAAACTCACCTGATAATGTGTTGGAATGTCAAGAATCTGTTGTGAAGTCCAAAATCGATGAGGTGTGTGGTCAGTTGCAATTTCCCTTCCCATATCACGAAGTTGATCATGCATTTTTATGTGGTGGTTGTGATCGAGCTCCACAAGACACTTGTTAACAAGTGTTTCCCAACTGTGGAGACCATTCCACTGACATCCATCCCATACTGCAATAGCCAAACTTTTTTCTTCTCCAATTAAAAAACAAGCTACGTCTAATAATATTTCTTTCTCTTCTTTATCTAGCACATCATAACTTATTTTTAGCCTTTGTTTGATGTCTGCAGGAACTATTCTTGAGATTTTATCTAATGTAGATTCCCAGTATTGCCTGGATTTTTGTCCATATAACTGCCCTCCAAATACCTTGAGAGATAAAGGCAAACCACTACAAACATTTACGAACTTCCTAACCAAAATTTCAAATTCACAAGGTGGGAAGGGCTGCAGGAAAGCATGCCAACAAAAAAGACGCTCAGCATGTAACTCGTTCAATTTGGGCATTTCATATATGGAGGAGACATTCGGTGAGATAAGGACTCCCTTCTCCCGAGTTGTGACAATAACAAAACTACTCGATGCAAGGCTATTGATATCTGGTAAAAGAGAATGCAATTGGTTTTTGTGATCCACGTCATCTATAATGATGAGCACCCGGAGAGATCTCAAGCAATTTGATAAAATTCTTCTGCCGACTTCTACATCAACTACTTCAACTGACAAATGATTGAAACCAAGGTCGTTTAGAAGAAGTTTTTGCTTGTCATGCAGAGCATTTTTGTCTGCTGCATCTCGGACATCAGAAACAAAACTGCACTTATCAAAAGATGAAAACTTTTTATTGTACAATTCTTTTGACAGTGTAGTTTTACCACTGCCACCCATGCCGACGATCCCTATAATTTTTGCATTATGATGGGTGTGGAAAGATTGAAGTGTAGCTTCCCCAAACTTTTGTACAAGTTCATCCATTCCAACTGGATGATCAGCTACCTCTAATGGAACTTTTTTCATAACTCGAAGCGCACAATTCACAATATTCTTTAACAGCCTTCCTTCATCTCTAAAACAATGCAACAATAAAAAAACCATAAACTAAATAAATATTACTAACTGTAATGGTAATTGTAAAATAGGAAATACATAAGCTACAAGATTTTATAATTGACCAAGATTAGATAATATATACCCATTATTATTAACCACAAGCCCAAAATGAAATGAAATGTCATGTAACGCCTTTTTCCACTCCTCTGTGGGATATCTACGCTTCTTTTTAAGTTGGTGAAATGCATCAGCATAGATTCCTTTATCAATATATCGGAGGTCAGAAAGCTGAACATAGTAAAAAATTGGAATGATTTTGGTGTGGGTTTCGAGCATGAAAGACAGCTCATTCAAACACCAAGGGGATTCGACATATTTTTTTGAAAAAATTGCAATGTGAAGGGAGGCAGTAGCCATTGCTTGCCGTATTTCTACAGGTATTACATCGCCAGGCTGAAGGGCTTCTACATCCAGAAAAACGCGCAATCCCATGCGAGAAAGAGTTTGGTAGATGGTGGTGGCTAGTGTGTGTTTCACATCAGGTCCACGGTGATTAATAAAGATGTCGCAGGGTACATTACTTGTAGAGGACGATGCAGGTTGGTCAAAAGGGTTTTCTGGCTCACGTTGGTTTTGCTGAGGAGAAAATCTGAAGTATGAAACGGTGCAGATTTGTTCCAAACATATAGGAATGAATCGACACCATTTTTGCACCAGTCTTCTACCTTCCGTTAGGCAATTCGGATTTTGCCTCGCTGTGGAAGAGGTAGTCGTTCCCATTAAATTGACTTGAGCTGAACCTATCAGAAGCTGAAGAGAGAGAATGAAAAATGTCAGTTGCTTTCGAGTGGGGTTGAAGGCAAAGACAAAGGATAAAGCTTATCAAGACAATTGGATCATCTATTCTGGTCTCTCGCAGTTCTCTTTGAAAAAGATAGATCCCGTGTAGAGATAACATCTCAAAATGGGTACTGAATCAGATCTATTTGGCCAAAATATCAGCCTTCTCCTGACAGCAACCTCAAGCCAAGAAGTCTGAGCAACGCGGGAAAGGAAGGAAAACCTGTGTACAAAACCACGTCCGTCGTGACTATCAAGGACTCATTTCAACGTAGACGTGACACCCACGATTAAAAAACATCAATAATGGAAGACAAATGTTAGTTTAATGGGGTCCACTGTTTCTTTTATCGTGCTTTTCGACCAGAAATTTAAATATGTTTCTTTTTGTTTTTACTTTTATTTTTATTTTTTTAAATTTCATGGAGGGATCGTTTTAGTGGAAGACATGATACCAACGATTAAAAATGAAATTTTATTGATAGATTTTTTTTTGGTTGGGAATCACATTCCAATGTTATATCGATCAATATTGAGGAGTTTAATACAAGTTTATATTATTAAAAAAAATTAATTAAAAATTGGTGAACGCATAAAAAATAAGTCAATAAAAAGTTATACAAAAATATAAGGACAATTAATCAATGAAAGCAACCACAATAAGTGGAGGAAGAGGTGGTAGATCATCAAGGTTATCACCTCACCCCTTCAACCGCTTCTTGGAGGTTGGTCGGTTGTATTAGGTATTGGCTCCCAACCATCCTTATCCTTATCTTTTTCTTTATCTACCTCAACCTCTTGCTTGGAGGGCAATCTAACAAGTGCAAGCCGAAAGAACTTCTCTTGAGGAGATTTAGGTCACCCCTATCCATCAAACATAATTGGGCTAACTAGCAGAGTTAGAAAATGTCATTGAGGGGACTATGATGTCTACTCCAAAAAGGAGTTCTACCATGTTGCTTATAGCCACAGTCCCTTAGGGGCGATCGTCGATGAATAGAGTTAGGGGGAACCTAACGAACAACACACATAGCATTCTCCCAATGATCCAGAATATTTTAGAGGTGCTCCACCTCAAGATGCACTTCTCCGTTTGCACTTGAATCTAAAGCATGACATTAAAAAGAATATTAATTTCGTTAGCAACATATAAATAATCTTCAAGAGTAGCTTGCGAAAAAATAACACCATGTATATTTTTCCATAGCTGAAATAGATTTCGGGCTCAAAAAATTTACCAAATTTGTGTGAATTTTATAGGAATCATGATCAAATTCCCTAAGAGCACCATCTTCTAAATGAACGTTTATGGACAAAAGGCCTTAAAAATGTGCGAATCCAAATCCAAGGGAAACCAAGCATGTTTATAAAACCAAAACACATGCTTGAGCGATTTTGGGTGGTTACAAACTAAGCAGGCAAGATCAGCGAAGCCTATGTGAACTAACTGGGTGCCAATAGGAAATTCATGGTGTAGAATACACAAAAGGAAGTGTACATGTTTAGGCTCAATGATGGCCACCCACATCTACTCAAACCTTCTTTTACAAACTTGTTTAGTGGAATCGACTCTCTACTTAACATTAAGAACTCAATTTGGATGTATTGAGGGGAAAGAAATTGATTACTTAACTAGGGTTCATACCAAATAAAAGGTGTCTCGAAAGGCCATTTCCAATCAATCCACCACCGAGGAGATTCAACACATATTTTGTGAAGGTGCACATCATAAACAAAGTTTTGAATATCCAAGATGGACTCTTGGTCATAGGCCTACAAGTTGAATTGAGCCTTGAAAGCATGCCAAGTAAACCAATCCTTTGTTTATGTACAAAAGAGGTCAGAGATGACCTTGATGCCTTTGCTGAAGAGCCGGAGACTTTTGATCCACCGCAGTAGAGCAAAAGGAACATCATAAAAATTAAACATAGGACACCATCATAGTGAATGGAAGTTTAGAGAAAGCCCATACCTGAAACCTTCTTTGTCCCATCTCAAATGATTTTTGAGTAGTTCTCAGGTCTTTCAAATACTCTTAGAAATAAGCATACCTGTAATAGTCATCAGCATCTAAGTGATTAGAAGGGTCTAAATATTTAGCCCCTTCTAGGATCCCTTTCCCATAGGCTTGCCTTAAGAAATGCAGTTACAAAGCAGGATTTTCCATGCTTCAAGTCCTTGCAAGGCTCAAATGATCCACTTTGAACATAAGGCATGGCCTTGGAATATGGTGTCAAGAAGACCAAGACTACCAAGAGATCTTGGTTTACAACAAATATCCCAAGAAATATAGTGGAAACCTTTGGAATTCTATCTAACTTGGCATAAGCACTTTGGAAGCAGACAATCAATAAGTATGCATGTGAATCCCACACTTTAGAGAAAATTTGAAACCTTCCTACAAGAGAGAGGGCTTAATAAATCCATAAACAATTTTTTTTCTTGACCCATTGAACCACATATCTCCATAGGTTTGAGGGAGTGGCTTGGAAAGCAAAGGGGATGCCCAAAAACTTGAATTATTCTCTTGGTTGAATCCATAGCCACTTATATTGTACGAGCCATTAAGGTATGGGGAAAATATATTTTATGTAGCTTTGGGTTTTCTTTTATTGAATGGAAGGGCCTAGAGCTAGACAAAATATATATGCATTCCATATAACTGGAGAAAAAACTTTCTTCTTCAATAAGGGTGAGGAAGGAAATATCAACAAAGCTCCCATTAACCATATGTTTAGTCGAGTGGGGAAAAAATATACTCTCAACCAAACCTATGAAGTATATTCTACCAAAAGATAATTGAATTCTTTATCGGCCAACGCACATAGGAAGTGGGTAAGAGGACACTCTTGATGAATAGAGTGAAAAGGGATAAATTGTTTGGATTGAACACCATTGATGGCTATACATGTTTTAATGTCTTGAAAAAATATCTTAACAGTAATAAAAAAAATAGAGTCAAAGTTTAAATCCTGAAGTATGGCTAATATGAAAGACTACTCAATTCTATCATAGGCTTTCTCAAAGTCAATTTTAACAAACATGGCTTTTTGTTGAGAATTTTTAGCCCATTCCATTACCTCCCAAACAAAAATGATGTTGTTAAGAATGTATATGTTACAAATAAATCTAGTTTATTCGGGTCGAATGATGAGGGGTGTAAAATCCCTAATGCAAAGAGCAAGAGTCTTGATAATGATCATTTAAGATACGTTAAGAAGGGTCATAGGTCTCTAATTGGTAAAGAGCTCAAGATATCCTAATTTGGGAGTATACATGATATTGCCTTGGTTAATTAGCTTACCGAGAGAATTGGTTTGAATTGATTCATGATACACCCAATGAACAATGTCCCATAACTCTTGATAAAACTCACAAAGGAAATAAATTGATACCATGAGCTTTGTCAATAGCCATTTTCATAGTATGTTATTGAAGCTCTTTGATGGAAAGGGGCCTATCACATGCCATTCTTTTTTCTTCGGTGAGATTTTAAGGCACCACTTGAAGGCATTGAAACATAGCATTCTCTCTATGTGGGTTCATGTATCAAACATCGAAGACCTTGTGATAATGAGAGATAAAGGCTTTCAAGATATCAGGAAGAAGATTAATGTGGGATTTGACTTCCTTGATATCTTTGATGTAGTTTGATACCTACTTGATGCAAATAAAAGTAAAGAACTCTTTTGAATATTTGTTTATGATGTTCAACCAATGCATCCTTGCACTAATTTGAACACCCCTATGATGATGCTCTACAAATTTTGAGTTTATGCCTCCAAATAGAAGCCTACAATTATAGTGTCTCATTGAAAGGAGAGAGCTCCAACTTCCGTGAAATTTGAATGAATTCATAGTGTGGAGCCTTATGAGCATTCTAACATAAATCTATTATTTTTATGCCATGGAAAATACACAAAAAAATAGTTGTATGAATTATGGCAGTTTCATGCCACTCAATCTGTCCAAGAGATCCCTATGGGTGGCACACCAAATTCCAAATTCTAACACTGTGTTAAATTCTAGATTCTATCAATGTGCTTCTTTCTCCAAGTATGAGAAAGATGGAAAATATTAATATAAAAATGTGTCTTGGAGATCCTTGTCAGGGGGAGGAATTCTACTTAATATTTGATAGGAAGTGTGAAGAAGGAATCCAAGAGGGGAGATTAGTATTGTGTTAGTATCATAAAACAAATGAAATAAGCACATTGAATCCTAACACCTCAAGCCTAGATGCTGGGGAGAGTTTAGGTAACAAAAACTAAATGAAAACACAATAAAAACATAAAAGATAACTCTTTTACCTTTCTTGGGAGATCCAAATGGCTTTGTTGAATGGCCTACTCAATTTGTGCATCAAGAAGTCTTTGACAATGGAGGTTGTTTGGTTCCATCTCTCCTTGCCACCTTGGTTTGGTTGTTGTTGCCTGGCTTAAGATTTAAGCATGATAACATTACCTGTATGAGGTTTATGGAGTAAATCCTGCATAATAATTCTACAATATCCAAGCTTAGAAATGAATGGGTATGGCCTTGTATTTATAATCTTAGGAATTAACTCTCACCCAAGGTGAGTTAAGGTTGAGTTGAGACTAATTCCAGTTGAGTTAAAAGTTGTCATGAAATTATGAATTTTAGTTACTACTCATAGTTCTCAAATTAGATATTTTAGGATATTTTGAGATATTTTGACAACTCATAAAATTAATTATGAAAGACTTGATATTTTGATTTTAGAATTTCCATTTTTAGATATTCATTAATTGTAAATGGATAATTCGAATAAGCATTTAATCTTGTTTACTTAATTAATTGATTTTGATTAGTCTTTTTTCTCTTTCAAGATTTGATTAAGTGCCCCACTTAATGGGTCCATAGGTCAAATTAAAATTTGTTGTGTCGTAAGGTGATTGGGGGTGAATCTATGAAATATTATTGTTACATACTGGATAGTACCCCAAATAGGGATGCCTCAATATGACTTTGAGATTTGATGAATGATACACGACCAAATTTAGGACATTCAATGATTTCTAGGCTTAATTTGTAATAATTGGTAGGAATCAGTATGAAGTCTGATCGAAAGCAAGTTGTGGCCAGAATTAGATGTCTATAGGAAGGTGATTATAAAGCAATACATCCATAATAATAACCACATAACGATCAAAATTGTTGGCAAAGGCAAAAGTGTTTTCCTCAATCAGCATTATTTTGTCAAGTCATTTGGCAACTCGATCCTTGCCCTACTAAAGATTAGACCACGTGAAATATAATGAGGTGGAAATGAAGTAGTGATGGTGGTTGGGGTTAAATATCACAAGTTTATTATGCATGTAAATCCATGCATTTATTTCATTGGTGCACCAACACATGGGGAAAATCCCCTCCTTATTTTCATGAGATTCAATTACATCAAAGCCACAACATAGGATATAATTGGCATTAAAGAGGATATCATCTAACCATCATCAAAAAAATTCCCTCTCTATTGCATTATTAGATGCATAAATGTATATAATACTTAGAAGATGGTTTTTGAAATAAAAAAGGGGTGCACACAATCCCATGAGTAGGATCTACTCTCCAATTGATTATTTGAGGCAAAAGAGAGGAATAAAATAAAGTGACAACTCCCCCACATCCCATCTCTTGCTTAGACATATTATAGATGAAACCTGGCCTTATCATTTTGACGGTGGAGGTGAGAGAAAAAATGAAATTTTAACTTCTTGTAGATATTTTTTTAAGTTGGAGAAAAATTAACACATCCTGAAAAGATATACTCATGGGTCATGTTGGTGAGGCCGTGTACATTCCAAGAGTACACAATCAATGATCAACCTCTATTAACATGTTGGTTTCCTCATCAATCTTAGTGAAAGCGAAAAAGTTGTTAACCAAGTAGGATTGATGGTTACCCTTCATGAAATATCCCGATTGTAAACTGCATCAATTTTTTAGCATATTTTCTACCTTTAGGAGGTGGTTAGGGATTGCACTTGTTGTGGTACACTACTTTATATTCAAAAACCACTAGGTTACTAAACACACTTGCATTAATCACCTCTAAATGAGATTGTGATAGTTGAGAGGTTGCCAAATGGCTCAAAAATATTAAAAGTATGGTCGTAGCTTGAATGGTGCACAAACTAGTAGCAATGACACTAGTTGAGTGGTGGGAATTGGATGCTCGATCGCTGCCAAAGAAGCTCATGTGGATTTGTTCAAATTAGCTAGGACTTTACTTGTTGAACATGATGATTTCATGATTTTCTTATTGGACATTGTGGTTCATCTGTCTTTAGGTAGGTGGGTAAGCATTTTTTTCACCTTAAAAGATGTTTTGGGAGGAGGAGTGGGATTGGAGTGAGCCATAAGTGGGCATTCATTAACTTTATGGTATGTATCTTGACCAAAAAAAAATAAGTGTTTGGCGGGTTGATATAAAACACATGATGTGTGATCCTTTTGTCACTACCTTGTATGTCAATAGTTTCCTTAAGATCCTTCAACTGGTCTATTTTAACACAAATGCATTTCTATGGTCGAGGCAAATAAAACTTTTCATGTTCGAACCCTACAAAATGCCCTAAGGGCTTAATTAACTAATTAATAAAACTACAAAAAGCTAAAGGAAGGTTGGGGAATTAAATCTAAACAAATATTTTGAGCTTGGCATCCTCAGAGATGATGAAGTCTCGAGTCTAATGAGGGAACACAACTCATATTTTTTGAATGAACCAAGGCTCGTGAGCCACAATAGCACACATATGATTTGAGTTATTAAACTTAAATGAAAAAGAACCTTTTTGGTTGAGTTTTTAATACCTTGAATCTTAACATCATGAGGGGTATACAAGTGCTATGGACCTATTATTTCAAAGTGCTTTTGACAAGGACTTGATCAAGAAAATAAGTTCCAAAGGTAAGCTGCTCAAAGTAACTGCAATATTTATCAAACTCAGGGCATTCTAACACAACATCAAAATGGTTTTCAAGGGAAGTACCTATACCTCATGGAAGCCTTTGGAAATAAATTTATGTGTTCATTTTAACACCATGTTTTTTCACATCTCTGTTAGAGACCCTTGTAGACAATTCTACAAAACTTGAGGAGGAAGATATTTGAAAGAATACAATTGTTGCCTTACGGGTGGTAATGGGTTAAATATAGTGCAATAACTATGTGCTCTTATTGAAGGAAAAAAATTATGCCATAAGTTATCGGTGGTGTGACCTATGACATGCTAACAAACCTTAGCAAAAATCATTCCCAAAACACCAATCATTGACAAGATTTTTACTGTCAATCTACCTTAACATTACCCTATTTTTAACCACATTATTTTTAAGGATAAACTTTAAACAAACTTATAATAATATAACTTTTACTAAATTAAATAAACAACTAAACAAAATATTTATTTATTTTTTATTAGTTTCATTTATGAATAGTTTTTATCTTAAACACGACATTCATTAATATAAAAATATTACAATTAAAAAAAATGAATCTTGTTGATAAGATTTTCACTTTTAATTAGTATTTTTCCTACTTTTTATTAATTTATCTTTTTAACAATTAACATTAAACAGATTTTTAATGTTATAACTTTTATAAAATCTAATAAATAATTAGGAAAAATATATTTTTTATTTATTAATTTAACCACATAATTTTTTAGTCCAAAATGTGATACCTACAATTATAAAAAATGATAATAAAAAAACAAAATTCTATTGATAAAATAAATTTTCAAACAAAAATTTATGGGTAATATTTGACTTTCGTTGTGGTCCTAATTTTTCTTTTACTTTTCGACCCAAGTGTTTCTCAATATAATCTTGAAAGGATATTTTGATTAATGAAATAAAACGAAAATATTATTAATAGATTTTCAATTTTTTATTTAGATTTATGATTTATAATATTTTTTGGCCAATTTATTTTTGAATTTAATTTTAAAATAAATTTGTTATTAATAAACAAACTTGTAATATATTATTTTGATTTATTATTATTATTATTATTATTATTATTATTATTATTGTTGTTGTTGTTGTTGTTGTTGTTGTTGTTGTTGTTGTTGTTGTTGATTGATTTATTAAACAAGGGATTGATGGGATCTACTTAATAGAAACAAATAATATCTTAATTCCCATAGAGTTAATAAATATAATCATTATTAAGTCAAATTTGTATTTACAATATCATTTAATAAGTGTATTTATTTAGGATTCCCTATTGTAGGTCATTTAGAACTCATCAATATATTCACTACCAAACAAAATTTATAATTATGACATCAATTTATAAATAGATTTAAGGTGTCTTTGTTGGAGATCATTTAACTACTGATGGGATTTAAATATGAGTTGTAATACAAATTTATCCACTTAAATATTATGTTACAACATAAAAAACTTATTTATTATTATTTTTGATAGATGATATGATGGTTGGAGGGCCCTCACCTGATTTATTAACTGAAAAAATAATGTTTATAAAAGAAGTTAAAAACTTGAGATAACAAAAACATCAAGATGAAAAACTTACAAAACGACAGATCTCGAAAGGCACATAACTAGTCATAGCCTAACCACCCCAAAGGGCAACACCAAAAAGAAACGAGTAAAAATAAAAAACAACGAGGACTAACAACTCAACTAGAAACCAATCAAAACCTCCACCTAAATGCCACCATTGCCAGAGGGAAATTCTTCACCAACCACTAGAGCCAATTATTCATCATCCAGTTGATCCATGCCATGTCCTCCAAAGCACATTTCCATACCTGCTCACCATCATTCAAAATACACCTAGATCCACCAACATGTGGAATGATCACCTTCCACCTTTAGACCCTTGCCCTGCCCACTTGTCTCTTCATCAACACGCCCACTACTTGGCATTATTTTCATGGTAGCCAAATGGGCCTACATGTGAGTTGTATCCACCTTACATTAATTTGTTGGACCATCACCCTTTTATGGTGGAGAGACTTGTGGCTACTAGAGAAAATATATGATCAACATTATGAGGTTTTTAATTGTAGTCATCAACCTAGGGGAGTTTCTTTAGTTGGGAGTTTCCACCATTGAAGCCATAGGGACACGCAAGTCACTCAAATCAAGCTTCGATAGAAAACATCCCATCAGGCTAGGGTTTCTTAAGTAATTTTGAATAAATTCTAGATGTTCCACCATTTCAAAATACTTTAGCTCCATCTCATGAAAAGTCCACAGAGGGATTAATATTGCATCATTCTAGGTTGATAAGGGGAGTTGGTGTTGTCCACCCCAAACAATACCCTCCACCACTTCTATCAAGCCAACCTGAAAACTAGGTCAAATGATCCTATTTGCTACCACCATTATTTATTGCTTGTCTTTCAAGACAAAGAGGAGGTTCCCAATGAACATCGATGCCAAATTTATCGTCACCCTATAAATGGTATCCAGGGTAACTTAGATGATTGCTTCCTTAATGTCCTGTAGAACACTTCTAGATTGTATCAAAAAAATTCATTTCAGGGGTGAGTCTGTCACTTGACCACCAAAATCCATTTCCCTCCTGGTAGCTTAACATGCAATAGGGGTTCACTCAATGCCACCTAGAACATGCAATCCATGGTGTTGAAAAATTTGGAAGTTTGATAAGACAAAGGTGAAAGCGTGGAGAAGGGAATAAACCTACAGTGAATGCACCATCCATCGCCCTAGTTCTGAGAAACCACCATTGAGAGAATGTCATGCATGGGGAATGAGCCCACTGATGCCAATTTAAATCCATTGAAAGGTGGCACACTCATCATTGAAGCTATGCCTTCCCACTTTTGTGATCATCAATACATCATACGTTCAAAGCTCCAAATCCTCCAATCATTATCAATAATGATTTTCTCAATTGGTTCCACTCTTTTATTGGCAAGACTATCTGCCATAGAGTTTGCTTCTTCAAAGTAGTGTGAAGCTTCCTAGAAATTATATTTGTCCAATAATCCATAGGCATGACTTAATATATTATTGATATTCCATGATTTGGCTTTCCTATTCCTTAAATCCTAGATAATGCCCTATGAGTCACCTTCAATAATGACTTGTTCAATCTCACATTGTGTCAGGATATCCAAACCCAAGATGAGAGCTTACGCCTCTACAACATTATTAGTACCATCTAACATCATGTCTTAGATGTGGCTTGAATAATTGAAACCACACAATCTTGGATAACATACCCTACTCTAGATGCCCCTGAATTCTCTCTAACAGCCCCATCAAAATTCATTTTGAATAGCCCTAGAGGCAGAGAGATCCACTCTGTTTTACCCTCTCACCTCGAGGTCTTTGAACACACCACCGACCCATTAATGGGAGTCGTCATCGTCATCATCATCATCATCATCATCATCATCATCATCATCATTATCATCACCATCACCATCACCATCACCACCACCATCACCATCACCACCACCACCACCACCATCACCATCATCATCATGATGCCTACTCCATTAATCACAATGTAATAAAATTTTATTTTTGTGAGATTTTTATTTGTATGTCTTAGTCATTACTTAAATGACCTCCATGAATAATCATTATCCAAATGAAATTTTTTCTCATATATATTTGGTAATAATCACAAGACAAGAAGACCCCGTTAACACAACCATTGTAATATCTAAATTTAGTAAAAACTTATATTGTATGGTTCTGGGGTCTTAGAAATGTATATGGTGTGATTATGGAGCTCAAAAAATATAATTTGGGGTTTTACGATTAGGCCATTGTGACCCTTATTTTGGGACTAATTTTATATGTTCATGATTTGTTGACTTTCTCACCTATTATGTGTCTTTTTGCACGTAAACAAGGTTCTAATTTGAATTCGATAAATTTAGAAATGCATAGGTGCATTCGCTAGTTGATTTTGATGAATTTATGGAAGTTTTTGTGTTGACCAAATTTTCATATTTTCATGATTTCTAATAAAAATATGCATCAATTTCTCCTAGCTCAAATTGTGTCAAACAAGGACCAACACAAAATTTAACAAGAAAAACACTCCAATCTTGAAGGTTCTTTCGTCAATGACATAAGTTGTGTCAAAAATAGGCAATTAAATTTTCCACCATATTTTATTTATTTATTGACCTCAAAAAATTATATTTTTAATTACTATATTTTATTTTATTAAATCAAATGTAATATTTACATTTAAACTCAATGACCTTTCAATTATATTAAGAAGTAATGTCTGATTACAATTCAAACATTAAAACATAATAAATATTGAATAATATCATTTAATTTTGTAGGTCTTATCTTACCTATTTTCAATTATCTATTAATTTTGAAAACATTTTTATTTTATTAAAACAATTCTCAAAATGATGTTGATTTGTAAAGGAATGAAATGCCTATAAAAAGGATCCAAATATCTAAAATTTTACAAAATTATTCTATTAAATCAAATGCAATCTAATAACATTTCTACATTTCTAATAAAACATTAGTCTTACAAAATATTACATCCTATTTTACAACTTAAAAAAAAATCGTAACTTCCAGAAGATTTCCCATTTGATAATCTTATTTTATTTTGTAAATAAAATAAAATATCAAAACAAGAGTTGTCAAATGATTTCGTGTCAATGACCCATTGACACGTCAATTTTAGAGTAACACTAGTCGTTGCACATTTCAAAGCCACATTGACAACAACATAAAAAGACCGCTAAAGGCTAAATATGCGATAAATAAGGAGGAGTCAAGGAATATTCCAAAACCGTGTTCAAAATATGCGATAAATCAAGTGGAGGAAACAACGTAAAAAGACCGCATTCAGAAAATGCCAAAGAAGACATGACACCCACAAAAAGATAAATATTGTTCATAAGATTTTTCTTTTCGTCCCTCCTCTCTTTCGGTGATGAGTCATCACATTTGGAGACAAAAGGAATCTTCCTTTTAAGATTTTATTTTCTGTAATGCGTTGTCACATTCGAATAAAATTTAATAATATTTTCACTTTTCCTCCTCAGGGAATAAAATAAAAATTAAAAAGAATATGATAATAATAAGTATGATAGTTTGAAATATGCATGAATCCGAGTGTACTCTGAGCACATTTTTTCTGCTTATGTGAAAATGCGTGAAAGGAAGGAAACCATGCCCATCGGTTCATCAAAGAATCATTTATATCTAAGATGTGATGCACGATTATAAAATATGAATTTTAATGGAAGAGGAGGAGGTGGGTTGTCAGGGTTGTCACTTCCAACCTCTCAACGGCTTCTAGGAGGTTGGTCAGTTGTATTAGGTATTGAGTCTCATTCATCTTTATTTTTATCCTTTTTTTTATTTTCCCCAACCCTCTGTTTAGAGAAAAATATAACAAGTGCAACCCGAGGAACTTCCCTCAGGGAGATTTAGGCCATCCATGTCCATCAAATGTAATTGGGATAACTAGTAGGAGTGAGAAAATGTCGTTGAGAGGAGCCACTGCAATGTCTACTCTAAAAGGGAGTTCTACCATGTTACTTATAGCCACAATCCCTTAGGGGTGATTGTTGATGAATAGAGTCAAGGGGAACTTGGCTAACAATACATAGGGCATTCCCCCAATGATCCAAAAAATTCTAGAGGTGCTCAACCTCAAGACACACTTCTTCGCTTGCACTTGAATCTAAAGCATGACATTAAAAAAACATTAATTCTATTAACAGTAGATAAACAATCTTTAAGAGTAGTTTGCGAAAAAATAACATCATGTATATTTTTCCATTGCTGAAATAGATTTCGAGATCAAAAAATATACCAAATTGTGTGAACTTTATAGGAATCATGATCAAATTTCCTTAGAGCACCATCTTCTAAATGAAAGTTTATGGATGAAAGGGCTAAAAAATGTGTGAATCCAAATCCAAGGGCAACCAAGCATGTTTGTAAAACCAAAAATGTGCTTGAACAATTTTGGCTAGTTACAAACTAAGTAGGCAAGATTAGCCAAGCCTATGTGAACTAACTGGGTGCCAATAGGAAGTCCATGGTGTAGAATACACGAAAAAAAGTATACATGTTTAGGCTCAATGATGGCTGCCCACATCTACTCAAACCTTCTTTTCTAGACTTGTTCAGTGGAATCGACTCTCCACTTGGCATTAAGAGCTCAATTTGGATGTGTTTAAGGGAAAGAAATTGATTACTTCACTAGGGTTCATACCAAAGTAAAGGTGTCTCAAAAGGCTCTTTCCAATCAATCCACCACCTAGAAGGAGATTAAACACATATTTTATGAAGGTGCACATCATAAACAAGTTTTGAATTTCCAAGATTTAATCTTGGTGATAGGCCTGCAAGTTGAATTGAGCCTTGAAAGCATGCCAAGTAATCCAATCCCTTCCTTATTTACAAAAGAGGTCACAAATGACCTTGATGCCTTTGCTGAAGAGCTAGAGGATTTTGATCCACCACACTAGAGCAAAAGGAACTTCATAAAAATTAAGCATAAGAGACCATCATAGTGAGTGGAAGTTTAGAGAGAGGGCCCATACTTGAAACCTTCTTTGTCCCATCTCAAATGCTTTTTGAGTAGTTCTCAGGACTTCTAAACACTCTTAGAAACAAGCGTGCCCATAGTAGTCATCGACACCTAAGTCATTATAATGGTCTAAATATTTAACCCCTTCCAGGCTCCCTTTCCCATAGGCTTGCCTTAAGAGATGCAGTTACGAAGCAAGATTTTTCATGCTTTAAGCCTTTTTAAGGTTCGAATGATCCACTTTGCACACAAAGCATGGCATTTAAATATGGTGTCAAGAAGACCAAGACTACCAAGGGATCTTGGTTTACAACAAATATCCCAAGAAACCTAGTGGAAACCTTTGGATTTATATCTAGCTTCGCATAAACGCTTTGGAAGCAGACAAACAAGACAAGTAAAAAGCATACATGCAAAACCCACACTTTATAGAAAATTTGAAACCTCCTACAAGAGAGAGGGGTTAATAAATCCATAAACAATTTTTTTTCTTGACCCATTGAACCACATATCCCCATAGGTTTGAGAGAGTGGCTTGAAAATCAAAGGGGATGCCCCAAAAATTTAATTGTTCTCTTGGTTGAATCCATAGCCACTTATATTATACAAGCCATTGAGGTATGGTGGAAATATATTTTATAAAGCATTGGGTTTTCTTATATTGAATGGAAGGGCATAAAACTAAATTGTGTGTGTGTGTGTGTGTGTGTGTGTGTGTGTGTGTGTGTGTGTGTGTGTGTGTGTGTGTGTGTGTGTGTGTGTGTGTGTGTGTGTGTGTATATATATATATACATATATATATATATATATATATATATATATATATATATATATATATATATATATATATATATATATATATATATATATATATATATATATATATACACACACACACACATATATGTAACACACACACACACACACACACACACACACACACACACACACACACACACACACACACAATTTAGTTTTATGCCCTTCCATTCAATATAAGAAAATCCAATGCTACACACACACACACATATGTGTGCGTGTGTGTGTGTGTGTGTGTGTATATATACATACATATATGTATGTATATATATATATATATATATATATATATATATATATATATATATATATATATATATATATATATATATATATATACATATATACATACATACATATATGTATATATATATATATATACATACATATATATATATATATATATACATATATATATATATACATACATACATATATATATATATATATATGTATGTATATATATTCCATAGAACTGCAGACAAAACTTTCTTCTTCAACAAGGGTGAGGAAGGAAATATCAACAAAGTTCCATTAATCATCTGTTTAGGTGAGAGGGGAAGAAAGATACCCTTAACCAAACCTATGAAGTATATCCTACCAGAAGATAATTGTATTCTTTATTAGTCAACACATATAAGAAGTTGGAAAGAGGACACTCTTGATAAATAGAGTCAAAAAGGACAAATTATTTGGATTGAACACCATTGATGGCTATACATGCTCAGATGTCTTGAAAAAATATTTTAACAGTACTAACAAAATTAGAGTCAAAGTTTAAATCATGAAGTATTAATATGAAAGGCCACTCAATTTTATCATAGGTTTTCTCAAAGTCATTTTTTAAAAATAAGGCTTGTGTTGAGATTTTCTAGCCCATTACATTCCCTCCCAGACAATAATGATGTTGTTAAGAATGTATATGTTACAAATAAATCTAGTTTGTTCAAGCTGAATTATGAGTGATGTAAAATCCCTGATCCAGAGAACAAGAGTCCTGATAGTGATCTTTTAGGATACGTTAATAAGGGTGATAAGTCTCCAATTGGTAATGAGCTTAAGATATCATAATTTGGGAATATACATGATATTGCCTTGGTTGATTAGCTTATCGAGAGAATTGGATTGAATGGATTCATGATACACCCAATGAACAATGTCCCATAACTCTTGATAAAACTCATAGGGAAATCAATTTGTACTTGAAGCTTTATCAATAGCCATTTGCATAGTAAACTATTAAAGCTCATCGATGGAAAGGGGCCTATCACATGCCACTCTTTTTTCTTTGGTGAGATTACAAGGCACCACCTAAAGGCATTTAGACATAGCATGCTCTTTATGTGGGTTCATGCATTGAGCATCAAAGACCTTGTGATAATGAGAGACAATGGCTTTCAAGATATCAGGATGATGATTAATGTGGGATTCAACTTCCTTGATAGCTTTGATGTAGTTTGATGCCTACTTGATGCAGGGAAGAGTAAAGAAATATTTTGAACCTTTGTCTATGATCTTCAACCAATGCATCCTCACACTAATTTGAGCATACCTATCTTGATGATGCTTTAAAAAAATTTAGCTTATGCCTCCACATAAAATCCTAAAATTATTGCTTCTCATTGAAAGAAGAGAGCTCCAAATTCTATGAAATTTGAATGAATTCATGGTGTGGATCCTTATGAGAATTATAACAAAAATATATTACTTTGATGCCATGAAAAATACAATAAAAATTGGTTTTATGGCTTATGGTAGTTTCACACCACTCAATCCATTCAAGAGATCCCTATGGGTGGCAAACCAAATTCCAAATTCTAACAATGTGTTAAATTCTAGATTCTAACAATGTGCCTCTTTGTCTGTAAATGAGAAAGATGGAAAAGATAAAGATAAAAATGTGTCTTGGAGATCCTTCATGGCGGGGGGGGGGGGGGGGGGGGGTGTATGGTTGGGGAGGGTGGAATTCCACTTAATATTTGATAGGAAGATGATCAGAAAGCAAGACATACAGAATGACAACCACATGACGATCAAAATTATTGGCAAAGGCAAAAGTGTTTTGCTCAATCAACATGGATTTGTCAAGTCATTTGGCAACTCGATTATTGCCTTACAAGAGATTAGACCACGTGAAACATAATGAGATGGTAGTGAAGCAATGATGGTGGCTGGGGTCAAATATCACAAGTTTATTATGCATGTAAAGCCACACATTTATTTCATTGGTACACCAACACATGGGGAGAAGCCCCTCCTTATTTTCATGAGATTCAATCATACCAAAGTTTCCACTAGGATATAATTAACATTAAGGATGAAATCGGCTAACCATTATCAAAAAGATTCCCACTTTATTGCATTATCAGATGAATAAATGTATACAATGCCAAGAAGATGGTTGTTGAAATAAAAAATGGGTGCACACAATCCCATGAGTAGGATATGTTCTCCAATTGAAATTTTAAGGTGAAAGAGAGGGATAAAATAAAGTGAAAACTCCCCCACATCCCATCTCATGCTTAGACATTTGATAGATGACACATAGCCTTATCATTTTGATGGTGGAGGTGAGAGAAAATTTTGAGATTTTAACTTTTTATAGACATTTTTTTTTAATCTGGAGAAAAAATAACACATATCTTGAAAAAATATACTTGTGGGTCATGTTGGTGAGGCCATGCACATTCCAAGAGTACATAATCAGTGATCAACCTTTGTTAACATGTTGGTTTCCCCATTAATCTTAGTGAAAGTGAAAAAGTTGTTATCCAAGTAGGATGATGGTTACCCTTCATGAAATATCCCAATTACAAACTATGTCATTTTTCTTGAGCATATCTTCAACCTTCAAGAGGTGTTTAGGGATTGTGTGTTAAGTTGTGGAGCTAAAAGCTTCACTGTTATGCAAATGGTGGAGGTTGTTGAGTTACAGAGTAACCGACATTGGTCAGGCCAACCGACGTCAGTCATCTTCAACTACACAGTAACCGGCATTGGTTAGTAGTCAGTCGACATCGGTCAGACAGGAAACAACGTCGGTCACCTGTGTGTTTCCAAAACTGGTCTAATTTTAGACGGACAGTTAGTTTGCATGTAAAGACTAATTTTAGTCTTGAGTCTGTGTTTCTAATTATTATTTGTTTGGGGTTCTATTTAAGAGACCCATGGGACTGTATTGTAATCAAGGACTAAAGACTAAAGTATTAGATCCTTCAAGTGTAAGATCTAGAGGGTCTGCAAGAGTGCAAGACTAGGAAGATCTATAGGTAAGCAAGGTCAGTTGATATGTGGGGTAGCAAGATCAAGAAGATCTGCGGGTGTGTGTGTGTGTGTGCAAGGTCAGTTAGATCTACGGGGTAGCAAGATCAAGGAGATCTACAACACGACAAGGAGCAAGGTCAATTAGATCTGCAAGGTACAAGATCAAGAAGATCTGTTGTGTGTATGTAAGGTAGGCAAAGCAACCATTGAGTTGATTGTCACCGACGGGTTACTAATAGTAGGTAACAACAACCATTGGGTTGATTGTCATTGACTGGTGGAGGGAACAACTCTGTGTTTGAGTTGGTTTGTAATTGATTGAGAGAGAGAACTCTTGAGGGAGAATTACTGTACACCCAAGAGGTGTGGGAAGAGTGTGATTTCTTCATTGTATTTCCTTCTGGAAGAGTGTTAATAAAGATTGTATTGTTTCTTGGATCTCATATTCTGTGTTGTTTCTAATTTCTAGTTACTTATTACTTCTGGTTTAATTTTTGTGTTTAGTTGCTTATACAAAGGTAATCAATTGTATGGTATCAGAGCTGTGTGTGTAGATCCTGACAAGTGGTATCAGAGCTTGGTTCACTGACAAGTGGTATCAGAGCCTAGTTCAGAGCGGGTTAGTGTTTGTTGATTATAGGTTCACTCTCAGGGGTTTCTGTTTGAGTGGGAGTAAAGCAATGGTAGAAGAAAGTAAACTAAAAATAGAGAAATTCAATGGCAAGAATTATCAATTATGGAGGATGCAGATAGAAGATTATCTGTATCAGAAAGCTCTGTACTTACCGTTGGGTGGAGTTTCAAGTAAGCCCACAGATATGAAAGATGAAGAATGGAAGTTTCTTGATCGAAAGGCTTTGGGATCTATAAGGTTGAGCTTGGCATCGTCTGTGATTTCCAACTTATCACAGGTAAAGACAACGATAGAGTTAATGGAATCTTTGGCAAATTTATATGAAAAACCGTCAGCTTTGAATAAGGTATTTCTTATGAAGCAATTATTTAATTTGCAAATACAGGAAGGTGGATCAGTACATAGTCATCGTAGTGATTTCCATGGATTAGTAAATCAGTTAATTTCAATCAATATAGATTTTGATGATGAAATTAAGGCTCTCTTAATCTTATGCTCTTTACCTGAAAGTTGGGATAGTTTGGTAATGGCAGTTAGTAATACTGCATCTGCTTCAAATATCTTGAAAGTTGATGATGTTGTTAGTGTAATCTTGAATGAATAAATTCGCAAGAAAAGCACAAGAAAAACATCAGGTAATGCTTTAAGTGTTGAAATCAGGGGAAAGCAAAGAGAGAAAAGCAAGCAAGGGAAATCAAGGTCAAAGATAGACAAGAGATCCAAATCCAGAAATGGAGGTATAACCTGCTAGAATTGTGGAAAGAAAGGGCATGTAAAGAAAGATTGTTGGTTGGTAGAAGATCAGCATGAAGGAAATAAAGAAGCAAATGATGCAGGTATTGTTGCACATGATGCTCTTATATGTTCCTTGGATAAAGTAGAATCTTGGGTTTTAAATTCTAGTGCCTCTTTCCATGCAACCCCAAATAGAGAATTTTTTCATGATTATGTCCATGGAGACTTTGGAAAAATTTATTTAGGGGATGGTGAGCCTTGTCAAATGGTTGGCAAAGGGGAAGTGCAGCTGAAATTGTAGAATGGCAACACATGGGTGTTGAAGGATGTCATGCATGTCCCAGTCCTGAAGTGGAATTTGATTTATGTAGGAAAGTTGGGTGATGAGGGTTGCACAGTAACTCTCACAGTGGAATCTTGGAAAGTTTCCAAGGGTGCACTTATTTTATCAAGGGGTAAGAAAGTAGGTACACTTTATCTATCTACTTGTATTACTGATTCTCCTTCTATTTTATCTACTTCAGATGTAGATGCAAATATGTGGCTCTGTAGGCTTGGTCACATGAGTGAGAAGGGAATGCATGTTCTTAAGTCAAATGTTAAGAACTAGAAAGCCTTGATTTTCAAGGAGAAGGTGATGGACAGAGATCAACTCAAGAGGTTGAATAATTCTAAGCAGGGAAATGTTGATTTGGACAAGGTTATGATCCAAAATGAGCTCGTGGGTAAAAATCATCACTCACAAGAAAACACAGAGACCAATGTCGGTCAGGAAACTGACGTCAATGATCAGGTAGGAATTGACATCAGTTTGGTGGAGACCAAATTCGGTGATGTCAGGCAGGTGGAAACTAATGTTGGTTAGGTAAGAACTGACATCAGTCAGGTCGGTCACATGGAACTGACATCGATCAGGAGTAGACTGAGAGATGATCGAGATCGGTCACTGTTAAAATAAAATTTGGGTGGACAGCAAGCTGTCAATGAGTCTCAAATGCCCATGAGGAGGACTAAAAGGGTAAGTAAGCCTCAAATTCATTATTCCCCTTCTTTATACTAGTTTTTGCTCACTGATGGTCGAGAACCAGGAAGTTTTGAAGAGGCAATGCAGGTAGAATCCAAGAAAGAGTGGGAGCATGGCATGAATGAGAAAATTGATTCCTTGGAAGAGAACCAAACGTGGGATTTGGTAGAGTTGCCAGCCAAAAATAAAGCACTAAAATACGAATGGATTCACAGGTTAAAGAAAGGAGAGAATGGACAGGTGAGATAGAAGGCCAGGTTATATGGTCTTGAGTAAGCTCGAGGACAGTGGTATTTGAGGTTTGACAAGTTTATGACAAAGCATGGCTTTAGTCAATGTCAATGTGACCATTGTGTTTATTTTACCAAGTTGGAGAATAGTAGCTACATTATCCTGTTACTGTATGTAGTGTATATGCTTGTTACAGGGTCACACATGCAGGGAATTGCTGAGCTAAAGGTAAAATTAGCTCAAACATTTGCCAAGAAGGATTTAGGAGGAGCAAAGAAAATCCTTGGCATGAGTATTTCTAGAGACAGAAAAAATCACAGGTTGATTTTGTCTCAAGAGGATTATGTGAATAAGGTAGTGGAGAGGTTTGATATGCAAGATGCAAAACCGGTAAGCACACCTATGGTTGGATAGTTCAAGCTGAGCTATGAATAATGTCATGAATCACATAATGAGGTTGAGTACATGTGTACTAGACCTGATATTACCCAAGTAGTGGGAGTTGTCAGCAATTTTATGGCCAATCCAAAAAATAAGTACTGGAAAGCAGTTCAGTGGATTCTCAGATATCTGAGAGGGACCAACAGCATGTATTTATGCTATGCAGGGTTAAGCATTTCTCTACATGGGTATGTAGATTCAGATATGGCAGGTGACTTGGATGGTAGGAGAAGCACCACAAGATATGTGTTCACTGTTGGTGGTACGACGATTAGCTAGATTTCAAAGTTGCAGAAGGTTGTTGCAGTCACAGAGGCTAGCAAGGAAATGATATGGATGACTTGGTTCATGGAAGAGTTGGGAAAGGAGCAAGAGAGTTGCAGATTGTACAGTGATAGTCAAAGAGAAATTCATTTGGCAAAGAATTCAGCCTTTCATTCAAGAACCAGATATATATAGCTTAGGTACCACTTCATTAGACAGGTATTGGAAGATGGACAGTTGAAGCTGGAAAAGATCCATACGGATAGGAACCCTGCAAGTATGTTAACAAATCTAAGAATAAAGGAGAAGTTGAATCTTCATTCAACTTTTGTTGGTCTTCAAGATTGAACTTGAAGAGGGATACAAGTTAGAAACAAATTAGAGGATGTACAAGTATAGGTACAGGTGAAGCTGTTTATCTCCAAGTGGGAGATTGTTAAGTTGTGGAGCTAAAAGCTTCACTGTTATGCAAATGGTGGAGGTTGTTGATTTATAAAGTAATCGACATCAGTCAGGCCAATGGACGTCAGTCATCTTCAACTACATAGTAACCAGCATCGATTAATAGTCGGTTGGCATCGGTCAGATAGGAACCGACATCAGTTACCTGTGTGTTTCCAAGACTGGTCTAATTTTAGACGAACAGTTAGTTTGCATGTAAAGACTAATTTTAGTCTTGAGTCTACGTTTCTAATTATTATTTGTTTGGGGTTATATTTAAGAGACCCATGGGGATGTATTGTAATCAAGGACTAAGGACTAAAGGATTAGATCCTTCAAGTGTAAGATCTAGAGGGTTTGCAAGAGTGCAAGACCAAGAAGATCTACAGGTAAGCAAGGTCAGTTGATATGTGGGGTAGCAAGATCGAGAAGATCTACGGATGTGTGTGTGCAAGGTCAGTTAGATTTGTCGGGTAGCAAGATCAAGGAGATCTACAACACAACAAGGAGCAAGGTCAATTAGATCTTCAAGGTGCAAGATCAAGAAGATCTGTTGTGTGTATGTAAGGTAGGCAAAGCAACCATTGAGTTGATTGTCACTGGCAGGTTACTGGTAGTAGGCAACAACAACCATTGGGTTGATTGTCACTGACTGGTGGAGGGAACAACTCTGTGTTTGAGTTGGTTTGTAATTGATTGAGAGAGAGAACTCTTGAGGGAGAATTACTGTACACCCAAGAAGTGTGGGAAGAGTGTGATTTCTTCATTGTATTTCCTTCTCGAAGAGTGTTAATACAGATTGTATTGTTTCTCGGATCTCATATTCTGTGTTGTTTCTGATTTCTAGTTACTTATTACTTCTAGTTTAATTTATGTGTTTAGTTGCTTATACAAAGGTAATCAATTATATGGTATCAGAGTTGTGTGTGTAGATCCTGACAAGTGGTATCAGAGCTTGGTTCACTGACAAGTGGTATCAGAGCCTGGTTTAGAGCGGGTTAATGTTTTTTTATTACAGTTTCACTCTCAGGGGTTTCTATTTGAGTGGGAGTAAAGCAATGGCAGAAAAAATTACACTAAGAATGGAGAAATTCAATGGCAAGAATTATCAATTATGGAGGATGCAGATAGAAGATTATCTGTATCAGAAAGCTTTGTACTTACCGTTGGGTGGAGTTTTAAGTAAGTCCACAGATATGAAAGATGAAGAATGGAAGGTTCTTAATCGAAAGGCTTTGGGATTATAAGGTTGAGCCTGGCATCGTCTGTGATTTCCAACTTATCACAGGTAAAGACAACGATAGAGTTAATGGAATCTTTGGCAAATTTATATGAAAAACCCTCAGCTTCGAATAAGGTATTTCTTATGAAGCAATTATTTAATTTGCAAATGCAGGAAGGTGGATCGGTACATAGTCATCTTAGTGATTTCCATGGATTAGTAAATCAATTAATTTCAGTCAATATAGATTTTGATGATGAAGTTAAGGCTCTCTTAATCTTATGCTCTTTACCTGAAAGTTGGGATAGTTTGGTAATGGCAGTTAGTAATACTGCGTCTACTTCAAATATCTTGAAAGTTGATGATGTTGTTAGTGTAATCTTGAATGAAGAAATTCACAAAAAAAGCATAGGGGAAACATCAGGTAATGCTTTAAGTGTTGAAAGTAGGGGAAAGCAAAGAGAGAAGAGCAAGCAAGGGAAATCAAGGTCAAAGATAGACAGGAGATCCAAATCTAGAAATGGAGGTATAACCTGCTGGAATTGTGGAAAGAAAGGGCATGTAAAGAAAGATTGTTGATTGGTAGAAGATCAGCATGAAGGAAATAAAGAAGCAAATGATGCAGGTATTGTTGCACAGGATGCTCTTATATGTTCCTTGGATAAAGTAGAATCTTGGGTTTTAGATTCTGGTGCCTCTTTCCATGCAACCCCAAATAGAGAATTTTTTCATGATTATGTCCATGGAGACTTTGGAAAAATTTATTTAGGGGATGGTGAGCCTTGTCAAATGGTTGGCAAAGGGGAAGTGCAGCTAAAATTGTAGAATGGCAACACATGGGTGTTGAAGGATGTCATGCATGTCCCAGTCCTGAAGTAGAATTTGATTTCTATAGGAAAGTTGGGTGATGAGGGTTGAACAGTAACTCTCACAGCGAAATCTTGGAAAGTTTCCAAGGGTGCACTTGTTTTATCAAGGGGTAAGAAAGTAGGTACACTTTATCTATCTACTTGTATTACTGATTCTCCTTTTATTTTATCTACTTCAGATGTAGATGCAAAGATGTGGCTCTGTAGGCTTGGTCACATGAGTGAGAAGGGAATGCATGTTCTTAAGTCAAATGTTAAGAACTGGAAAGCCTTGGTTTTCAAGGAGAAGGTGATGAACAGAGATCAGCTCAAGAGGCTGAATAATTCTGAGTAGGGTAATGTTGATTTGGACAAGGTTATGATCCAAAATGAGCTCGCGGGTAAAAATCATCACTCAAAGGAAAACACAGAGACCGTCGTCAGTCAAGAGACCGACGTCGGTGATCAGGCAGGAACCGACGTCGGTCCGGTGGAGACCAAGTTCGGTGATGTCAGGCAGATGGAAACTGACGTCAATCAGGTAAGAATCGACGTGGGTCAGGTCGGTCACATGGAACCGACATCGGTCGGGTGTAGACTGAGAGATGACAGAGATCAGTCATTGTTTGAACAAAATTTGGGTAGACAGCAAGCTGTCAATGAGTCTCAAATGCCCATGAGGAGGACTAAAAGGGTAAATAAGCCTCAAATTCATTATTCCCCTTCTTTATACTAATTTTTGCTCACTGATGGTCAAGAACCAAGAAGTTTTGAAGAGGCAATGCAGGTAGAATCTAGGAAACAGTGGGAGCATGGCATGAATGAGGAAATTGATTCCTTGGAAGAGAACCAAACATGGGATTTGGTAGAGTTGCTAGCCAGAAAGAAAGCACTAAAAGACGAATGGATTCACAGGTTAAAGAAAGGAGAGAATGGACAGGTGAGACAGAAGGCCAGGTTATATGGTCTTGAGCAAGCTCCAAGACAGTGGTATTTGAGGTTTGATAGGTTTATGATAAATCATGGCTTTAGTCAATGTCAATGTGACCATTGTGTTTATTTTACCAGGTTGGATAATAGTAGCTACATTATCCTATTACTGTATGTAGTGTATATGCTTGTCACAGGATCACACATGCAGGGAATTGTTGAGCTAAAGGTAAAATTAGCTTAGACATTTGCCAGGAAGGATTTAGGAGGAGCAAAGAAAATCCTTGGCATGAGTATTTCTAGAGATAGGGAAAATCATAGGTTGATTTTGTCTCAAGAGGATTATGTGAATAAGGTAGTGGAGAGGTTTGATATGCAGGATGCAAAACCAGTAAGCACACCTATGGTTGGACAGTTCAAGTTGAGCTATGAACAGTGTCATGAGTCACATAATGAGGTTGAGTACATGTGTCCTAGACCTGATATTACCCAAGCAGTGGAAGTTGTCAGCAAGTTTGTGGCCAATCCAGGAAAGAAGCACTGGAAAGCAGTTCAGTGGATTCTCAGATATCTGAGAGGGACCAGCAGTAGGTATTTATGCTATGTAGGGTCAAGCATTTCTCTACATGGATATGTAGATTCGGATATGGCAGGTGACTTGGATGGCAGGAGAAGCACCACAAGATATGTGTTCACTATTGATGGTACGACGATTAGCTGGATTTCAAAGTTGCAGAAGGTTGTTGCAGTCACAGAGGCTAGGAAGGAAATGATATAGATGACTTGGTTCATGGAAGAGTTGGGAAAGGAGCAAGAGAGTTGCAAATTATATAGTGATATTTAAAGAGCAATTCATTTGGCAAAGGATTCAGCCTTTCATTTAAGAACCAGATATATACAACTTAGGTACCACTTCATTAGACAGGCATTGGAGGATGGACAGTTGAAGCTGGAAAAGATCCATACGGATAGGAACCCTGCAGGTATGTTAACAAAGCTAGGAACAAAGGAGAAGTTGAATCTTCATTCAACTTTTTTTGGTTTTCAAGATTGAACTTGAAGAGGGATACAAGCTAGAAACAAATTAGAGGATGTACAGGTACAGGTATAGGTACAGTTGTTTATCTCCAAGTGGGAGATTGTTAAGTTGTGGAGCTAAAAGCTTCACTATTATGCAAATGGTGGAGGTCACTGAGTTACAGAGTAACCGACATCGGTCAGGCCAACCGACGTCGGTCATCTTCAGCTACATAGTAACCGGCATTAGTTAGTTGTCAGTCAGCATCAGTCAGACAGGAACCGACGTCGGTCACCTGTGTGTTTCCAGAACTGGTCTAATTTTAGACGGACAGTTAGTTTGCATGTAAAAACTAATTTTAGTCTTGAGTCTGCGTTTCTAATTATTGTTTATTTGGGGTTCTATTTAAGAGACCCATGGGGATGTATTGTAATCAAGGACTAAGGAATAAAGGATTAGATCCTTCAAGTGTAAGATCTAAAGGGTCTGCAAGAGTGCAAGACTGGGAAGATCTACAGGTAAGCAAGGTCAATTGATCTGCGGGGTAGCAAGATCAAGAAGATCTGCGGGTGTGTGTGTGCAAGGTCAGTTAGATATGTGGGATAGCAAGATCAAGGAGATCTACAACACAACAAGGAGCAAGGTCAATTAGATTTGCAAGGTGCAAGATCAAGAAGATCTACTGTGTGTATGTAAGGTATGCAAAACAACCATTGAGTTGATTGTCACTGGCGGGTTACTGGTAGTAGGCAACAACAACCATTGGGTTGATTGTCACTGACTGGTGGAGGGAACAACTCTGTGTTTGAGTTGGTTTGTAATTGATTGAGAGAGAGAACTCTTGATGAAGAATTATTGTACACCAAAGAGGTGTGGAAAGAGTGTGATTTCTTCATTGTATTTCCTTCTGGAAGAGTGTTAATATAGATTGTATTATTTCTCAGATCTCATATTCTGTGTTGTTTCTGATTTCTAGTTACTTATTACTTCTAGTTTAATTTCCATGTTTAGTTGCTTATACAAAGGTAATCAATTGTATGGTATCAGAGCTGTGTGTGTAGAGCCTGACAAGTGGTATCAGAGCTTGGTTCACTGACATTGTGCTTATTACGGTACACTATTTTATGTTCAAGCACCATTAGGTTACTGAATGTACCTTGGTTAATCACCTATAAATGAGATTGTGATAGTTGGGAGGATGTCAAATGGATCAATAATATTAAAAGTATGGTTTCAACTTGAATGGTGCACAAATTATTGGTAATGACACCGGTTGAGTGGTGGGAATCGAATGCCTGGTCATTGTCAAAAAACCTTATGTGGGTTTGTTCGCATTAGCTAGGACTTTAATTATTGAACATGATGATATTATGATTTTATTGTTTGACACTATGGTCTATTTATCTTTGGGTGGGTAGGCATTTTTTTCACCTTGAAATATGTTTTGGGAGGAGGAGTGGACTTAGACCGAGCCATAAGCGAGCATTCATTAATTTTATGGTATGTATCTTGACAACAAAAATAAATGTTTGGCGAGTTGATACAAAGCACATTATGTGTGATCCTTTTGTCATTGCCTTGGATGTCAATGATTTCCTTAAGATCCTTCAACTAGCCTATTTTAACACACATGCATTTCTATGGTCGAGGTGCATAGAAATTTTCATGTTCAAACCCTATAAAATGCCCTAAGGGCTTAATCAACTAATCAACAAAACTATAAAAAGGTAGAGAAATGCTGGGGAATTGAACTCAAATAAATATTTTGAGCTTGCCATGCTCAGAGATGATGAAGTCTCATGTCTAGTGAGAGAACAAAACTAATATTTTTTGAATGAACTAAGGCCCATAAGCCACAATAACACACTAGTGATTTGGGTTATTAAACTTAAACAAAAAAAGACTTTCATTAGGTTTTGAATGCCTTGAGCTTTACATCATGAGGGTGTCCAAGTGATATGCACCTAGGATTTTGAAGTACTTTTAACAAGGACTTGATCGAGAAAATAAGCTACAAAGGTAAATTGCTCAAAATAATTGCAATATTTATCAAACTCAGGGTATTCTAACACAACACTAGGGGGGATTTCAAGGGAAGTACATATACCTCATGGAAGGATTTGGAAACAAATTTATGTGTTTGTTTCAACACTATTTTTTTCACATCTCTGTCAGAGATCCATGTAGAAAATTATGCAAGACTAAGGAGGAAGATATTTAAAGGAATACAATCGTTGCCCTATGGGTGGTAATGGGTTAGATGCAATGCAATAACTATGTGCTCTTATTGAAATAAAAAAATTATGCCATAAATTAATGACGGTGTGACCTAAGACATGATAACAAACCTTAGCAGAACTCCTTCCTAAAATACCAATCATTGATAAGATTTTCACTTTCAATCAAGTCCCTAACATTACTCTATTTTTAACAAAATTATTTCTAAGGATAAACTTTAAACAAACTTATAATAATATAACTTTTGCTAAATTAAATAAACAACCAAACAAAATATTTATTTATTTTTTATTAGAGTCATTTATGAATGTTTTTAATCTTAGATGCGACACCCAAATTGAAAAAAAAATGGAATTTTGTTGATAAAATTTTCACTTTTAATTAGTGTTTTTCCTATTTTTTTATTAAATTATTTTTCAACAATTAACATTAAACAAATTTATAATGCTATAAATTTTATAAAATCTAATAAATAATTAGGGAAGATATATTTTTTATTTATTAGTTTTAACAACTAATTTTTTAGTCCAAAATATGATACTTTTAACAACTAATTTTATTAATAGGATAATTTTTTAAATAAAAATTTATGAGTAAGATTTGACTTTAAATCTGCTCCTAATGTTTTTCTTACTTTTTGACCCATGTGTTTCTCAATATAATGTTTAAAAGATCTTTTTATTAATAAAATAAAAGCAAAATATTACTGATAGCTTTTCACTTTCAATTTAAGTCCACTATTTATCATAGGTCAAGTTATTTCTCAACTTAATTTTTAAATAAAATTATTATCAATAAACAAGCTCATGATATACTATTTTGGATCTATTATTATTATTGATGGATTTATTAAATAAGGAATTGGTGGGTTCTGACTTATTAGAAACAAATAATGTTTTAATTTTCATAGAGTTAATAAACATATTCACTATTAAGTCAAATTTGTATCTACAACATCATTTAATAAGTGTATTTACTTAGGTGTCCTTGTTATAGGTCACTTAGAGCTCATCAACATATTCATTATCAAAAAAAATTTATAATTACGACATTAATTTATAAGTAGATTTAAGGTGTCTTTGTTGGAGATCATTTAACTATTAATGGGAATTAAACATGAGTTATTACAATACAAATGTATCCACTTAATCATTATGTTACAACACAAGAAACTTATTTATTGTTATTTTTTGATAGATGATATGAGGGTTGGGGGTCCCTCACCTAATTTAGTAATTGAAAAAATAGTGTTTACAAAAAAAGGGTAAAACCTGAGATAATGAGAACACCAAGAAGAAAAACCTATAGAAAGACAAGCTTCAAAAGTCACATAACCAGTCATAACCTAACTACCCTAAAGGACAACACCAAAAAGAAATGAGCAAAAATAAAAAACAACAAGAACTAACAACCCAACTAGAAACTAACTAAAACCTTTGCCCGAACACCACCACCCCTAGAGGGAGATCATTCACCAGTCACAAGAGCCAATTGTTCATCATCTGGTTGATCCATGCCATGTCCTCCAAAGCTCATTTCCATACTTGCTTCACCATAATTCAAAATATACCTAGATCCACCAACACATGGATGGGTCACCTTCCACCTCTGGAGCCTCGACCTACCCACTCATCTCTTCATCAACACCCCCCCCCACTACATGGTGTTGCTTTCATGGTAGCCAAATGGGCTTCTATGTGAGTTGTTGCCACCCTATGTTAAACCATTAGACCTGCGCCCTTCTATGGTGGAGAGATCTATGGCTGTTAGAGTAGAGATCTAAATAACCTTATGAGGGTTTTAACTACAACCATTAGCCTAGGGGAGTTTCTCCAATTGATATTTGTCACCATTGAAGCCATGGGGGCATGCAAGTTGCTCAAATTAAGCTTTAATAGATAACGTCTCATCAGTTCAGGGTTTCTTAAGCAATTTTGAATAAAGTCTAGGTGTTACACCATTTTGAAATACTTTACCTCCAACTCATGAAAAGTTTACAGAGGGATTATCCTTGCATCATTATTGGCTAAGAAGGGGAGTTGGCATTGCTCACCCCAAACAAAACCCTCCACTGCTTTTGTCAAGCCAACCCAAAAACTAGGTCAAATGATCTTGCTTGCCACCACCATTATTTGCTGTTTGTCTTTCAAGATGAAGAGGAGGTTCCCAATTAATGTAGGGGATTGACTTCACCCTACAATTGGTATCTAAGGTAACTTGGCCTATAATTTCTTTAAAGGCGTGTAGAATACTTCCAGACTGAATCATGAAAATTCATTTCAGGCATGAGTCTGTCACCTGACCACCAAAATCCATTTCCCTCCTAGTAGCTTCAACACACAACAAGCCATTTGCCACCTGAAGCATGCAATCTATGGTGTTGAAAATTTTGGGGGCCTGACACGATAAAGGCAAAAGCATGGAGAAGGGAAAAAAACTTACAGTGAATGCACCATCCACCACCCCAATTTTGAGAAACCACCATCGAGAGAATTTCGTACATGGGGAGTAAGCCCACTAATGCTAATTTAAATTCATTGAAAGGAAACATGCTCATTATGAGAGCTATGTCTTCGCACTTCACATCATTAATACATTGACCATTTGAAGCTCCAACTCCTCCAATCATTATCAATAATGATTTCCTCGATTTGTTCCACTTTTTATTGTCAAGACTATTTTCCATGGCATTTTCTTCTCAAAAATAGTGGGAAGCCTCCCATAAATTAAATTTGTCCAACAATCTTGAGGCACAAATTAATATGTTATTGATATTCCATGATCTGTCTTTCCTATTCCTTAAAGCCCAGATAATGACCTATGAGTCACCTTCAATAATGACTCACTCAATCCCACATTGTGTAAGGATATCCAAACCCAAGATGAAGCTTATGCCTACACCTCATTATTAATACCATTCTACCAGCTTCTTAGATGTAGCTCAAATAATTGATCTTGCACAATCCTGGATAACACGCCTTGGACCAAATACCCCCAAATTCCCCTTGCCAACCCCATCAAAATTCATTTTGAATAGTCTTAGAGGGGGAGGCACCCACTCCATTTTACCCTCTAGCCTCGAGGTCTTTGAACACACCATTAACTCATTACCGGGAGGAAACTCATCATCATCATCATCATCATCATCATCATCATCATCATCTTAAATATGCCTACTCTATTAATCACAATGTAATAAATTTTTATTTTTATGATATTTTTATTTGTATATGTCTTAGTCATTACCTCAATGACCTCCATAAATAATCATTACCCAAATGACATTTATGCTCATATATTTTTGGTAATAATCACAAGACAAGAAGACCCCGTTAACATACAACCACTGTAATATCTAAATTTAGTAAAAACTTATATTGTATGGTTCTGAGGTATTAAAAATGTATATGGTGTGATTATGGAGCTCAAAAAATATAATTTGGGGTTTTACAGTTGGGCTATTTTGACCCTTATTTTGGGATTGATTTTATGTGTTCATGATTTGTTGACTTTCCCGCCCATTATGTGTCTTCTTGCATATAAACAAGATTCTAATTTGAATTCGATAAGTTTATAAATACATAGGTGCATTCGCTAGTTGATTTTGATAAATATATGAAACTTTTTATGTTGACCAAATTTTTATTTTTTCATGAATTCTAATACATATATTCATCAGTGATTTTTCCTAGCTCAAATTATGTCAAAAAATGACCAACAGTAAATTTAGGAAGAAAAACACTCAATCTTAGTGTTTTTTCCTTCAATGACATATCTTGTATCAAAAATGTGAAATTACATTTTCCACCATATTTTATTTATTTATTGACTTTAAAAGATTAGATTTTTAATTACTATATTTTATTTTATTAGATCAAATGTAATATTTACTTTAAATTTAATGACTTGTCAATTATATTAAGAAGTAATGTCTAATTACAATTTAGATATTAAAACATAATTAATATTGAATAATATCATCTAACTTTGTGAGCCTTTTTTTTCCTATTTTCAATCATATATTAATTTTGAACATAATTTTATTTTATTTAAACAATTCTCAAAACAGTTTTGGTTCATTAAGAGATGGAAGGCCTACAAGGAGGAGGAGGAGCATTATGACTTTTGAGGCCTCCAAATGTCTAAAATTTTGAGATCAAGATGTTCAAATTATTCTATTAAATCAAATGTAATATACTAACATTTATAATAAAACATTAGACTTACAAAATATTACACCCTATTTCATGACTTAAAAAGAATTCATCAACTTCCACAAGGTTTGCCATTTCATAGCCTTATTTTATTTTGTAAATAAAATTAAATATTGAAGAGAGAGTTGTCAAATGGTTTCGTGTCACTAATCCATTGCCACGTTAGTTTAAACGGTTGCATCACTCCTTGCACATTAAAAGCACCATGTTGGCAACATGAATCATTGGAAATGCAAAGGCTAAGGTTAAAAATTACATTTAAGATAAGAGGCAATAAAGGAGGGGTGGAGGAATATACTAGAACCACATTCATAATATGCGATAAAGTAGTAAAATCGTGTGGAGAAAACAATGTGGAAGGGTTGCATACAAATGTGAGAACCACATTCAAAATATGCTAAGGAATTGTGTTGTCCAAGGCATGACACCCACTTTCGGTGATGTGTCATTGCATTTGGAGACAAAAGGAATCTTCTTTTTAAGATTTTACTTTCTATAATGTGTTGTTGCATTCGATTAAATATTCTCTAATCAAATCAAATCTTACATGATAAAATAATGTTTTATATATAAAATAAAAATTAAAAAGAACATATGGCATATTTTTTAATATTGTAAACATATCATCATTATACGACTTGACAATATGATGGTTGAAAATATGAACCAATCTAGGCTGCACTAAGATAAGGAATTTTGAGGGCTTCCAACACACTTTGAGCATACTTTTTCTGCTTGTGTGGACTATGTGTGTCATGAAAAGTAAATAAATATCAAGTGGGTTGTATTCCAACCATGAGGATGATGATGTAAAAGTTGTTGTTTAACCATGCACCAAGGTACAAATCGTAAAGGATACCGAAAGGGAAGAAGTTAGGATTGTGTCATAAATGAATTTGGCAAAATGGCTTAATCATTGGCATTAAGCCAAAGAAGCATTATCTACACCTAATCCGTATGAAAATAGGTTTTCAATAAAAAATAAATAAATAAACAACCCAATAATATATTATTTTTAACTTTAAATAAGGTATGGAAAATATTAGATGATATTTAAGGCTATGTTTAATTAGGCAATAAATAACTCCTCCAATAACAACCATTAAAACTTTGTCACTTAACACATTTATGCACCTTCCTAAAAGAGTGTCCCATTAGATCCATCCTCACAATGACATATGCCACAAAAATGAAAAATATTGTTTTTTTTATTAGACATGGCTTAAGGAGGTGAGTTAACTTGACCATCACGTAGACAACAAAACTCGTTCTCACCCTTTCAAATGAATGTCAAATCGTTATTGAGCTCCACAAAATACATGCATTTCCAAATTCATCCCATCTCAATCCACTTGAATGAATTGGTAGAATTCAGATCTATGAAAGGAATATTATTCTTTAAATAATCAATCAAATTGCCACAATATTTTTTTTGCAAATGAACCATTCACACATACTCATAGTTTTCAAATTACATCATTTAATGAATTCAAACCCAATCATTCAAGATAAAATTATATTTATAATATTATCAACCGGCATTATTTTATGTTATTATAAACTTTAGCATTGATTAATAATTAACACAAAACAAATATTCTATCTAACTTAAATTGGTGCAGTCACGTTAGGGGGTCCCAGTGAACATATGCCCTTCACCCTATAGCCATAGTCACACACCAAAAAACAACAAATATTCTTATATTAATCAATGAAACAAATCTTTTATGAAAAATACATTCACAATGACTCTCTACACTCTCTACACTTTATATCTCTCTCTATTTCTAAGATCTATGGGCTTTACATTCCCTTTCTATTGTAGGTTCTACAACTTCCTCTAATGAGACCTCTATTTGCTCTATGGTCTTCTTTATTCAACTTTGTGGCATTTATATATATGTTACCCCTTCTTAGATATTATCATTTTTAATGTTTGTGATTGGGAACCAACCCCTTTTCTATGGTTATTGATTGGGATCACTTTTATACCTCTAGTCCCCAAATCTCCAACTTCCTTGTAACTGCCTTGTTGAATCAAGAGAAAATTGAACCATCACATAAATATCTTCTCGGTATTTTCCCCATGAAGATTTTTATTCAAAAAATGTTTTATTCCCCATGCCCACTATTGATTAGATGCTCTTATTCCCATATTTTGAAAGAGACCAATAACATCTCAAATGGTGATTCCAAGTGAAAGTTATGGACACTTGAACTCCAATTTGTGTCATGGCACTATGTTGTGACCAATTTAAAATTGTGACTCCCAGTTCATGTGATCATGCCATATGGTGTAGATACCCAAATTCAGTACAAACCTTATTTCATAATACTTTTAGGTTACTTTGTATGTATAGATCTAAAACTACAAACTAAATACTTATTGACACTTCTCTTTTCATCTTTTGATTGTCTTATTGATTCTATTTGGCTAGGTGACACATTTTTCCTATATTTTTTATCTATATTTTCCATATTACAAAGATATTTGGTCCTTCTATTCATCTTAGAGTATTTTTTATGCCACAAGTCATTTCTACCATTTACAATCAGTATCAACTGTCGATACTAATCGAAGATGATGGAGCTGACATAGGCATATTTTTAATTTCTTTTGGGCACATGCCACTTTAAGACCATTACTTTGACATGTTTGAACTTCCTTTGGTTGGATTTTGTGTGCCACTAGGTCCTTAATTCAAACTTATATGCTCCTACATATACAAAGCCACTATAAGGTATTTTGGAGACAGTTACTTGATATTATCAAAAATTGTAAAAGATTATATATTTCACCTATAAAATCATTAGAGATAAATCTAAAATTTACAAAGGTCAATTTACATTTACATGCATGTACCAAAGGGAAAGATAGGACAAAAACCATCTAGACTTGCATCCATAATTACAAACATAGACATTAATGGGAGAACTGCATTTGAGTTTAAGCCCTCTTCAGAGTATTGGAAATACAGTGTAAAATTTGACTTGGTCAGTAAACAAGGATTATCCAAGGTTAGTCCAACTCAACCCTTTCACCAAACATCCCCATTTAACATTGGGGTGCTTTCTATAACTAAGATTAATCATAGAGGTGTATATGCATGATTTTGAAGGTGATAAAATAGTGAAAAAAGCATTATAAAGACATGTGCAACATCCCAAAAGAAAACATGAGCTCTCTTTGTGCAAGGTCAATACCAACCACTACAGGTCATTATCAATTGTTGATATTGACCTAACCCATCATAACTAACAAACAAGAAACATGCAAAGACAAACCATACACAAAGCATTTACACAGTCCTGAGATGTGGCATTCAGATAACCAAAACTAAAAACAACAAAAAAAAGCTAAGAGCCTTCTTACTTCTTAGTGTACATCCATTACTATATTTAGCTTGCATTCTTATCATAGTTTGAATCAATTTCTATTGAGGTATGTTCACATCATTAATTCTAAATAACGTAATTATTTATATTATGTTAATAGAGTTTTGTTGGTATATTATTATTATACATAATAAAAATAATATGCACTGTGAGTTTTATTTAATTTAATGAATATATTATATCAATAATATATTTTTTATATAGTGGGTTTGTTAGTTTGAGTTATTATAGGGAGATTCTGGTGTGATATTGGTGGAGATATTGGTGTGATATTATAGGAATGACTTTCATATATATTAGTATTACGTGTATGGATTTTATATAGCAGAAATAATACATTGTGTGTGAGAATTATTATTTAGGTAATCATTTTCTGAGAATGGTTTCTAAATGTTTTGATATTTATCACATAAATTATGTTTAAATCAAAACCAGAATCAATATCTAGTATCAAAACAGTCATCATTCCTGAATTGTGATGACAAAGTAAATTATTAGTTGGGGCACGTATTATTCTCCATTGCCCCACCTGATGAGATTTCCCCTGAAAATGAGTGACATTAGCTTTGTGAAGATTTTGCAAGTTTTAATTGCAGAGATTATAAGGGTTCAAATATTCAATACCTTTTAGGCTCCCTTTCCCATAAGCTTGCCTAAAGAGATGTAGCTACGAAGCAAAATTTTCCATGCTTCAAGTCCTTCCAAGGCTCCAATGATCCACTTTGCACACAAGGCATGGGCTTGGAATATGGTGTCAAGAATAACAAGACTACCAAGGGATCTTGGTTTACAAAAAATATCCCAAGAAACCTAGTGGAAACATTTATAATTTTATCTAGCTTGGCATAAGCACTTTGGAAGTAGACAAAAATGAAAAGTAATAAACATACATGTAAAACCCACACTTTATATAAAATTTGAAACCTTCATCTAAGAAAGAGGGCTGAATAAATACATGAACAATTTTTTTTTACCCATTGAACCACATATCCCCATAGATTCGAGAAAGTGGCTTGGAAAGAAAAGGGGATGCCCCAAAACTTGAATTGTTCTCTTGGTTTAATCCATAGCACTTATATTGTGCAAGCCATTGAGGTATGGGGGAAATATGTTTTATATAGCGAATTGGGTTTTCTTATATTGAATGGAAGGGCCTAAAGCTAGACAAAATATATAAGCATTCCATAGAACTGGAGACAAAACTTTCTTCTTCAATAAGGGTGAGGAAGAAAATCGCGAGAAAGTTCCATTACCCATTTGTTTAGGTGATGGGGAAGTAAGAGATACCTAACCAAACCTATGAAGTATGTTCTATCATAATATAATTGAATTATTTATCAACCGACACATATAAGAAGTGTGCAAAAGGACACTCTTGATGAATAAAGTGAAAAAGGACAAATTATTTGGATTGAACACCATTGATGGCTATACATGATCCGATGTCTTGAAAAAATATTTTAACAATACTAACAAAATTAGAGTCAATGTTTAAATCCTGAAGTATGGCTAATATGAAAGGCCACTCAATTCTATCATAGGCTTTGTCAAAGTTAATTTAACAAATAAGGATTTTTGTTGAGATTTTTTGGCCCATTCCATTCTATCCCAAACAATAATGATGTTGTTAAGAATGCATATGTTACAAATAAATCTAGTTTGTTCATGCTGAATGATGAGGGGTATAAAATACCTAACCTACAGAGCAAGAGTCTTGACAATGATTTTTTAGGATACATTGAGAAGGGTGATATGTCTCTAATTGGTAATGAGCTCAAGATATCCCAATTTTGGAATATACATGATATTGCCTTGATTAATTATCTTACCAAGAGAATTTATTTGAATGGATTCATGATACACCCAATGAACGATGTCCCATAACTCTTGATAAAACTCACAGGGAAATCAGTTGATGCGAGGAGCTTTTTCAATATCCATTTGCATAGTAACCTATTGAAACTCATCGATGGAAAGGGGCCTATGACATGCCACTCTTTTTTCTTTGGTGAGATTGTTAGGCACCACCTAAAGGCATTGAGACAACATGCTCTTTTTGTGGCTTCATGCATTATGAATCAAAGACCTTGTGATAATGAGAGATAAAGGCTTTAAATATATCAGGAAGATGATTAATGTGAGAATCAACTTCCTTGATAACTTTGATGTAGTTAGATGCCTACTTGTAGTGGAGAAGAGTAAAGAACTCTTTTAAAGCTTTTTTTATGATCTTTAACCAATGCATCCTTGCAATAATTTAAGCACCCCTATCATGATGATGCTCTGTAATTCTTGAGCTTATGCCTCTAAATAGAAGCCTATAATTATAGCTTCTCATTGAAAGGAAAGAGCTCCAAATTCTATGAAATTTGAATGAATTCATGGTATGGAGCCTTATGAGAATTATAACATAAATCTATTGCTTTTATGCCATGGTAAATACAATAAAAAAAAGTTTCTTGACTTATGGAAATTTCACACCACTCAATCCATCCAAGAGATCCCTATAGGTGTCACACCAAATTCTAAATTCTAACAATGTGTTAAATTCTAGATTCTAACAATGTGCCTCTTTATCCAGGAATGAGAAAAATGGAAAATATTAAGATAAAAATGTGTCTTGGAGATCCTTGTGGTGGGGGGAAGGAATTCCACTTAATATTTGATAGGAAGATGATCAGAAAGCAAGACATCTAGAATGACGACCACATGACGATCAAAATTATTGGCAAAGGTATAAGTGTTTTGCTCAATCAATATGGTTTTGTCAAGTCATTTGGAAACTCGATCCTTAATCTATTAGAGATTAGAGCATGTGAAACATAATGAGGTGGTAGTGACGTAATGATGGTGGTTGGGGTCAAAGATCATGAGTTTATTATGCATGTAAAGCCACACATTTATTTAATTGGCACAACAACACATGGGGAGAAGCCCCTCCTTGTTTTCATGAGATTCAATCATATCAAATTTGCCACATAAGATATAATTGGCATTAAGAAGGAAATTGGCTAACCATTATCAAAAAACTTCCCTCTCTATTGCATTATTAGATGCAGAAATGTACACAATGGAAAAAAGATGGTTGTTGAAATTAAAAAGGGTGCACACAATCCCATGAGTAGGATTTGCTCTCCAATTGACAATTTGAGTCAAAAGAGAGGGAGAAAATAAAGTGACAACTCCCCCACATCCCATATCGTGCTTAGACATTTGATAGATGACACTTGGCCTTATCATTTTGATGGTGGAGGTGAGAGAAAAAATTGAGAGTTTAACTTCTTGTAATAATTTTTTTAAGTTGGATAAAGTTTAACACATGTCTTGAAAAAATTTACTTATGGGTCGTGTTGGTGAGGCCATGTATATTTCAAGAGTACACAATCAGTGATCAACCTCTATTAGCATGTTGGTTTCCTCATCAATCTCAATGAAAATGAAAAAATTTCTATCCAAGTAGGATTGATGGTTACCCTTCATGAAATATCCCAATTACAAACTACGTCATTTTTATTGAGCATATTTTCGACCTTCAAGAGCTGGTTAGGGATTGTGGTTGTTGCGATACACTACTTTATGTTCAAACAACACTAGTTACTAAATCTACCTAAGTTAATCACCTCTTATTGAGATTGTGATAATTGAGAGGATTTTGAATGGCTCTAATATTAAAATTATGGTCACAACTTGAATGGTTTATAAATTAGTGGTAATGACACTAGTTGGGTGGTGGGAACTGAATGTTTGATTGTTGCCAAAGAACCTCATGTGGGTTTTTTCACATTAATTGGGACTTTACTTGTTGAACATGATGATTTCATGTTTTTATTATTAGACACTATGGTCCATATGTCTTTAGGTGGGTAATAATTTTTTTCACCTTGAAAGATGTTTTGGGAGGAGGAGTGGGCTTGGAGTGAGCCATAAGTGGGAATTCATTAATTTTATGGTATGTATCTTGATAACGAAACTAATGTTTGGCAGCTTGATACGAAGCACATTATATGTGATCCTTTTGTCACTACCTTAGATGTCAATAGTTTCCTTAAGATCCTTCAATTGGACTATTTTAACAAAAATGCATTTCTATGGTCGGGGCGCATAGAACTTTTCATGTTTGAACCCTATGAAATGCCTTAAGGGTTTAATCAACTAATGAACAAAATTAAAAAAAGGTAGAGGAAGGCTGGGGAATTAAACCCAAACAAATATATTAAGCTTGGTATGCTCAGAGATGATGAAGTCTTAGTTCTAATGAGAGAACATAGCTAATATTTTTTGAATGAACTAAGGCCCATGAGCCATAATAGCACACTAATGATTTGGGTTATTAAACTTAAACAAAAGAAACTTTCATTCAATTTTGAATGCCTTCAAGCTTAACATCATGAGGGTGTCCAAGTGCTATGCACCTAGAATTTCAAATTGCTTTTGACATGGACTCAATCAAAAAAATAAGTTACATAGTTAAAGTGCTCAAATTAACTACAATGGTGGGGGGACGAGGAGTGGGGTTCAAGGGAAGTACCTATACCTCATGGAAGGCTTTGGAAATAAATTTATGTGCTCAGTTCAATACTATTTTTTTCACATCTCTATCAGAGACCCTTGCAAAAAATTATGCAAAGCTTGAGGAGGAAGATATTTGAAGGAATACAATTGTTGCCCTATGGGTGGTAATGGGTTAGATGTAGTGCAATAACTATGTGCTCTCATTGAAAAAAAAATCCCATAAATTAATAACGGTGTGACCTAAGACATGCTAACAAACCTTAGCAAATCTCCTTCTCAAAATACCAATCATTGGTAAGATTTTCACTTTCAATTTAGTCCCTAACATTACTCTATTTTTAACCAAATTATTTCTAAGGATAAACTTTAAACAAACTTATAATGATATAACTTTTATAAAATTAAATAAACAACTAACCAAAATATTTATTTATTTTTTGTTAGTTTCATCAATAAATGGTTTTTATCTTAGATACGACACCCATTAATATAAAAAAATTATAATTGAAAAAAATAGAATCTTGTTGATAAAATTTTCACTTTTAATTAGTGTTTTTCCTACTTTTTTATTAGGTTTTTTTCACCAAGTAACATTAAACAAATTTGTAATGCTACAAATTTTATAAAATCTAATAAATAATTAGAGAAGATATATTTTATATTTATTAGTTTTAACAAATATTTTTTTAGTCCAAAATGTGATGCATGCAATTATAAAAAAATGATAATAAAAGAAAACAAAATTTTATTGATAGGATAAATTTTCAAACAAAATTTTATGAGTAAGATTTGACTTTCAATCTACTTCCAATATTTCTCTTAATTTTTGACCCAAGTGTTTCTCAATATAATCTTTAAAAGATCTTTTTATTAATAAAATAAAAACAATATATTATTGATAGGCTTTCACTTTGAATTTAGGTCCACTATTTATCCTAGGTCAAGTTATTTCTCAACTTAATTTTTAAATAAACTTGTTATTAATAAATAATCCCATAATATATTATTTTGGATCTATTATTATTATTGATTGATTTATTAAATAAGGGATTGGTGGGTTCTAACTTACTAGAAACAAACAATGTCTTGATTTCTATAGAGTTAATAAACATATTCGCTATTAAGTCAAATTTGTATCTACAACATCATTTAATAGGTGCATTTACTTAGTTGTCCTTAAATTTATATGTCACTTAGAACTCATCAACATATTTGTTACTAAACAAAATTTATAATCATGACATCAATTTATGAGTAGATTTACAGTGTCTTTGTTGGAGATCATTTAACTGTTGATGGGAATTAAACATGAATTATTACAATACAAATGTATCCACTTAACCATTATGTTACAACACAAAAAACTTAGTTATTATTATTTTTTGATAGATGATATGAGGGTTAAGGGTCCCTCACCTAATTTATTAATCAAAAAAATAGTATTTACAAAAAAAGTTAAACCCTGAGATAATGAGAACACCAAGATGAAAAACCTACAAAAAGACAAGCTTCGAAAGGCACATAACTAGTCATAGCCCAACCACCCCAAAGGACAACACCAAAAATAAACAAGCAAATATTTAAAAAATAATAATAAGAACTAACAACCAAACTAGAAACCAACTAAAACCTTCTCCTAAGCACCACCACCACTAGAAGGAGTTCCTTCACTATGTTAGGTTGTGGAGCTAAAAGCTTCACTGATGCAGACATGGAGGAGGCTGCAGAAGGGTTGCGGAGTGTTACTATCACCGGCGTCGGTCAGGCCAACCGACGTCAGCAGGGAGGAGACAGAAGGAAACTGACGTCGATCAGAAGTCGGTCGGTGTCGGCGAGCCCCAGGCAGACAGGGACCGACGTCGGTCACCTGTGTGGTTTGACTGCAAGTATATTATGGGCAGTTAGCTAACGAACCATGTGTTTGCATGTTGAGAGCCAATTTTAGACTGAGAGCTGCAGATCTAATTATTGTAATTGGATGTCTAATTATTGTTTGGATGAGATCTATATATTAGACTCATGGTTGTATTGTAAATTGTGCTAGAGAGTAAGAGATCAATATTATAAGCTCCTTCTGTGTGTGAGGTGAGCAATGGTGTGTTCCTCTTAGTGCCACAGTACCAAGTGTGGGTGCTAGATTGGAGAATCAGCAGGGTTCTTCATGTATGCATGATCTTGGTCATCAGGTGAGCATGGCTTCTATAAGAGATCTACATGGTAAGTAAGATCATTGATTTGCAGGTGTATGTGTGTGCAAGGTCAAGGTTCACAGGTGTGCAGAACTAGATTGATTTGCAAGTGTGCAAGATCAGAGAGGACAGCAACACAACAGGGAGCAGTATTAGGAGAGATCTACTTGGAGTACTGTGTGTACTCAAAGAGAGCAAAGAGGAAGGCAAGGAAGATCCTTCCATAAGTAAAGTCTATTGAGGTGCAGGTTGTTGCAAGTTCAGGGGAGATCTACTTGAAGTACTTTGTGTACTTGTGGAGTGCATGGAGCACAGGTGTAAGGTGAACACCAACTCTGTGTTTGAGTTGGGTGTTGGGACCTAGGAGAGAGAGCTTTTAGGAGAGAATTACTATTCACTTGAGGTGTGAGAAGCCTCTGAAGAGGTGGTGGAGAAGAAGTGGCATCTTCTTTATTGTATTCTTTTCTGTATGAATATTAATACAAGTTGTGTATTGTCTCTCATATCATGTGTTATTTTTGAATTTTAGTTACTTGTTGATTCTGGTTATTTCTACATATTAAGTTGCTTGGTAATCAATTGTGTGCTTCTGGTATATTTATATCCCAACACGTGGTATCAGAGCTAAGGTTGTAGGGAGCAGCGTTTGTGTTTGGTTACAGGTCACTCTCAGGGGTTTTTGATTGAGTGGGAGTAGAGCAATGGCATATCAAAGTAAGCTAAGAATGGAGGAGTTGAAAAGCACAAATGATCACTTACAGTCCTATGGAAAGAAAGAGCAGGTAAAAGAAGATTGTTGGTTGGTAGCAGATCAGCATGAAGGAACTGAAGATGCAGATGTTGCAGGTGTTGTTACACAGGATACTCTGAGAGGTTTCTTGGATAAAGTTGAATCTTGGTTAATAGATTCGGTTGCCTCTTTCCATGCAGCCCCAGGTAGAGGAGCTAGTGAGCCTTGCCAAAGAATTGGCAAAGGGGAAGTGAAGTTGAAATTGCAGGCGGCCAACACATGGGTGTTGAAGGAGGTCATGCAGGTCCCAGGTTTGGAGATGTGGCTAATTTCTTTAGAATATTTGGGTGATGAGAGATGCATAAAAACTCTCACAGTGGATGCACTTGAATTAGCTGGTGGTAAGAAAACAGGTACTCTTTATCTACTTATTTATATTACTGATTCTTCTTTTGTTGCAGAGATGTGGCTTCGTAGGCTTGGTCACATGAGCAAGAAGGAGATGCATGTTCTTAAGCGAAAGACAGATATATTTGACAGGCTTAAGAACTGGAAAGCCTTGGTGTTCTTGGAGGAGATGGCAGACAGAGACCAGTGGATGGGGCTAGATACTTCTGCGCAGGGCAGTTTGGACATGGGACTTGATTCAAAGGAGCTCACGGGTAAAAAGTCATCACTCATAGGAAAACACAGGTATCGGTGTTGGCAGGAAAATTGACGTCGATAGTAGGTAAGACCGACGTCAATCAGAAGGACCGATGTCGGTAGCAGGGACACTGACGTCGGCAAGGTTGGTAGTCAGGACAGGTGCAGGAACCAATGTCGATTGGATGCAGACTGTGTGGTGACTGAGGTCAGTCACTATAACGGATTTTGGGTGGACAGCAAGCTGTCAAGGAGTCTCAAACGCCCATATGGAGGACTGAAGATGTAAGTAGGCCTCAAATTTGTTGTTCCTCTTCTTTATACTAGTTGCTGACTACAGAGTAGGAAGGATCCAGGAAACAGTGGGAGCATGGCAGGAATATGATGCAGAACCAAGTGGAGACTTGGTAGGGTTGCCATCAGGTATGAAAGCACAGAGACGAATGGATACCTTAGTTGAAGAATAGAGAAAACGGACACGTGAGACGAAAGACCAGGTCATATGGTCTTGAGGAGCTGCTGGACAATGGGACAAGACTGACAGGTGGTACCAGGTGGATGACAAAGCAGGGATTTAGTCAATGTCAGTATAACCATTATGTTTGTCTTACCAGGTGGATGATCGTCGCAACATTATCCTGTTGCTATATGTGGAGGATGAGCTTGGTACAGGTTCAGACATACAGGGTTTTGCTGAGCTAAGGGTAAGATTAGTTCAGTGGCATGTCATGAAGAATTTGGAGCAGCGAAATTCTTTGGCATGGGAGACATGGAGATCACAGGTTGATTTTGTCTCCAGTGGGAGCTGATGTGAATCAGGTGTTGGCGAGGTTCAGGATGCAGAGCTGGAGTACACTAAGGGCTGGACAGTTCAGTGTCTGAAATCACATGAGGTCTGGCATAGACCTGAGTTTGCCCAAGCAGTGGGTGTTGTCAGAGAGTTAGGAGCCAATTCAGAGAAGTGGGTTCTCAGGGATTTGAGAGGGACTAGCAACAGGGATTCATGCTATTTAGGGTCAGGACTTCACTACATGGGATTGTAGGTTCGAATGTGGCGGGTTACTCGAATGACTGGAGGTACACCACAGGTTGTGTGGTGGGTTGTCTTCAGGATTCATCTTGAAGAGGGATACAAGCCAAAAAATAGATTAGATAGAGTACAGGTATAGGTACAGTGCAGCTGTTTATCTCCAAATGGGAGATTGTTAGGTTGTGGAGCTAAAAGCTTCACTGATGTAGACATGGAGGAGGTTGCAGAAGGGTTATGGAGTGTTATTGTCACCGGCGTCGGTCAGGCCAACTGACGTTGGCGGGGAGGAAACAAAAGGAAACCGACGTCAGTCAGAAATCATCTGGCGTCGACGACCCCCAGGCAGACAAGGACCGACGTCGGTCACCTGTGTGGTTTGACTGCGAGTATATTATGGGCAGTTAGCTAACGAACCATGTGTTTGCATGTTGAGAGCCAATTTTAGACTGAGAGCTGCGGATCTAATTATTGTAATTGGATGTCTAATTATTGTTTGGATGAGATCTATATATTAGACTCATGGTTGTATTGTAAATTGTGCTAGAGAGTAAGAGAGCAATATTATAAGCTCCTTCTGTGTGTGAGGTGAGCAATGGTGTGTTCCTCCTAGTGCCACAGTACCAAGTGTGGGTGCTGGATTGGAGAATCAGCAGGGTTCTTCATGTATGTATGATCTTGGTCATCAGGTGATCATGGCTTCTATAGGAGATCTACATGGTAAGTAAGATCATTGATTTGCAAGTGTATGTGTGTGCAAGGTCAAGGTTCACAGGGGTGCAGAACCAGATTGATTTGCAGGTGTGCAAGATCAGAGAGGACAGCAACACAACAGGGAGCAGTATCAAAAGAGATCTACTTGGAGTACTGTGTGTACTCAAAGAGAGCAAAGAGGAAGGCAAGGAAGATCCTTCCATAAGTAAGGTCTATTGAGGTGCATGTTGTTGCAGGTTCAGGGGAGATCTACTTGAAGTACTTTGTGTACTTGTGGAGTGCGTGGAGCACTTGTGGAGTGCGTGGAGCACAAGTGTAAGGTGAACACCAACTCTGTGTTTGAGTTGGGTGTTGGGACCTAAGAGAGAGAGCTTTGAGGAGAGAATTACTGTTCACTTGAGGTGTGGGAAGCCTCTAAAGAGGTAATGGAGAAGAAGTGGCATCTTCTTTATTGTATTCTTGTCTGTATGAATATTAATACAAGTTGTGTATTGTCTCTCATATCATGTGTTATTTCTGAATTCTAGTTACTTGTTGATTCTGGTTATTTTCGCATATTAAGTTGCTTGGTAATCAATTGTGTGCTTCTGGTATATTTATATCCCAACACACTAGCCACAAGAGCCAATTATTCATCATTTGGTTGATCCATGCCACATCCTCCAAAGCTTGTTCCCATACCTATTTTTCCATCATTTAAAATACACATAGATCCACCAGCACATGGAGGGATCACCTTCCACCTCTAGATCCTTGACCTACCCGCTCGTCTCTTCATCATCACCCCCCACTATATGGTTTTGCTTTCATGGCAGCCAAATGGGCTTGCATGTGAGTTATAGGCGCCCTACGTTAAACCATTAGACCCGTACTCTTCTATGTTGGAGATATCTATGGATATTAGAGTAGAGCTCTGAATAACCTTATGAGGGTTTTAATTTCAACTGTCAACCTAAGGGAGTTTCTCCACTTGAGAGTTGCCACCATTGAGGCCATGGGGGCACACAAGTTACTCAAATCAAGCTTTGATAGAAAACATCCCACCAAGCCAGTGTTTATTAAGTAAATTTTAATAAATTTTAGGTGTTCCACCATTTTGAAATAATTAACCTTCAGCTCACAAAAAATTCACAGAGGGATTAGCCTTGCATCATTATTGGTTGAGAAGGAGAGTTGGTGTTGTTCACCCCAAACAAAACACTCCACTACTTATGTCAAGCCAAACCAAAAACTAGGTCAGATGATCCCATTTGCCACAACCATTGTTTTTTGTTTGTATTTCAATATGAAGATGAGGTTCCTAATGGACATAGATGCCAATAAGAAATTGACTTCAACCTACAACTGGTATCCAAGGCAACTTGGCCTATTACTTCCTTAATGGTCTGTAGAACACTTCTAGATTGAATCACAAAAATTCATTTTAGGTGTGAGTCTGTCACCCGACCACAAAAATACATTTCCCTCCATGTACCTTCAACACACAACATGGGTTCGCTCAATGCCACCTGAAGCATGCAATCCATGGTGTTGAAAATGTCTAAGGCCTAAAAGGATATAGGTGAGTGTGTGGAGAAGGGGAAAAAATTACAGTGAATGCACCATCCACCACCCTAATTCTAAGAAACCACCATTAAAAGAATGTTGTGATTGGGGAATGAGCCCACTAATTTTAATTTAAATCCATTGAAAGGCAACACTCTCATCATGAAAGCTACTCCTTCTCGCTTCACATCATTCAAACATTGTCCCTTCAAAGCTCCAACTCCTCCAATCCTTATCAATAATGATTTCCTCGATCTATTCCACTCTTTTATTGGAAAGAATATCTACCATAGAGTTTGCTTCTTGAAAATAATGGGAAGCCTCCCATAAATTAATTTTGTCCAAGAATCCTAAGGCATGACTTAATATGTTATTGATATTCCATGATCTGACTTTCCTATTCCTTAAATCCTAAATAATGACCTATGAGTCACCTTCAATAACAACTCACTCAATCCCACATTGTGTCAGGGTATCCAAAACCAAGACAAAGCTTATGCCTCCACCTCATTGTTAGTACCATCTACCTGCTTCTTAGATGTGGCTTGAATAATTGAGCCTGCACAATCCTAAATAACACACCAAACTCTAGATGCCCCCTAGATTCCACTTGGTAACACCATCAAAATTCATTTTGAATAGTCCTAGAAGGTGAAGCACCCACTCTATTTTACTCTCTCTCCTCGAGGTCTTTGAACACACCATCGACCCATTATCTGGAGGACACTTGTTGTTGTTGTTGTTGTTGTTGTTGTTGTTGTTGTTGTTGTTGTTGTTGTTGTTATTGTGAAGATCTTAAATATGCCTATTCTATTAATCACAATGTGATAAATTTTTATTTTTGTGATATTTTTATTTGTATGTCTTACTCATTACCTCAATGACATCTATGAATAATCATTACCCAAATGACATTTTTTCTCATATATATTTGGTAATAATCATAAGACAAGAAGATATCGTTAACACACAACCACCGTAATATCTATATTTAGTAAAAACTTGTATGGTTCTGGGGTCTTAGAACTATATATGGTGTGATTATGGAGCTCAAAAAATATAATTTGGGGTTTTATGGTTTGGCCATTTTGACCCTTGTTTTGGGATTAATTTTATGGGTTCATGATTTTTCGACTTTCCTACCCGTTATGTGTCTTCTTGCATGTAAACAAGGTTCTAATTTGAATTATATAAGTTTATAAATACATAGGTGCATTTACTAGTTGATTTTGATGATTTTATGGAACTTTTTATGTTGACCAGATTTTCATTTTTTCATGAATTCGAATACAAATAATGCATCAATGATTTCTCCTAGCTCAAATTGTGTCAAAAAATAACCAACACTAAATTTAGGAAGAAAAACACTTCAATCTTAGTCTTTCTTCCTTCAATGACAACTTGTGTCATAAATGTGCAATTACATTTTCCACCATATTTTATTTATTTATTGACCTCAAAAAATTAAATTTTTAATTATTATAATTTATTTTATTAATTTAAACTTAATGAAATTTTAATTATATCAAGAAGTAATATCTAATTACAATTCAAAGATTAAAACATAATTAATATTGAATAGTATCATCTAACTTTGTGGGCCATGTCGTACCTATTTTCAATCATATATTAATTTTGAGAATTATTTTATTTTGTTTAAACAATTCTCAAAACTAAAGAGATGGAAGGAGCATTATGACTTTTGAGGCCTCCAAATGTCTAAAATTTTAAGATCGAGATGTTCAAATTATTCTATTAAATGACGTGTAATCTACTAACATTTCTAACAAAACATTAGACTTACAAAATATTACATCTTATTCCATAACTTAAAAAAGAATTCATCAACTTCCACAAGGTTTGTCATTTCATAACCTTATTTTATTTTTTAAATAAAATTAAATTTTGAAGAGAGAGTTGTCAAATGGTTTAAACAGTTGCATCACTCCTTGTACCTTAAAAGTGCCATGTTGGCAACATGAATCGTTAGAAATGCAAAGGCTAAGGGTATAAATTACATTTAAGATAAGCGGCAATAAAGGAGGGGAAGGGTTGCATACAAATGTCAGAACTACATTCAGAATATGCCAAGGAATTGTTAATAAGATTTTTTTTTTCCATCCCTCCTCACTTTCGGTTATGTGTTATTGCATTCAGAGATAAAAAGAATCTTTTTTTTTAAATATTTTACTTCCTGTAATGTGCCATCGCATTCAAATAAAAATTCTCTAATCAAATCAAATCTTACATGATAAAATAATGTTTTATATATAAAATAAAAATTAAAAAGAATATGTGGTATATTTGTTAACGTTGTAAACAATTCATCATTGTATGAGTAGATAATATGATGGTTAAAAATATGAACAAAACTGGATTGCACTAAGATAAGGAATTTTGGGGGCTCCCAACACATTTTGAGCACACTTTTTATGTTTGTGTGGACTCTGTGTGTCTATACAATGGACTTATTTGTTGATTTTGTTTGCTTTTTAGGATAAATAAATAAATGCCAAGTGGGTTATAGTCCAATCATGAGGATGATGGTGTAAAAGGCACTGCATAACCATGCACCAAAGTACAAATCGTAAGGGATATCAAAAGAGATGAAGTCATGATTATGTCATAAGGGAATTCGGTAGAATGACTCAATCCTTGGCATTAAGCAAAAGAAATATTCTCTACACCTAAACTGTATAAAAATAAGTTTTCAATAAAAAATAAATAAATAAACAATCCAATAAGATATTATTTTTAAATTTAAATACAATTTGAAAAATATTAGATTATATTTAAGGCTATGTTTAATTAGGCAATAATCAACTCCTCCAACGATGGGCACTAAAACTACGTCACTTAACACATTTATGCACCTTTCTAAAAGATTGTCCCATGAGACCCATCTTCACAATGATCTATGCCACAAAAATGAAAAATAATGTTGTTATTTTTTATTAGACATGGCTTAAGGAGACGAGTTAACTTGACCATCAAATAGACAACAAAACTCATTATCACCCTTTAAGGAAAAAAAATGTTTTAAATCTTCCATTATACTAAGAAATTATTTAACTATCTCATTACTTATTAATCCTTATATAATAATAATAACACCAAAAAAGAACACACCAATAATTAAATTGATTTATCAAACAAACAAACTATTTACAAATGTGCATCAAATTCATGTAAATAATAATCAATTATTTCAAATACTAAATGCATGAATAAATTAAGATTCATGTGTACTTACGAATGAGACGAATTTAAATTAAAATTTTATTAGTGTTCAAACCAACATCTAATAGTTGAAAAAAAAAAAATACATATATAAAAATCACATTGAAAAGAGGCAAAAGATTCCATATAAGTTTGTTAAGCTTAGACATTTACATTCTAAACATATATGGGGTGAATCTACACACTTCAAACAAAAGATTATTAATATTGAGCTATTTATGAAAGAAAAGATAATAAATTTCAAAGGCCATTTTTACATGTTTAGACTATTATGAATATTGAAGTGTTTGTCTAAAAACAAATATTTTTATAGAGGCATACAATTTAACTACTAATAAATTCTCAAAAGTCATTTTTAAGTGTCTACATAGATGGTTAAGCTAGAGCCTACAATGATAAATTTATATTTAAATATAAAGAATAGTGAAACTTATTATATAAAAATAATTAATTTAAGACAAAAATATCTTTCACGATTTAATTCAATTCAAAAACATCTTTCACAATAAATGACAAGCTGGAACTTACAATGATAAATTTATATATTTAAATATGAAGAATAATGAAACCTAACTTATAAGAATAATTAATTTAAAACAAAAATAGTTTTTACAATTTAATTCCGCTCAAAAACATCTTTCACAATAAATTTATAATGATATTAAACATACAATTTATATATTTATCAATTTAATATTTAACAATAAATTTATGAAAGTATTTAACATTATCTTTTAAATTTAATATATGTTAAAAAAAAATTGTTTATAATACATTACTCTATAATTTAATAATAATAACTATTTTCATTTTTTAGAAGGTGCCTTCAATCATAATCATTTATTTATAACACACCAACGTTAGTAGAAATCTTAACTATTCAAGAAAGGCTAATATTTGGTAAAAGGCTTCCACAACTCTTTCACCTCTCATAAACATTCCTTTCATTTTTATCCCTATTGACCTATTCAAGAGAAGCAACCCAGAACGTGAACCGTGTGGTGACCAGAGGATCTGCACCACTTTCCTTTGTTCATCTTCACCGTACAACAAGAAAGGCCCTTTTGACCAATCGGTTAAATGACTGCGTAACTCAGCTTGTGTAAAATAGTACCATTCGGAAGAGTCCACATTTGTAACATGAAGGAACTCAAAAGACGTTACAATTGGCTTCACAAAACGAACTACCCTTCCACTTATAAGTATGTCGCATGGACCAACCTGCAATATATCACATTGTTTACAAAACATACATGAATATTTACATCATCATAATAATTACATACATTGAATTTGTAACAGCTTTAATTACCTTCATAGACTGAATACAAGGTTTGACAGCTGTTATGCTGTCACATCTGAGCTCAAGCACTTTCAAACTTTCCAAGTTCCTCAAACTCTGTATACCTGGCACCTTCCAGCACGTCTCCGCTTCCAGAATCTCCAATGCCCTGCAGTTTTCTAAACCTTCTATTTTTTCAACTTTGGGACAATCTGAAATTTGAAATTCTTTCAAAGAAGCCAAATCTGCAAAACTGGGAAGCTCGTCTAACTCAGGACACCATGATATCGACAGCCGCTGAAGGTTTAGGAGCCCAGCACCACCCCTGATGTTCTTCAACATTTCACATCCCCAAATGCTGATCTGCATTATATGGGCATCTGCTACAGGACTCGGAGTTTGGGGGGCGGGACAACAGACATGGCAAACTGATATCTCGGACACTTGTGTGTCCCTCTTTAATTCCTTGAGATTGGAAATTGTAGAAGATGACCCCGCACCAAATGACAATTCTCTTACTCCTGACTTCAATATGGTTAGTTCCCTTAAGAGATTAAGGCGCCCCATAGAGTAAGGTAACCGTTCCAACTTTTCACACTCGTTGATGAAAAGCTTAGTCAAGGAAGACAAGTTTCCAAGAGAACATGGCAAGCTTGTCAACATGGGACATCCACTCACATGAAGAGTATTTAAGGACGACAAGTTTCCAAGAGAATTTGGCAAGCTTGTCAACATGGGACATCCACCCACATGAAGAGTATTTAAGGACGACAAGTTTCCAAGAGAATTTGGCAAGCTTGTCAACATGGGACATCCACCCACATGAAGAGTATTTAAGGACGACAAGTTTCCAAGAGAATTTGGCAAGCTTGTCAACATCCCACTCCTAATTGTCAGCTTTACCAACTTGCACAGCGCATCAATATTAACTGGTACATCCCTCAAGTTGATACAACCCCATAAATTCAACTCTTTCATGGATGCCTGATTTATGATTTGATGAGGCAACTCTTCCAACTTCTTGCAATCTCCGAGGTTCAAAAACTCCAGCTTCGTTATGTTTTCTAGCATGTCGCGCCTGAAACTGAGATTCCTACAACCTTCTAAATTCAGATATTCCAGATTTCCCAGCTTCTTAAAAGAATCTGGCATCATACTCAACTGCTGAGCATAACTTAAATCTATATGCCGCAAGCTTATCAACTCTCCTAAACGAGCAGGAAGTGAAACTATTGCACTCATTGGCAACTCCAAGTGCTCCAACAATTCGAGACCACAAAACTCTTCTGGTAGACTGCTACCACCAAATCCCTTCGTACAGATCATCTTTTTCAAATGCTTAAGGCGCCCTATTGAACTTGGAAACTTTCTTAAGGTGCCCGTAATTCTCAACTCTATCAACTGCAAAGGAGGCTGTAGGAAATAAATTTTCAATTAGAAAAGCTTTGGTAAACCATGAAGCATTTATAAAAGTTTGGAAGTCTCTTTAAAATAAAGAAAAAACAAAATATTTACCTCGACATTGTCCTCCCACAATTCATCAAAATCACCACCATGATAAAGCTCTAAAACCCTTAAATTTCTTAATGAAAGCCATGATGGAAGATTCCGATCTTGGAAAGAATACCAACGAAGCCACACAAGGTGTTCTGATAATGATGCAACTTCTTCACCAAATTCATGCTCTCGAACAAAAACAATCTTCAATCCAAAAGTGGATGTCAGGTATTTAAATACCCTATCCGAGTTTTCCGCAATCTCCATCTATACAGGATGAGTAGAACCTACTATCCGAAAAAACTTCATCCTTTCCTGAATGGAAAAATAAACATTATATGGACCAAAAAAAAGATAAAACATACATATGGACCAAAAAAAACTAATTCCCTGCACTATCTCATATCAATTAGTAAGAGCAGTTGCCAATATTAGAAAGCTGACATCTATCCAGTTAATCATTGGCACATATCAAAAGGAATCGGTGCGCTCCCATATGGGAGCGTACGAATATTAACCTCAATCTCCATCCACGCACGATGAGTAGAATCTGCTATCCCCCGAATCTCCGTTCTTCCCTGAATGGAAAAACCAACAAGTTAAAATATATAGATAGACAGAAAAACTAATTTCCTACACTACCTCATATCAATTATTAAGACCAGTAGCCATCTATCCAGTTAATTAAACTAATTTCCTACACTCCCTCATATCAATTATTAAGAGCGTACGAATATTAAACTCACCTGATAATGTGTTGGAATGTCAAGAATCTGCCATGAAGTCCAAAACCGATGAGGTGTGTGGTCAGTTGCAATTTCCCTTCCCGTATCACGAAGCTGATCATGCATTTTTATGCGGTGGTTGTGATCGAGCTCCACAAGACACTTGTTAACAAGTGTTTCCCAACTGTGGAGACCATTCCACCGACATCCATCCCATACTGCAATAGCCAAACTTTTTTCTTCTCCAATTAAAAAACAAGCTACGTCTAAGAATATTTCTTTCTCTTCTTTATCTAACGTATCATAACTTATTTTTAGCCTTTGTTTGATGTCTGCAGGAACTATTCTTGAGATTTTATCTAATGTAGATTCCCAGTACTGCTTGGATTTTTGTCCATATAACTGCCCTCCAAATACCTTGAGAGATAAAGGCAAACCACTACAAACATTTACAAACGTCCTAACCAAAATTTCAAATTCACAAGGTGGGAAGGGCTGCAGGAAAGCATGCCAGCAAAAAAGAAGCTCAGCATGTAACTCGTTCAATTTGGGCATTTCATATATGGAGGAGACATTCAGTGAGATAAGGACTCCCTTCTCCCGAGTTGTGATAATAACAAAACTACTTGATGCAAGGCTATTGATATCTGGTAAAAGAGAATGCAATTGATTTTTGTGATCCATGTCATCTATAACGATGAGCACCCGGAGAGATCTCAAGCAATTTGATAAAATTCTTCTCCCGGCTTCTACATCAACAACCTTATCTGACAAATGATTGAAACCAAGGTCATTTAGAAGTTGTTTCTGCTTGTCATGCAGAACATTTTTGTTTGCTGCATCTCGGACATCAGAAACAAAACTGCACTTATCAAAAGACGAAAACTTTTTGTTGTACAATTCTTTTGACAGTGTAGTTTTACCACTGCCACCCATGCCGACGATCCCTATAATTTTTGCATTATGATGGGTGTGGCAAGATTGAAGTGTAGCTTCCTCAAACTTTTGTACAAGCTCATCCAGTGCAACTGGATGATCAGCTACCTCTAATGGAACTTTTTTCATAACTCGAAGCGCACAATTCACAATATTCTTTAACAGCCTCCCTTCATCTCTAAACAATGCAACAATAAAAAAAACCAAAAACTAAATAAATATTACTAACTGTTATGGTAATTGTAAAATAGGAAATACATAAGCTGCAAGATTTTATAATTGACCAAAGATTAGATAATATGTACCCATTGTTATTAACCACAAGCCCAGAATGAAATGAAATGTCATGTAACGCCTTTTTCCACTCCTCCAGCTTCTCTGTGGGATGTCTACGCTTCTTTTTAAGTTGGTAAAATGCATCAGCATAGATTCCTTTATCAATATATCGGAGGTCAGAAGGCTGAACATAGTAAAAAATGGGAATGATTTTGGTGTCGGTTTTGAGCATGAAAGACAGCTCATTCAAACACCAGGGGGATTCGATATATGTTTTTGAAAAAATTGCAATGTGAAGGGAGGCAGTAGCCATTGCCTGCCGTATTTCTGCAGGTATTACATCGCCAGGCTGAAGGGCTTCTACATCCAGAAAAACGCGCAATCCCATGCAAGAAAGAGTTTGGTAGATGGTGGTGGCTAGTGTGTGTTTCACATCAGGTCCACGGTGATTAATAAAGATGTCGCAGGGTACATTACTTGTAGAGGATGATGCAGGTTGGTCAAAAGGGTTTTCTGGCTCAATTGGGCAATTCGGATTTTGCCTCGCTGTGAAAGAGAGAGTCGTTTCCATTGAATTTAACTGAACCAAACCTGAAGAGATGAATGAAAAATGTCAGTTGCAATCGGAAGGATGAAATTGGAAGTAAAGAAACTAGTCCTAATCTCAAGGTGCAGCGTATATATTCGTAAACATTTACACTTCAAATGAAAAGAGTAAACCAAATATATAAAAAAAGATTGATTCTAATTTTGAATGAAAATTATTTTCTAACAATATATACCTATTTAACAAATCAAACATATATAATAAAACTCGAAGAAATTTGTCCACAAAATTTAAAGCCATCAAAATTTAAAATAAAAAAAACACTGCAACAATGGATGAGCGAAGAATTGTTCACTTTAACAATAAAATAAACAAAATAGCCACTAGAAGCTTTGATAACAATAAAATATTACAAGAATATTATTACAATGATTATTTATAAAAAATATATATTAAATTTTTTTAATAATTTAATTAAATTGTTCGCTAAAGAGGCTTGATCATCTAATCACAAATGTCTGTCTATAAACCTCCGTCTGATTAGTATGTTGGTAATTGATGCTGCATCATCTACTCTCCTCTATGCACGATTTAGACAATCAGTTTGCCTTCAGTTTGAATTTAAACACTCAGTTAATAATTAATATTAGTCTTTGTTTTTTACATCAGTTTTTCTTGGACAGCGAACAATACATGTATATTTGAAACTATTCTTAGACTACTGAAATGCATGTAGTTTTATTTTTAGACCTTTGTTTAGACTGCTGTTCAAACAGCGTGTTAAACTCCCCTAAATCAAGCATTCCTTATTATTAATAAGTGGTTTTGTATAGCGTTGTATATTGAATGAAAAAACTCTTTTTTTTGTTAATGCTGTAATTAGAATACAGTACAGTAATAAAAAACAGGGTACTCTGCCTTCTTCAAATTTGATATATGATTTGTGTTTGTTATGTCTATTGATATTTGGTAAAGGATGCAAATGATTTGGCTATGTTCTTGTTGCAATTATTTAAGAGTTGTTTCAGAATCTACATTTGGTATCAGAGCAAGGTTTTTTTCTTTTGGGTTAAAGATTTAGTAGTTGGAATTTTGCCAAAAATTTATCATGTCAAATTCTAACTCCTTGCCCATTCTAGAATTTAATGGAAATGAGTATGATTATTGGTGTATCAAAATGATGACTTTTTTTATAGAAAAAGATTTGTGGGAGATTATTGACTCAGTGTATGCAGAGCCAGCTGATTGGAATGCCCTTACAGCTAATGATAAAACAGCGAAGGAGGCTAAGAAGAAGAATGTTCAAGCCTTATTTCATATTCAAATAGCTCTAGATAAGAGCCTATTTCCATGAATTGCAGGAGCAAAGACAGCAGAGGATGCTTGGAAGACTCTAAAAGAAGCTTACCAAGGTAGTAATCAAGTCAAAGTTGTCAAGTTACAGACATTGAAGAGAGAATTCAAAATTTGAAGATGCAAGAAGCTGAAAGTGTGAGTACCTATTGTGTTAGAGTAAAAGATGTGGTCAATAAGATGGCTACACTTGGTGAAATTGTGAGCAATGAGGTTGTGATCAAAAAGGTGTTGAGGACTCTGACACCAAGGTGGAACCATGTTGCCATAATCATAGAAGAAAGCAAGAATTTGTCTACCTTTCAATTTGATCATCTAGTTGGATCTTTGATGTCTCATGAAGAAAGATTCATTTGGGGAAAGTGATGAGAAAGTTTTTTCCTCAAAATTACAAATCACAAAGAATGAAGATGCCAATAGTAGCATCAAAAGTAATCAAGGCCAAGGTAGAGGCTGTAATCAGAATTACTCAAGAGGAAATAGAGGCAGAGGTGGTTTTCGAGGAAGAGGTGGTTTCAGAAGAAGAGGTAGAGACCGATTTGATAAAAGAAATATCCAGTGTTATCATTGTAACAGGGATGGCCACTTTAATTATGAGTGTAGATTAAAAAAGGTAATAATGATAAAAGTGTTCATTATGCTCAAGAAAGTGATGAGAATCCCCCAGATAATTTATTTTTATCTTATGACAAAGCCGAAAATGTTTCTAAAGATGTTTGGTATTTAGATTCGGGATGTTCTAACCACATGTCAGGAAATGGAAAAAAAATTTCTATAAGGGATGAAAGTTTTAAATCCAAGATCAAGCTTGGTGATGACAAATCATTGGAGGTTGCTGCAAAAGGAGCTATGGAAGTCCATACAAAAGAAGGTATAAAGAGTGTTAGAGACATTTATTACACTCCAAAGTTAAAGCATAATTTGTTGAGTGTTGGACAATTATGTGAGAAGAATTATAAAGTTGTATTTGAAAATCAACAATGTATAATTTATGATAAGAATCAAGGAAATAGGGTGGTAACAGTTGTCCCTATGACAAAGAATAGGATGTTTCCATTGAAGTTTGGTGAACATAACAAGAACCTTGTCAATATGGCATATGAGGATACAAGTTGGTTGTGGCATCTCAGGTATGGGCATTTAAATTTTCATAGTTTGAAGATTCTAACATCAAAAGCATTAGTTTCTGGTTTGCCTAAGGTTGAAGAGCACAAGGAAGTTTGTAAAGGATGTGCTAAGGGAAAACATGTAAGAGAGAAATTTCCAAAAGGCAATGCATGGAGGGCCCGTTATCCACTCCAGTTAGTTCATTCAGACATTTGTGGTTCTATGCAGACAAAGAGTTTGGGTAAGTCATCATATTTCATTACTTTTATTGATGATTACTCACGACAATGTTGGATTTATTTTTTGAAGACCAAAGGTGAAGCTCTTGAGACATTCAAGAGATTTAGAGCCCTTGTAGAAAATGACAAAGGGTGCAAAATCAAATGCTTAAGGACTGATCGTGGAGGAGAATTTTATTCAAAAGCCTTTCAAGGTTATTGCGATATGCATGGCATTAGAAGACAACTCACCACTGCATACACACCTCAACAAAATGGTGTAGCTGAAAGGAAGAATCGTACAATGGTGGAGATGGCACGAAGCATGCTACAAACAAAGGGATTAAGTAATTCTTTTTGGGAAGATGCAGTTGCTACAACAGTATATATTCTCAATCGGAGTCCCACTAGTGCACTTAACAAGATGACTCTGTATGAACCCTGGTATGAAAAAAAATGAAATGTTAATTATTTCAAAAAAATTGGATGCTTAGCCTATGTTCATGTTTCTGATCAAAAGAGGCAAAAATTAGATCCCAAAAGTGAGTCATGTATTTTTGTTGGATATAGTGAGGAAAGTAAGGCTTACAGGGCATATAATCCTCTCACTAATAGGCTTATTATGTCAAGAGATGTGATTTTTGATGAAGGGGGAGTTTATGGTCATCAAAAAGGCCATATGGAGAAGTCAAAATCTGTTTTAAATGAAGTTATTGTTGACGCAGTGGATTGCACTCGGGGCAAGGAGGTTGAGCTCCTGCCTTCCACACGCAACAATGGAAACTCCCCTCTCGCCTGTGGGACCGGCGAAGCTGGAGGGGAGAGTCTCTAGGTAAGGGCTAGCTCCCTTTGATGCATCTGAGTTGTTCCAGTAAGTGCTAACATATATATATATATATATATATATATATATATATATATATATATATATATATATATAATGGTGGGGGATGAAAAGGGAGAAAGATTGCAGGAAAACAAACTACTCTAAAGGAGGTGATGCACCAAAATGATCCGACCTTCTTACACTCACATTTAAAATCAGACAAACACATACATACGCTTCAAACTTGGCAGAAGAACCAGGCTGCAAGAAGCTTGGCAGAGAGGCTTTTAATGGAAAATACATAAAACAAAGATTCACCATAAGAGCTATGGAAAGGCACATTGTATAGTAATTTCTCCTGTTTTTGCACTTCCAAATACAGTGCTCCTTGTCAGCTGCAAAAATGGCGCCTTATAGACACCAGGTATGTTGGTGTTGACCCTGTGAAAGCATCATGAAGCAATAACTAAACACAAACTAACACTCAAACATACACAGAGATATCTAGCCAAGATAGAGGCAAAAATGTGTTTTATTGATTCAGAGGAAAATTTGTCAGAGTTACGCCTTACAAATGTGGAAGATGATTTCTTAAGTGACAAGTGTTCAATATATAGAAAAAAAAAGAGGCCTTTTGGCGCCCTTTTTACAAGTGACCCATGTGCCTTACGAGCATTGGGAAGAGCAGGCCGCTTAAACATAAATGTTGTGTCGACCCTGGCTCTGACTTCAGGCATTTTTTACAAAGGCCGCGCCGTTTCCCCATTAACCGAGATTGCGCCTTGAATGCACCTACGCGATTTGTCTGCTCATAAATGTGAAATGAAGAAAACGGGTCGCACGATTGGCTGTTTGCGCCTTCCAATGGTCAATTCGTAGACACTGTTTCACCTGCCGGAGTAACTTCTTGAATTGGCGACTCCCTTCGCCACTTGGACTATCTGCTTGCTCCATGCTCTTGGCACTTTTGTCTTCTCCCTGCCTTGTCTCTTTCTGGCTCCTTCGACCCTCGGGGCTATCTCTAGGCGGGTCGCTGCGTTCTTCAAGCTATTTCCATGATTGGCACTCTTTACAGTTCAAAAACAAACAAATATTTCACTATGTTATATTTGACGTTCGCGCGGCTGTCACCCAATGGCTAGTTCGCATGCTTAAATTTGATGACTTTCGGGACGTCACTGTCCTCGACAAAAGTCATCGAGTCCTGTTTCGGGCTTTTTCCCTATGGGTTTTCTATTTCGAGCTTTTTCCCATGAACAAAAAGTCCGTAGGAATTGGCCGCTCTTTGTCCTTATCTGTGGGCTCTTTGAAACTCTCTCTGCCCTCCGCAAGGGCATTTGGATCTTGAACTGCCCTCCGCAAGGGCACTTGAACCTTGAACTGTCCTTCGACTGTAGGGCACACCCTTGAACCAAGCCGTTGAACCAACCCGTTGAACCAAAATTGGTTCAACGGTTCAACCACTGCACGTCGATGCCGTTGAACCAAGCCTTTTGAACTTGCCTTTGAACCGTTCGGTTGAACCGGTTCAACGGTTCAACGCTGCGCGCCAAGCCCGTTGAACCATTCGTTGAATCCCTTTGTTGAACCGTCCATTGAACCGAAGCGATTGAACCAAAGCGTTGAACTTAAGCGTTGAACCAAACGATTGAACCAACGCTTTAAACCTGTCGAATGAACCAAGCCGAAGGACTTGAACGTTGAACCAAGGCCTGAAAATGAAGCGATGAACTTAAACGTTGAGCTAAGGCCTTAAACTAGTTCAATAGTTCAACCATGCCGATTTTTCTTGTGATTTTCTTCAGACCAGAGCCTGAAGAAGCCTTGTAAAACCCAACACTCTCTCTGGAACTGATTCTCCATGCACCAAAAGACTAACCTGCAGAGTCCGTAGAAATCCAAAACCTACAAAGTCCGTAGAAATGGACCTGCAGAGTCCGTAGAAATCCCCAGTTTCATGCAAAATCGAAAAATGAAATGGCCTAGAACAGCAGGGACAGAAGGGGACCAATTTTTGCCCTATTGGGCGAAAAATGGTCAACAAATTGGCGACTCCCAGGGGAGGCATCCCTACTATGATTAAAGACCAGTTGCCTTGCAGTCCATTGGGCGCAGAGTCAGATGCAGCTATGAAAGAGTGTTTAGCAACAGCCCCAAAAGATCCAATAATCAAATATGAAGCCTTTTACCCCACACACAAAGGGAAACACACAAGGCTAAAAACACTACCTGTGCAACTGCACTTAGGGAAATCAAGAAAAGAAACTGAAAGCAACTACTATATACAGCTAACCAGGAATGTTCACCCCCCTCTTGGATCAAAGGGAAAACTTCTTAAGTTCCCTTCCTGGCAAGAAGACTTATGGTGGCAGACAAGTAGCTAAATGAAAAGGAGATTTGGTGACTTGCTCCTCTTCCCTATCACTTGGATTGGCTGATATCCGAGTGGAGATTCAAGCATGCCTCCAATGTTTACGTACTAGGTTTGTTCTTGGAAGCTTACCTCATGTTGGTTCTTCAGGTTGGTGTATCTTATCAAGAAATCAATTGCTGTCGGCTCATCACCATAAGCCCCTTGATACACACCCTTGACTAGCTTGCTCTCTTCTGCCTCATGCTCGGGTTCCATGGTATGACCATCTTCCTTGATGATTTCAAAGAAGATATCTTCGAATTCACTAACCTTTTGAAGGGGTAACTCTGAAAAATTGTAGCCTCTTTGCATGCTTGTTTGAACCCCAATGCTGCCTTCCCCGCTCTTATCCAGCTCATAGCCTCCTTGAAGAACAGTGTAGCCTGCCTCAATGACTTCAAATGAATCATTCAAAACATGAACAAGAGATTGTCCATGCTCCTCCATGTCACCTAAGGTGATCTCCTCCTCACCCGTACTCATGAAGTCTCCCTGGTCAGTCATAAACTGAGCATAATCTATATCAGGCAAGGCTTGATAGCTTTCTTGGAGGTGTATGGATGGAGTGTATTCAGACACGAAATCTGTTATTTGATCTGAAACGTCCATCACACGTTCACTGAGGAGACCTACTCTGAATTCCAACTCTGCAATTTGCCTATCCATATCTTCTTGAAAAAGCCTTTCTCGGAAGTCACAATCATCATCGGGAACAGGAGCAACCTCATCTTCTTCCAGGTTTTGGGCAAAACCTTTCTCCTCCTCATCCTTTCTGTCCCAAGATTCCACTGTTTGCTTCCAACTCATGATCTTGGGATTGGAACCTTGCTCCTATGAGCAGGCAGCAACTTTATCCTCTTCAAGGTCTTGAGCTGGTTCACGATGTTCCTTCTTCCAGCTTAGAATTTGGAGATCATGTTGAAAGACTTGAGGAGGTTGGGGAGGATTTGGGAGGGTCTGCTCATGTACAGGAAGAGCTGTCTGAAAAGTTGTGTGCTGAAAAGCTAGGCGCACGAAATTGAGGGTAGGATCGATTGATGCATCGGATGAGTCAGAATGAGCAAGTGCCATCTGATAGAAAGGATTTGGCACACAAGAGGGGGCTTTCTCCAGAACAAGAGGGAGCAGACCTTGGGCCAGAATTTCTTGGTTTTCGTCCCTCCACTTTACCAACACTTCATTAATATTGAAATCAGCTTGTGGACTGGTGGAAGGGGTGATTTTTGGCGTCGACTCCTCTACAGGGTCTGAAAGCTCCATCTCTCTTTCGCCCAACAGTCTCATCTTCTTTTCTAATTTCTCAATCCATTTAGCCAGATCATCCTCATTTTGTACCTCTTGGAGCTCGTGGGAGTCATCATAGAGACGGGGAGTGCATGAAGATTGCCATGAAATGCAAGGAGCTTCCTGAGGAAGGGTGGGACTTGAAAAAAACTAACCTCATTTTGTACCTCGCACTCTTGGACAATGTCTTTCTCCTCCTTGCAACTCCATGACTCAACCACTTTATCCCAACTCAAGCTATTCGGACTGGGTATCTCTTTTGGGGGTGATGGGGCCACAATGTGAGAGGGTAGTGAAGATTTAGATTCCACTTCCCTCGCTGCCAAGATGGACTGCTGCATCTGAAGGTTTGTCAATTTGATTTGTCAATCAAGATTAGCTTTAAACACAAGATTTGTTGTTTCAGAACTCTCCTCAACATGATTAGGGAAAGGACTTTGACAGGCTTGACTTGGCTCATAAGCAGGGGCTGTATATGACTGATATGATACTTGCGACAGGGAATATGCAGGTTGATAGACTTGGTAAGGCTGCCTCTCATGAGCACTCAGCTTCTCTTCCAAAGATGCAATCAAACCACTCACATCCAGCATCTCACTTGTAAGCCTGTGCCAATTGGCTCTTTCAATAGGAGCCCATTCCTTCTCAACCTGGTCCAGTGCATTCCTCACTTGGTGGATGATATGATCAAGAATTTCTTGGCCACATCCCCTTCTGGTGTCAAGATCTATTACATACTTTTCGTATCCCAGCAGTGCTCATTTGAAGGCAGAAACAGGTTAATTGGCAAAGAGACTGGGTTGAGTAGAAGTGACATATTGAGAAGACTGGGCATAAGGCTGATATAGCTTATGGCAGGGTTGAGACTGGCCATATTGAACCTGATAAGGATCAACATAAGGCTAGCAAGGATCATAGCCATGCTGGCCAAAGAAAACATGGTCCATGGCTCTGAACGATGGGGGTATACATACTAAAATATTGTTTTTTGATGGTACGGTACCAGAACTGCTTAACCAATTGATTTAACTTGGAGTCGCCATTAGTGTTTGATGCAAAAGTCTCCAAAGGCTGGTTGGTCGAAGAACACACCAAAAGTTCTTCAACTCTGTGGACACAACTTGTCCTAGTTGGTCCCACCAGGCGTGCCAAAAACTGTTGACGTAGTAGATTACACCCTGGGCAAGGAGGTTGAGCTCCTGCCTTCCACACGCAACAATGGATACTCCCCTCTCGCCTGTGGGACCGACGAAGCTGGAGGGGAGAGTCTCTAGGTAAGGGCTAGCTCCCTTTGATGCATCTGAGTTGTTCTAGTAAGTGCTAACATATATATATATATATATATATATATATATATATATATATATATATATATAATGGTGGATCATGAAAAGGGAGAAAAATTGCAGGAAAACAAACTACTCTAAAGGAGGTGATGCACTAAAATGATCTGACTTTCTCACACTCACTTAAAATCAGACAAACACATACATACACTTCAAACTTGGCAGAAAGACCAGGCTGCAAGAAGCTTGGCAGGGAGGCTTTTAATGAAAAATACAGAAAACAGAGATTCACCAAAGGTACTGTGGAAAGGCACACTGTATTGTAATTTTTTCTGTTTTTGCACTTTCAAATACAGCTCTCCTTGTCAGCTGCAGAAATGGCGCCTTATAGATACCAAGTATGTTGGTGTTGAACCTGTGGAAGCATCATGAAGCAATGACTAAACACAAACTAACGCTCAGACATACACAGAGATATCTAGCCAGGATAGAGGCAAAAATGCGTTTTATTGATTCAGAGGAAAATTTGCCAAGGCTACGCCTTACAAATGTGGAAGATGATTTCTCAAATGACAAATCTTCAATATATAAAAGAAGAAAGGAGGCCTTTTGGCGCCCTTTTTACAAGTGACCCATGTGCCTTACGAGCATTGGAAAGAGCAGGCCGCTTAAACATAAATGTTGTGTCGACCTTAGCTCTGACTTCAGGCATTTTTTACACAGGCCGCGTCATTTCCCCATTAACCGAGATTGCGCCTTGAATGCACCTACGCAATTTGTTTGCTCATAAATGTGAAATGAAGAAAACGGGTCACACGGTTGGCCGTTTGCGCCTTCCAATGGTCAATTCGTAAACACTATTTCACCTGTCGGAGTAACTTCTTGAATTGGTGCCTCGCTTCGCCACTTGGACTATCTGCTTGCTCCATGCTCTTGGCACTTTTGTCTTCTCCCTGCCTTGTCTCTTTCTGGCTCCTTCGGCCCTCGGGGCTATCTCTAGGTGGGTCGCTGCGTTATTCGAGCTATTTCCATGATTGGCGCTCTTTACAGTTCAAAAACAAACAGATATTTCACTGTGTTAAATTTGACGTTCGCGCGGCCGTCACCCAACGGCTAGTTCGCTTGCTTAAATTTGACGACTTTTGGGACATCACCGTTCTCGACAAAAGTCATCGGGTCCTGTTTCGGGCTTTTTCCCCGCAGGTTTTCTGTTTCAAGCTTTTTCTCGTGGACAAAAAGTCCGCAAGAATTGGCCGCTCTTTGTCCTTTTCTTTGGGCTCTTTGAAACTCTCTCTACCCTCCGCAAGGGCATTTGGATCTTGTATTGCCCTCCGCAAGGGCATTTGAACCTTGAATTGTCCTTTGGTTTTAGGGCACACCCTTGAACAAAGCCGTTGAACCAAAATCGGTTCAATGGTTCAACCACTGCGCACCGATGCCGTTGAACCAAGCCTTTTGAACTTGCCTTTAAATTGTTCGGTTGAACCGGTTCAACAGTTCAATGCTACGCGCCGAGCCCGTTGAACCATTCGTTGAATCCCTTTGTTGAACAATCCATTGAACCGAAGAGATTGAACCAAAGCGTTGAACTAAACGATTGAACCAACGCTTTGAACCTGCAGAATGAACCAAGCCAAAGGACTTGAACGTTGAACCAAGGCCTGAAAATGAAGCGATGAACTTAAACGTTGAGCTAAGGCCTTGAACTGGTTCAATAGTTCAACCATGCCGATTTTTCTTGTGATTTTCTTCAGACCAGAGCCCGAAGAAGCCTTGTAAAACCCAGCACTCTCTCTGAGACTGATTCTCCATGCGCCAAAAGACTAACCTGCAAAGTCCGTAGAAATCCAAAACCTGTAGAGTCCGTAGAAATAGACCTGCAGAGTCTGTAGAAATCCCCAGTTTCATGCAAAATCAAAAAATGAAATGGCCTAGAATAGTAGGGACAGAAAGGAACCGATTTTTGGCCTGTTGGGCGAAAAATGGTCAACAATGAATATGGATGATATTGATCATGGGCAGACCACTAATATTTCTGTTCCAAGTGCTACAAATCCACCAAGTAACCCCTCATCTAGTTGTTCAATTCCAAGTGTAAGTCCAGATTCAAGTCCTAGTTCTACAAGGAAGGTAAGAAGATTGACATTTATCAAAGGAGTTCAAATCAAGCACATGAAGAAAATCCAAGAGGTGAGACACTGAATTTTGCTTTACTTACCACGGCTGATTTTGAACCATCATGTTTTGAAAATGCATATACTAATGAAGTTTGGATGCAAGCAATGCAAGAAGAGATGGATTCTATTCATAAGAATGACACTTGGGAGCTTACAAAGCTTCCACATGACAAGAAGAAGATTGGCACCAAATGGGTCTACAAGACTAAGTGTAACAGTGATGGAAGTGTTGAAAGGCATAAAGCGAGATTAGTTGCTAAAGGCTTCACACAAAAGTATGGCATTGATTATGAAGAGACATTTGCACCAGTAGCAAGACAAAAGACCATTAGAATGCTGATTTCATTAACAGCTCAAAAAAATTGGAGCATCCATCATATAGATGTGAAAAGTACCTTCTTGAATGGGTACTTAGAAGGAGAAGTATATGTGGAACAGCCACAAAGTTTTGAAGTGCAAGGAAAAAAAAATCATGTCTACAAGTTGAAGAAGGCTTTGTATGGCCTCAAACAAGCACCAAGAGCATGGTATGCTAGGATTGATGGATATTTTCAAGAGAATGGCTTTCAAAGAAGTAAGAGTGAACCTACTCTTTACTACAAACAAGAAGGTAATGATATTCTAATTGTAAGTTTGTATGTTGATGACTTGTATATGGGTAGCAGTTCTATGATGAAGGATGAATTCAAAGTTTTCATGACGAATGAATTTGAAATGAAAGATTTAGGCCTTATGAAATATTTTTTAGGAATGGAGGTTTATCAAAGGGAGAATAAAATTTTCATTTGTCAAACAAAGTATGTTAAAAATATGTTGAAGAAACTTGATATAGTTGATTGTAAACCAGTCTCCACTCCAGTTGCTCATGGAGTTATGTTGTGTAGAGATGATGGTGCTGAAAGAGTTGATGAGACAGCCTATAAAAGTGTTGTTGGAAGTTTAATGTTTCTAATTCATACAAGCCCTGATATTGCTTATTCAATTTCACTTGTTTCAAGGTACATGGCAGAGCCATCAAAAATACATATGAAGGCCGCGAAGAGAATTTTGAGATATGTGAAAGGCACTCTAAATTTTGGTATTCATTTACTACACTTCTAAAAGGTTCAATCTTGTTGGTTTTAGTGATTCTGATTGGGGAGGTAGTTTAGATGACCCAAAGTCAACATCTAAGAATTGTTTTTTTTTTTGCTCTGGTTTGATTACTTGGAGCTCAAAGAAGCAAAGTACAGTTGCCCTTTCTTCTACAAAAGCAGAGTATGTTGCAATCACTTTAGCAGGTACACAAGCATTATGGCTTAGAAAACTTCTTGAAGAAATTGGAGAGATTCAAGTTCAACCCACAGTTATTTTTTGTGATAACATTAGTGCTATTAAATTGGCCAAGAATCCAGTCCATCACAGTAGGACAAAACATTTTGATTTAAAGCATCATTTTATCTGAGATTTAGTGTAGATGAAGGTAGTAGAATTGAAATACATCAACACTAAAGAACAGTTGGCAGATATCTTCACGAAAACAGTTGCAACAGACAGATATCTTCACGAAAACAGTTGCAACAGATCAGTTTTTGACACTCAGAAATCAGATTGTAAGGCCTCTCAGAATCAAGGGGGAGTATGTTGGTAACTGATTCTGGATCATCTAGTCTCCTCTATGCACGATTTAGACAATCAATTTGCCTTCAGTTTGAATTTAAACACTCAGTTAATAATTAATATTAGTCTTTGTTTTTTACATCAGTTTTTCTTGGACAGCGAACAATACATGCATATTTGAAACTATTCTTAGACTACTGAAATGCATGTAGTTTTATTTTTAGACCTTTGTTTAGACTGTTTTTCAAACAGCTTGTTAAACTCCCCTAAATCAAGTATTCCTTATTATTAATAAGTGGTTTTGTACAGCGCTGTATATTGAATGAAAAAACTCTTTTTTTGGTTAACGCTGTAATTAGAATACAGTACAGTAAATAAAAACAGGGTACTCTGACTTCTTCAAATTTAATATATGATTTATGTTTGTTATGTCTATTGATATTTGGTAAAGGATGCAGATGATTTGGCTATGTTCTTGTTGCTATTCATTTTCTTTGTCATGATTATTTAAGGGCTGTTTCAGAATCTACATAGTATTCCACGATTTTATTGGCACAGTGTGTAATTTTTAATAGCCGGCCTTGCAGAAATGACCCCTATCTAAGATTCATTACTCTAATTTAATGACACCACATGAAAAATAGTAGCTAGAAGTTACAGCTTCTTTTATTTCTATATTCATGACACAGAAAACATTCCTACCTTCCCCAACTCCCCTACAGATCAGAGCAGCACAATAAAAGACTCGGCCCCTCCTCCTTAAACAGACCTGCACAACTCGGCCGCCACAATAACAAATCAAAATGTGGTATAAACAGCTAAATAATAGTTAAAAAACAGAGGAAATTATTTTCAAAACACCAGATCTGAACAAGATAAATACTATAATCTAAAATTTAAGAGAAACCCGTGAAGATAGGAAACAAATAAAGCCAATCAAAATGAGGAAAGAAAAAAAATTACCTGAGATGTAAACACCACATAATCTAGACGTTCCAAACTTCTAGATCCAATGATAGCTTGAGGAAACCGCGTGAAAGAATGGAAAGCTTGCATAGAGAACCATGTGAAACGGAAGGGCAGGGCAAGGCAGTACAGAAGGGAAAAACCGCGTCCATCTTGTGTATGAAGACATCATTTAAGTCAAAGATGTGACCCGAACGATTATAAAATATCAATAACGAAAGACAAGCGGAATTTTAATGGGGGCCACTATTTTTACATTTTCACAAAAGTATTTTCCCGGGATAAATTTTAAATAAGGATGTAAAGATATAACTTTAATAGAATAAAATAAATAATGGTAAGATTTATTTTATTTTTTTAATATTTTAGTTTTGAGGAGTTATTGGGTGTTTATTTTGAGAGTAAGTTCTATTACATTTTTTATAGTGAGAGTGTTTTAGGGATGTGTTGACATTGTGAATTGCACTTTTGAGAGGAGGCTCGGTTCCTCTCTTCCACGCGGCACAATGGAGACTCCTTTTTTACTGTGGGTCTGGCAAACACTAAGGAGAGAATTTCTAGATAAGGGCTAGCTCCCTTTGATGCATCTCTGAAGTCCTGAATTTCTTACTGCTAATAATTGGGGCAAGGGGGCGGGAGAGCATGTGAAAAGGGAGAAGAATTACTGAAAACAAAACCTAAACTAAACGATGATGCACCAAAAATGGTTGATCTACTTAGCTTGATCATACACTTTCCACCAAGAACACACTGATATACACTTCATTTGATACGAGAAATTCTTCTACATCAGTGAGCTAGGGATCCTCTAGAGATACAGGGAGGAAGAACTACTAGAGGTGTTATAAGACACACTATGGCAGCCTGTTCACATGCGCCTATACTCTTTTGTGGACATTTTTGGCTAACCTGCAAAAGAAGAACTCACAATACACTAGACATGCTAGAATCATTTTGTGAAAGCATGAAGGAAAATGACTTAACACAAGACAAAGCCATAAACATGCAAAAGTGCAAGCTCAAATGGAGGCAAAAATGTTTCTTTTTTATTCAAGGTAAATTTTGGCAGAGCTCTGCCTTACAAGCTAAGAGATATCTTTCTCAAAATGAGAGATTATAATATATAGAGAAATAAAGAGGCTTTTGGCACCTTCTAGAAAAAGCTGCCCATGCTACGTTGAACGCCTGAGGAGAAAATTGGTCATGCTGGTGTCATCATTTTAGAAAGCCCTGAAATAACCATGTTGTATATGTCACCAGTTTGGACTTTAGCGCTTAACCCGTATTAAAAAATCACTGCAAAAGCATGGGTTTTACGCGATTGTTTGCTCATTAATGTAAAACAACAAAAAACAGGTTGTGCTTTCACTGTTTGTGCTTTTTGATGGCCACTTGGTGGAGACTATTTCAACCGTTGGAATAACTCCTCTGTCGACGCTTTCTTTGCCACCTGGGTTGTTGTGTCTGCTTCTGCACTTCGTTGAGTGCATCTTTTGAAACATTCCAAATGTTGTCGTATGTGTGCGTGGTCGTGTTCTAGATTCTCTATTTTGTTTCGTCTTTCTTGCTATTTTTTGTCTCTTTTTGGCAAATTTGAGCTCTCAGGTCTATCTTCTCGTCTTTTACTAGCTCCTCGGGCTCCTTTCTCAGCAGGTCGTTGAGTTTGTCCTTGGGTCTTGTCTTTTCCTAGCTTCTTCGGCCATCAGGGCTATTTTTTGTCATTTCGCTGGCAATTTGAGCTCTTAGGCTCTCTTCTCGATGGGTCACTGAGTTTCCACGTGTAGACCCATCCTTAAGCATTTCAAGATCAACGGCTATTTCACCACCTTAAATTTGACATTCGCGCACCCGTCACTAGATGTTTGAACCTCCAACGACTAGTTCACCATGCTAAAATTTGACGTCTTTGAGCCCGTCACCCATTTGGAAATGTCTTTGGCATTTCCAATTCCTTCAAGCTTTTGTGTTTGATCCTTCCCAAAGGGAAGGTGTCACTTGGACCTTGGAAAAAGTCCCTTCTTGGTCCCCACTGAGAGTCCCCTGCAAGGGCACTTGTCCTTCGGGGTCCTTCGGGTTGCCTTGTCTCTTCAATTTCTTCGGACAAAATGTCTGAAGGAATTCCTTCAGACATTTTGCCCGAAGGAAGTCTTTCTTTCGTGTTTCAGCGCTTTCTTTTGGTCTTTTCCTTTGACAGATTCCTTCGAACAAAAACTTCGAGCTTTTTGTCTGAAGGAATTTGTCTTTGTTCATTCCTTGTATATTTCCTTCGGACATTTTGTCTGAAGGACCTTTGCCTTTTTACCGTGGATTTCCTTTAGACGGAAGTTCGAAGGAATCATTTGCTTTTCTCACTTTTCTTAAGGAAAATTTCACTTTTGACCCCTGCTTTGTCATTTTGAAATGTGCTTCTGCCCTCTGTAAGAGTATCTTGGGTCCAAAATGTCTTCCGCAACCTATTGGAACGGTCCAATTTTTCATATGCCTGCCTTCCACAAGGGCACTTTGTCTTTAGAGCTTTGTAAAAGACTTATATCTCTTTGAAGTTGGCCCATTCCCTTGTCAAAAAGGCTTGTGCAATTGACTGCCCAAAGTGAAAAAAATCTGTGGATCAACCCGAGACGTCTACAAGACTCAAGTCATTTGGTTCTTTACAGAAATAGGCCTATTCAAAAAGGGGAAAAGCACAATTGCAGAAAGGTGAAGACATTAAAGATTGGGACAGTAAGGAAAGAAAAGCGAGACCAATTTTTGGCCTACAAGACCAAAATGGTCAACAATTTGGCGATTCCCAGGGAAAGCATGCCTGCTATGCTGAAGAAGACCGATAGCCTCAAAGTCCATTAAGCATGGAGTCAAGATGTAGCTTGAAAGGTTAGCAACAACCTTCTAGAGGCCTATGAACCAACAAAGCTTTTACGTCAAACACAAAGGAAAACACACACAACAAAGGCTAAACAACACTACACCTGTGCAAACATCACTTAGGGAAAACAGGGAAAGAAAAACTGAAAGCAAACTACTATGTACATCTAACTAGGTATATTTGCCTCCCTCCTAGATCAAAGAGAAAACTTCTTAAGTCTCCTTCATGGCAAAAAAATTTATGGTGTCAGATAAGTGGCTGAATGGAAAGGAGACTTGGTGACTTGCTCTTCTTGTTTGCCACCTTGATTGGCTTGTATCTAAATGAATCAAGGTCAAACATGCTTCCAACATATATGTATTCATCTTGCTCTTGGAAGCTTGTTTCATGCTGGCCCTTCATGCTAGTGTATCTCACCAAGAAATCAATGGCTTCTAGCTCATCATCATAGGGATCATCTAGCTCATAACCCCCTTGATATGCATCATGGATTGAATTGTTCCTTTCAGCCTCATTGAAGAGACTGCCAAACTTATTTTTTGCTTCCTCATAGATTTCTTGAAGAAGGGTGACTATTGTGATGTCTGAAATGGGATCACAAACTGCTTGCGCATCCCACAAAACATCACCTTCTTGCTCAAGGCTCTCTTCTTCAAAGCTTTCCTCAAGATGAATAGGCCTCTCCTTTTCTTGCTCAAAAATCAGAGTCTCTAAATGTTCAAAGACATCCTCTTGATCCTCTTCTAACTCAGGTTCCATGGCATGGTCATTCTCTTCATCAAAGCAACAAGGAAGTTCATCAAATAAGGGAGGAGAGATCTCACCATGCTTACTTTCCTCTTCATATTATTGGAACATCCGCATGTATGCATGACCTGTGTCTTCTCTATTATTGATGATGTCTTCAAAGGGAGCATCCATGATGATTTCCTCCTCATTGTCATCCATGATAGCCTCTTGGGCAGCTACAAATTGGATCCTCTCTTCTTCACTTGATTCTTTCAAAAAAGGTTCCTCCTTGAGAAGGGATGAAGTGGAAAGTTGATGGTTAAACACTTGTGGAAGAGGAGGCAATCCTTGAGCTAGAATTGAATGATTCTCCTCCTTCCATTTGACCAACACTTCATCTATATAAGATGTGGCTTGATAGCTCTCTTGGAGGGGTGAAGATGGGGTGTGTTCAAATATAGAATCTTCTGCTTGATCTAAACCGTTCATCACACTTTGGTTGAGAAACCTCATTTAAGACTCCAATTTTGCAATTTGCCTGGCTATATTCTCTTGGAAGAGCCTTTCTTGGAGGTCACAAGCATCATCATGATGAGTAGGAACAGCTTCGCCTTCTTCAAGGTTTTGAGCAAAACCTTTCTCCTCTTCCTTCTTTCCCCATGATTCCATTGTTCCCTTCCAACTCATGATAACAACTTTATCTTCTTCAAGGTCCCGAGCTGGTTCATGATAGGCACTCCTATGTTGAAATATTTGAGGAGGTTAAGGGAGACTGGGAAGGGTCTGCTCATGCACAAGAAGAGCTGCTTCAAGAGAGATTTGTTGCTTTCCAAAAGATATAGGGTGATTCCCATCAAAAGAGGGTCCACATTCTAAATAATTGAGAAGGTTAGTCTCCATGAGAGGTTGCTCTAATTCCCTTTGATGTTGGAAAGCTAGGTGTAAGGGGTTAAGAGTAGGAGTGATTAATGCATCAGATGAGCTAGAGTGAGCAAGTGTTATTTGGTAGAAAGGATTTGGTGCACAAGAAGAGGTTTTCTTTAGAATAGGAGGGGGTTGCATTGGAATGGGAGAAGGCACACAAGGCTGATTGCCTTGAATGGATAGACTCTTCCATTTTTCTACCTCCTCCTTCATGGATTGCAAGCCCTGAGCTTGCCTGAAAAAACACTCCTCTTTGTACATAAGCTCTTGTTGATATCTATACTGCTTATCCAATCTATCTATCTCCATCACTTGCTTTTCAAACTCCAGTGTTACTTCCCTTACACTAGGTGAAGGGCAACCAGGAGAGCTGCTTGAGGTGATTCCATGAACAACCTAAGCTTGATCAAAACTATATGAAGGAACACAAGACCCATGCTTCTTAGCAATGGGATTATACATACCAAACTATGATTTCTTGATGGCACCAAGACTGCTTAACCAACTGATTCACCTCAGAGTCGCCATTGGTGTTGATGAAAATCCTCCAAAGGCTGGCTGGTTGAAGAACACACCAAAATTCTTCAACTCTTTAGATAAAAACTAGTCCCACAATCCCTTGATTAAAAGTCAGATGCTGGATTAGTGGTTCATTCTTGCTGTAACAGGACCAACACCAATCCTAGAACTTTTTTTAGCATTAAAATGGATCCTATCGGGCATGCAAAACTATTGACGTTGTGGATTGCACCCTTGAGAGGAGGCTCGGCTCCTCTCTTCCACATGGCACAATGAAGACTCCCCTCTTACTGTGGGTCTGGCAAAAACTGAGGGAAAAATCTCTAGATAAGGGCTAGCTCCCTTTGATGCATCTCTGAGAACCTGGATTTCTTACTGTTAATAATGGGGGGGGTGAAAAGGGAGAAAGATTATTGAAAATAAAATCTAAACTAAATGGTGATGCACCAAAAATGGTTGATCTACTTGGCTTAATCATACACTTTCCACCAAGAACAAGCTGATATACACTTCATTTGATACGAGAAATTCTTCTACATCAGTGAGTTAGGGGTCCTATAGAAATACAGGGAGGAAGAACTACCAAAGGTGTTCTAAGACACACTATGGTAGCATGTTCACATGCGCCTATACTCTGTTGTGGACACTTCTGGCTAATCTATAAAAGAAGAACTCACAATACACTAGACATGCTAGAATCATTCTATGAAAGCATGAAGGAAAATGACTTAACACAAGACAAAGCCATAGACATATGCAAAAGTGCAAGCTCAAATGGAGGCAAAAGTGTTTTTTTTTTATTCAAGGTAAATTTCGGTAGAGCTCCACCTTACAAGCTGAGAGATATCTTTCTCAAAATGAGAGATTACAATATATAAAGAAAGAAAGAGGCTTTTGGTGCCTTTTAGAAAAAGTTGCCCATGCTACATTGAACGCCTAGGGAGGAGAAAATTGGTCATGCTGGTGTCATCCTTCTAGAAAGCCCTAAAATAACCATGCTGTAGATGTCACCAATTTGGACTTTAGCGCTTAAACCCTATTAAAAAATCACTGTAAAAGCATGGATTTTACGTGACTATTTGCTCATTAATGTAAATCAAGGAAAAATAGGCCATGCTTTCACTATTTGCACTCTTTGATGGCCACTTGGTGGAGACTATTTCAACCACTAGAATAACTCCTCTATCGACGCTTTCTTTTGCCACATGGGTTGTTCTGTCTACTTCTACACTTGGCTGGGTGCGTCTTTTGGAACATTCCAAATGTTGTCATATGTGTGCGTGGCCATGTTCTGGATTCTCTATTTTGTTCCATTTTTCCTTGCTATTTTTTGTCTCTTTATGGCAAATTTGAGCTCTCAGGGCTATCTTCTCGTCTTTTGCTGGCTCCTCAGGCTCCTTTCTCAGAGGGTCACTGAGTTTATCCTTGGGTCTTATCTTTTCCTAGCTTCTTCGGCCCTTGAGGCTATTTTTTGTCATTTCACTAGCAATTTGAGCTCTCGGGCTCTCTTCTCAGTGGGTCACTGAGTTTCCACACGTGGGCCCGTCCTTAAGCATTTCAAGATCAACAGCTATTTCATCACCTTAAATTTGACGTTTGCACCCCTGTCACTAGATGTTTGAACCTCCAATGGCTAGTTTTCCATGCTAAAATTTGACGTCTTTGGGACTGTCACCCCTTTGGCAATGTCTTCGACTTTTCCAATTCCTTCGGCCTTTTGCGTTTGATCCTTCCTAAAGGGAAGGTGTCCCTTGGGCCTTGGAAAAAGTCTCTTCTTGGTCTGCCAAGAGTCCCCCGCAAGGGCACTTGCCCTTCGAGGTCCTTCGGGCTACTTTGTCTCTTCGATTTCTTCAGACAAAATGTCTAAAGGAATTCCTTCAGACATTTTTCTTGAAGGAAGTCTTTTCTTCATGTTTCAGCCCTTTCTTTTGATCTTGACAAATTCCTTCAGACAAAAATTCCAAAGGAATTCCTTCGGGCTTTTTGTCTGAAGGAATTTGTCTTTGTTCCTTGTATATTTCCTTCAGACATTTTGTCCGAAGGACCTTTGCCTTTTTGCCATGGATTTCCTTTGGACGAAAGTCCGAAGGAATCCTTTGCTTTTCTCACTTTTTCGAAGGAAAACTTCACTTTCGGCCCCTGCTTTGTCATTTTGAAATGTGGTTCTACCCTTTGCAAGGGTATCTTGGGTCCAAAATGTCTTCCGCAACTGCTAGAATGGTCAAGTTTGTCATCTGCCTGCCTTCCGTAAGGGAACTTTGTCTTTAGAGATTTTTAAAAGACTTATATCTCTTTGAAGTTGGCCCATTCCCTTACTAAAAAGGCTTGTGCAATTGACTGCCCAAAGTGAAAAAAAACCTGTGGATCAACCCAAGACGTCTACAAGACTCAAGTCATTTGGTTCTTTACAGACATAGGCCTGTTCAAAAAGGGGAAAAGCACAATTGCAGAAAGGTGAAGACATTAAATATTGGGATAGTAAGGAAAGAAAAGGGAGACCGATTTTTGGCCTGCAAGATCAAAATGGTCAACATGACAATTATGAGAGTCGAGAGGAATTTGGCTAACAAAATATAGGGCCTTCCCCCAATGATATAAAAGATTGTGGTGATGTTTCATTTCAAGATGTACTTTTTTCGCTTGCACTTGACTCTGAAGCATGACATTAGAAAGAACAATAACTTTGTTAACAATAGATAAATAATATTTAAGAGTAGTTTGTGAAAAACTAAATTCAATTTTATTTTTTCGTAGCTAAAATAGAATCTAAGCTCAAAAATATGTCAAATTTGTGTGAATTTTGTAGGAATCATGACCGAATCCCATACGAGCACAATATTCCATGGGAATACTTCTAGATGAAAAGGCTTAAAAAGGGTGTGAATCCAAAGCCAGGCCAACTGAACATGTTTGTAAAACCAAAACATGTGCTTGAGCAATTTTGGGTGGTTACAAATTGAGCAAATAGGATGAGCCAAGCCTATATGAACTAACAGGGTACCAATAGCAAGTATATGGTGTAGAATACACCAAAGGAAGTGCACCTATTTGGGCTAATAAATGATCCTCTACACCTACTCAAACCTTATTTTCCCTACTTGTTCAATGGAATTGACTCTCCACTTGACATTAAAATCATCAATTTGGATGTGTTTAGATGATAAAAATCGATTACTTAACTAGGGTTGATATTAGAGAAAAGGTGTTTCAGTAGGGCATTTCCAATCAATCCACCACCTAAAAGGAGATTGAACACCAATTTTAATAAGGTGCACATTCAAAATAGAGTTCTGAATTTTCAAGATGGACTCTGGGTCATAGGCCTGCAAGTTGAAATGAGCCTTGAAAGCATGCCAAGTAATTCAGTCCCTTGTTTGTTTATAAAAGAGGTTAGAGATGACCTTGATGCCTTTTGTGAAGAGCTAGAGCCTTTTTATCCATGACATTAAAGGAAAATGCACTTCATAATAATTAAGCATAGGAGACCACCATAACGAGTGGAAGTTTAAAGAGAGCCCAGACCTGAAACCATATCCATCCCATCTCATATGCTTTTTCAATAGTTCTCATGGCTTCCAAATATTCTTATAAATAAATGCACCCTCAATAGTCATCGATCCTTGAGTGATTGGAAGGGTCTAAATATTTAACCTTTTTTAAGATCCCTTTCCCATAGGCTTCCTTATGAGATGTAGTTATGAAGTAGGAAATTTCATGTTTCATGTCCTTCCAAGGCTCGAATGACCTACTTTGCACACAAGACATGGCCTTGGAGTTTGGTGTCGATAAGACCAAGATGACCAAGGGATCGTGGTTTACAACAAATATTCTAAGCAACATAATAGAAACCTTTGGAATTCTATCTAGCTTGGCATAAGCGGCTTTGAAAGGAACCAATCAAGACAAGTAATAACCATGTGTTAAGAAGCTAGAGGAGGTTAATAAACTTTCTTGCAAGAGGGGTTAAAAATCTAGAAACAAGCTTTTTTATTGACCCATTGAACCACATAACACCATAGGTCTAAGGGAGTGGCTTGGAAAGCAAAGGGGATGCCAAAAAACTTAACTTGTTTTCTTGGTTGAATCCATAGCCACTTATACTATGGAGGCCATTAAGGTGCATGGAGGAAATATGTTTTCTGTAGCATTGGGTTTTCTTCCATTGAATGCAAGACCCTGAAGCTCAAAAAAAGATATCTAAGCATTCCATAGCATATAAGATATAATTTTCTTCTTCAACAAGGGTGAGGAAGGAAATATCAACAAAGTGCCCATTAACCATTTGTTTAGGCAAGTGGGGATGAAATACACCCTTAATGTAACAAAATTACTTAGATGATTCACATCAATGAAATAATATGTTACAATATTATTAGTAGAATAAGTAGATCCACAACAATAATTGACAAAAGAGCAAAATACTTGATAAATATCACTGAGCCACTTTGAGGGGGAAACCTCCACAACAATGAAATATGACTAGAATTCACAATCTAATGATCAAATACTAACCACTGTCTCTTATATGTTGGGTTTATGATCCAAAGTCTTTTATTTTAAATTAATTTTTATTTTAATATTTTTAATTACTTTGTTTTTTAATAAAGTTGGTTTCATGGGAAAGTTGGTTGCATCTCGTAACCACTCGTGAAAAGCTTATAAAACTTTTCATGTGCTTTGTAAAAATGATCTCAAAATAATATAATAATATTTTGTGTGTGAAATATAATCTTCATAATATGATTTTTGAATCTTTCTTTGTTGCCCCGGCCATCAATGGTATTAGAGCATGGTTATTGAGAGCATGGTGAATTCGGGTGAAAGCAAATGTGAAAGATTTATTCACGGAGATACAAAGAAGCCTCACATGAAGTCATTTCTGGAAAAATACACTTGATATGCCTTATGTGACTTTGGTATAAGGTTAATATTTTGAAAAAATTTCAAAATATTAATTTTTTTAAATATTTTACTTTAATAACCCTGTATTGTACGGCCATGAGCTAGGAGAAGGTCTACAATTTTCATTATATTCAAATCCTTCAATTTTCATCAGTATGGAATCATTTTCAGGGTTTAGTTTGATGAATTAAAAATTTTCAAACCCTTTTTCTTTCCTAAATAGCCATTTGTATGGCTTTCTTCAATCTGAAAACCTATGTGATGAGATAGTATGGATTCCATTTTTTAAACAATGAATCTGCTCAGTTTTCCTATGCTTAAATTGCTAAAAGGATCAAATATGGTATTCAAATCTCTCTAAGTGATATCCAAGCTCAATTTGTGAGTTGTACGACCCATTTTTGAACATGTACGACCTACTCAATGCCTAGCGATTTAAAAAATAGATATACTTCATCAAATTCCTTCTTGAGAGTCTTAAACAGTTGCAAATCTAGAGTTATACGACCTGGTATGGATTTGTATGACCATGAGGAGTGATTAACCAATTTTAAAAAAAATTCCATAGCAGAATGGCATTGGAAGTTCTAACAAAGTGTTGAAAGTTACATGAAAAATATATTTTTTTCATTTTCTAAAAAATTCTAGTTTAATTTTTCAAAAAACATAGGGTTTGTGGGTCCCATCAAAGCTATGCAAGCGTTTCTTTTTACTTGGAAAAATCTTTTCGGATAAATCAATTTTACAATGCCAAGTAATTTTTTTTATTCACACAGATAAAAAAATCAAGCTTATATGTAAGTTTTTGTCTTTATGGCCTGTAAATGCTCATAGAACAATTGGACAAACTTGTTTTGTGAGTCAATTGTAAACGGAGAGGTTACAAGTTCAAAACCCTCCTAAGTAAATGTTTTGGTCAAAATTCATCTAAGTCAAAAATGTTTTTTTGAAGAGAATATTCCTTTTTCAAAGGCTTTGTAAAATGACTTTGGTGATATAAGGGTGTCATTGCAACATTTTTGCAACTCTTGTAGTTGAAAGGTAGTTGTATGGCCTAGAGATTTTCAAGGTTTTCAACATTCTAAACACATTAGAATGGTCAAATTTTTGTTTTGGATCCTCTTTGTGTGATTTTTATGCCAAATGTATTGAACATAATGTTGTATAGGTGCATTATCAATGGAATCCAACACCAAACTAAGATTATAATGACATGTCCCACCACTTGTGCTTTCAGTGCTAATGGTGTTACATTTCAGCGTTTATAGGTCCCTGAGGATCTAACAGACTAAATAGAGCCAACTAGAGGTTAGAAGATCCACAAAGGTTGGAGGATGTTTTCCTTTCTCTAGTTCGCTATTCGCTCAAAGTATGGGTTCACTATCAAGGTAGCAATATTTGATTTGTGTACTTTGCTTTTAGTTTTGATTTTATTTCAATGCATTGATAAAGAGAAAACAGATTAGTTTGAATTTCTTTTTATGTTGCAAAGCTTCTCACTTGATAGGGGGAAGATATTGCATGGTGGCCTTCAATCAATCATCGGTGGTTATATGAGTTGGTATTAGAATTTCTAGCATTTTGAGTGTTGAGTAAAGGCATGCATGCGATGTTGGCATTTTTTGTGTATCTGAGAGATGTGCCATATAGAGTACTTAAGGATCACTTGGACGGGTTCCTATGTGGGACCTTATGTGAGTCGATGTAGTTAGACAGGCTTTGATTAGGTTCTAATATAGTACGATACGATGGTGAAAGGGGATGAACAGGCCATGATCATGTTCATAATCCATATTTTGATCAGTACCATGATGTACAGTGTGCTAGCTTGTAGATGTAGTAGAGATTCATTGATGACTTCATAGCCATAGCTCCAAATCTTAATCATCTATACCCCTTTAGATCAAGGGGGAGTTTGTTGGGTTAATGATCCAAAGTCTTTTATTTTAAATTAGTTTTTATTTTAATGTTTTTAATTATTATTTTTTAATAAAGTTGATTTCATGAGAAAGTTGGTTGCATCCCGTAACCACTCGTGAAAAACCTATAAAGCTTTTCATGTGTTTTGTAAAAATTATCTCGAAATAATATAGTAATATTTTTGTGTGAAATACAATGTTTGCAATGTAATTTTTAAATCTTTCTCTATTACCCCTGGGTGGGCCATCATTATATATACTCTACTTAAGCCTTGATTATTCCATAGGTTAACCATACTAACAATACAAAGACATAGAGAAATGTCACAAGATGATATGAAATATTAAGTAACCCACAAGTCAGCCACTTATATCCTTAAACATGCTATAGGTTAAGGGTGTAACACACCCATCTTCTTAAAAATAGTGTTGTCCTAAATGTTGAATAACTCTAGATGATGTTGTATAAAATATTCATCCTCCCACATGACATCTTTATTGTTCATATTCTTCCACTTGATCAAATACTCCTTAATCTCTCTTGTTCTTAGCCTTTTAGTGTGTGCCTGAAGGATATCCTCAAGTTCTAAAATGACTCTACCTTCTTCATCCAGTTGTGGTAACTTAGTCTAGGAATAAAATCTCTACCCAATTACATTATTTAGGCAAGATAAATGAAATATAGGATGTATGTAAGTGGATTGGGGTAGCTCCAGCTTGTATACAATATTCACAATTTTCTATAGGATCTTATAAGGGCTATAATAGTTATGAGAATTTTTTTATCATTTTTTGTTGCTTCAAAGACATCTGCTTATAAGTCTACAATCGCACAAAGACCCAATCACCCATGTCAAAATTCTTCTCACTACGATGTTGATCTGCTTGTTTCTTCATTCAATTATGTGCCATGGGCAAATTCTCTCTTAGACTAGGTAGTACCTCTTATTGATGTTGAATATGTTATTCAACAACTCAAACCTTGGGCAGTACCCTCAAGGATGACATGATGGATAGGGACTGATAACCATAAATTGAAACAAATAGAGACATTTTTGAAAAGTTATATAAAGAAGTGTTATACCACCATTCTGCTAGTGGCAGCCAATGAACCCACTATTCTTGTTTATCTAAGGCAAAACAATGATGATATCCTTATAGGAATTTATTGACCACCTATGTTTTCCCATTAGATTGAGGATAATATGATGAACTTAGATCCAACTAAGTACCCAAACATGAGAATAAATCAATCCAAAAATTACTAGTAAAGATGGGATCATGATCACTTATAATGACCTTGGGAGTGCCATGCAACTTTTGAGTTGTATCTAGAAAAGTAGTAGCTACTATACTAACTACCAATGGTTGTGATAGGGAGAAAAAATGAACGTATTTTGTGAGCCGATCTTTAATTACCATGATGACATTTTTACTTGAAGCATTGATGTAGATACCCATATTTGGTATAAGCTACATTTTATAATGTCTTTTTGCATGGCTTTAGATGTATAAACCTTTTAACATAGAATTGATTATTTAGTGGTGCGGGTTTTGATGGGCCTCTTGGCTCCATGCCTTTTATTTTGGTAATGCTTAGTATTCTATGCCTTTTTATTCATTACTCTGTGTTATATACATCATGTTACATGGATTCCTAAGTGACTGTGGTCTTTTCTATTTTTTATCCTCTAGACAATACCTTTCGACTTGAGACACTATCATCCACGCTCGTTTCATGAATCTAATGGTAGTGTCCCACCTAATCCTCTTCCTTATTTTTATACCTTGCACTTTGTGACTATTTATAGGATTTGAATGCTTGTTATATGGTGGGTTTTTTATGTGCCACTAGGTCTTAATTCAAATTAAAAGGTTCCTTATATATACAAAGCTAGGGCATAGTATTTGATTATCATGTAAACCTCTTAATCAAAATATACATTATTTATTTAAAAGTTATTGAATCACTCTATACACTAGATTTCTAGAACTAAAATCTAAAGTATTACAAAAGATCAATTTACACTTACATTACTTTTACCAATGGTTGTAATATGAGAAAGAGCATATAGTTTCACAATCACCATTACACACATACACATATGAGGGAGAATTACATGTGAGTATGAGGCCCTCTTTAGATTTTTATGTCTATGTAAGAAACAATCGTAAATAATGAGGTTTCTAGGGTTAGATAAACTCATGTGCTAACCCTTTTTTATTAAACCATAGGTATGTAAGAGTCAAGAAGCTAGGGTTTTGCTATCACAAACTAATCACACATAATATAATCATAAATTAAAGTAGAAATAAGAAACATTGGTATAAACATAGATCTAGGAATAATTTGAGCCAGATACAATATAGGGATATAACTATTGAAATCAGGATAGTAGCATTGATGCTAGTGTCTCAAATCTGACGTTAGTGTCCAAGTCAAAAAAAGAGTCAAAACCTAGAATGAATAGAACACATGACTATATTATAGGACTGAGATGAAGCTGGATGGTTGTGATGATCCAAAATAGAATTACAAACAAGATATCCTCTCTCTTAACCCTTATTCACATAGTTTATTGATTGTATTTATTGCATATGCTTGAATAAATTTATTACCAATATTGTATTATATTGCCTATATCAAAATATTACATTAATATTGTTGACAAAATTTCACCTCAGTACAATTTGTTCAACCATTTTCATGGAGAGCCGAATAGTAGTTGCAATAATAGGTCATTTCAAAGGTCCAAAATTACAAGTCAAAGAGGCTAACGTATTTTGGCTCCATTGTAGTGTATGTTAGGTTCTCCACAAGTCAAGTCTTGGCCTCTCATAAACCTGAGTTACTCCTCAAGACCAAGTCAGGTTCTTTGAATGACTTGACTTATAAAAGTTTCATGAGTAGAAGGAATCTAGGTTTACAAACCTGAATTACTCCTTCCAATGCTTTGCAGGTTTTCAATGATGCATGAATTTGAGTTTTCCAAGGAGAAAGTCTTATGACTTTTATAAGCAAAAGCAATCAGAAAACCCAAAATGGTCTTGATAATGTTCCCCCCAAGTGTCCCTTCAAAAATTTTTGAAGGCCACTTTTCTTCCAAGTGACCCTTCAAAAAATTTATGAAGGGCACTTTTCTTCCAAGGGACCCTTTGAAAAAGTTTTGAAGGGCACTTTTATTCCCAAGTGACCCTTCAAACTTTTTTGAAGGGCACATTTCCTTTGGAAATGCCCTTCAAAAAAGTTTCGAAGGGACCTTATGCCTTCCCCAAGTGTCCTTCGAGAAAAGTTATTGAAGGAACTAACCATTACCTTTCCGAAAAACCCAAAAGGATTCCTTCAGAGAAATTATCCAAAGGAATTACTTCAATAAAATTACCTGAAACAAACTCGATGGATCCCTATGACATGTCGTAGGACGTTAAGTTTAATACAACCAACTAGTCGTTGGGGTACAAAGACAACGCGCTGTAAGACGTCAAATTTAGGGTGGAAAATTAGCCATTGAGATTCAAATATGATGTGTCATAAGACATAAAATTCATGCCTAAAGTATTCAATCAGGAAGTAAAGCGATTCAAAGAACTCGACAAGGTCTTAAGCAAGGATGGTGCAAATCAGGTTTCCTAAAGAGATTTGCTTATGACTTTTACAAGTAAAAGCAATTGAGAAGCCTAAAAAGGAAGAGACAATGCTTTGCAGGTTTTCAAAAGAGATTTGCTTATGAATTTTAGAAGTAAAAGCAATCAAAGAACCCAAAGAAGCAAGTAGAAGTAAAGTCACCTGGAAAACACAAATGGGTCTACAGTGCAAAATGTGGGAGCTCTCAGGAAAAATCCATTGATTTTGTAGTGATTTGAGCCATTTCTTATGGAGGGTCATCTCACCATTGATTTTGTAGCGATCCTAGTCATTTCAAGAAGGCGAATCAAAGAGAAGGACAAACTCTAACTAAATGATAGAACAACGGGAATTAGTTTCATTAGGATGGTGACTGTAAACCATTTTGAAGGCTTCTATTTTGGTTCCCAAGAGATCTCTCTTATCTCCCTCTTTTGCTATAAATAGGACCCTTGGGCTCTCATTTTATCATCTATAGATAGTACAACAAAGCCCTACTAGAATTTTTTTCCATTTTCTTGCCTTTGAGTAAAAAAACATAAGTCTATTTTCTTTCTAAGTTCTAGACATTTGCCTAGGCATGTAAGAGACACAGAGTGATAACAAGTGATGTTTTATCCTTCTATTCTCTATCCTTCATGTTTTTGAGAAAGAGTTGGTGCAATAGGTCATGGAGAGTCCATTCTAGCTATATGAGATTTTGCACATGTGTAACCCTTTTTATAGACTATACAAGTTGTCTTTTCCAATTATTTACCTTGTGTGATCTCATCCATTTTATCTCTACATTGAAATACTTATGTTGGAATCTTCTAGAGCTTGAGTTATAGACTATATTATGTTTTATTATGCATAAGTATAGGGCATACATACTAATTCTTGGTGTATCACCATCTTAGACTAGGATTTTCATTTATGTAAACTTATGACTTTTTTCACTCATACAAACTGGTTCAACAGTTTTATTTCACAAAAGCTAATACAGGGAGCTAGCCCTTTCAATCTAGATGTTCATTTCCACTTATAGGCACACCCACATGCCTAGAAATATCCCAATGTTGCCCAAATCTAGAGGATCCCTGAACAACCATCTTCTAGGGTGTAAGATTTGGAGACAAAAAATACATTCAAAGCTTTATTTCTATAAGAAATTTGTGTAAAATCCCATTATAGATAAAACATTCTAGTGAACTTGTCCTTTGATCACAATTGAACCTGTTGATCCTAAAATCTATCACTCCTTTTTGGGACAATACATGAACTATTTTGGTCCTACAGGCCAAAATTCTCTCTTCCCTTCTCAAAAATTGTTCTGGGCATTCAAATTCTCCATTTTTCAAGCTTTTTCAGCTAACGAACTTCACAGGCTCATTTCTACGGACTCTGCAGACATGTTTCTAAAGACTCCGCAGGCTAGATTCTACTAACTCTTTCAAAGCTTGAGAGACTTAGAAGAAAACTACAGACTCTGCAGACATGTTTCTATGGACTCTGTAGGCTCATTTCTATGGACTTTGCAGGCTCATTTGTACAGACTTCACAGGCTCATTTCTACAGACTTTGTAGACATGTTTCTACAGACTCCACAGGCTAGATTCTACGGACTCTTTCAAAGCTTGAGAAACTTAGAGAAAACTATGGACTCTGCAGATATGTTTTTATGGACTCTATAGGCTCATTTCTGTGGACTTCACAGGCTCATTTCTACAGACTTCGCAGGCTCATTTCTACGAACTTTGCAGACATGTTTCTATGGACTGTGCAGGCTCATTTCTATGGACTCCATAGGTTCATTTCTATGGACTTTGCAAGAAAGAAACAAGTTCCAAACACTTAGACAATTTCAATCAGTTAGTTCAATCGAAAGGTTTAAAGGAAAGTGTCCCAAAGCTCGAAGGGCCGGTACCCTTGCGAAGGAAAAATGGAATGAAAGGATATAAAGGATATCTTTCAGAGGGATTTCCTGTGGTGGAATTTTACAAGTAAAATCCTTTGGACATTTTGTCTGAAGGATAGATCAAAGGCCCGCTAGAGATATTGAAGGACAAGCGCCCTTGCATAGGGCACTTAGGAGCCAAAAGGACCTTTGTAACTTTTTCAAAAGGCAAATTTGGAGATCAAATAGCCCTTGTGAAGGGTAGGTGATGATCAAAATGGACCGTTGAAAAAGGCCGAAAGGGTAAGATTTTCTTCAGAAAAGTGAACAAAGGCAAGTGCCCTTGCGAAGGGCAGTGAACAAAAGTGGACAAAGAGATACCCTTCGGAAAGATTTTATGTGGCAAAATGTTAAGGCAATTCATTCAGACAAAATTTTTGAATGAATTCCTTCAGACTTTTATCCGAAAGAAATCTCGATCAAAGGGAAAGCTGATCGAAAGTAAGCAGGAAGGAAATGTAAAGGAATTCCTTCAGACATTTTGTCTGAAGGAATTTGAAGACCAAGGAGCTCAAAGGACCCTGAAGGGCGGGTACGCTTGCAGGGGACTCTCGGCCAAAGCTGAAGGGATTCCTCCCCTTCAAGAAGGATCAAACAAAAAAGTGGAAGGAATTGCCAAGGAGGGTGACAGGCCCACATACATCAAAGTTAGGCACCATGAACTAGTTGTTGGAATCCAGACCTCTGGTGACGTCCCCATAGACGTCAAATTCAGGGCAATAAACTAGCCGTTGGCTTTCAAATGACGATGGGTGCACAAACGTCAACTTTATGGTAATGAAATAGCTGTTGATCTTTAAAGGCTTGAGCATGGACCCAAATGCATTCAAAGGCCTTAAGGCTAAAAGGAAGAACCTTTGAGAGAAGGAGCCGAAAGAGCTAGCAAAGATGGGAATATAGCCCCGAGAGCTCAAATTCTAGGAAAAGACAAAACTAGAAAGAGCCAGCAGAAAGAGAAAGATAGCCTGAGAGCTCAAATTGCAATAGTAAAGAGGAAAAGACCAAAAATATCTACGTAAGAGTTATTTCTAGTAGGTGGAATAGTCCACCAAGTAGATATTTGAGCTTGTAAACATTAAAGGTGTGACCTATTTTTATCCCTTGGAGTAAAGGTAAAGTGGACAGTTGCACAAATATCAGGTGACAGACCAAATGACCCAAGCCCAAAAGAAGACATTTTAGATGAATTGACATGGCACAGTTAAGGTAGCTGCCCTGTTCCAACATGGTCCCTTGACAAAATTGAAAATGCATTCAAGGCATTGAATGCAGCATGGGCCATTTCATGGAACGGAGTGCCAAGCCTTTCTTGGCTACTATATATTGTAATCTCTTTTTTTATGCAAGAGAGATCTTTTAAGATATAGAAGCAAAACTCGGCCCAAATTGAAAGGCTCAGATTGTTGATCATATTTTTTTGTTTGAATGAGAAAGCAAGTTACTTTCAGACTTTGTGCTGTTATAGCTTGTGTCATTTTAGGAGATTGTTCTTATGTCTGTTTCCTGAATGTGTTCTTGTCTATTTTAATGAAATAAGCAAAATTAGTAGAAGTAATCAGGAAGGTGTCATGAAGCCAACTATAGGAAGACTTTGTTCTGTCTACAATTACCTTAGTGTGTTTGTCTATTTTTTATTTCTATGTAAAGGACCTTGGGATGACTTTGTGCCCTCATTGTCCTTCGTATTTCATTCTTGGGTAGTTGAGATGGAGACTTTGGGTTACACCTCATTCTGCTGGTTACTACACCCCTTATTACTAGTTACTTGTTACCTATCAGAAAGAACTCTTGCTATTTGTTGCAAGACCACTTTTGAAAGAAGAGAAGTACCTTCAGTGTCCTCACCAGGATTTTTTCTTTGTTTGTAAACATTATCTCTAAAAAAAGAGAGATGGATGGTGTTGTCCTACCCCTGAGTGTTATTTTCTACATATATATATATATATATATATATATATATATAGCTCCTCATAGCTATAAGGGAACCTCCCCTTGATGAGAGGAGAGATTTGTCCCCTTTTGATGTAGTAAACTTGCACATCTGGCTAACCAATCTCCCTATGCTGTGGTTGAAGTAACCTCTTTTGCCCATCAGTTAGTTGATGACAAAATATTCACTCAACAGTTTTTGGTGACTCCGCTGGAGAATAACAAGCAGTTTGAAGCCTCAAGCTTCAAGCTGAAGTAGGGCCAGTTCTTTTCCATTTTTATTCTACAATCTGGCAACTCCATGCTATACAAGAAGCTAGAGAGCCCAAGGTGTTGTCGACCCTATTTTTGAGTTGGTGCAGCAGGGTAATTTTGATTTGTTTCCCCCATAACTTCAAGTTTAACAAACTAGGAGTCTTCCTCCTACCAATACCAGGTCACCAATACAAGGCAAAGCTTCTTTTTCTATTGTTAGCAGGGCTTTGCCTATACATACTCCACCCAGATTTGTTATCCCCCCTTTTTATAATCAAATCATGGCAGTTCAAGGCCCTTGGAGTAACTATTTTGGCCCACTCAATTTAACTCCACCTCTACATGAACTACCATGCAGTTCAAGGAAAAAATTTCCTAAATTTTTTGGTGATGGGAGAGTTTATCCTGATGAACACATTGCAACTTTCAGCATAGCCTGCGGTGTGATAGGTATGGAGTATGAGGATGTAGCATTCAGGCTGTTTATGGAAACATTACAAAGTGCCACTGCAGACTGGTTCTATCATCTACAGGCCCAGACTGTGACTGATTGGAACACTCGTAAAGCTAAATTTGAAGCCAGGTTCAAGCCTGCAAAAGATGCACATGCCTTGCTAGCCCATCTCACACAAATGAAGAAAGAGCCTCATGAACCTATGAGGGACTTCATTGCTAAATTTGACAAGCTGAGGAACTGAATTCCTATGATTGCTCAACTAACACTTGAGAACCTTAAATGTTTCTTTATAAACTCACAGCTACCTGAAGTGAGTTTTCTACTGAGACGTGCTGGCCACATAGACCTTGCTGCTGCTCAAGATTTGGCCATTGAGGTGGAAGATGACCTTATCTTGGCAAGAAAGATAAGGAGAGATCCTAACAGAGGTAAATCTTCTTCATCTTCTGAATATATATCTACATGCACCACTGATCCAATGGTGCAAAAGCTAGCAAATGAGTTGCTTGCTCTTAGAAAACAAATGGCACAAGGGATGTCTTCTACTCCTTCATACAGAGATATACCAAGGAAAACATTTTCCAATCAGTCATACCAAGGCAATGCTACTAGGAATCAAGGGCAGCCATATCATCTTCCTCCCACTCAAGGGAAACTTACCATTGAAGCACCTCCAACCAATTCAGCAGTTGGATATCTTGAAGCAAAATCTGATTTCTCTTTCTATCCTAAGTTGAACTCAGAAGATGATGCTAATCTCTTCACAGAGGGAGAAGAAGAATTAGCTGGTGACTCCAACATTGGTTTCTTGAATTACCAGGATGAACCTAAAAGTGAAGGTAAAGCAGTTGAGGGATAATACGCTATTTTCACCCGATCTAAGAATCAGTCAGCCCAGCAAGCTAATAAAGAAAAAATAGAGGAGAGATCTCAACCTACAATTTTGATTGCCAAATGAGGAACCACTCTGCCTTTTAAGCAAAGGACCTGGTGATCGCTAAAAAAGTAAGTACTTTCAGTATGCCTTCACCTTCAACTTCAATTTTGTAAATCAGTCCTCCCCCTCCTAAAAACTAGAAAGATGAACTCCCTGTTTATAATTCATTTGAGACATTTGACATAATTGACCATGTCAAGAAAAATAAGATCCAAATGTCTGAATTTGAATTCCTACAATCCAACCTTGAGCAGTTGCATAAGTTAGTGAAATGTGTGAAGAATAGAACCATCCCTATAGGACCAAATTTTCTAAAGGTGACTCCCATGTCCACCCAAAATAACCTTGTCATTACTCCTCCTGCTGCTCTCAAAAGGACTGAACCATTTTATGTCTCCTTGCTGATAAATGGGCACCAACTGAACAATTGCATCAGAGACTCAGGTGCATTTGACAATGTCATGTCTACCAAAGTAGCTGAATCCCTTAGTCTCACACTAACCAAGACATTTGGGAGATGTTTTCCCATGGAGAACAAACAAGTGGCATTGCTGGGACAAATCAAGGATGCCCAAGTTGCATTTGCAGCATTCCCAAAAAAGAGAATCAAGATGACAGTCTTGGTGGCCGATGTCCCAGCCTCTTACGACATTCTTCTTGGGCAAAATTTTTGCAAAGATGTTGGTGAAAATTTGAGTGTGGACCTGTCTGAAGCAAGGATCCCAGTCAAAGGCATTATGCAGAGATTGCTCCATGAGAAGGAAGCAAAATATGTGGTCACTCAAACATCAGCGCCTGAAGATCAAATTTTATTTTAGTCTTTAGGCATGGGTAATTATTTCTTGACCACAGAGGATGTTCATGTTTTAGCTGATGAAACTTCTAAAAATGACAATTTGAAAATTGGTTTAGATAAAATAGCAGAAGACATAAGAGAGCACAATGCAAGCCTAAAGAAATCTTCTCCTCCAAACGAAAAAAATCTAAGTTAAGGTCAACTTTTGATGATGTATGGATACTAGAATTTGATGGCAATTGTTCCTCTACCAGTTCAGGAGCTAAGATTGTGTTGATATCTCCTCAAAGAGATATTTTTCCTTCTTCATACAAGTTGTAGTTCAACAACACCAACAACACTGCTGAGTATGAATCTCTATTGCTTGGATTGAAAGCTGCTCAAGATAAGGGCATCAAACTCCTTCACAATAAGGGAGATGTCAAGCTGGTGGTTTGTCAGGTAAGAAACCTGTACCAAACTAAAAATGAGAGATTGCACCACTACCATAATCTAGTTTGGGATCAAAATAAAAGCTTTGATGCTTTCAATATCTCTATAGTGCCCAGGGAATTCAATGACAGAGAGGATGCTTTGGATGTTTTAGTAACTCTTTTAGTTCCTCACTTAGATTTTAAGGGAGACAAGTACACTATCGAACTAGTCTTTCGGCTAAGTGTGCCTAACAATGCCAATCATTGGCAAGTATTTAATGGTGACAACTAAATTATTGCCTTCTTAGAACAAAAGGATAGCGTTAAATAGATCCACTTCGAAGGTAGTGAACCAGCCCCTGAATCAAATTCAGATGCAGGTGAAGAATTTTTGCAACTTAAAGGGAATAAAATTTCCAAAGGATTGGTTTCCCTTGAGAAGTTGTTTGACAAGCATGACAGGTTCGTCAAACAACAACAAATGGATTCAAGCTCCTCTCAAGAGTCTGATCAGATAAATTTGGGTACCAAGGAAAATTCCAAGATAGTGAACATTGGGAAGTGTTGCACTCCAGAGGAGAAGTTCAAATGTGCTGCTCTACTTTGCCAGTACATGGATGTCCTAGCATACTCCTATGATGATCTGAAGTCGCTTAGGCTTGATGAAATTCACCATGAAATTCCTCTCAAGGGTGATTCGATGCCTTACAATAAAAAATCTAGGTAGTACAATCCAAAGATATCAGGTACTATTTTGTCTAAAATACAAAAAATGATGAATGCTAGGATAATTTTCTCAATCCATCATTCCACATAGATTGCAAACATAGTTCTTGTAAAGAAGAAGAATGGTGAAATTTGCCTCTACGTGGATTTCAAAATCTTGAATCAGTCATCCTTGAAGGATAACTATCTTTTGCCCATCATGGACCAAGTGCTTTAGACAGTGACCAGTTCAGAGATGTTATCAATGCTAGATGGTTTCTCAAGATATAATCAAGTTGAAGTTGGTAAAGTGGACTAGCATAAGATTGCCTTCACCACACCTTAGGGCACATTTGCATATCAAAGAATGCCTTTTGGCCTAATAAATGCTGGTGCCACTTTTTAGAGATCAATGGACCTTACTTTTAAAGATGAAATGGGTAAATTCATTATGGTATACCTTGATGACTTGACCATATTTTTCAAGCATCGCCTTGACCATGTGCGCCATTTGCAACAAGTGTTGAAATGCTACCATCAGAATGGCATTTCTCTTAATCCCAAGAAGTCTATCTTTAGAGTGATAGAATGGAAGCTTCTCAGCCACATTGTATCCTAAGAAGGCATAGAGATTGACTCAGAAAGAGTCAAATCTATCCAGGAGCTTACCCTACCCATGAGTAAGACTGCAGTTCACTCTTTCTTCAGAAGGTGAATTTTTTATGAAGATTCATCCTTGAGTTCGGTGAGAAGACTTGCCATATTGTAAACATGATGAAGGGAAAGGCCACCTTCAGCTGGACTGAAGAAGGCAAATTGGCATTCTGAGACATCAAGACAGCCATTGCCCACACCCCAATTCTGGTTTGTCTAGATTATACCAAAGATTTCACCATATACAATTATGCTTATGAGCACACACTTTCAGCAATTATGGTTCAACAAAACAAAGAAGGTGTGGAATCTCCCATATCCTTCATGAGTTGTCCCCTCAAATCTCATGAGTTAAAGTATTCAAACATGGAGAAGGATGCTTATGCGGTGGTCAAGGCAATAAAGTGTTTCCATTTTTACATCCTCAATTCATGCATTACTGCCCTGGTTCCTGATACCACAGTTAAATTCATATTAACTCAGTAGGAGTTTGGAACCAAAAGAGGCAATTAGATTGCTAAAATCTAAGAGTTTGATCTGGTCATCAAATCAATGAAGTTGGGCTGGGAAAGAGGTCTCTGCCAATTGATTGCTGACAACAGACCTGAAGAAGCAGGGCATGAAGAAACAGAAGTGGAAGACATGCCAACAATCCTCTTTGTCTCCACCATGAATGAGTGGTATTCAAGTATTGCTCATTTTCTTACTTATGGTGAGTGTCCTACCCACCTGTCTCATAAAGAAAGGAGGATTGTTAAATTGAAAGCTACCAATTTTGTCATGTGGGACAACGTCCTATACAAGAGGATCCTTGATGGAGTGTTCCTTCGTTGCATGGATATAGAAAAGCAGAACCAACTTTTGAGGTCCTTCTATAATCTGGCCTGTGGAAGACATTTTTTTGCTCCTGTAACTACCCATAAGATTTTATGAGCCAGGTATTACTGGCCTACTCTATTTCAAGATGCATACAAATAGGTACGAAGGTGTGAACTGTGCCAATAGTTTGTAGAAAGACCCTAGTTAGCTGCTCTACCTCTCAAGCTAGTGGTGATGAAAGAGCCATTTCAACAATGGGGAATTTATTTTATTGGTGATGTAAACCCATATTCAAGTGTTGGACATGATTATGTCCTCACAGCCATAGATTACTTCACCAAATGGGTGGAAACAATTCCAACCAAGCATGATACTTCAGAAGTGGTATGTAATTTCTTCAAGGAAAACATCATTTCCAAGTTTGGAGTCCCAACCAAGATCATGACAGACAATGCTACCTATTTCTCTTCTCATGAGATCACTCAATTCTATTTTTACTATGGGATTACCCTCTCCCACTCTTCTGATTATTTTCCACAAGGGAATGGCCAAGCAGAATCAAGCAACAAGAACCTGGTGACCATCATCAGGAAGCTGGTGGATGACAACCAACAAACATGGCATAAAACATTAGTCGATGATTTATGGGCAGACAAAATTACACCCAAGAGGGCGATAGATATGTCACCTTTCCAACTTCTGTATGGTCTCAATGTAGAGATACTGATCACCCTAGAATTGCTAGCACTGGAATTGGCAAAGATGGTCGAAGATCATACATATGAAAGATCTGTTGACAAAAGGATCATGTGCTTGACTGAGCTGGATGAGCAGTGAACTATGGTGGTGGACCAAATTACTACGCATCAAAGTCTGGTGAAGAATCTCTTTGACTAAAAAGCAAAAAATTATGATTTCTAGATTGGAGACCAAGTCCTGTTATGGGATAAAAGAAGAGAACCAAAGGGAATGCATGGGAAATTTGATTCCCTATGGAGAGGCCCATTTACTATCCATGAGCTCAATGGTGAAAATAGTTTCTTGTTGAAGTATCAAGATGGTACGCCCTTTTCTCTACCTCATAATGGGCAGCATCTGAAGCACTTCAATTTTTGAAGTATTAGATAAGATCATCTGTACATATGTATATTTGTATAGTCTTTAATTCTATTTTGTGCTTTTCATTTTCATTTTTGGTGCTTTTATTTTTGGTTAGCACGACTCTGTATCCCAATGGCATACTTAAAGGCACTGGAGATTCTGGTTTCTACTCCCCTCAGCTGCTTCAAAATTTTAACTGAAGGAAGTTCCCCAATTGGAGCCAACTGCTATTCCTAAAATCTGTCACTCCTTTTTGGGACAACACATGAACTAATTTGGTCCTACAAGCCAAAATTCTCTCTTCTCTTCTCAAAAATTGTTATGGGCATTCAAATTCTCTATTTTTCAAGTTTTTTTAGCTAATGAACTTCGCAGGCTCATTTCTACAGACTTTGCAGACATCTTTCTACAAACTCTATAGGCTGGATTCTATGGACTCTTTCAAAGCATGAGATACTTAGAGAAAACTACGGATTCTACAGACATGTTTCTATGGACTCTATAGGCTCATTTCTATGGACTTCACAGGCTCATTTGTATGGACTTCACAGGCTCATTTCTACAAACTCTGTAGACATGTTTCTACGGACTCTGCAGGCTCATTTCTACAGACTCCGCAGGTTCATTTCTATGGAATCTGCAGGAAATAAATAAGTTCCTAACACTTAGGAAATTTTAATTAGTTCGTTCAATCGAAAGGTTCAAAGGAAAGTGTCCCAAAGCTCGAAGGGCCGGTACCCTTGTGAAGGGAAAATGGAATAAAAGGATATAAAGGATATCTTTCGAAGGGATTTCTCATGGTGGAATTTTACAAGTAAAATCTTTCGGACATTTTGTTCAAAGGATTGATCAAAGGCCCGCCAAAGAGCTTGAAGGACAAGTGCCCTTGCAGAGGGCACTTAGGAGCCAAAAGGACCTTTGTAACTTTTTTGAAAGGTAATTTTGGAGATCAAACAACCCTTGCGAAAGGCAGGTGATGTGAAAAATGGACCATTGCAAAATGCCGAAAGGGAAAGGTTTTCTTCAAAAAAGCGAATAAAGGCAAGTGCCCTTGTGGAGGGCAGTGAACAAAAGCAGACAAAGAGATACCCTTAGAAAAGATTTTTCGTGGCAAAATGTTAAGGCAATTCATTTGAACAAAAAGTTTGAAGGAATTCCTTTGGACTTTTGTCTGAAAGAAAGCCTGACCGAAGGGAAAGCTGATCGAAAGCAAGCAGGAAGGAAATGTAAAGGAATTCCTTTGAACATTTTGTTTGAAGGAATTTGAAGACCAAGGAGCCCGAAGGACCCCAAAGGGAAGGTACCCTTGTGGGGGACTCTCGGCCAAAGCTAAAGGGATTCATCCCCTTTGGGAAGGATCAAACAAGAAAGCTGAAGGAATTGCCAAGGAGGGTGACGGGCCCATAGACGTCAAAGTTAGGCACCATGAACTAGCCGTTGGAATCTAGATGTCTGGTGACGTCTTCGCAGATGTCAAATTCAAGGCAATAAACTAGCCATTGGCTTTCAAATGACGACGGGTGCATGAACATCAACTTTACATCAATGAAATAGTCGTTGATCTTTAAAGGCTTGAGCATGGACCCGAATGCATTCAAAGGCCTTAAGGCCAAAAGGAAGAACCACTGAGAGGAGCTGAAAGAGCCAACAAAGCTAGGAATATAGACTTGAAAGCTCAAATTCCAAGAAAAAACAAAACTAGAAAGAGCCAAGAGAAAGGGAAAGATAGCCTGAGAGCTTAAATTGCAATAATAAAGAGGAAAAGACCAAAAATATCTGCGTAAGAGTTATTTTCAGTAGGTGGAACAGTCCACCAAGTAGATATTTAAGCTTGCAAACATTAAAAGCGTGGCCTATTTTTCTCCCTTGGAGTAAAGGTGAAGTGGACAGCTATGCAAATATCAGGTGACAGACCAGATGACCTATGCCTAAGAGAAGACATTTGAGATGAATTGACATGCCACAGTTAAGGCAGCTGCCCCGTTCTAGCATGGTCCCTTGACAAAACTGAAAATGCATTCAAGGCATTGAATGTTGCATGGGCCATTCCATAGAATAAAGTGCCAAGCCTTTCTTGGCTACTATATGTTGTAATCTCCTTTTTTATGTAAGAGAGATCTTTTTAGATATATAAGCAAAACTCTGCCTAAATTGAAAGGTGATTACTGAGATTTTGAGCTTAGATTGTTGATCATATTTCTTTGTTTGAATGAGAAAGCAAGTTACTTTCAGACTTTGTGTTGTTATAGCTTGTGTCATTTTAGGAGATTGTTCTTATGTCTGTTTTCTAAATGTGTTCTTGTCCATTTTAATGAAATAAGCAGAATTAGTGGAAGTAATCATAAAGGTGTCCTAAGCCAACTGTAGGAAGACTTTGTGCTGTCTACAATTGCCTTTAGTGTGTTTGTCTATTTTCTATTTTTGTGTAAAGGACCTTGGGATGACTTTGTGCCCTCATTGTCCTTCTATTTCACTCTTGGGTAGTTAAGGTGGAGACTTTGGGCTACACCTCATTCTGCTGGTTACTACGCCCCTTGTTGCTAGTTACTTGTTACCTATCAGAAAGAATTCTTGTTATTTGCTGCAAGACCACTTTTGAAAGAAGAGAAGTACCTTTAGTGTCCTCACCAAGATTTATCCTTTGTTTGTGAACATCATCTCTAAAAAAAGAGAGATGGATGGTGTTGTCCTACCCCTGATTGTTATTTTTTGCATATATATATATATATATATATATATATATATATATATATATATATATATATATATATATATATATATATATAGCTCCTCATAGTTATAAGGGAACCTCCCCTTGATGAGAGGAGAGATTTGTCCCCTTTTTGATGTGGTAAACTTGCACATTTGGCTGACCAATCTCCCTATGCTGTGGTTGAAGTAACCTGTTTTACCCATCAGTGAGCTGGTGACAAAATATTCACCCAACAGAACTAAAACCTAATTTGTCATAGGGTTTCAACTTTCTATAGTTTCATATTGTTGCATTTATTTTTCCAAATTTGATTATTGTGTGGACATAGTATAGGTAATGTTTGTTATCCTTATGGACCTAGCCTTTGCACTTTTTATTTTGGGTGCGCTTGGATTTATGGCCCTTAAAATGCATCTCATATTAAAGATCTTAAGAAGCCTCATCCTTTGGATTTAATCTTTAATTTTCCTTATGATCAATACATTGCCTATGAAGATATTGTGGCTAATTGGAAATGTGATGAAAAGTATTCTTTTGTATCAAACCCTTGTACTTATACCAATGAATGGACCAATAATCAAGTTGATGTAAATGAAAATATTGATGATTACATAGAGATTAATAGCAACACTTTTGAGTGATTGTATGATTATGATAGTTATTCCACATATGTAGGAAGTGAGTTGTAGACACCTAAAAATTGTACACGATAGTTTTCAATGTCGCACTGCTTTGGACCCTCATTTGACCTTACATCAAGTGAACCACCTAGTTCATTAAGAATTATTTACAACTTAATACCCCCAAACCTAACACATCATTTAATTCACCCTCTTTCTACCTATTCTCTTGTGGCCCCTGGACTGTCGATGGTCAACCTAACCATCAATGGCTGGCCTAACCTTCGATGGTTGGGTTCTCGACTTGCTTTAAACTTTAAACCATTGATAGCTTTATGTGAGATCAACATCTCCCATGATGGAAATTTGGCTTTAAAACAAGATTTTAAGATGACGAGGATTGACAACTTTATCCTGCATCAAATTAGTAATTTCCCCCATTCTCATTTAGCAACTTCTTCTTATAAAAAGAGAGGAGAAGGAAGTGAAAAAGGGGATCCAAAATAAATTACTTTGCATTAAAGTTCTCTTGTAGGTATCTAACATCCTTTCAAGTATCTAGTAGTATCATTAGCGATCTGAAGCTTTATCAAAATCACATTTGAAGGCCTGACCTACCATCACTCTGGCAAAATTAATCTAGGATCCATTTACCAAGATTCAAATATCTTATGCTAATTTGCTTTAATCTATCTTATTTATGATCTCTCTATCTTATTAGAGTTACTAGTACCACATTCCCACCTTCCAGCCTTGTAACCAAATCACTACTTAACCAAATTTCCAATCAGTACTTTTTGTTTTGATCATCTCGCAGATCGACATAGGTAACCACTGATGCCCACCAAACTGCTGATGGTCAAACCCAATCATCGATGGTCACCCAATTGCCAATGATCATCCCTAATCATCGATGGTTCACTATGGCATACATTTATATCAAACCATTTTCACCCATTTACCCCAAATCAAATCACATTTTTTGTGTTTCTCAATGATCATAAGACATTTTTCGATTTTCTAAACTAGACCCTGACCATCCTAACATGAAAATTTAATTATTTTCTTTAGCAAGCAATTTATCATTTCCTTTCTTGCATATATTTATTTTCTTATAATTGAACGCAAGTACCTTCTTTTATAATTTCAGACTTGACTGTCATAAAAAATGGATTGACAATATCCTAGAAAGCATTACGCTTCTTAGATCTAACTCACGCTAGGAAATTTACTCTACCAACCATCCAACAACCCCCTTTCTAGTGTTTCTTTTGATTTGCATGTTATTCCTTCCTAGCCAAAGAGGAGTTCTCACATTCATCTAGATTCATGTGTGAATTATACCATGTATTCTTCTACACACCCTATTACTAGCTTTATTTTATTTGCTTCTAAAATTAATAAATGAGGGAAATAAACTGAAACATTTTTGGCACGCCCAGTGGGACCTAGTTCCCTTTTCTTCCTTTATTGTTTGCTTATCAAATGAAATCTAAAAATTTCTTTTTTGGGCTTAAAATAAACCTTCTGCATCCATTGATTTCTTGTTGATCTTAGTTCATCTAATAACTTAGGAGGCAAAGTAATTTATTATAGCTTTTACATTTGTTATCACACACTAAACCAAACCACAAAACAATTAACCATAAAAACATACCTGAGACAAGGCCTGATGAGGATTTCATCACCTAGCGGTAACCTTACCCCCTCTCGACTATCCTACTTAGATTTCATCACCAAGGGGAGAGCCAACTCAGCTCTTTGGTTGAGTATAAATTCTGATCTTGATATATTTTGGCTAAGCAACTGACACTCTTATCATTGCAAGACCATCAAGTGAGGGGGTAGGCCCCAATATCAAGCCACGTATCTAAGTTCAATATAGATTTTATCTTTTTAACACCTAAACAACTTGAAACTATCCATAGTTTGCCTCTTTAGTACCCAATTTATATGTTGAATTCCTCTTCACACTCTCTAAGTCATAAGCCAAAAGCGATCTAAAAGGAATCCTAGGATAAATGCACTTTTAGTGTATGCATTGATTGCTTTAAATTATTTTTGGTTACTCTTTGTTTGAGGTGTGAGTTTCATCATAATATCCCTCAATTTCTCATATGGTCTTTACTAGACAATAACTAATAAATCAAACCAACTAGCCACCACCATCCTCTTCTTCTTCCATGGAGTACATTTTTGATGTTGAGGGTTCCCCTCATTATTCTCCCCCTCCTACCTAGATTCTAGTTGTTTCTGAGGGTGATGCAAACTTTGCTACCTTCCTTGACAACAATCTAGTTGCTCTTCAACATTATCTTAACAACTTACCCAACCGTACCTTTATTGTTTCAGTCCCTCCAATGGATCCTCCTTATGGTATGCCTCCCCATCTTATGGTGGGGGTTACCTCAACCCAACCCTCGCTAATCCAAGCCTCTTCTTCTTCCAACATCCCATCTACTACCACTACCCAAATCCAATCCAATATTCCAACTTCCAACCAAACACCTCCTACCACACCCCACACTTCACATGTATGTTCAACTCTACCTCTAGTTACCTATACTCCCCATACCATGGGGTTATCTTCTACACTTGCTTCTTCCCTTCCCTTTATCTCAACCAATCCACCAAATTCTACCCCATTTCAAAATCTAGTGCTTTCTATACCTCAAACACTTCCACCTATCAGTTTAGAGTCACCGCCCAACCTCAACCTATCCAACCTTCACCTGCCACCTCAACCATACCTTTGAGTCAACCCAAATCCATTCCCCAATAAGTACCTATTACAACCTATCAATATGGGTACATACCACCTTCCACTCAACCATTTGTGCCAATCAGCTCTTATGTGGCACCATCTCAACCTCTCATCACCACTTACCAATAAATGGCCTCTTTAGTGCCTTATACCACCTATCCTTATGTAGTTTCCACTCAACCCCAACATAATGTACCCCTCAATTATGCATCTTCCCAACCTCAGTCGAATTTGATCAAAATGCTAATGGAAAAATGGACTAACTTGGAATCATCTATTTTTGGATCTCATAAACTGTTATCATATGACCAAATTTGCAATAAACCTATCCATCTATCCATTCCCATCTACTCTTATCCTCCTCAATGGGAATTACCTAAATTTTCCAAATTCCAAGGGAAGGAGGATCCCCAACAACATTTGAGAGCATTCCATCACTTTTGTTACTTGATTGCATATGATGATGCTCTCCTCCTATGAACCTTCCCAATGTCTTTATCAGGACCTGATCTTGATTGGTATAGCACTCTCCATACACATTCCATCTTCTCCTCCTAACTAGCCCAAATCCTTTTAGAACATTTCTCGGTAAACATAACTAAAAAGTTTTCCATAACTAACCTCTATTCTATCAAATAATTTGATAATGAGTCAATTGTTGATTTTGTGGCTAGTTAAAGAGGTCTCATCAATTAACTTTCTTTCACCTTACCCTAACCCAAATTAATTGAAATTTTATTTAGGGGTTTTTTTAAGCAAATTTCACCCACTCTTCAAGTTCAAACTTTTTAAACATTTGATGATAAAACTTGAAAACCATGCCATTGATGAAGAGAAATTGAAATTATGGAATAAGAATTCTAATTTTAAACCCAATGACCCTCCCTCTACCAAAACCAACAACCAATCCAATACCAAGGCAAAAACATCCATAAATTTTATAGTTCTAAAAACTGTCCCACCTCTAATTGTTAACCAATCACATCAAAACAATTATTCCAAATCTTCTTATCAACAAAATCAAACTCAAAACTAAGCCCCTCCATGACAATATACTCCCATTGGGGATTCATATGTGTCTTTTTTGGATAAGCTACTCAAAGCTAACCTTATCCAACTTCCACCAATTAAACCACCCCAACAATTTGATTCTTCTTGCCTCATACCTAGGTGGTATAATGAAAATGACCATTGTGCCTTTCATTGTACTATTGGACATGACATTAATAAATGTAATACCTTTAAAAGTCTTATCTAAAACCTAATTGATAGTGGAGAGCTCACATTTGATAACCCCAATGCACCTCCTAATCAATCTCTTGACATTTTCTATAAGCCTTTCCCAAATCATGCTCCTTCCACCCAACATCATGATAGTAAACCCGAATCATCTAACTCACACGAGGCATATACAATAAATGTTATGAGTAATGTGCCCATTATTGAAGAGATCATTGCCTCTATCACCCAAATAGAGGAAACCAACCCACCATCTATACCTTCAAAGACCCAAATGGAGGAATCAACTACCTCTCTCTTTGCACTTGGTGCAACTATAGCTTTATCTATCCCTCCTTTGGTGAAAACACCCAAAGAAGCAATCATTGCTTTAACCACTTCCTCCACCCCTCCAATCCAAGTGGTATAATTACCTATTTATTTATATGACCAAGCTAAAGAAGCAATCATACCTACCTCTCCTATTATGGAACCATTTATGCCCTCTTTGGAAGCCATTCCCCGAGAGACCGTTGCCTCATCCGCCCAATCACTACCGCTGGAGCCTCCCACCAATACCAAAATTGAAACCATACCGTTCACCAAAGATACCAATACTGAAACCATCTCGTCTTCTCCACCCAAGGGCTTAAACTTTAAGACCAATGATCAATGAACTACACCTGTTTATAATCCCTTCTCTAGGTTAGTCTAAAGTTTAGAGTTCACATCCCAACCTAAATTTGATAGAGCCACCTTTTGGCATCGACTTGGCCTTCCTTATCAAAGTAAGTCTGCTTCCTCAACTTTGCTTGATTCCACACTTAAACCCATTATTACCATCCCACCAACTACCTCCTCTAAAGTCATAAGTGAACCATCTCAAATGCCTCCATCTAAAATTTCCAAATCACCTTATGCTTCTTTCACCAAACCAATTAAGAATCTAGGGATTCTTCCCACACCTAGTCACACTCACCCTCCTTTGAGATTGGACTTAACTCCATCAAACCCACCAAAGCCAAATCCAATTAAGTCCATTAAGAAGGAAGGATTACCCAAATCTCTACCATAAAGTAGACCCATACCACCTCCTTCCAACCTACCTTCCATTTTAGGACCCCATCCTTCTACCATTCCTGTTACCTATTCTTCTTCTAAGAAACCATCTGCTTATTCTCTACTTATAACCACCAAACCTTCTAGTTTTTCATCAATCCCAACCAACCTATCCCCATTTACCTTCCCACCTATTACCAAACCCTTATCATAAAAAACTTCTACATCCAAGTCACCAACCCCCAAGCCGATCATATCCAAGAAAACCCAACCAAAACCACCAACCAAGATTATTCATCCAACTACTACTTTCATAAAGAATCCTATGCCCATTAAATTTCTCACCCCTCAAATCAAAAACCCCTTACCTACAACACCTTTGCTGGAGTCCTACACAACTATTTTGTAAAGGTTGTTGCAAACTTCTTCCACTAGATTGCCTCCAATTAAACCTTTTGTCCTTACCCATCCTCAACCAACTTGGTTCAATGATAATTTGATTTGTCTTTACCATGGAACTCTTGGACATGATATGGTGAACTGTAAATCTCTCCAAACACTTGTTCATAGCCTTTTAGATGAAGATGATCTATTGGAGGAACCACCATTGAGCCCATCATATACTCCATTAATTAACCAACCCATCCAAGAAGCACCTACTCCCTCACCCTCACCTAATAGAAAAGAGGAGGAACCAAAGCAAATATCAAGTCCCCTTATCCACACCATTCATATGGTTACCCATTCTTGGGCCCAATAGAATGATAAGGAGAAACCAATATAGCCATCCCCTTGACTTACCCTTCGACCTCTCAACCTACCAACCAAACCCAAACATCTCCATCTCCTCCTTCACAATACTTAAAACCCAAACTCTCCATTTTGGGAGCTCTATCTCCCAACCCTATTCCATTTATCCAATGGCTCATGCTAAAAAACTTCACCAGACACTGGTGAAAATGAGTCTTTATGATATAATCAACACTTCACCTCAACATTATGAAGCATTAATAGAGGCTCTGCATTCCATAGAGGTTCAACTCGATGATCCACAACCTCTTGCATCCTTTATTGGGGCCCTCCACCAAGCTACCCTTTTCTCCTTTTAGGATTCAAAAATCCCAACTTTTCATACTGAAGATCCTGATCCCCCACTCTTCATCATGACATACATCAATCAAACTCATGTCAAAAGGGTAATTGTTAATGGAGGAGCTAGTATCAACATCATCTCTTCTCATACATATGACCAACTTCATCTCCCCAGAAACATCATGTCTAAGAGTAAAAAAATCCTTCACTCTTTTAATGATACCCTGGCAACCACCTTAGGGACCATGGTGTTCCACATCCGTTTGGGACCCTGAACCATTCTCAAACTATTTTATGTTGTTGAGGGTGAGTAATGTGTTACTCAAATGCCCTTGGATCCATGTAATGGGTTACCTACCTTACACTTTACACCAATGCATCAAATTTGAGCACGAGGGACAAGTTATTATGATCAAAGTTGATCCTAGTCCTTTTGCCTCATGGAATATGACCTATCAGCCTAATGATGTTCTTATTCCTCCATCCACCTCAAAACCAACTTCTAATCAAACCACCCATCACCCACCATCAGTAACACTTCCCCCCACCATAATGATGAAGCATCCACTAACTCATCCATTCCTTCATCACAAATTTTGGTGGAAGACCTCTTGCAATCAACATTTCAATGACTTTCAATACGGGAATATCGCCTTCTAGATTTAGATGGCTTCCCTACTCTGCATGAATATGGGAATCTTCAAAATGACTCTTCCTATGACCCCAAAATTAACACAATTATCCCCTTTGGGCTTCCCAATAATTGAATGAATTTCATCTATAGGGGACTTGATCAGCCACTTCTAGCTCCCAACACCACTCCATGTGTCCAATCCTTTACTTTTAACTTTTCTTAGCTAAGCAACCCAGTCTTTACCAAAACCTACCTTTATCAGTGTGCTTAGAAGGTATTTGGCCTTAGCCTCTATGATCAAAGACCTCACAAGTTTCTCATTATTAAAACCTAGAAACCTTGTGAGTTCTTTGGTCTCAAGTTTGAACCACCAAAAGAGCCCACATCACCAAAACCCATTGCTACCATTACCGAAGAAATTCCACCTTCACCAACTCCATCTTCCCAATATGAGGACTCTAACATCATCCAAGCTAACTTTTTTTTAATCAACACTATTATTTTATGCCCCTTAACCTATCTCAAGGACGGTCAAACTAAAACCATTCCTCTCATTCACCCAAATATGATCGAACGTGATTCTCCCACCATCAACACCATCTAATGTTAGGATGACAATTCTATTCTCACCTACCTTAGTGCAGGGGATTCCTCTATCCATAAATCTCTCCCTAAATGAATCAACCATTGATTTAAATTGGGAACCCAAGAGAACCCTCGGATCATCAAAATCAGCCAATCTTTAAATTTTATAGAGCAACAAGATTACCCTTCTTTCCTTCGTGACTGTAGCATAGCATTTGCTTGGTCTTATTAGGACATGCCTGGAATTGATCCTTCTATCATTCTCCATAACATCATCACTCATCCTAAGGTTAAGCCAGTTCAACAACAACTTCATCATATGCATCCCTATATAGTTCTTCTCGTCAAAGAAGAACTTCAACACCTTCTATCCATTATCTTCATCCAACCCATTGACTATCCACAATGGGTTTCTAATATTGTTCCCATCACCAAGCCCATAGGGGGCCTTCACCTCTGCATTGAATTTCATGACCTCAATCTCACCTACCCTAAAGATGACTTTCCTCTACCTAATATCGACCAACTTGTTGATCTCATGGCTGACCATGAAATGTTATCTCTCATGGATAGTTTCTTGAGATATAATCAGATCTTGATTGCCCGTAAAGATTAACATAAAACTTATTTTATTACCCCATGGGGGACCTTTTGCTATAGGGTCATGCCCTTTGGACAAAAGAACATAGGGACAACCTATTAGTGGGCCATGACCTATATCTTTCATGACCTCATCCATAAGATTTTAGAAGATTATGTGGATGATCTCTTGGGGAAATCTAAACATTATCAAGACCACCTAGCTATTCTTGTCATCACATTCAAATGATTAATCCATTACAATGTCAGAGTCAATCCCAAGAAGTGTATCTTTAGAGTCCTATCAGTCAAAATACTTAGTTTCATCATCTCTCTTCATGGAATTGAAATAGACCCCACCAAGGTCAGAGCCATTTTGGAGATGTTGCCTCTTACCAACCTTACCCAACTCTATAGCCTGAAAGGAAAACTTCAATACATTCGATGCTTCATCTCCCAACTATCAGACAAATGTCAACCCTTCCACCACCTCCTCAAGAAGGATGTTTCTTTTAAGTGAACCAAATAATGCCTATAAGCATTTGACTAGATCAAGGAGTACCTTCTATCTCCACTTGTCCTCGCCCCTCCTAAAGATGATCAACCCTTTTACCTATATATCTCCACCACAAACCATTCCCTCAGTGTAATGCTCATGCATTATGATGAATAGAACAAAGAACAAGTTGTCTATTACATCATCTGCACCCTAATAAAATATGAAACATGATATATCCATCTCAAAATTTTTTGCCTTGCCTTAGTCTTCATAGCCTCTAAACTCTATCATTACCTTATTAATCACAAAACCTATGTCATCACTAACACTGACCCCCTCAAGCATATGCACTCTAAGCCATATAAAAACCAATGTATGGCTAAGTGGCTCATGCTTTAATTGAGTTCGATCTCGAGTTCTTACCATAAAGGTCCATTAAAGGATAGGTCATTGTCAACCAATTAGTTAAAGCTCCTCTACCCGATAATCAACCAATACCTCTTTCCTTTCTTGATGAGTCTATTGTAACTCTTTCCTAAGAGGAAGCCCCCCATCAAATGACCATGTTTTTTGGTGGCTCAAAGTGCCAAAATGGTGGGGGTGTCAGATTAATCCTCATTCTCATTAATAGAGAATCACTTCCTCTTTCATTTAAACTTGACTTCAATTGTACCAATAATGTAGCTGAATACGAAGCCTTAGTCATAGGTCTTCAAACTTCCCTAGCTTTGGGAATCAAAATAATTAGTATCTTTGGAGACTCTCAGTTGATCATCAATCAGGTCAATGGATCTTATTAGTGCAAAAACAATGTCCTCTTAAAGTATAAATAACTTATAGATGTACTCTTGGCATCATTTGATCATTACACCATCTGATCAGTTCCTTGATCTACCAATAAATTTGCAGACACCATGGCATCTCTCGCTTCCCAAATTCTATCCCAACTGGTCGAATCTAAACAACTTATCACCATTCATCATTTTATCACACCTTCATATATCATTTTAGACCTTCCCACCATTTGTAATGTAGAAATATCACCTTCCAACATTTTGTATGATCAAACTTTCAATTACCTTAACCTTGGCATTCTCGCTCCTGATCTTTCAAAAAATGCCTGCAGAGCTTTTACCCAAGGCACCTCTCATTACAACATTCTAGGAGGAATCCTTTACAAATGAGGTTTTGATGGCATCCTTCTCCATTGTATCCATAGTTATAAGGCTTCTCATGCCATCAAGGAAGTCCATAATGGCATATGTGGGGGACACTTTAGTGGCCTAGCTATCACCAAACGTATTCTTTGCCTAGGTTACTATTGGCCCAAACTTATTCAATATTGTTATGACTATGTCAAGAAATATGTTAAGTGTCAACATCATGTTAACGTTCATCACACACCTCCCCATGGTCTTCAAGTATCTCAAGATTATTGGCCTTTCTCATAGTGGGGCCTTGACCTTATTGGGGAAATCAACCCCCATTATTCGTAATGACATCAATATATCATCATTGCTATGGAATATTTCACCAAATGGGTAGAATCCATCCCTCTTATATTAACCAAAGCCAAAAATATCATTGACTTCATCAACTACCACATCATTTTTTGCTTCGATGTCCCCCACAAAATCATTAATGATAATGATAAGTCCTTTAAAAATAAGAAATTCCAAGAGTTTTGTGATGTTTTGGCATCAATTTAAGCTTTTCCTCACCTTATCATCCACAAGACAATGGATAGGTAGAAGCTTCCAATAAAACCCTCATCAAAATTCTCAAAAAAGTGGTCAGTGTTTCTGTTCAAGATTGGTACCTCCATATCCCATTCGCTTTATGGGCCTATCTCACTAGTATCCAAACCACTATGGGTACTACACCTTTCTCTCTCATCTTTGAAACTGAGGTAGTCTTGCCTCTTGAAGTCCAAATTCCGTCACTTCACATATCCTTGTATGAAATCCTCTCTAAAAGTGACTATCATCAAGAATTCCTTGCACACTAGATCTCCTTGACAAACATCACCTTATCATGCTCAATCATATTCACATCTATCAAGAGTGAATCAAGTTTGCATATTGTTGGGTGAATATTTTGTCACCAGCTTACTGATGAGCAAAATAGGTCTGATCATCCATAACAAGGGAGATTGATCGGCCAAAGTTGTAGGTTTACCACATCTAAAGGGGACAAATCTCTCCTCTCATCAAGGGAAGGTTCCCTATAGGTATAAAGGGGCTATATATTGTATATATAAGCAGAAAATAACACTCAGGGGTAGGGTATCACCATCCATCTCTCTTTTTTTAGAGATGATGCTCACAGGCTAAGGAGAAATCTAGGTGAAAACATTGAAGGCACTTCTCTTCTTTCAGAAGTGATCTTTCAAGAAATAACAAGAGTTCTTTCAGGCAGTGACAAGTAACTGGTAACAAAGGTGCAAAGTAACCAACAGCCTAAGATGTAGCACAAAGTCTCCACCTCAACTACCCAAGAGTGAAATACGAAAGACAATAAGGGCACAAAGTCATCCCAAGGTCTTTTACACAGAAACAGAAAATAGACAAACAGACTAAAGACAATTATAGACAACACAAAGTCTTCTTACAGTTGGCTTCAGGGCACCTTCTTGATTATCTCTTCTAGCTCTGCTTATTTCATTCAATGGATGAGAAAACATTCAGGAAGCAAACATAAGAACCATTCCCTAAATGATACAAGATATAACAACACAAAGTCTGAAAGTAACTTGCTTTTTCATTCAAAACAAAGAAATATGATCCAAAAATTTGAGCTCAAAGTCTCAGTAATGGCTTCACAATTTTGGCAGAGTTTTGCTTTCTTAATCCAAAAAGATCTCCCTCTGAATAAGATAAGAGATTACAATATATAGTAGCCAAGAAAGGCTTGGCGCTTTGTTCCATAGAACGGCCCATGCTACCTTCAATGCTTTGAATGCATTTTCAGTTTAGTCAAAGAGGGCCATGCTGAAACCAGGTGGCTACCTTAACTGTGGCGTGTTGATTCATCTCAAATGTCTTCTCTTGGGCTTGAGTCATCTGGTCTATCACTTGGTGTCTGCACAACTATCCACCTTGCCTTTACTCCAAGGGAGACAAATAGGCTACGTCCTTGAATTGGTCTGCTCAGATGACCACTTGATCTACTATTTTACCAACTAGAAATAACTCCCTTGTAGATATTTCTAATCTTTTATATTATTTTCTCTTCCCTGCATCAATTTGGACTCTCAAGCTCTCTTTTTAGCTAGTCACTTGGTTCATTTTTCAAATTCCACTCCATATTTGAATTTTAATAGATATTCCATCACCTTAAATTTAATGTCCATGAGGACGTCACTGGTCACTACTTTTTTTAAACCATATTGAACCATTGAACTTTAAAGGCTCCTTTTCATCTAAATCTTTCAAAGCTTCTTTCTGTGTCTTTATCAAGCCTTTAGAACACTCTGAAGGGAAGGTATCCCTTCAGGCTTTTCGAACGGTCCTTTTTTGAGTGTCAAGTGTCCCCCACAAGGGTACCTACCCTTCAGGATTTTTCGAGTGGCCTTCAGGCTTTATTTCCTTTGGCAGGCTTTATCCTTGATTTCCTTCAGACAAAATGTCTGAGGGAATTCCTTTGGACAATTTGTCCAAAGGAAATCTTCCTTGGCTTTGTCTTTTCCCACCAGGCAAAAAGTCTGAAGGATCCTTCTCTTCCAACCTTAGTCATTTTTTTGAAGGGATTCCAACTTTACCCATTTCTCGTTGATCTTAACAAGTGACACGTGGTAGCTTCCATTGTGAAATAGGCGAGGACACTTGGCAGCATCCACTTAACTTATAGGAGCTTTAGATACCTTTTGAGAGTCCTGCAAAAGATGACACGTGGTGGCTTCTGTTGAGCTTTTAGAAACACTATAGAAACCTTTGGGACTCATTTGGATTCACACGGATGATGACACTTGGCATGTTTCACTTGTTTTAGTGACTCACCCGGGGCCCATCACAGTCCTTACTCAATAACAAAACAAAAGGAAGAAGTTGCAGATGTTGACACTTGGTAATTTCCATCGAGTTTTACTAGGGACATGTGGCAAATTTTGTTGCATTTAGAAACAAATTATAATGGGTCTCAGTAGATGACACTTGGCAGGTTCTACTAGAATCTAAGAGAAAAGCTTATTGAAATAAGCTTTGAAACTTATTAGAAACTTGAAATGTAGATGTAGACACTTGTCATGCTCCAATAAGCTAGAATGAGACACGTGGCATGTTCCACTTGACTTTAGCAACTCACCTAGGGCCCACCACAGTCCTTGCTTAATAATGAAATAAAAGGAAGTTGTGGATATTGACACTTGGTGGCTTTTGCCGAGCTTTATAAGGGACACGTGGTGACTTCCATTGCATTTAGAAAAACATATTACAACCTTCCGCTGTTGCCACTTGGCACCCCCCATGGGAATCTGAGATTTAGACAAAACTTTAGGCAAAATGAAAAACCTGCGCCCTGTGTCATAACCCTTATTACCTCGAAACTAAAATGCACAGGGATAAAACTTGGAATGCACAACTGAAACTCAAAGTAAAATGTAGTGTATTTTACTCTGCAAAGGGAAGAGAGAAATTTTTGGCTTGTAGGACCAAAAATAGTTCATGTGTTGTCCCAAAAATGAGTAACAGACTTTGGCAACAACACATATAACAAACATTTAAAAAAGTGAGAACTCAACATCAGAGACCTCATCCTTAAACAAAATCAACATGTAACTAACATGGAGAAGACCAAGAAAGGCAAGTTTGATTTTAATTGGTTAGGACCCTACATTAAAACCCATAAGTATGGATCCAGTGCTTACCATTTGTCCTCTGTCAAAGAAAAACTAGAACCTGAGCCTATCAACACTTCGCATCTACATCACTTCTATATCTAACTTAAGTTCATCCCTTGGTTCATGAGACCTTTTACCCCCTCTCACCTACATTTCCCTTTTCCTGTTGAGAATAATTGATTACAACACAAAACCGTGTGATTCATCCATCACAGATAAAACTTAATTCTAAGTATGGGTACCCCAGCTCTATCCATAACATGGTTTTCATGGATACTTTTTGTCTTTCAATGGATGAAATCCCATGGTCAGTTGTTTCTCAACTCCTTCCTTCTATTTACCATTAACCTTTTATGTTAAGTCTTGCCTCCATACATGTAGACATTTAAATAGACTTGTTCATGTCTAAATTCTCATTCAAAATCACTACTCTCTAACAATTGAAGACTACTCCCTTGAAGGATAGCTGCCCCATAATTCAAAGCTACTTAAAATAGATTGCTCTTTTGAAGGATAGCTATAAAAATCCAATTTTAGAACACTCCCTTGAAGGATGGCTAAGCAATAATCATTTGAAGCTTCCTGCATCGATTCACTTCAACAACTTACTAAAATAGCATAAACAATAAACAAAACTTTGTCAAAATCTAAATAAGTAAGCCAACATCGGCTCTTAGAAATTCCATTGATAGACTTCCCACATTGGTCAATCTACATAGTATCCCATCATGCTGTAATCAACTCCTATACATGGCATTGGTAGACTTCCCACATTGATCAGTCTACATAATAAGGCATGGATTTGTCTACTACAGCTTTTTGATCACCTATAGAAGGGGCAAGCTAACCCACATTAGGTTACTACTTAACATTCTCCCTTCTACAAATCACCCACATTTCCTTCACTCCTCCCTAAACTCATGGGACTACGAACTTACTTGATACAAAGTGATCATAACACCCTTGTTCTCAATCAAAGCATGCTCCTACAAAGCACTCGATGGGCCTATGTTCACTAAGTCAATCTAACTATGGTTTCTTATTATTAGGTTCTTACTAATTAGAGCATCACACCTCTTTTCTATCCATTTCTTGGGACATGTGAACATGTCTATCTTTATTTATTGTATTTCAACTTGATCAAGCATTCTCACAACAAAAATAATTTTACACCCTCTCCTACCATAACATCAAAACAATACCAAAAATATTATCATATCAAGTCAAACCTGTCCACTACGCTATCACATCTTACCAATGAAACTTTTTTATATGTCTCAATGCATCAACAAAATATCATCACATCCATTGTTTAAACTAACTTGAATTAAACATTATATAGTCTAGTCACTACATTATCATCATCACACCTCAACTAACCAATCAACATAAACATAATCATACCCAACCTCGTCACATCATAATATGATCATCAAAGACATCATGACCATTATACACACATATAAACATAAACATCATAATCAACAACATAAACATCATAATCAACATAATAATCACATCATCATCATCATACCTAAACTAACAGATCATAAACAACATAGGCATAAACCATAGTCATGATTATAATCATCAAAATCAACATCACATCGTAATCCTCATAAACATAATCAAACACATACACATACACATACACATACACATACACATACACATACACATACACATACACATACACATACACATACACATACACATACACATACACATACATATACACATACACATACACATACACATACACATACACATACACATACACATACACATACACATACACATACACATACACATACACATACACATACACATACACATAGACATAGACATACACATAGACATAGACATAGACATACACATACACATACACATACACATACACATAAACATCATCATAATATATAATGATACATGTTACAATGATCTCTCTCATAAATACATTTCGCATCATCGATATGTAGGTCAGTATCAAAATATACATCATAAAACCATCATCTCTCAAGCACCTAGGATAGCCAATCTAAAATCACTTGCACATACACTCCCATCTATGGTGGACCCCCTACTCTACATGCTTGTGCTGTTATCAATGCCCACTAACCCAGTGTAGCTACTACTGAATGCCCAACCATGCTAGCCCTATACTCCCTGTATCTCATCACATATGGTAGCTAGGCCACCACCATAGCTATTTAATATCTAAGTCCCTACATGGTGACCAGATATTGTGTCCTCAAAATTGAGTCAGTTGGTCCTCCTCTTGCTATGGTCACCCCACCTCTCTATCTCAAAGATTCCCTCTCCTATGTGACCGCCCTAAGAGTGGCTCTCACCTGATCATGCTTACTTGTCAGTGGCAACCTACCCTTGTAAAGTGACTATTTATGATTTCAATGTAGTCACCTATCCCTATAAACCTATCACTTGGGCTTGTACCACTACATGGGTTGTTGCTATCTGGTCATCTAATCCTCCACCCTATACCTATGCAAGATCAACATCCATGGGCTGCTAGCCCCCATCTCCCCATCCAAAATCTATGGTTGCATACCTGGCCTGGTACCATTCCATGTATCCATCAATAAATCTTGCATCATCTATGGGAGCTCTCACTGGAAACTCCTCATAATCCAGCATAATAACATCTGGCATAATAACATCCAGCATAATAATAAATTAGAGGAGGGAGATTCTCTTTTTTCTCAGTCTAGGGAGACTCAGACTGAGAATGATTTCCCTTTGAAGGAGCTTACTGTAAATGATAATGGAGAAAACTTAAAACATTTTCTAAACCAAAGAAAAGGGCTAATAAAAAAGACCATTACTAAGGGGGTAGAAACTAGAAGCAGCAAAAAAGACCAGCAAATGAAGGTGAAACATCTTGCTTCTACTATGGATAAATATGGAAAAGGAGATGAATAGTATTTAAAGGTGAAACCGGATGTTGGCTCTCCAGACAGACCGGGAAGAAGATCCACTAAGAAAAATAGAGAGCTAGAAAGTATGCAGAATATTGCTGATGGCAGGTAGGCAACTATTCTGGATTTTACCCCTAAAAAATAGATAGAAAATCTTTATTTGGATTATTAGGGGGCTGAATATTAATGGATAATGATGTTTTCCTTGTATTACCTGATTTTGTTTCTACTTTTTAGTAGGTTTAAGGATTGCTTATCCTGGTGCTTGTAATTGCTCTATCTTTTTTAAATCTGTTAAAGGGTTTTGGGGTCCCTTGAAAACCTATTTTTACCTTAATCTAAAACATCTGGCTATGAATCTAAAAGTAGGTACTCTACATCCTCCTATACTAAAGAATATATGGTGGTATATCCTATATTAAGTTGAGCTACCTTTAGACTCGATCTATTGGGATGTGCTTGATCTCTCCATCCCATCTCCCATAAACCCACCACCAACTCTGTAATGATAGAGTGTGGTACCTGTAACCTGTCTATAAGGGCCAACTAACATAAGGTCTCCATATGATGTTTGCTACCACCATTCCCTCCAAGGAATCTTGAAACCAATCTATTTCTCTAGCTCCACCACAAGTTCCTAATAGTGCATAATTACCTCACCACCTCATGAAACCAACCCTATAGTCAGTCGAAACATACCTATCTTAGGGTAGCCCAAGTGGTCTTAGTACCTATATGTGATCATATTCCCAGTAATGGAGCACAAAGTTGATGTTGATCTCATATCATCTCCATGATCTAGAGGCCCAGAGCTCTCTATATGTCTTCACTAGCAACACTGGGGCCCATCCAAAAACCATCCTCCCTAGAAGCATCTCTATCAGCACTCCTAATAGCAAACATGAAAACTAGCCACTACTAAAATTTATCACTGTAAAATAGGATATACCCATCATCATCATGGTCAAAAGGCATATATCTTGTGGGGACTTCTAGTATAAGGGCCCATAGAAAACTCTACTAGTATGGTATTTGGCCTGGACCTGATCAGCTCTATAAATAAGATCCATGAAGTAGTAACTCTCCACATGGTAGATCAGCTCCCCTGAATCAAAATTTGAGTAATCCTGTAGAAATCCTCTTATAATATCAATTTCTCCCTAGTCAAACAACAAGAAAGTATTTATGGTAGGATTCCATCTCTTGATAAGTGCCATAATCATCACTACATTCCATGATAGGTGATGGTAATGCCTCATGGCCCCTAGGCTAACCTCCTCCATCTACCTCTACTTAGAATATATTATCCCATCTCAAACCTTTACAAATATCTTTGGGACTTAGTCCCTCATTTGGATCCATTCACGGGCTTGCAAAACATAGTCACATTAGCATCAACATTTCTCATCTTACCTGTCTATGCTACAATCTCTACCCTATTTCACTTCTACTCTAACCTTCACTACTTTTTATGCACTTTAACCTAATCATTGACATTTAACCATTATCACAAAAATTCTTCAAAACTTCATATCTTATGTACCCATTTCAACATCTTTCATAAAATACCTCTTTCAAACTCATTCCAATTCATATACATCTTTACACCTACTCAACACTTTAACACCTTCCCCTTTTAACTTTTTTTTGCACCTTTTCGTTGCCCAACCACCGAAGGTTCTTGGAACTGTCGACAACCCTTATGCAATATGGACCCCCACTATCAATGGTTAGGTTGAACAGCCGATGGTCACTATGTGACTACCAACAATAAAACCCTTCCACCTCCACCCTCCAAATTACACACAAACCTTCAACAAAACTACTCTCTACTACAATAAACCTATCCTACTCCTCTTTAGACTACCTGAATCCCCCAATTTCCTTTTTTTTACCACACATTTTACCCATTTTAGCCACTTTACAAACAAATAAGGCATCAAGGCTCGAGCCTGTTCATATAAACACCTTTATCTACTGCACCCTACCCATCTTCTCCTCTATCACTTCTCTATTCCTCACATACAACTATTTTATCAAATTTTAGAAAACCCCTACCTCATTCTATGGTCAGTGGCATGGTCAAAGCCCTTGTACCACTACTTAGTCTTGTCCTCATCTTCCCTCTATCTGTTGAATGCTTGAACACCCACACTAACCTAATCAACCACCTCCATCTCAGCACACTCACCACTTTAATTTGTTAAGATCACCCAATCACCAAAGAGAAATCATTCAGAGTCAAAATGGTAAACAAGACTTACCCTTTTACTTTTTATCATTCAAATTTTTAGGGTTTTACCCCAACCATCGACAGTCAGGGTGATTGTCGATGGTCGACCCTAGGGGTAACCATAACCATCAATGGTTAGGTCCCTTACTATTTTGCCTACTTTTCTAACATAACCACTATCACACACCCACCTCAGCTATAACTACATTTGGCCTAAAGTTCCTCTTTGACCCTTTATCCATAAAACTATGTAGATAATGTCCACTCACCTAGTGCAGTTGGAGTCATCTTGGCTACCCCTAACCTCCTAATCCCCCACCCACCACCTATTATACCCCATACACCTCGATGTTGGTTATTCTTGACCAAATCTCTTCATGTATTATGTGATGACTTTATATGGTTCGTTCACCGCATTGACCACTTTTACCAAGTTGCCCATTTTGAACTTTGCACTACCTCATGCACAACCTGATCAATTATGTTATTTTGCAAAAGCACTTCCTAACCTAGATACTTGCTACCAATATTGACCTTGTTTAGATCACTTGATAGGCATAACCTGATCAATTATGACCAATGTTGTGGTTTAGTTACCCTCTCTTGTCCCTCTAGATCTCACCCTTATTTTACAACCTTGACACTTTTAGTATTTTACATGATCTTGACTATCAATCTTAGTCATATTTTGTGCACGGGTTTGCGTCTTAAATGCCCCAACCTTTTTATATCACCCACCTTATGAAAACCCATATCTCATTTATCAAACCCTAACCTACTTTTATTTTCACCTCAATCATCTCCCTATTTAAGGGGGGATACCTCCTTCCATACTTAGGGCAACTAGACCTAGACCTTGACCAGCCTTATATTTTTGTTCTATAGTTTTCTCAAAGATACACAATAAAAAGGGGTAAAATGTAGACATCTAAAAACTACACATGATAGTTTTTGATGTCATACTACTTTGGACCCTCATTTGACCTTGCGTCGAGTGGACCACCTAGTCCATTAAGACTTGTTTACAACTTAATACCCCCCAACCTAACACATCATTTAATTCACCCTTTTTCCACCAATTCTCCCATGGCCCCTTCATTGCTGATGGTCAACCTAACCATTGATGGTTAGCCTAACCATCGATAGTAGGTTCCCCAACCTACTTTAAACTTTAAAGCATTGCCAACTTTATGCAAGATCAGCATCTCCCAAGATGACAATTTACCTTTAAAGAAAGCTTTTAAGATGATGAGATCTGGAAACTTTATCCTGAATCAAATTAGTAACTTGCCCATTCTCATTTAGTAGCTTCTTATTATAAAAAGAGAGAAGGTAATGAAAAAGAGGATCCACAATCAAGTACTTTGCATTCAAGTTCTCTTACAGGTATCCAACATCCTTTTAGGTATCCATCAATATCACCAATGACTTGAAGCTCTGTCAAAATCACATTTGAAGGCCTAAAGCACTACCACTCTAGCCAAATTACTCTAGGATCCCTTCACCAAGATTTAGGTATCTTACATTTATTTGATTTAATCTATCTTATTTATAATCTCTCTATCTTATCAGAGTTACCAATACCATATTCCCACCTTCTAACCTTGTAACCAAATCACTGCTTGACCAAATTTCCAATCAGTACTTTCTGTTCTGATCATCCCCTAGATTGACATAGGTAACCACTGACAATCACCAAACCACTAACGGTCAGACCCAATCATCGATGGTCACCCAACCACTGACAGTAATCCCTAACCATTGATGGTTCCCCTAACCACTGATGGTTCACTGTGGCATACATTTCTAACAAACCATTTTCACCCATTTACCACTAATCAAACCCCATTTTTTGTGTTTCCCTCTGATCACAGGACCTTTTCTAATTTTCTAAACTAGACCCCAACCATCCTAACATCAAAATTTAATCATTTTTTTTAGAAAATAATTTATCATTTCCTTTCTTAAATATATTTATTTTGTTATCATTGAATGTAAGTACCTTCTTTTATCATTTCAAACTTGATTGTCATAAAAAGTAGATTGATAGCCTCCTAGAAAAGATTATGCTTCTTGGATCTAGCTCACGCTAGGCAATCCACTAAACCAACCATCTAACAACCCCCTTTCTAGTGTTTCTTTTGATTTTCAATTCATTCCTTCCTAGATAAAGAGGAGTTCCCACATTCATGATGATTCATGCATGCATTCTACCAGGTATTCTTCTACACACTCTATTACTAGCTTTCTTTTATTTGCTTTCAAAATTAAGAAATGAGGGAAATACACTAAAACATGAGTATGGTGAGCCTCATTCTCCTTTTTATCCTATATCACTTGATTTACAATCTCAAGATGTGTTGATTGAAAAAACACCTACTTTATCTTTACCATTTGCTAATGCATTACATCACATTCAATATTACACAATGGACATGCATGAAAACAAAAAGAAGCATATTATTCAAAATTTGGATTATAACCATCTTCCATGCATAGAGTCTTCTCATGATGCACATGTTCAAAAATTTGAATGTTTATCTCCTTTACTAAATGATGCACATGTTGAGTGTCTTCCTACTCTACCAAATGTTGATAATGTTACAAAACTTGAAGATTATCTTCCATTTTTCAAAAAATCAAAAAGTAAATATACTTCCTCTCTCTAGATCTCAATGATACAAATGCATGCAATTCTTCTCTCCCTCTCCTTCTAGAATGGAAACATAAAAATGATAACACTAGTCAAAGTAGTATACATGATGCATGTGAAAATGAATCAAATGATATTGATAACTTTGATTGGAATGAAAATGAGTAAAATTATCATAGGGATGAAGAGGAATACTTTCATACAATGCATTCTCCTTATAATTATTTGATGCATAATGAATAAAAAAGTGAAATTTCATTTCTTTCATGTAATGAGGATTTACATAATCAAGCCCTTTGCAAACATAGTATGCATGATACATCAATTGAACTCATTCATGCAATGATTCTTTAAAAAATAGGCATAAAAATCTTCATGATTTTCCAAATGATATAATAGCTTCTTTAGATACATCATGTTATATGAATGCTCCTTTAGGCAATATTTGTACATTATGTAATGATGCCAACTTAGATTGCCATGATATTTGCAATGAGTCCATTACCCCTATGTTCCAAATAGATGGTAAATTACAACCCATAAGTGCATCTTCCCATATTCCTACTAGTCACATTGTATCCATAATTAATTTTGTATGAGATATTCAAAAACAAGTTGCAATTCTAAATTTGCAAGTATTCTCATTTATTTTAAATATTAACAATAATATTTTATAAGTTAAACCTCTTACAAGAATTTTTTTTGAGTATCCTTACCGAAATTAATTTTTCATTCCTACATTTTTACTATTTAATGGTCAAGATGACCATTCTACCCATTTGACCTAATATGTACATGCCTTTGGTTTGCGAAAATCCTTTTATAGAGGTCTAATATGAGCATCTAATGATTGGTTGTGTAGTCTCCTAGATAGTTCCTTGCCCACTTTCAGAAATATAAAGAACATATTCCTATCATATTTTTGCAAGCATGATGTGCCCAAACTTACATTAAAACATTTACAAGGATTAAAACAACAAGATGATGAGTATATGCAGGATTATGCTATAAGGTTTAAGAATGTATTATATTCTTTACCATATCGACCCTCAAATTTAGAATTAGAATTCATATTTAGTAGGGGTCTCCTTTATCCACTTAAGGAGATAGAATTTCATAAGCCTTATAATTCATTTGATCACTTATATATGGATGTGTACAAGTATGCATGTGTGTTAGTAAACAACAACACATAATTAAATACATATTCATTAAACGGCAAAAGTTTTATACAATATTCTTACAAAGTGAAAGCACTAACTCAAGATGTTAAAAAAGAATCTCCAACACCTCCTAAAATAAAAATTCATAGCAAGGAACCAATAGTAAAAGTGCTCCATAAAGGAAAGGAATCAACATATAAATTGCCTCCTATAAGTAGAGCATCTAATTTTGTTAAGAGGCAACCACTTCAGTTTGATAGTACTCAAGATTGACCACATGAAATATTGAATGTATTATTGGATCATAAGTTGATTACTCTTCCTCCAAACTATTGTCATTCACTACACAAATTTGAAAAATCAATGGAAAACCCTTTTACACTTATCATGATATTAACAAACATCGTAACAGTAATTGGTATGTTTTATGACACAAGCTTGCACAACTAGTAGATAGAGGATTTATTACATTCAATAATGAGCCAACAATGTCTCATTCTCCCACTTCTTCCATAGGTTATTCTTAGATGACCTAAAAATCCTATGACACTCCTACCAAGGAATGAATGTTCAATCGACCTTTATAAAAGCAAACCATTGGAAGAACTCATTCTTCCAGTACACACTCTATAATGACCAATCTTTCCCACACTGGTCCTACCAAGGAACCATTTGTTGATCAATTTCTTGATATAGAAGTACTTTAGGGAATCACAAATCCAATGGTTATAGAATCAAATCATACATTAACACCTATGTTTTCCATATAGAAATGATGGGTATCAAAAGAAAATAAAAAATAAACAATTTAGTTGCATCATAATCATTATAGTAACACATTTTTATTCCAATTAGATTCCATAATATATGATGATTGCCTTAAATTTAAATTAAATTAAATGAACAATAATAAGTACTTCACTAACAAACAAACATCAAATTCAAAACACATCACATGAGCCAAAATTAAAAGTAATTAACATAATATAAATATAGCCATACACATGTGAGCAAATGCCAAGAACAATTCCATTATATATATCATATCAAAATAATAAAATGTTCATACAATACATCAATCATATGTTGGGTGCATATCCCTAAGAATATATGAGCCATCACTGTCTACATACATGGGCCTCACACCCCTCAATTTGGAAGCTTTGACATCTCGCCTGGGACCATGAGAGTGAAATTGCTCCCATGTTCCTTCCTATAGGGATCTTAGCTGATGTAGTGTCTTCTCATGCTCATTTTATAAGTCATCATATATATATAAATCAATGACTGTGTGAAATCTATATATCTCCTCATGGGGCATTTCCCTTAGCTAATTTTGCATGTACATCATCTCTTTCAATCAATACTCAAGGGAATGCGGTCATAGTCATGGAAATAAGATAAAAATGGGTGCATGTGCACCAACAATGTCAATAACTCACTCCATGACACCTATGTTGATAATGTCCATCATAACATTTCACATTAGAGTGCACATGACAAGATCAACTATCATGGCACACCCCTTGTTATCTATAACCACAAAAGTCACCAAGATACACATTATATATATATATATATATATATATATATATATATATGTATATATATATATGTATATATGTATATATATATATATATATATATATATATATATATATATATATGTATATATATAATCTAAAAAACACAAGTATATGCAAAATTAAAAAAATACATAGTATACTTACATGCAGCATGGATAACTACCTTGTATAGAGGTAGTGAGGTAATGGGCCTACAGAAGCACCCACAACTATACTTCCTCTACCACTGACTTATGATATACGTACCACACCATGATGAGAAACAATGATAGGAAACAAAAGTGGCCATTGGGCACCAATCTACCACTGTGTGTACTTGGAAATACACCTTGCATTATCACCATCAACCAACAGTGCCACAAGATCCATTTCCCAAGTTGGGAGTGGTGTTATATCCACAACAATAGAAGGATCCCTCTCATTTAGCCTATGTCAAATCTCATTAGATGATGTCATGGGTATGGATCAAAGGGGACTCTATGCTGAAGCCAAAACTGGTGAAACACAAGGTCAAACTAAAAACATCCATAAACTCTAGGAAATTGATCTACCAACCACATACTAACCCACACTCACTCCAACTCCTACCTATCCTGATCCAAGTACCAAAATTCATATAAGGATGCCATACTATCTAATCAAGAGTGAGACAATCAAGTATGGTATGATACTCCATGGTCTATGATCCTTGTGTTGAGCAACACTCACCAAACTATAAATTTGTGGATGAGACCACCTAACAGGGGGTCCACTAGCTAGTCACACAACATAAATGTGTTCATAGGCTTGCACATGCAAAAGTGTGGCCGCTCCCAAGCCTCCACCATAAGTCTCCAAATAAAATATGTACAAATCCCTGTATAAATAGGCCACCATAATGTACCCCCAAGAATATCATGCACCCCTATCCTTAGTATTTTGAACAATGTGATACATGCGATAAGATATCACAACCCCACCACAATCTACTATAATAAATGAAGTAATTAGGTAAGAAATAAGTTTCTACAATTGTAGTACATTAGATCTGATAATGTCCTCCAAATGGACTATACAAGATGGCTCTACCTCAACTCATTTTTGATTTGTGAAATATACATGAGACCTTTGAATGTATCCAACATTGGGGTCACTTGACACCTTATCCCTCTCTCATGTAATTGATAAACATAAGACTGATACACATCCTCTAATGTAATGGTCATCTCCCCTATGGAGAGCCTATTAGGATGTGAATTCACTATTCATGTGATGAGGTGGTAATTCCTATTCATTATGGTTGGCAATGATTGCACAAGAGATGTGGCATGTGATGTAGGTAATGATGTATAAGGTGATGTCGCTTATTAGTGATGTGACATGGCCCACAAGAGAATCTCCCATGTGATCATGTGTATGTGAATGAAGTGGGACATAATACTCCACTAAGGGACAAGTTCTTTGTCCTTGGTTATTCACATGACGTTGTCTTTTGTTCATAATGAGAAAAGGAAGAGATGAGGTGCCTCTCTTAGTTAGAGTCAAGATTTGGCATGTGGAAGAAGTCAAAAGGTAGTGTGGAATCTTTTGAAAGCATGTGTGTGCACATAGGATAGTGGGGACAATGTTACTATTCCAAATTGGAGGTCTACATGAAGTGGGGTGTAGTATTTTGGAGTCACATGTGAGGTTAGATCTTTGGGTCAAAAGTGGGAGCATCTTTTGACCATGCACATGTGTGGGGACAATGGTCCTTATTCATCAATAATGCATCCACTCAGAGTGTGGTGCATTTTTTGGCCCCTTCATGAAGTTTCTCCTTACCTCTCTTCTATCTTTGTATATCTATATATGTATGACTCCCTCCCTTGTTATTACAAGGGATGAAAACAAATATTAATTATTTTCAAAATGTTAGATCTAAATAAGATAAATACTATAATCTAAAAGTTAAGATGTACAAGGGATGAAAACAAATATATGTTCTTGTGTTAAGAGCAGCCCCAGAAGATAAGAAACAAATAAAGATAATCAAAATGAGGAAAGAAAGGAAAAATACCTAAGTTGTAAACACCACATGATCTACATGTTCCAAACTTTCATCTAGGAGGGTCTAGATCCAATGATTGCTTGAGAAAAATCTATTCCAATCTCTCACAGTTCTCTTTGAAAAAGATAGATCCCGTGTAAAGATAAGATCTCAAAATGGGTACCTGAATTAGGTATATCAAGAAAAAAAATTAGCCTTTTGCTAACAACATCCTCAAATGGGGATTTTTAATTTATGAAAGTGCATCTACAAGTACAGATGTGGTTTTATTCGCTAAGGGATTGAATCACAGACAAGGATTAAATAAATATCTAGAATCTCTTCTTTGTGTATTCAATGGAATGGTAATTCTTGAGATGTAAGCACCCTTAAAATGAATATAGATCCGAGCCTTGGGATAAGGATGGGAAAATTCATGAAAAGAAGGAAACCATGTGTACAAAACCACAGTAACAGATAGTATAAATATGTAAAAACAATGCCCATCATTTCATCAAGGAATCATTTCAATCTAAGATGTGATACACAATTATAAAACATCAATAATGGAAAACAAGTGGAATATTAATGGGGTCCATTGTTTCTTTTACTTTTCAATAAAGGTGCTTTCCAACGTGAAGTTTTAAATAAACATGTAAGGATATAACTTTTATAAAATAAAATAAGTAATGGTAAGATTCTTTTTATTTTTATTTTTATTTTTTAAAATTCATCAAGGGATCATTTTACTAGAAGACATGACACCGACAATTACAAATAAACTGTTATTGATAGGTTTTTTTTAGTTGGGATTGAAAAAAAACTATGTATTAATATAATATTATGTTACAAAGTTATTCATATAAATGTGGAAGAATCACACTCCAATGTCATATTGGTCAATGTCACAAAGTTTCATACAAGTTTATATTATTAAAAAAAGTCAACAAAAAATTGGTGAAAGCATAAAAAACAAGTAAATAAAAGGCCACATAAAAGCATAAGGACAACTAGCCAATTAGAACAACCACAAGAAACAGAAGAAGAGGTGGTGGGTCATTAGGGTTGACACCCAAAACCCTCAACTACTTCTAGGAGGTTGGTTAGTTGTATTAGGTATTGGCTTCCAACCATCCTTATCCTTATCTTTTTCTTTATCCTCCTCAACCTCTTATGTGGTGGGCAATATAATAAGTACAAGCTGAGGGAACTTCCCTTGGGGACATTTAGGCCACCCTTGTCCATTAAACATAATTGGGATAAATAACATAGTGATAAAATTTCATTGAGGTAAGCCATTACAACATCTACTCCAAAAGGGAGTTTTACCATGTTGCTTATGGCCATAGTCCCTTAGGGGCAACTGTCAATGAATAGAGTCAACGTGAACCTGGATAACAACACACAAGGCATTCCCCCAATGATCTAGAATATTCTAGAGGTGCTCCAACTCAAAACATACTTTTTTGATTGCACTTGAATCTAAATCATGACATTAGAAAGAACATTAATTCTATTAGTAGTAGATAAATAGTCTTCAAGAATAGTTTGCAAAAAAATAACATCATGTATATTTTTCCATAGCTGAAATAGATTTTGAGATAAAAAAATATACCAAATTTGTGTGAATTTTATAGGAATCGTGATCAAATTTCCAAATATCACCATCTTCTAAATGAACATTTATGTATGAAAGGGATTAAAAAGGTGTGAATCCAAAACCAAGGGCAATCGAGCATGTTTATAAAACCAAAACACATGATTATGCAATTTTGGGTGGTTACAAACTGAGAAGGAAATATTATCCAAGCCTATGTGAATTAATAGGGTGCCAATAGGAATTCCAAGGTGTAGAATACACAAAAGTAAGTGTACATGTTTAGGCTCAATGATGACCACCCACATCTACTCAAACCTTCTTTTTTAGACTTGTTCAGTGGAATTGACTCTCCACTTGACATTAAGATCTCAATTTGGATGTGTCGAGGGGAAAGAAATTGATTACTTAACTAGGGTTCATACCAAAGAAAAGGTGTCTCAAAAATCCATTTCCAATCAATCTACCACTTATAAGGAGATTAAACACATATTTTGTGAAGGTGCACATCATAAACAAAGTTTTGAATTTCTAAGATGGACTCTTAGTCATATGCCTACAAGTTGAATTGAGCCTTGAAAGCATGCCAAGTAATCTAGTCCCTTGCTTATTTACAAAAGAGGTCAAAGATGACCTTAATTCCTTTGATTAAGGGCCAGAGGATTTTTATCCACCACACTAGAGCAAAAAGAACATAAAAATTAAGCATAGGAGACCATCATAGTGAGTGGAAGTTTAGAGAGATCCCATACTTGAAACCTTCTCTATCCCATATCAAATTATTTATGAGTAGTTCTTAGGCCTTCCAAATACTCTTAGAAACAAGGGTTCTCATAATAGTCATCGACACCTAAGTGATTAGAAGGGTCTAAATATTTAACCCCTTTCAGGCTCCCTTTCCCATAGGCTTTCCTAAATATTTCAGATATGAAGCATAATTTTTATTGCTTCAAGTCCTTCCAAGGCTCTAATGATACACATTACACATAAGGCATGGCCTTGGAATGTGGTGTCAAGAAAACCAAGACTACCAAAGGATATTGGTTTACAATAAATATCCCAAGAAACCTAGTGGAAACCTTTGGAATTCTATCTAACTTGGCATAAGCACTTTGAAAGTAGACAAACAAGACAAGTAATAAATATACATATAAAACCCATACTTTATACAAAATTTGAAAGCTTCCTACAAGAGAGAGGGGTTAAGAATTCCATAATCAAATTTTTTTCTTGACCCATTGAACCACATATCCCCATAGGTTTGAGAGAGTGTCTTGGAAAGTAAAGGGGATGCCCCAAAACTTGAATTGTTCTCTTGATTAAATCCATAACCACTTATACTGTACAAGCCATTAGGGTATGGAGGAAATGTATTTTATGTAGCATTGGGTTTTCTTATATTGAATGGAAGGGCCTAAAGTTAGATAAAATATATATAAGCATTCCATAGAACTGGAGATAAAAATTTCTTCTTCAACAAGCACGAGGAAGGAAATATCAACAAAGTTCCATTAACCATTTGTTTAGGCAAGTCGGGAAGAAAGATACCCTTAACCAAACCTATGAAGTATATTCTACTAGAAGATAATTGAATTCTTTATCAATCAACACATATAGGAAGTGGTCAAGAGGACACTCTTGATGAATAGAGTTAAAAAGGACAAATTATTTGGATTGAACACCATTGATGGCTATACATGCTCTGATGTCTTAAAATAATATTTTAACAATACTAACAAATTTAGAGTCAAAGTTTAAATCCTGAAGTATGGCTAGTATGAAAGGCCATTCAATTCTATCATAGGCTTTCTCAAAGTCAATTTCAACAAATAAGGCTTTCTATTGAGATTGTCTGGCCCATTCCATTCCCTCCTAGACAAAAATGATGCTATTAAGAATGTATATGTTACAAATAAATCTAGTTTATTCAGGCTGAATGATGAGGGGTGTAAAAAACCTGACCCAAAGAGTAAGAGTCTTGACAATGATCTTTTATGATACATTAAGAAGGGTGATATGTCTCCAATTGGTAATGAACTTAAGATATCTTAATTTGGGAATATACATGATATTGCCTTGGTTAATTAGCTTACTAAGAGAATCAGTTTGAATGGATTTATGATACACCCAATGAATAATGTCCCATAACTCTTAATAAAACTCACAAGTGAATCAATTAATACCAGGAGCTTTGTCAATATCCATTTGCATAGTAGCCTATTGAAGCTCATCGATGGAAAGGGGCCTATCACATGATACTCTTTTTTATTTGGTGATATTTCATGGCACCACATGAAGGAATTGAGACATAGCATGCTCTATATGTGGGTTCATGCATTGAGCATTGAAGACCTTGTGATAATGAGAGGTAAATGGTTTCAAGAAATTAGGAAGATGATTAATGTGGGATTCGACTTCATTAATAGCTTTGATGTAGTTTGATGCCTACTTGAAGCAAAGAAGAGTAAAGACCTCTTTTGAAGCTTTGTCTATGATCTTCAACCAATACATCCTTGCACTAATTTGAGTACCCCTATCTTGATGATGTTTTGCATATTTTGAGCTTATGCCTCCAAATAGAAGCCTATAATTATAGATTCTCAATGAAAGGAGAGAGCTCCAACTTCTATGAAATTTGAATGAATTCATGGTGTGGAGCCTTATGATAATTTTAATGGAAATCTATTGCTTTTATGCCATGGAAAATATGAAAAACATTAGTTGTCTGACTGATGGTAGTTTCACACCACTCAATCCATCTAAGATATCCCTATGGGTGGCACACCAAATTCCAAATTCTAACAATGTGTTAAATTCCATATTCTTACAATGTGTCTCTTTGTTCAGGAATGAGAAATATGGAAAATATTAAGATAAAATTGTGTCCTGGAGATCTTTTTAGGGGGAGGAATTCTACTTAATATTAAATATAAAGGTGATTAGAAAGTAAGACATCTAGAATGAAAACCACATGACGGTCAAAATTGTTGGCAAAGGAAAAAATGTTTTGCTCAATCAACATAGTTTTGTAAAGTCATTTGGCAATTTGATCCTTGCCCTACTGTAGATTAGACCACGTGAAACATAATGAGGTGGTAGTGAATTAGTGATGGTGTTTGGGGTCAAATATCATGAGTTCATTTTTCATGTAAAGCCACACATTTATTTCATTGGCATACCAACACATGGGGGGAATCCCCTCATTTTCATGAGTTTCAATCATATCAAAGTCACAACATAGGATATAATTGGAATTAAGGATGAAATCGGCTAACCATAATCAAAAAGTTTCCCTCTCTATTGCATCATTAGATGCACAAATGTATACAATACAAAGAATATGGTTTTTGAAATAAAAAGGGGTGCACACAATCCCATGAGTAGGATCTACTCTCCAAATGGCAATTTGAGGTAAAAGAGAGGGATAAAATAAAGTGATAACTCCCCCACATCCCATCTCATGCTTGAACATCTGATAGATGACACTTGGCCTTATTATTTTGATGGTGGAGGTGAGAGAAAAAATTGAGATTTTAACTTCTTATAGACATTTTTTTTTAACTTTGTGTTCGTGAAGCCATGTACATTCCAAGAGTACACAATCACTGATCAACCTATGTTAGCATGTGGTTTCCTCATCAATCTCAATGAAAGTGAAAAATTTGTTATCCAACTAGGATTGATGGCTACCCTTCATGAAATATCTGAATTATAAACTACGTCATTTTTCTTGAGCATATTGTCCACCTTCAAGAGGTGGGTAGGGATTGCGCTTGTTGCGAGACAATACTTTATGTTCAATAACCACTAGGTTACTAAACATACATGAGTTAATCACATCTAAATGAGATTATGATCGTTGGGAGGCTATCAAATGGCTCAATGATATTAAAATTATGGCCATAACTTGAATGGTGCACAAACTAGTGGCAATGACACTAGTTGAGTGGTGGTAACTAAATGCTTAGTTGATGCCCAAGAAACACATGTGGATTTATTCACATTAGTTGGGACTTTACTTGATGAACATAATGATCTCATGATTTTCTTGTTGGACACTATGGTCCATCTATCTTCGGGTGGGTAAGCATTTTTTTCACCTTGATAGATGTTTTGGGAGGAGTGGGCTTGGAGTGAGCCATAAGCGGGCATTCATTAATTTTATGTTATGTATCTTGAAAATGGAAACAAGTGTTTGGAGGGTTGATACAAAGTACATTATGTGTGATCCTTTTTTCAAACAAGTTCTAGTCCTAATATTTCTCTTATTTTTGACCCAGATGTTTCTCAATATAATCTTTAAAATATCTTATTAATAAAATAAAAATAAAATATTATTGATAGGTTTTCATTTTCAATTTAAGTCCATTATTTATCCTAGACCAAGCTATTTTTGAACTTAATTTTTAAATAAACTTGTTATTAATAAACAAGTCCACAATATATTATTTTGGATCTATTATTATTATTATTATTGATTAATTTATTAAACAAATAAACTTATTATCAATAAACAAGTCCACAATATATTATTTTGGATCTATTATTATTATTGATTAATTGATTAAACAAGGGATTGGTGGGTTCTAACTTACTAGAAACAAACAATGTCTTAATTTCCAAGAGTTAATAAACATATTCACTATTAAATCAAATTTGTATCTACAACATCATTTAATAATTGTATTTACTTAGGTGTTTTTATTATAGGTCATTTAGAATTCATGAACATATTCGCTATCAAACAAAATTTATAATTATGATATCAATTTATAAGTAAATTTAAGGTGTCTTTGTTGGAGATCATTTAACTGTTGATGGGATTTAAACATGAGTTATTACAATACAAATGTATCTACTTAACCATTATGTTATAACACAAGAAATTTATTTATTATTATTTTTTGATAGATGATATGAGGGTTGGGAGTCTGTCACTTGATTTATTAATCAAAAAAATAGTGTTTACAAAACAAGTTAAAACCTGAGATAACAAGAACACTAAGATGAAGAACCTACAGAAAGGCAAGCCTCAAAAGGCACATAACCAGTCATAGCCCAACCACCCCAAGGGACAACACCAAAAATAAATGACCAAAAATAAAAAAATAATGGGAACTAACAGCCAAACTAGAAACCAACCAAAACCTTCGCCTAAACACCATCGTTACCAGAGGGAGATCCTTCACCAGCCAAAAGATCTAATTGTTCATCATCTAGTTGATCCATGCCACATCCTCCAAAGCTTGTTTCCATATTAGGTTAGATGATCCTGCTTGCCACCACCATTATTTGTTGTTTATCTTTCAAGACAAAGAGGAGGTTCCTAATGAACGTTGATGCCAATAGGGAATTGACTTCACCCTGCAACTAGTATCTAGGGCAACTTGACCTATTGCTTCATTAATGGCCTATAGAACACTTCTAGATTGAATCACGAAAATTCATTTTAGGCATGAGTTTATCACCCGACCACCAAAATCCATTTCCCTCTTGGTAGCTTCAACACACAACAGGGGTTCACTTAGTGCCACCTAGAGCATGCAATCTATGGTGTTGAAAATGTTGAAGGCCTGATAAGATAAAGGCAAAAGCATGGAAAAGGGGAAAAAACTTGCAGTGAATACACCGTCTACCACCCTAATTCTAAGAAACAACCATTGAGAGAATGTCATGCCTGGGAATGAGCTCATCGATGCCAATTTAAAGCCATTGAAAGGCGACATGCTCATCATGAAAGCTATGCCTTCCTACTTCACATCATTAAGACATTGTCCCTTTGAAACTCCAACTCCTCAAATCATTATCAATAATGACTTCCTTGATCTGTTCCACTCTTTTATTGGCAAGACTTTTTGCGATAGAGTTTGCTTCTCAAAAATAGTGGGAAGCCTCCCTGAAATTAAATTTGTCCAACAATCCCTATGCATGACTTAATATGTTATTGATATTCCATGATCTGGCTTTCCTATTCCTTAAAGCCTGGATAATGACTTGTGAGTCACCTTTAATAATGACTCACTCAATCCCACATTTTTTTAGGATATCCAAACCCAAGACAAAACTTATGCCTCCACCTCATTGTTAGTACCATCTACCAGCGTCTTGGATGCAGCTCAAATAATTGAGCCTGCACAATCCTAGATATCACACCCTACTCCAAATACCCCTTGATTCTCCTTGGTAACCTCGTCAAAATTAATTTTGAATAGTCTTGGAGGGGGAAGCACCCACTCCATTTTACCCTCTCACCTTGAGGTCTTTGACACACCATTGACCCATTACTGGAAAGGAACTTTATTATTGTTGTTGTTGTTAAGATCTTAAATATGCCCACTCTATTAATCATAATGTAACAAAATTTTATTTTTGTGATATTTTTATTTGTATATGTCTTAGTCGTTACTTCAATGACCTCCATGAATAATCATTACTCAAATGACAATTTTGTCATATATATTTGGTAATAATCACAAGACAAGAAGATCCCATTAACACACAACCACCGTAATATCTAAATTTAGTAAAAACTTATATGATATGGTTCTGGGGTCTTAGAAATATATATGGTGTGATTATGGAGCTCAAAAAATATAATTTGGGGTTTTACGGTTACACCATTTGACCCTTGTTTTGGGACTGGTTTTATGTTTTCATGATTTGTCGACTTTCCCACCCATAATGTGTCTTTTTGCATGTAAACAAGGTTCTAATTTGAATTCGATAAGTTTATAAATACATAGGTGCATTTGCTAGTTGATTTTTATGAATTTATGGAACTTTTTGTGTTGACCAAATTTTTATTTTTTCATGATTTCTAATACAAATATGCATCAATTTCTCCTAGCTCAATTTGCTTCAAACAAGGACCAACACTAAATTTAGCAAGAAAAACACTCCAATCATGGTGGTTCTTCCTTTAATGACATAAGATGTGTCAAAAACATACAATTACATTTTCCACTTTTTAATTTATTTATTGACCTTAAAAAAATTGATTTTTAATTATTATATTTTATTAGATCAAATGTAATATTTACATTTAAACTTGATGACCTTTCAATTATATTAAGAAGTAATGCCAAATTACAATTCAGTTATTAAAAAATAATTAATATTGAAGAGTATCATCTAGCTTTGTGGGCTTTGTTTTGTGTATTTTAAATCATATGTTAATTTTGAAAACATTTTTATTTTACTGGAACAATTTTCAAAACAATTTTGACTCGTAAAAGGATGAAAGGCCTATAAAAAAGAGCATTATGACTTTTGAAGCCTCCGAATGTCTAAAATTTTGTGATTGAGATATTAAAAGTATTCTATTGAATCAAGTGCAATATAATAATATTTTTAACAAAACATTGGGATTATAAAATATTACATCCTATTTCACAACTTAAAAAAGAATCCATCAACTTTCACAAGGTTTACCATTTCATAGTCTTATTTTATTTTATAAATAAAATTAAATATTGAAGCGAGAGTTGTCAAATGGTTTAATGTCAGTAACCCATTACCATGTAAGTTTTACAGTGACACCACTCATTACACATTTAAAGAGCCATGTTGGCAACATGAATCATTCTAATGCAAAATCCAAGGCCAAGACACCCACGACTAAAGAAAGACAAATGGAATCATGTTGATCAATTTTTTCTTTCCATCCCTCCTCACTTTAGGTGATGTGTCATCACATTCAAAGACAAAAAGAATCTTCTTTATAATATTTAATAAGATTTTAATTTCAGAAATGTATCGTCGCATTGAAATAAAATTGTCACTTTTCTAAGGTTATCATTTTTCCTTTTGGAAAAATAAAATAAAAACTAAAAATAATATATAATATAAATTGTAATAATTTTTTAAAATAAAATTGTGTCCAGGTTTTTAATTTAGAAATTCATTACAATTTAACTCATGAATTATAGAAATACTATTGTTTTGAATATACATATTTTTTAATGTTGTAAACATCTAATTTAGAAATTCATTACAATTTAACTCATGAATTACTGAAATACTATTGTTTTGAATATATGACATATTTGTTAATGTTGTAAACATCTAATTTAGAAATTCATTACAATTTAACTCATGAATTATAGAAATACTATTGCTCTGAATATATGATATATTTTCTAATGTTGTAAACATCTTATCATTTTACAAGTCGATAGTATGATAGTTGAAAATATGGATGAATCTGGGTTGCACTGAGGTGAGGAATTTTAAGGGCTGTGAGTGCACTTTGAGCACATTTTTTTCGCTTATGTGAAAACATGTGAAAGGAAGGAAACCCTATGTATAAAACCATTGAACGAGAAGTATAAAGATGTAAAAACCGCACCCATCATTTCATCAAGGAATCATTTTGGTCTAAGATGTGACACATGATTATAAAACATCCATAATGAAAGACAAATGTGACTTTAATGGGTCCACTATTTCTTTTACTTTTTGACAAAGATGTTTTCCAACATGAAGTGTTAAATAAGCATGTGAGGAAATAACTTTTCTAAAATAAAATAAATAATGGTAAGATTTATTTTATTTTATTTTTTATTATTTTTATTAATATTTTTTAAATTTTATTTAGGGATCATTTTACTGGAAGATACAATACTGATGATTACAAATGGAATTTTATTGATAGTTTTTTGTTTATTTGGGATTGAAAAAAAAGTCTTATGTATTAAAATAATATTACATTACAAAGTTACTCGTATAAAAGTGGAAAAATTACATTCTAATATCATCCCAATTAATATTGAGAAGTTTAATACAAGTTTATATTTTTAAAAAAATTAACAAAAATTTGGTAAAAGCATAGAAAACAAGTCAATAAAAGGCCACACAAAAGCATAAGGACAACTAACCAATCAGAGCAACCACAAGAAGTGGAAGAGGAAGTGGTGGGTCCTCAAGGTTGTTACACCAACCCATCAATAATATCTTAGAGGTTTGTCAATTGTATTAGGTATTGGCTCCCAACTATCGTTATACTTATCTTTTTATTTATCTTCCTCAACCCCCTGCCTCAAGGGTAATATAACAAGTGCACGTTGGGGGAATTTCCCTCGAGGAGATTTAGGCCAACCCTATCCATCAAAGGTGATTGGGCTAACTAGTGGAGTGAGAAAATGTCATTGACAGGAGACATTGCGATGTCTACTCTAAAAGGGAGTTCTACCATGTTGCTTATAGCCATAGTCCCTTAGGGGTGACCATTGACGAATAGAGTTAGGGGGAACCAAGCTAACAACACATAGGGAATTCCCCAAATGATCCAAAAGATTTTAGAAGTGCTCCACCTCAGGACACACTTCTTTGCTTGTACTTAAATATGAAACATGGCATTAGAAAGAACATTAATTCTATTAGCAGTACATAAATAATATTCAAGAGTAGTTTTCAAAAAAATAACATCATGTATATTTTTCCATAGCTAAAATAGATTCCAAGCTCAAAAAATATACGAAATTTGTGTGAATTTTATAGGAATCATGATCAAATTCCCTAAGAGCACCATCTTCTAAATGAATGTTTATGTATGAAAGGGATTAACAAGGTGTTAATCCAAATCGAAGGGCAACCGAGCATGCTTTTAAAACCAAAACACATGCTTGAGTGATTTTGGGTGGTTACATACTAAACAAGAAAGATTATCCAAACTTATTTGAATTAATTGGGTGCCAATAAGAAGTCCATTGTATAGAATACATGAAAGGAAGTGTACATGTTTAGGATCAATGATGGTCACCCACATCCACTCAAACCTTCTTTTCCAGACTTGTTTAATGGAATTGACTCTCCACTTGACATTAAGAGCTCAATTTGGATGTGTTAAAGGAAAAGAAATTGATTACTTAACTAGGGTTCATACCAAATAAAAGGTGTCTCAAAAGGTTATTTTCAATCAATCCACCACCTAGAAGGAGACTGAACACATTTTGTGAAGGTGCACATCATAAACAAAGTTTTGAATTTCTAAGATGGACTCTTGGTCATAAGCCTGCAAGTTGAAGTGAGCCTTGAAATCATGCCAAGTAATCCATCCCCTTGCTTATTTACAAAAGAGGTCATAGATGACCTTGATGCCTTTGTTGAAGAGCCAGAGGATTTTGATCCACCTCACTAGAGCAGAAGGAACTTTATAAAAATTAAGCACATGAGACCATCATAGTGAGTGGAAGTTTAGAGGGAACCCATACCTGAAATCTTCTTTGTCCCATCTCAAATGATTTTTGAGTAGTTCTCAGGCCTTCCAAATACTCTTAGAAATAAGCATGCCCATAATAGTCATCAACACTTAAGTGATTAGAAGGGTCTAAATATATAACCCCTTCTAGGCTCCCTTTCCCATAGGCTTGCCTTAAGAGATGCAATTACGAAGAAGGATTTTTCATGCTTCAAGTCCTTCCAAGGTTTGAATGATCACTTTGCACACAAGGCATGGCCTTGGAATAGGGTGTCAAGAAGACCAAGACTACCAAGGGATCTTGGTTTACAATAAATATCCCAAGAAACCTATTGGAAACCTTTAGAATTCTGTCTATCATGAGATAAGCACTTTGGAAGTAGACAAACAAGACAAGTAATAGACATACATGTAAAACCCACACTTATATAAAATTTGAAACCTTCCTATAAGAGAGAGGGGTTAATAAATCCATAATTTTTTTTTTGACCCATAGAACCACATATCCCCATAGGTTTGAGAGAGTGGCTTGGAAAGCAAAGGGGATACCCCAAAACTTGAATTGTTCTCTTGGTTGAATACATATCCACTTATATTGTACAAGCCATTAAGGTATGGGGGAAATATATTTTATATCGCATTGGGTTTTCTTATATTGAATGGAAGGGCCTAAAGGTAGGCAAAATATATACAAGCATTATATAGAACTGGAGACAAAACTTTCTTCTTCAACAAGGATGAGGAAGGAAATATCAACAAAGTTCCATTAACCATCTATTTAGGAGATCGGGGAAGAAAGATAACCTTAACCAAACCTATGAAGTATATCCTACCAGAAGATAATTAAATTCTTTATCAGCTAATACATATAAGAAGTAGGCAAGAGGACACTCTTGATGAATAGAGTGAAAAAGGATGAATTATTTGGATTGAACACCATTGATGGTTATACATGATCTGATGTCTTGAAAAACTATTTTAACAGTACTAATAAAATGAAAGTCAAATTTTAAATCTTGAAGTATAGCTAATATAAAAGGCCACTCAATTCTATCATAGGCTTTCTTAAAATCAATTTAAACAAATAAGGCTTTTTGTTGAGATTTTTGGCCCATTCCATTCCCTCCCAGATAATAATGATGTTGTTAAGAATGTATATGTTACAAATAAATCTAATTTATAGGTTGAATAATGAGGGGTGTAAAATACTTGACCTAAAGAGCAAGAGTCTTGACAATGATATTTTAGGATAGGTTGAGAAGGGTGATAGGTCTCCAATTGGTAATGAGCTTAAGATATCATAATTTGGGAATATACATGATATTGACTTGGTTAATTAGCTTACTGAGAGAATTGATTTGAATGGCTTCATGATACACCCAATGAACAATGTCCTATAACTCTTGATAAAACTCACAGGGACATCAAGTGATATCGGGAGCTTTGTAATTATCTTTTTACATAGTAACCTATTGAAGCTCATCTATGGAAAGGGGATTATCACATGCCACTATTTTTTATTTGGTGAGATTGCAATGCACCACTTGAAGGCATTGAGACATATCATGCTCTTTATTTGGGTTTATACATTGAGCATCAAAGACCTTGTGTTAATGAGAGACAAAGGTTTTCAAGATATCAGGGAGATGATTAATGTGGGATTCGACTTCCTTGATAGATTTGATGTAGTTTGATGCCTACTTTAAGAGGAGAAGAGTAAAGAACTCTTTTAAAGTTCTGTCTATGATCTTCAACTAATGCATCCTTATACTAATTTGAGAACCCCTAGCTTGATGATGCTCTACAATTTTTGAGCTTATGCCTCCAAATAGAAGCCTAAAATCATAGCTTCTCATTGAAACAAGAGAGCTCAAACTTTTGTGAAATTTTAATAAATTCATGGTGTGGAGCCTTATGAGAATTATAACAAAAATCTATTGATTTTATGCCATGGTAAATATAAAAAAATATAGTTATCTGACTTATGGAAGTTTCACACCACTCAATCCATATAAGAGATCCCTATGGGTGGCACACCAAATTCCAAATTATAAAAACGTGTTAAATTCCAGATTCTAACAATGTGCCTCTTTGTCCAGGAATGAGAAAGATGGAAACTATTAAGATAAAAATGTATCTTGGAGATCCTTGTGGCAGGGGGGAGAGAAATTCCACTTAATATTTGATATGAAGGTGATCAGAAATTAAGACATCCAACAGGGTTTTGTTAAGTCATTTGGAAACTCGATCCTTTCCCTATAGGAGATTATACCACATGAAACATAATGAGGTGGCATTAAAGCAATGATGGTGGTTGGGGTCAAAGATCATGAGTTTATTATGCATGTAAATCCACACATTTATTTCATTAGCGCACCAACACATGGGGAGAACCCTCTCCTTATTGTCACAAGATTCAATCATATCAAAGTCACCACTAGGATATAATTGGCATTAAGGAGGAAATCAGTTAACCATAATAAAAAAGCTTCCCTCTCTATTGTATTATTAGATGCATAAATGTATATAATGCCAAGACTATGGTTGCTGAAATAAAAAAGGGGTGCACGTAATCCCATGAGTAGGATTTACTCTCCAATTGATAATTTGAGGTGAATGAAAGGGAGAAAATAAAATGACAACTCCCTCACATCCCATCTCATGCTTAGACATTTGATAGACAATACTTGGCCTTATCATTTTGATGGTGGAGGTGAGAGAAAAAATTGGGATTTTAACTTCTTGTAAACAATTTTTTTTAAGTTGGAGAAAAATTAATAGATATCTTAAAAAAATATAATTATGGGTCATTTTGGAGAGGCCATGTACATTCTAAGAGTACACAATCAGTGATCAACCTCTGTTAGCATGTTGGTTTCCTCAGCAATCTGAGTGAAAGTGAAAAATTTGTTATCCAAGTAGGATTGATGGTTACCCTTCATGAGATATCCCAATTACAAATCACATCATTTTTCTTGAGCATATTTTTCACCTTCAGGAGGTGGTTAGGGATTGTGGTTATTGTAGTACACTACTTTATGTTTAAGCACCACTAGGTAACTGAACATACTTGAGTTAATCACTTCTAAATGATATTGTCATAGTCTAGAGGATGTCAAATGGCTCAATAATATTAAAAGTATGGCCACAACTTGAATGGTGCATTAATTAGTGGCAATGCCACTAGTTACATGGTGAGAACTAAATGTTTGGTTGTTGACAAAAAACATCATGTGGGTTTGTTTGCATTAGCTGGGACTTTACTTGTTGAACATGATGATTTTATACTTTGCTTGTTAAATACTGTGGTCCATCTATCTTCGGGTGGGTAAGCATTATTTTCACCTTGAAATATGTTTTTGGAGGAGGAGTGGGCTTGGAGCGAGCCATAAGTGAGCATTCATTAATTTTATGGTATGTAGCTTGATATCAGAAACAAGTGTTTGGTGGATTGATACAAAGCACATTATGTGTGATCCTTTTGTCTCTACCTTGAATGTCAATAGTTTCCTTAAGATACTTCAATTGGTTGATATTAACACAAATGCATTTCTATGGTCGGGGTACATAGAATGTTTCATGTTCAAACACTATGAAATGCCCTAAGGGCTTAATCAACTAATGAACAAAACTAAAAAAAGGTAGAGGAAGGTTGGGGAATTAAACCCAAACAAATATTTTGAGCTTGGCAAGCTTAGAGATGATGAAGTCTTGAGTCTAATGAGATAACACAACTAATCTTTGTTAATGAACTAAGACCCATGAGCCACAATAACACACTAATGAATTGACTTCACCCTACAAATAGTATCAAGGGAAACTTGGCCTATTACTTCCTTAATGGCCTATAGAACACTTCTAGATTGAATCACAAAAATTAATTTCAAGCATGAATCTGTCATTCGACCACCAAAAGCCATTTCCTTCTTATATCTTTAACACACAACATGGGTTCACTCAGTGCCACATGGAATATACAATCCATGGTGTTGAAAATGTTAGAGGCCTAATAGGATAAAGGTAAAAGCATGGAGATGGGAAAAAAACTTGCAGTGAATGCACTGTCCACCACCCTAATTCTAAGAAACCACCATTAAGAGAATGTCATGCATGGGAAATGAGCCCACTGATGCTAATTTAAATCTATTGAAATGAAACACACTCATCATGAAATCTATGCTAAGTCTAAATATTTAACCTCTTCTAGGCTCCCTTTTCCATAGGCTTGCCTTAAGATATGAAATTACGAAGAAGGAATTTTCATGATTCAAGTCCTTCCAAGGCTTGAATGATCTAATTTGAACACAAGGCATGGCCTTATAATATGGTGTCAAGAAGACCAAGACTACCAAGGGATCTTGGTTTACAATAAATATCCCAAGAAACCAAGTGAAAACCTTTGGAACTCTATCTAGCATGGCATAAGCACTTTGGAAGCAGTCAAACAAGACAAGTAATAAACATACATGTAAAATTCATACTTTATAGAAAATTTTAAACAAACCTATAAGAGAGAGGGGTTAATAAATCCATAGACAATTTTTTTCTTGACCCAAAGAACCACATATACCCATAGGTTTGAGAGAGTGGCTTAGAAAGCAAGGGGGATACCCAAAAACTTGAATTGTTCTCTTGGTTGAATCCATAGCCACTTATATTGTACAAGCTGTTGAGGTATGAGGGAAATCTATTTTATATTGCATTGGGTTTTCTTAAATTGAATGGAAGGGCCTAAAGTTAGACTATATATATATATATATATATATACATATATATATATATATATATATACATATATATATATATACATATATATATATATACATATATATATATACATATATATATATATATATATATATATATATACATATATATATATATATACATATATATATATATACATATATATATATACATATATATATATATATATATATATATATATATATATATATATATATATATATATATATATATATATATATATATATATATATATATATATATATATATATATATATATAAGCATTCTATATAATTAGAGACAAAACTTTCTTCTTCAACAAGGGTGAGGGAGGAAATATCAACAAAGTTCCATTAACCATCTGTTTAGGCAAGTGGGGAAGAAATATACCCTTAACCAAACCTATGAAGTATATTCTACCATAAGATAATTGAATTCTTTATCAACCAACACATATAGGAAGTGGGCAAGATGGCACTCTTGATGAATAGAGTGAAAAAGGACAAATTATTTGGCTATACATGCTTTGATGTCTTGAAAAAATATTTTAACAATACTAACAGAATCAGAGTCAAAGTTTAAATCCTAAAGTATGGCTAATATGAAAGGCCACTCAATTCTATCATAGGCTTTCTCAAAGTCAATTTTAATAAGGCTTTTTGTTAATATTTTTTGGCCCATTCCATTCCCTCCTAGACAACAATGATGTTGTTAAGAATGTATATGTTACTAATAAATCTAGTATTTTTGGGCTAAATGATGAGGGGTGTAAAATACCTGAACCATAGAGTAAGAGTCTTGACAATGATATTTTAGGATACATTGAGAAGGGTGATAGGTCTCCAATTGGTAATGAGCTCAAGATATCCTAATTTTGGAATATACATGATATTTCCTTGGTTAATTGGCTTACCAAGAGAATTGGTTTGAATGGATTTATGATACACCCAATGAACAATGTCCCATAACTCTTGATAAAACTCATAGGTAAATCTATTAATACTAGGATATTTGTCAATAGCCATTTTCATAGTAGCCTATTGAAGCTCATCAATGGAAAGGGGCCTATCACATGCCACTCTTTTATTTTTGGTGAGATTGCAAGGCAACACCTGAAGGCATTGAGATATAGCATGCTCTTTATGTGGGTTTAGGCATTGGGCATCAAGGACCTTGTGATAATGAAAGACAAAGATTTTCAAGATATCAGGAAGATGATTAACATGGGATTTGACTTCCTTGATAGTTTTGATGTAGTTTGATGCCTACTTGAAGCGATTAAGAGTAAAGAAATCTTTTGAAGCTTGGTCTATGATATTCAACCAATACATCCTTGCACTAACTTGAGCACCCCTATCTTGATGATGCTCTACAATTTTTCAGCTTATGCCTCCAAATTGAAGCCTGCAATTATAGTTTCTCATTGAAAGGAGAGAGCTCTAACTTTTATGAAATTTGAATGAATTCATGGTGTGGAGCCTTATGAGAATTATAGTGAAAATATATTGCTTTTATGCCATTGAAAATATATAAAAAAATAGTTGTCTGACTTATGGCAGTTTCACACCACTCAAATCATCCAAGAGATCCCTATGGGTGGCACACCAAATTCCAAATTCTAACAATGTGTTAAATTCCAAATTCTAACAATGTGCCTCTTTGTCCAGGAATGAGAAAGATGAAAAATATTAACATAAAAATGTGTCTTGTAGATCCTTGTTAGGGGGGAGGGTGGAGAGGAATTCCTCAAAATATATGATAGAAAGGTGATTAAAAAAAAGACATATAGAATGACAACCACATGATGGTCAAAATTAGGCAAAAGAGTTTTGCTCAATCAACATGGTTTTTTCAAGTCATTTGGAAACACGATCCTTTCCCTACCAGAGATTAGACCACATGAAACATAAAGAGGTGTAAATGAAGAAGTCATGGTGGTTGGCATCAAAGATCACAAGTTTATTGTGCATGTAAAGCCACAAATTTATTTCATTTGTGCACCAACACATGGGGATAAGCCCCTCCTTTTTTCACAAGATTCAATCAGATTAAAGTCACCATATAGGATATAATTGGAGTTAAGGGGGAAATTGGATAACCATCATCAAAAAGCTTCCCTCTCTATTGCATTATTATATGCATAAATGTATACAATACCAAGAAGATGGTTGTTGAAATAAAAAATGGGTGCACACAATCCCATGAGTAGGATCTACACTCCAATCGATGATTTGATGCAAAAAAGAGGGAAAAAATAAAGTGACAACTCCCCCACATCCCATATCATGCTTAGACATTTTATAGATGACACTTGGCCTTATCAGTTTGATGGTGGAGGTGAAAGAAAAAATTGAGATTTTAACTTGTTGTAGTTAATGTTTTTTAAGTTGGAGAAAAATTAACACATATCTTGAAAAAACATACTTATGGGTCATGTTGGTGAGGCCATGTACATTCCAAGAGTACATAATCACTGATCAACCTCTATTATCATGTTGGTTTCCTTATCAATCTCAATGAAAGTGAAAAAGTTGTGAGCCAAGTAGGATTGATGGTTATCCTTCATGAAATATCCCAATTGCAAACTACATCATTTTTCTTGAGCATATTTTCCACCATTAAGAGGTGGTTAGGGATTGTGTTTGTTGTGGTATAGTACTTTATGTTCAAGAACCACCAGGTTACTGAACATACATGAGTCAATCACCTCTAAATGAGATTGTGAAAGTTGGGAGGTTATCGAAGGGCTCAATAATATTAAAAGTATGGTCGTAACTTGAATGGTGCACAAACTAGTGGCAACTATATTGGTTGATTGGTGGGAATCGAATGCTTGGTCACTGCTAAAGAACCTCATGTGGATTTGCTCACATTGGTTGGGACTTTACTTACTGAACATGATGATCTCATGCTTTTCTTGTTGGAAAGTGTGGTTTGTCTATCTTTGGGTGGGTAAGAATTTTTTTCACCTTGAAAGATGTTTTGGGAGGATGAGTGGGCTTAGAGGGAGCCTTAACTGGGCATTCATTAATTTTATGGCATGTATCTTCATAATGAAAACAAGTGTTTGGCAGGTTGATATAAAGCACATTATGTGTGATCCTTTTGTCATTGCCTTGGATGTCAATAGTTTCCTTACGATCCTTCAATTGGTCTATTTTAACACAAATGTATTTCTATGGTCGGGGCACATAAAACTTTTCATGTTCAAACCCTATGAAACACCCTAAGGGCTTAATCAACTAAAGAGCAAAACTATAAAAAGTAGAGGAAGGTAGGGAAATTAAACCTAAACAAATATTTTGAGCTTGGCATACTCAGAGATGATGAAGTTTCAAGTCTAATGAGAGAAAACAACTAATATTTTTTGAATGAACTAAGGCCCATGAGCCACAATAGCACACTAATGATTTGGGTTATTAAACTTAAACAAAAAAAAAAAAAACTTTCACTAGATTTTGAATCACTTCGAGCTTAACATCATGAGGTATGTCCAAGTGCTATGCACCTAGGATTTGAAAGTACTTTCAACAAGGACTCAATCGAGAAAATAAGATACAAAGGTAAACTACTCAAAATAATTGTAATATTCATCAAACTCAAGGCAATCTAACACAACATCAAGGGTATTTCAAGGGAAGTACCTATACCTTGTGCAAGGCTTTGGAAATATATTTATGTGTTCTTTTCAACACTAATTTTTTTCACATCTCTGTTAGAGACCCTTGTAGAATATTATGCAAGACCCAAGGAGGAAATTATTTATAGTTATACAACCATTGCCATACGAGTGGTAATGGGTTAGATACAGTGTAATAACTATGTGCTCTTATTGAAAGAAAAAAATTATGCCATACATTAATGAAAATGTGACCTAAGACATGCTAACAACCCTTAGCAAAACTCCTTCCCAAAATACCAATCATTAATAAGATTTTCGCTTTCAATCTAGTCTCTAACATTACTCTATTTTTAACCAAATTATTTCTAAGGATAAATTTTAAACAAATTTATAATGATATAAATTTTATTAAATTAAATAAACAACCAAACAAAATATTCAGTTATTTTTTATTAGTTTCATTTATGAATGGTTTTTATGTTAGATGCAACACCCATTAATATAAAAATATATAATTGAGAAAAATGAAATCTTGTTGATAAGATTTTCACTTTTAATTAATATTTTTCCTAATTTTTTTATTAAGTTATTTTTCAATAATTAACATTAAACAAATTTTTAATGTTATAAATTTTATAAAATTTAATAAATAATTAGGGAAGATATATTTTTTATTTTAACAAATATTTTTTATTTATTAGTTTTAACAAATATTTTTTTTCCCAAAACATAATACCTACAATTATAAAAAAAAATGATAATAAAAGAAAACAAAATTTTATTTATAGGATAAATTTTCAAACAAAATTTTATGAGTAAGATTTAACTTTCAATCTGGTCCTAATGTTTTTATTACTTTTTGACCAAGGGGTTTCTCAATATAATATTTAAAAGATATTTTTATTAATAAAATTAAAAAAAAATATTATTGATAGGTTTTCACTTTCAATTTAAATCCATTATTTATCCTAAGCGAAGCTATTTCTCAACTTAATTTTTAAATAAACTTGTTATTAATAAAAAAGCCCATAATATATTATTATTATTAAACAAGGGATTTGTGGGTTTTGACTTATTAGAAACAAACAATGTCTTAATTTCTATAGAGTTAATAAACATACTCGCTATTAAGTCATATTTGTATCTACAACATCATTTAATAAGTGTATTTACTTAGGTGTCCCTATTATAGGTCACTTAGAGCTCACAACATATTCGCTACCAAACAAAATTTATAAGTAAATTTAAGGTGTCTCTGTTGGAGATCATTTAACTGTTGATGGGATTTAAACATGAGTTACTATAATACAAATATATCCACTTAACCATTATGTTACAACACAAAAAACTTCTTTATTATAATTTTTGGATAGATGATATGAGGATTGGGAGTTCCTCGCATAGTGTTTACAAAAAAAAGTAAGACCTGAGATAACAAGAACACCAAGATGAAAAACCCTATAGAAAGATAAGCCTCAAAAGGCACATAAATAATCATATCCCAACCACCCCAAGGGACAACATGAAACATAAATGAGAAAAAATAAAAAACAACGAGAATTAACAGCCAAACTATAAACTAACTGAAACCTTTACCCCAACACCACTGCTACCAAAGGGAGATCTTTCACCAGCCACAAGAGCCAATTGTTAAACATCTGGTTGATCCATGTAATGTCCTCCAAAGCTCATTTCCATACCTTCTTTACCATCATTCAAAATACACTTGGATCTATGAGCATGTGGAGTGGTCACCTTCCACCTCTGGAGCCTCAACCTGCCCACTTGTCTCTTCATCAACACCCCCCCACTACATGGTGTTACTTTCATGGAAGCCAAATGGACTTGCATGTGAGTTGTAGCCACCCTACGTTAAACCATTGGACCCACACCCTTATATGGTGGAGAAATATGTGGCTATTAGTGTATAGCTTTGAATAACCTTATGAGTGTTTTAACTACAACCATCAACCTAGGGGATTTTTTCTAGTTGAGAGTTGCCACCAATAGGGGCATGTAAGTTGCTCAAATCAAGCTCTAATAGGAAACATCCCACTGGGCCAAGGTTTCTTAAGTAATATTGAATAATGTCTAGGTGTTCCACTGTTTTGAAATACTTTACCTCCAACTCTTGAAAATTCCATAGAAGGATTAGCCTTGCATCATTATGGGTTGAGAAGGGGAGTTGATATTGCTCACCCCAAACAAAACCCTCCACCACTTCTGCCAGGCCAACCTAAAAACCAAGTCAAATAATCCCACTTACCACCACTATTTTTTGTTATTTTCTATCAAGACAAAAAAGAGGTTCCCAATGAATGTCGATGCTAATAAGGAATTAACTTCACCCTGGTATCCAAGGAAACTTGGCCTATTACTTCCTTAATGTCTTATAGAACAATCCCAGATTAAATCATGAAAATTCATTTCAGGCGTGAGCATGTCACTTGACCACCAAAATCCATTTCCATCCTAGTAGCTTCAACACATAATAGGGGTTCACTCAATACCACTTGGAGCATGTAATCCATGGTGTTGAAAATGTTGGAGGCCTGACAGGATAAAGGTGAATGTTTCTATCTTTTTTTTTTTTTTTTTCCTAGTGTGTAAAGAAAGAAACTAATAATGAGGGGTGTGTAAAGAACCTGTTAAAATGTGCATGCATTGAATTCTAGAATTTTTTAGAGATCTTCTTTAGCTTGGGAGGATGACCTAATAATAAGAAAACACTACCATAAAACTTGTTTGTTAGACAAGTAGATGGGTGGATTGCCTAGCGTGAGCTAGATCCTAGAAGCAAAAGCTTTCTAGGAGGCTATCAATCCACTTGCTTTAAACATTTAAGTTGAAATGAAAAAATATACATGATTGCATTAAATGATAGAAAAATTGAAACTAAAAACAACAAATAACTAAAATTGAAATGAAGAAGTTAAATGTTTTGCTAAAATAATGACTAGATAAAAGCAACTAATGCTGAAATTTAGTTAAAAAACAAAGTTGTGGTTTTGGTTTGGTAACTTGATAAGGGTCAAAATAATTATCTGGTTAGGGTTGGTAGATGGTTAAGGTTGTAAATAAACAAGGAGATGAATGGGTAAATGGGGCAAAGGCATAAGGATGACAAAAGGTTAAAGGGAGTAAATGGAACAAAGAGGGAAATGGGGTAAAAGGGGGTAAATGGAACAAAGAGGAAAATGGGGTAAAAGGGATAACAAGGGATAGGTTAAGAGGTGAAGGTTATGGAGGCCAAGAAAATAAAAGACAAGAAGGAAAGAAATAAATGAATAAAGCAATGCAATAAAGATTACCTTCCAAGCTTGAAGGAGAACGTTGATGTAGATGTAGTTGATGATGTTGTTGATGAAGATGACTTGCAATTTTGACAGAGCTTTGTTGCTTTCTTCTTTTATCCTCCAAGATGATGAATGGCCTCCTTTAAGAATGCTTCCAAACCTACAAGATGATAATGTTCTCACCAAATAACAACTTACCCATGGGTAAAGGGGGAGGGTCATATTTATAGCATTTGTTGTCAAGAAACATGCCAAAAGAGGGAATAGTAGAAGTATGGCACCATTTTTCAAGTGGAATCATAAATGATAAAATGGATAAGGATGGTGGGATTCCCACCTTGTTGGCTTATCTCTCACCTTGCACATGAGTCTAATTTGGAGTGGTAATCATGCACATGGGCTCAAATGAGGTCAAAGGACTTTTCACCAAGCTAATTTGTCTTTTGGCTAAGTGCCTCATGAATTTTGACACCATTATCCAGGTGGGTGCATGATTGGTCATGAAGGACAAGGGGGTGAGATTCCCACTTAGCCAATGGGTCTTCCACTTGGTTTGTCTCCCAACTTGATAAAGAGTCTAAAATGGAGAGGGAATCATGCACATGGGCTCATATGGGTCCAAAATACCTTTCACCACTTAATTTTGTCTTTTGGATAAGTGCCCCATGAATTTTGGCATCATCCTCCATGCATGAGGATAAAAACATAGGTTGAATGATGGCCCCATGGGGAAAAATTCACCACATTCCAAAGGAGGGGTCCTTTAGTGCTTTATGATGTCATGAGATACCTTAGAGGCAGGTCCTAGGTGGGGTATGATGTCCCACCTCAAGCCACCTCAATTTTGAGCCATGTCATTTGCCATATCATCTTTCATGTCACTTGCCATGTCATCATGAATAGTGACACTGGGTCCTATAGTGAATTGTGATAGTGAATAGTACTTTTGAATAGTAGTATGTGAATAGGAGAATAGTGATTTGGTTAAGTTAAGAGGGGTTGGTTAAGGGTTAAGAAGGTTTTAGGGGGCCTTGAGGGGGTCCTAAGGCATTCAATCATTGAAAACTACAAGTGTGCAATTTTTTAGTATCTATATTTTACCCCTTTTTGTTATGCAACTTTGAATTAACAAGCTGTAAAACAAAAATGAATTACTTGGTTGAAGGTCAGGGTGCCCTGAGTAAGGGAGGAGGTGTTTCCCCTCAAACCAAGAGTTGATGAAGTAAATCAAAATTGGGTGCAGGTTTGATAAGCGGTTGGTGGGGAGGTACTAGGTGGTGCCACAAGGTAGTTGGGTATTCAAGATGCAAACCTACACACAAAATGTGACTAAGTGTAGTAGCCAATATCACATATGAACTAAAGTTTCTAAGGTTGGTTAACTTAAGTTTGGGTCTAGAGGGACACATGTCAGGGGTAATCGGTCCATAACATTAGTCATAACTGATCGAGTCATACTTATCAAGTGATATAGACAGGGTTGAGGTTGTTTACAAGCATCCAAGGTAGGAAGTGTTCCTACATAACAACCCAGATGGTTAGGTTGTGCAAAAATACATGGAAAGGTTAGTTGGTGTGATCAAAATGGCCTAGGCAAGGTCATCATAAAGTAATATGATAGTTTAGGTTGAAATGACCAATGTTGTGGTGGACATGGTCGAATGGGTAGTTAGTCGAAGAGAGTGGTTGACAAGGGTTTAGGTAGGATGTGGTTGAGCTGACTCCATATCCACTAGGCGAGTGGATACTGCCTACATAGTTCTATGGGATGTGATATCCAATAAAACTTTAGGCCAAATGTAGTTATGCTAGTGGAGTTCATATGGGTTGTCCCAATGTGATATACCACATGGTGAAGTTTGGGTTGATAGTTTGGTAATGGTGAGGTGTCATGGTTTAGATTGGTGAATAGTCACCATAATAATCCCACATGTGTTAGGATGAGAAAATAAGGATGGTAAAGGTAGGACAAATAAGTGGGTAATAAAAGGCTAAGCATAAAAAATGTTCTGTGATGGAGTTAAGCCAAAGAAAAGGTGCCTTTATGAGGAGGTTACACCTAAATTATGTGAGGGTATAAGCACAGTGATGGCATCTATTATTATGAGCTAAGTTTTAGGATATGGGTGTCTATCAAGATTTGTACAATCTTTTTGGTGAAAGGTCATCATCACTACGAGCCAAGTTTTAAGGGCATTAGCGAAGTGATGACTTGTAAATAATTTATTTGATGGCTAAGTGGATTCTATGAGTTATAAAATTAGTATCATGGTGAGTGATAGAGGATGGACCTTTCCTAACCCAAGAGCTACATGGGTAGGTTAGACAAAAGGTGGTCATGTCTGCATTCTTTGTCCCAGTTTCTTTGAACCAGTGAATTTGGGTTCCACTTAGAAGAGGCCCTACGATCAGGGAGGTATGTAGTATAGGATATTGGTTATATAGTTAGAGAAGATAGGGGAGCTTCTATAGTGGCAAGCATTTGGGGGATACCACCAGAAATAATGGTAGTTTTAGAGGTGTGATCATTGCAGTGGCCCAAGGCAGGAAGCCAATTTACATCAACTGGGGTAAAGGTTATAATGATGCAAAAGACCACTAAGCCCACAAGGACTACAAGAGGACAAAGTAAGCAGACACATAAGATGCAACTCAGATGATAAGGGCAATAAAAAGACATCTTGATAGTGCATAATGATAGTATTGAGATGACCAATTGGATCGACGGCTATGTGTCCACATGAAAAGATAAGTAGACATGACCATTTCAAGTGGGAGGATTATTCAAGGGAATCAATGACATCATATGACCCTCCCTGTCAGTAGCATGGGTAATCATGTCAATGAGGAATAATAATTAGGTAGTCTATTTAAAGGGTCATAGGAAGAACAAATACCTATCATGAAATCATTTGGTTTTTCAGGTTGTTCAAGGTATAGAGAACTACTAGAGGTTGAAGATGGTGAACAATTAGAACAATGGCAAAGATAATTAGTAAACCCCATGACTTGAGATAATTTACATGGTGAACATGTGTAACTACTGAGTATTGTAACACATAATGGAAATAATGGAAGTGATGTTAAAATAATAAGAAGAAGAAAGGCACCCACGACCTAAGCTCAACCCTGAAATCTTACCTCCTCAGCAATGAAGAAGATGAGACTTTCATTGTGCAATGTGTAGGGTTGGAGAACATGATGTTTGGCCTGTCCATGGAGGGAACCCTCACTATCCATGGGGATGCATGCTAAGGTGGTAACTGGTAGTACTTATGTCAGTGAAACAATCAGAGCAAAGGGATGTAATGGTTGCAATGGTCAAGCAAGGTGAAAGACCCAGAGTGAAGTATGATTCTTGCACTGTGGAGATGAATACGAGAGATGAGAATATAGTACACCCTTTAGCAACTACTGAGATATGGAATGCTACAAATGTTAGTTTAGGGAGTAATCACGTAGAAGGATGGTTGAAAACCAATCTAGAATCACTAGATAATCGATGTAATACTTAGGTAGGAAAATAATGTATGTAAAGGCCTTAAAATAACCTGATAACTTTGTATGCATCATGCGATGCCTTGCACCCTTAAATAAAATATTTCACAGTTTGATATAAACATATACTAAATATGTTGGATATTATTATTTGAATGTTATTATGCTTAGAGTTATGTGGATACTCATGAATGTTATGGTTATGATTATGATTATTATGGTTGTGGTTGTTGTAATCTTGCTTAAGGTAAAATAAATGAGGTAAGGCAATGAACAACACTAATATTTAAGTGAAGAATATAATCAACAGACAAATGTCACAATGAAAACATCAACCAAGCACATTAGGATAAGAGGGTATGCTATTGTTTCTTAGACAAGGATGAGAAACAAACCCAAAGTGGGAGTGGCTTAATGATCATAAGCCCTATGAATATGTCACATGAGTATGCTTTGAAGGATAAGAAAGGGTGTGTTGATCATACTCTATCAAGTACTCAAAATGTGTATAAATTTTAAAGGGGGAATAGGTGATGGATGCCTTGAAGTAGTGAACTAGACAAGATTTCATGCATTAAAGAAAGAGAGCTAAGGATATGGGGAAATAAATATGTATATACACGTATAAGGAATATGACTGGTGACTGCACTCTAATGAGTGAGAAGCTAGAGTGCCAATGGGAGGAAGTAAAGGAGATCCAACAAGGGATGAGGTGCAGGTGGACTAGGAGATGGATGAAGAGATAGGTAAAGAAAACAATGAGGTCATAGATAAAGATGAAGGTGGAGGACGGAAGGATCCAAGCATGGTCATAGAGGAGGAAAAAAAGAAGGTCAGGAAGAATAAGTAATGCCATCAAGGGAGATGAAAAAAATGAAATGAAATGGAGAAAATAGAATAAAAATAAAAGGTAGAAGATGGGGGTTGAGGGATACAGTAAAGAATGCCAGATTGGATAATTGAAAAGGATGGGGAGAGAAGTGTAACAATCATGAAGGGTAAGGGGAGGATGAGAAATATGGGAGGCCATGAAAGGTTTGTAAATAATTCTAAAAAAAGACTAAGGAGAAAATAGTTTAGTGATGAAAATGAAAAACAAGGAAATATATGGAAGAAAAGGACATAGGAGGAAAAAAGAGTGAAATGAGGACACAAAAAAGATGAAAAGAGAGTGAAGAAGTAGGTGATGTTGTGACCAAGTAAGCATGGATGATGATAGGAAAGGAGAGGAATAATGAAGAAAATTAGATGGTGGTGTTGGAGATGAGAATGGGATGGAAAATGGGAAAGGGGTTAAGAAAAATGATGGGAACTAAAGGATGGGTGGATAAGAAGCTGAAGAGATAAGGCATGTTGAAATAAACTTATTAGAAGAGATTGACAAGCTAAATGGGTGATTAGAAGAAATTGACAAGCTAAAGAGGTGATGAGGTGGTGAAGAAATAGGGGAACACAATGAAAGGGAATGAGATGAAAATAAGGGATGAAGATCAAGGATGATAAGAAGAAGAATGAAGTAGGGATATAAGGCACAGACACTCACATAGATACAAAAGATAAGTGAGTATCAAGATGGAAGGGGGAAAAAGGGAATGCAAAGTGCAAAAGGCAAAAATAGATAAGAAGAAAAGGATAATTATGGAAGGCTTCTCAAAGGATAAAGACCCAGTTAGAAGGTAGTTGTGGAGGAAAAAATGGAAAAGGTGGGAAGAGTGGAAAAATGATAGAGAGTGGTGGCACATAAGAAAAAAAGATGGGATGCTAGAAGAAATAGAAAGCATGACAGATTGAAAATATGGGAAGGAGGAAAACAAAATCTAAAAATTGGAATGAAGGTGGTTTAGAAGCAATAGAAGAGTAGTAAGAAGGTGGTATCAAAGAAGAGAAGGGGGTAAAAGTGTCCATCGATGTGCAAGGGAACATGATGATGTGGAATTAATGAGGAAAACAGAGTGATAAAGAGGGTACAAGAAATAGTCAAGGGTGAGGGGATATGATGAGGACAGAGACAGAAAACAAAGGGGATGAAGGGCAAGGTTGGTAAGAAGTAGAAAGAGAGACAAAAAAATGCATAAAATGGGTGGGGAAATGAGATGTGAAGCATGCACAAGGAAAGGTGATGGGGAGGCCAATGAAGTAGAGTAGGTGGTGGCTTTATGGGGGATAAGAGGGGTCAATGATGAAGGCTATCAATCCTTATGTTAAAAGAGATTGACAAGATGGAAAAGTGGTTAAAAGAGATTGACAAGCTGAAGGGAGGGAGGTGGTGAGGAGATAAGTAGAGAAATGGAGGAAAAGATACTAGGTGCAAAGGGAAAATAAAGTAAAGGATGCATCCGAGTTGACCTTAGTAATTGAGCACTACTTACATAGTCCAAAAAGACCTTAGGCCAAATTAGTTCTCCCAGTAAAGGAGAAAAAACAAAGACAAATTATTAGATGATGTTAAAAGGCAAAGATGCTAGGGAGAATCCAAAGCTTCCCAGACATAGGACACCCAAGGCAAGAGGGCTTTGTTAGCAAAACAAATTAATGAGAAGAAAAATAGGAGGGTAATTAGTTTTTAGTGGCTGAACGACCCTTAGAAGTCAAGTAGTGCCTACATAGTCCATGGACATTATGGAAATGTAGTTCAACAAGGGTCAAAAAATGGTGCTCAAATGGGTTTCCCCAATTTGATGGACCACATGGTCTAGTTTTATTGAAGGTTTACCGAGAAAGGGTGTGTGCTGAAGATGGGTTGAGTTTGTGAAGAAAGATATCTCCAAAAGGTGGGTTGATTGATCATAAGTAGGGATTTTGACATTAATGTTATTTTGATGTTATTCATGGTTAGGGTTATGATGGTTTGATGGATGATAGTTGTGGCACATAAGTAGGTTAGATAACCATGCTAGATAAAAAATTATGAGGCATGGGTCTAATATATGACTCAATAATGAGAGAACAAGAAATGAGGTATAATACTTGTTTGTTGACAAGGACAAAACAAAACAAAACCCAAAGTTGGACTAGCTTAAAGAACATAAGCCTTTTGAATGCTTCACATTAACATGTGTTAGTTGATCAAATAAGTTTCTCTGATCACAGTGTGTCAAATAAGCTCTAAATCCCTTGATTTATAGATAGTATACATGGGAGATGGGTGATAGGTGGTATGTATGGTTACCTTATGTGGGTTAGTTTGCCCTTTCTATAGGTGACCTAAGAATGGTAATAGACAAGTCTATGTCGTATGCTATATGTAGACTGATCAATGCAATAAGTCTACATGTGAAAGTTGATTGTGGCTTCTAATTTATTATGCTACTTGAGAGCCGATTGCAACTTTAGATTTTGATGTGGTAGTGGGTCTTTTTCTTTATTGATGTATATGGGAAGCTGATCAATGCGAGAAGCTTCCAAGAAATTGCTCTATTAACTTATCCATCCTTCGAGGGGGTGGTCTAAGTTTATCATCTTTACTTAATGCTCTTGATATTTGTCCTTTAAGGGAGTAGTCTACCTTATGTTTGGTAATTTTTATATTTTTTTTGGGTAGTTATCCTTCAAAAGAGTAGTCTGCAATGCTTAAGATAATGACCCAAGTAATATTTTGGTATTCAGATTGGATCTGATTTATTTTATACGTGGATAAGTCTACTTAGGTTCAGAGGTTTTCTGTTATGAGGGAAAAAATTTGACACAAGAAGGTTAATGATATGTGAAGAGGTATTGTTTAGAGAGAAAATGACCATGTGATTCCACCTTGTTAGAAACAAAAAGTATCTATGAGAACCATGCCATGGGTAGAGCCATAGTACCCATATTTAGGATTAGGATATGGTTGTGACAATTAATTGCATGGTTATATGTTGTAATTAATTATCATCAAATTGAGATGGGGAAGATGGGTGAAGGTTAAAATCTCATAATCAAGGGATGAGCTTAAGTTAGACAAAAATAGTGAGCTTGATCCTTCTTTAACATAAAAATAGTCATAGATGTGAAGCATTGAGAGGCTCAAGTTCTGGTTTGCCTTTGAGAGAGGACAAATGATAAGTTCCTGATCCATACTTATGAGTAATGATGTAGGGTCCAAGCTAATTGAAATCAAACTTGCCTCATTTACTTTTCTCCATGTTGGTCATGTGTTTGTTCTCTTTTAGGATGAGGTCTCCAATATTGAAGTCTTATTGTTTGAGGCATTTTTTATAAGTGCATTTGATATGCTCTTGATAGATATGGAGGTGGGTGAGGGATGTTGAATGACATTCATCAAGTAGCTCAAGCTGAGCTAAATGGTGTTGATGATGATCTTCTTCAAAAATAAGATCTTATAAGGATATGCGAAGAGAGGGAATTTGGACTTCAAGAGGCAAGACTACCTCTTCTCTGAAGACTAGAGAGAAAGGGGTAACACTCGTAGAGGTTCGAATTCTAGTGTGATAGGCCCATAAAGAAAATGGGATTTGAAAATGCCAATCCTGACTTGAGGCACTGACAATTTTGGTTAGTATTTTGTTAAGGGTTTTGTTAGAGGATTTTTCCTACCCATTTGCTTATGGATGATAAGGTGAGGATAAGCTTAAATCAATTCTAAATGCATTACATAAACCTTGGACTTGCTTGTTTTTGAAATATTTTCCATTATCAGTGATGATCTTATGAGGAACATCGAAGCAATAGATGATATGATGGTTGATAAAGTCGATGATATTCTCCACTTTGGTTGAGATAAGAGGAATATTTTCCACCCACTTGGTGAAATATTCAGTGGTTGTGATGATGGAGGTATGCTAATATGACAAATGGGGGTTGATTTCCCCAATGAGATTGAGCCCCCATTGTGAGAAAGGCCAAAATTCCTTTACTTGGAGGCCATTGACTGACACATGATGTAAATTAGTGTGTTATTGACATTTAACACACTTTTTTACATAATCACAATAGTCTTGGTTCAGGGTGGGCCAATAGTAACCAAGGTGAATGATACATTTAGCGACCACTAGATCATTAAAGTGTCCCCCACATATCCTATCATGCATTTCCCTAATGGTGTGGGAAGCTTCATGGCTACGTAGGAAACAAATAAAGAGACCATCGAAACCATGTTTTTAAAGGATTCCCCCTAGTATGGTGTAATGAGAGGTACTCTAAACAAAGTTTCTTTAAGCATTCCTAGAGAGGTTGGGAGGAATGATGCCTAGGTTGAGGTAGTTAAAAGTTTGGTCATACCAAATGTCAGATGGGGATTCCTCCACATTATAAATGGTAGGGAAGTTCAATTGGTTATACGAGGGTGTGGTAAAACCATGAATAGTGACAAAGATTTTGGAATTGAAAGGCTAAGAAGGGATCTAAGAAGTAAGGCAAGCCATTATATCCATGAATTTATTGCTAGATTAGGGAACAGATTGGACTAGATAATGTTTAAATGATGTTAAGAGTTTGTCAACTAAAAGTTTGTATCTCTATAATACATCATTCTTACATTGATAGGATCCATTGACTTGGTTGACCATGAGCTAGGATTCACCAAAGACATTTATGGTCTTAATTCCCAAGGCTTGAGCAGTTTTGAGACCTATGACTAGGGCTTCATACTCAACGATATTATTGTTGTATTCAAAGTGAAGTTTAAAGGAAAGAATAAGGGGTTCACCATTGAGAGGAATGAGAATAAATTCAACACCCCCACCTTGTTAGCACTTTGAACCATCGAAGAACATAGTCATTTGGTAGGTTATGTCCTCTTTAGAAAGAGTAGTGATGTATTCATTTGAGAATTCAAGAGGGAGTGGGTGGTGATCTGTCAAAGGTGCTTCAGCCAATTGGTTGGAAATGACTTGCCCTTTAATTGATTTTTTTTGAAGGACTAAGAGCATAAGCCACTTGGCCATACATTGGTTTTGGTATGGCTTGGAATGAATGTACTTCAGTGAGTTGGTATTGGTTATGACATAGGTTTTATGGTTAAGAAGGTAGTGGTAGAGTTTGGTGGCTATGAAAGTTAGGGCTAAACAAAGTTTCTCGGTATGGGTATATCGAGTCTCATATTTTACAAGTGTGTTGCTAATGTAGTATACAACTTGCTCTTTGTGTTGTTCATCTCAATGAACCAACATTGCCCCTAGAGAATGGTTGATGGTAGAGATATATAGGTGAAAGGGGTGGTCATCCTTAGGAGGGATGAGGACAGGTGATCACAGAAGGTACTATTTGAGTGATTCAAAGGCTTTTTGACAATCACTATTCCATTTGAAAGAGACATCCTTCTTCAGAAGGTGATGGAAAGCTTGGCACCAGTATGAAAGCTGGGAAATGAAAAGACAAATGGATTGAAGTTTTTCTTGTAGGCTATGGAGTTTCTTAAGATTGGTAGGAGGGGGCATCTCCAAGATTGCTTTGACCTTGGTAGGATCTACTTCGATTCTTGAAAGAGAGATGATAAAGCCAAGAAGATTTTTTAAAAGGACCCCAAAAACACATTTATTGGGGTTGAGTCTAATGTGGAAATGGATTAGGCATTTGAAGATAATGTTGATAACTTTCAAATGATCTTGGCAAGATTTGGATTTTTCCAAAAGATCATCGACATAGTCCTCTACAATGGTGTGAATGAGGTCATGGAAGATGTAGGTCATGGCTCATTGGTAGGTTGCACTAGCATTATTTAACCTAAAAGGCATGAATCTATAGCAAAAAGTTCCCCAAGGGGTGGTAAAGGCAATTTTATGTTGATATTTAAGAGCAATCAAAATCTGATTGTAACCTGAAAACCCATCCATGAGAGACAACATCTTGTGGCTGATTGTAAGATCAACAAGTTGGTCAATACTAGGTAGAGGAAAGTCATCATTGGGGTAGGCAAGGTTAAGGGCATGAAATTTGACACAAATACGTAGACCTAGTGAATGTTATGTTGCAGTCTTAGAGGAAAGAGGAGAATTCTAGAAGTTCCTCGGCATTCAATGATTGGCCCAATATGACAATGTGGGGGTTATCCGTAGTGCCCAAGTTGATATCTATGGTGGATTCATTCAACATGGTCAAGTATTTAGGAGGAAGGGATTTATGGATTGAATAATTTATGGCACCAAGGTAGGTGAGAAAAGAATCATCATCTTGATGTTGGATGGTATTGATGGTAAGATAATCTTTCTCTATCATTTCAGGATGGATAAGAAGAAGGGTTCAAATTTGGCCATCCTTTTGATAGGTCAAGGGGATTAAACTAATAGTGTTGATAAAAAAAGGTTGGGAAGAATGATATCAAAATCTTTAGACTTCAATTGAGGTTGGGTTGATGAGGAGGGGATGTCTTCCTTGATGGTGTCAATAGGTTTGGGTGAATTGGTGGGTTATTCACATGGTACAAACCCCAGGCCAAATGACTCATTAGGTTTTTGGGTTTTGATTGAGGGTAACTCATGAGGTCCTTGTTCATATTAGCCAAGGTTAAATCCCTTTTAGACACACCTATGAAGGTATAATTTAGCAAAGGCTGGTTTGTCAAGGTAGGAAAAGTTAGAGGTGAATGGTCAGATGAAAGAGGTAGTGGTGGGAGCAAGAAGTATCTGATCAAGTCCCCCATAGATGAAGTTCATTTGATGGTTAGGGGGACCAAAAGGGATGATGGTTCCAATGTTAGGGTCATAGGAAGGGTCATGTTTAAGGTTTTCATATTATTGAGTAGGGAAAGCATTCAATGCTATAAGGTGATACTCCCCTAATAAGAATTGTTAAAAGATAGATCAAGGGCTCCTCTATGGGGATTTACAAAGAAGGGATGGATGAGCTAGTTGATGTTTCATCGATGGTTGGTAGTTGGGGTTTAACTACTAAAGGTGATTCAGATAGGGTATAAGGATGTCATTAGGGGTCATGTTGCACATTGATAAAGGATTTGGGTTTGCTTCGATATTGATGACATGGCCCTCATGCTCAAACTTAATGCATCGATGGAGGGTAGAGGGTACACATTACATGGAGTGAATCCAAGGTCATCCCAATAAGATGTTGTATTGTAACTCTCATTCTACCACATAAAATATTTTAGGGAGTGTGCAAGGTCTTACATGGATATGACGGATGATGGTTCCCAAGGTAGTGGCCATAATGTCATTAAAAGATTGAAGTACCGTCATGGATTCTGACATGATATTATCGAGTAAGTTGAGTTGGCCATAAGCATAGGAGGATATGATGTTTATGCTAGCTCCCCAATAAATCATCACCCTTTTGACATGGGTTTGGTTGATGTAAGTGGTAATAAATATTGGGGGATCTGGGTCTTCAGGGTGGACAAAAGGTATTTCTAAATTCTTAAAGGTGACAAGGTTAGAAGTTTGGAGGGCACTAACAAATGTAGCTAGAGGTTGAGGGTCATTGGGTTAGACCTCAATGGATTGCAAGGCCTCTATGACTGCATGGTGATGATGGGGAGAAGTAGAAATCAACTCATATAGGCTCATTTTTGTTGGGGTCTAGTGAAGCTACTTAAGGATAGCTTTTTGGATAGAGATTGCATATGGGTTGGGGTATGAAGGCTTAGATTGGGGGGAAACTAAGATGGACACTTTGGATTTGCTTGAAGATGGATATGGTTGGGTGTGGTTTTCTTGGGAATGTGAAGAGGCATAAGTCCAAGGAATGGATACCTTAGCCTTCCCTTTATCCTCTTACTGTGATCTAGGGACCACATTAATAGTATGGATAGGAGGAGAGGGTGAAGTAGTAGAATGGTCAGACTCGTCTTCATTCTTAGGTAAGAGTGGTCGAGTAGGTAAGCATTGGGTAGGTATGGTTGTTGTTTGGGTTGGTATGGGTGACATAGGAGGTTCATCTATTAATAGATCATCCTCATCGTAAATGCGGTGGATGATATTTTGGAGAGATTTTTAATTCTCTGTATCATGGATAGGTGTCCTGTGGTATAAACAAATCAAATTTTTATTGAACCATGTTGGTTTGGGACATGAGGGGTTAAAGGGTTTGATGGGTGGTAAGCTCAAGGAAGAGGTTTGCAATAACCGTTGGAGAATGGTTAGGTAAGACTCGGTTAAAGGTGGTAAAGGTTTAGCGGTTTTTGTTTTGGGTGTTGAGATAGAAGGTTGTTTGGAATTAGGTTTGGTGATAGGTGTCTTTGGTAAGGTGGTACGTTTAGTTGATGGTCTTGGTTTAGGTAAAAAATTTAACAAGATGGAGGTGGAGGATGGCAAGGTAGGTAGCTTAGGTATCATTGGTGTAGTAAAAAGAGGTGCAGTAGAAAACAAGTGTGAAGGTGTAACCAATAGAGGTGGTGGGGTTTTGGTAAAAATAACAGGCTTCATGTTCAAGGTAGAGGGATGAGAAGTCAAAATAGAGGGCAAGTTTGAGAAAGGTAAAATTCAAGGATTTGGTCCTTTGGGTGGTTTTACCTATTTGATTGCTTTAGTTATTATTTTTAGATGGGGTTTGGTCACTTTAGCTGTCTTGGTGGGTTTAGGTGTTTGAGGGTCAATTAATTTGGAGGAGGTTTTGGTTGGTTGAGTGGAGGTTTTGGTTAGTTTAGAAGGGCTAGGTTGGTCTATCAAAGAAGGGGTTAAGGGTTCTGATTTGATTCCCTTATCTTTGTCTTGGTCTTTGATGGAGGGTTCCAAAATTAGAGGTTTTGTGGATGGAGTTATCTTTTCTTATGACATAGCTTTCAAAGATGGAATGGAAGGTTCTATAATAGGGGTGATAGGTGTGGTAACCTCTATTGAAGGTGTGGATATGGTTACTTTTGTTGTTTGGATGTCTAAAAGGGCAGAAGGTAACTCTACTATTTCAATAAGTGGAAGGGGATTGGTAGATTGGTGAATGGATTCTTTATCAGTGAGTGTGTCAAGAATCATGTTAATGGTACGGGTGTCAAGAGAGCATTCAATGTTGTTACTCTCATTTTTGGTGGGAGTGTGGTTCAAGAAAGGTTGCCTAAATATGTCAAGGGCCTGGTTGGGTTGTGCATTGGGGTTATCCAATCTGAGCTCCCCCTTGTCAATGAGGGATTGGACAAGGTATTTGAAGGTATTGCTCCTATTGATATCATGTCCTATGACTTGGTGAAAGGCACAATGGTTATTTTTGTTGTACCAACCCAACACAGGGTGAGAAGCATCAAACTGTTGGGGTGGTTTAATTGGTAGAAGTTGGATGATATTGGCTTTTAATAACTTTTCCAAAATAGAAGCATAAGGTTCCCCAAGTGGAGTTAATTGCTTCTGATTATTTCAAGTTTGGCTCCTTTGGTTTTGGTTGGAATAATTAGAGGAGTTAGAGTCTTGGTTCCTTGGGTTTTGTTGGTTGGTAGATGGTGGTGGTATGGCTTTGAGGACAATAACAATGGTAGTTGCTTTGCTTTTGGTTTTGGGATTGGTTTGGAAGAGGAGGGCTCATTGGGCTTGTAAGTTGAGTTCTTGTTCTTCAACTTTAACTTTCCTTCATCAATGGATATGTTCTCTAGTTCACGAGCCATAGTGAAAGCTTCGTCAAATGTCCAAAAGCTTTGGACATGTAACGTGGATCAGATATGCTTGGCACATGCCTGAGCAAAGATCTCTATAAGTTTGAGTTGAGGCAAGGAAAAGGAAAGTTGGCTAATTAGGTTCCTACAATGAGACTCAAAATTGATAATGGACTCATCCTCAAATTGTCGGATGGAGTAGAGGTCAATAATGGAGACTTTCTTAGATATATTGATTAAAAGGTGATTCAAGAAGTTTTGGGCTAGTTGGTTGAAGGAAAAGACATAATATTTGGGTATGGCACTATACCAATCCAATACTGGTCCAGATAATGACATAGGAAAGATATGACGGAGAAGAGCATTATCATGGACAATTAAGTAGCATGAGTGCCTAAATTCTCTTAAATGTTGTTGAAGGTCTTCCTCACTATTAAACTTGGTAAATTTTATAAGTTCTCACTGGGGTCAATAAGGTATGATAGGGACTGAAGGGTGAATGGGTTTATTGCAAATTTGATCATAGGACAAGAGATTATGGGCTCTAAATATGGATGACTCAAGGGTAGTCATCTTGTCCATGGTCATCTCCATGAATTTTGTTTGAAGTTGTTGAGATGCATAGTGATATGGTATGTTTTCTTGAGGTTGGGGAATATGTGAATAACTAGTAGATGGTTGAGATGACTCCACGTATTGGTATGTGGTCCTTGGAGGTTGGGTGGAAGGGGTATATCAGGATGCAAATGTCAACAATTGGGTAGTGGGCATGTACCCTTGTGGATTATGGAGATAAATAAAGGTCATTTGTTGGGTGGGAATGGTAGTTGGGTTAGTGGCTAATGGAATGGTAGTGACCTTTGTACTAATCAATGATAACATGGAGGGTAGAGACACCATAAGGCTTTGAAGCAGAGTAGTGTTTGATGGGTTGGAGGTAACTAGAGGGAGATGGGTAGTGATAGAGGTAGGCACTCCTATTACAGAGGAGTGATTGGTAGGTGGTATGAGGGTAGTGGTAGTTTACGTTGGTTGATCTTGAATGGTAGTTTCAAGGGGGTTGTTGGTTGATGATAAGGATTGAGAAACTAAAGGTTGATTAGCACCCATGGTTGTGGAGGTACTCCCCATGAGGTTGAGAGGCATATCATAAGGTGGATCTATAGGTGGAGTCAAAACCAAGATTTGGTAAGATGTAGTTCTAAGGTAAATTTGTAAGGCTACATGATTATTGTTTAAGAAAGTGGTAAAATCTGCATCTCCTGGTACTACCTGAATAAGACTTCTTAGAGAGTGAGGGGGGTCCATGCGTTTGGAAACATGTTCCATTGATGTAGAAGTGGAAGAGGTAGGTTAATTTGGTGGTGAGTCTTGTTCCTCAAGGTCTCTTCGCTATTAGCGAGTGAGAACCATATGAGAAGATAAGAAAAGAATGATACATTCTCACACCTCAAATAAAGAGCAAAAAAAAAGGTTCAAGGCAAACAATGCAATCACTAGGAGTACACTTAAACCTTAGATTTTAATTATGTCTTTTTTGGTTTATGCCTTGGAAAAGCGTGAAGAGGAAATCGGCTTGAATACGTCCTAGAAAGCAATCTATGTTTGGTTTTGGGTTACGTTATGATGCTCAAAAAGAAGTTTGTATTAGATCAGGTGCGTGGCCTGATACTTGGGGCTTGCTCCCCTCACATCACAATCTCGCATTTAGTGTGCAAAGTTTATACTCAACCAAAGAGTTGAGTTGGTTATCCCCTTGGTTATTAAATCCAAGTATGATAATTAGAAAAGGGTAAGGTGATCCGCTAGGTGATGAAATCCTAGTCGGGCCTTGTCTCAAGTATGGTTGATGAGTTGATTGTGTATGTGGTTTGGTTTGTATAACATTTGTGGTTCCATGATTAATTTTCTTTGCTTAATTAAGCTAGGTGAACTAAGACAAACAATCAAGCAATGAATGCAAATTAATTTTAAACCCAAGGAAAATTGTAGATTTGTTTGAATGAAAACAAAATGTTTTAAATGCAATCTAAATGCAAGATGAAAATAAAATTCCTAATCGTAGGATGATTTCCTTTTTTTTATTTTTTTATTTTAGGAGTGCAAGGAAAATAAAAGTTAACCTTTTCTAAAGAAATGCAACTAAAACTTGCATTTTTCTTTTTTTTTAAAAAGAAAGAAAGGGAGTTTAATTCTCTAAAAATACAACTAATATGAATTTTACTATTGCAATTCTAAATGTCCTAAAACATGTATGAACCCAAGAAAATTCAAAGGTCCCATCCCATCAGGCATGTCAAAATATTTCTATCTATTTTTTTGTTTTTTTCTAGTGTGTAAAGAAAGAAACTAATAATGAGGGGTGTGTAAAGAACCTGTTAAAATGTGCACGTGTTGAATTCCAAAATTTGTGAGAGATCCTCTTTAGCTTGGGAGGATGATCTTAAAATAAAAAAACACTACCACAAAACTTGTTTGTTAGACAAGTAGATGGGTGGATTGCCTAACGTGAGCTAGATCTTAGAAGCGAAAGCTTTCTAGGAGGCTGTCAATCTACCTGATTTAAACATTTAAGTTGAAATGATAAAAGATATGTGCTTGCATTAAATGACAAAAAATGAAAACTAAAAACAATAAATAACATTAAATAACTGAAATTAAAATGAACAAATTAAATTCTTTACTAAAACAATGACTAGATAAAAGCAACTAATGCTAAAATTTAGTCCAAAAACAAGGTTGTGGTTTTGGTTTGGTAACTTGATAAGGGTCAAAAGAATGATTTGGTTGGGGTTGGTAGATGGTTAAGGTTGTAAATAGATAAGGAGATGAATGGGTGAATGGGGCAAAGGGATAAGGATGAAAAAGGGGTAAAGGGAGTAAATGGAATAAAGAGGGAAATGGCATAAAAGGGGGTAAATGGAACAAAGAGGAAAATGGGGTAAAAGGGATAACAAGGGACAGGTTAAGAGGTGAAGGTTATGGAGGCCAAGAAAATAAAAGACAAGAAGGAAATAAATAAATGAATAAATCAATGCAATAAAGATTACCTTCCAAGCTTGAAGGAGAACGTTGATGTAGATGTAGTTGATGATGTTGTTGATGAAGATGACTTGCAATTTTGACAGAGCTTTGTTGCTTTCTTCTTTTATCCTCCAAGATGATGAGTGGCCTCCTTTAAGAATGCTTCCAAACCTGCAAGATGATAATGTTCTCACCAAATAACAACTTAACCATGGGTAAAGGGGGAGGGTGATATTTATAGCATTTGTTGTCAAGAAACATGCCAAAAGAGGGAATAGTAGAAGTATGGCACCATTTTTCAAGTGGGATCATAAATGGCAAAAGGGATAAGGATGGTGGGATTCTCACCTTGTTAGCTTTTCTCCCACCTTGCACATGAGTCCAATTTGGAGTGAGAATCATGCACATGGGCTCAAATGAGGTCAAAGGACTATTCACCAAGCTAATTTGTCTTTTGGCCAAGTGCCTCATGAATTTTGGTACCATTCTCCATGTGGGTGCATGAGTGGTCATGAAAGACAAGGGGGTAAGATTCCCACTTAGCCAATGGGTCTCCCACTTGGTTTGTCTCCCAACTTGCTAAAGAGTCCAAAATGAAGAGGGAATAATGCACATGGGCTCATATGGGTCCAAAATACCTTCCAGCACTTACTTTCATCTTTTGGTTAAGTGGCCCATGCATTTTGGCATCATCCTCCATGCATGAGGAAAAACACATGTTTAATGATGGCCCCATAGGTAAAAATGTGCCACATTCCAAAGGAGGGGCCCTTTTGTGCTTTATGATGTCATGAGGTACCTTGGAGGTAGGCCCCAGGTGGGGTATGATGTCCCACCTCAAGCCACCTCACTTCTATGCCATGTCACTTGCCATGTCATCATGAATAGTGGTAGTGGGTCCCATAGTGAATAGTGATAATGAATAGTACTTTTGAATAGTAGTATGTGAATAGGAGAATAGTGATTTGGTTAGGTTAAGAGGGGTTAGTTAAGGGTTAAGAAGGTTTTAGGGGGCCTTGAGGGGGTCCCGAGGCATTCAATCATTAAAAACAACAAGTGTGTAGTTTTCTAGTGTCAGTGAAAGCATGGAAAAGGGAAAACAACTTGTAGTAAATGCACCATCCACCACCCTAGTTCTAAGAAACCATCACTGAGAGAATGTTGTGCCCAGGAATAAGCCCACTGATGCCAATTTAAAGCCATTTAAAGGTGGCACGCTCATCATGAAAGCTATGCCTTCCCACTTCACATTATTAATGCATTATCCCTTTGAAGCTCTAACTCCTCCAATCATTATCAATAATGATTTCCTTGATTTGTTCCTCTTTTAATGGCAAGACTATCTACCATAGAGTTTTCTTTTCAAAAATAGTTGGAAGCCTCCAAAAAATTAAATTTGTCCAACAATCCTTAGGCATGACTTAATATGTTATTGATATTTTATGATCTGACTTTCTTATTCCTTAAAGCTTGGATAATGACCTGTGAGTCACCTAAACAATAATGACTTGCTCAATCCCACATTGTGTTAGGATATCCAAACCCAAGATGAAGATTATGCCTCTACCTCATTGTTAGTACCATTTAACAACTTCTTAGATGTGGCTCGAATAATTGAGCCCACTCAATCCCAGATAACACAGCTTGCTCTAGATGTCCCTAGATTCCCCTTGACAACCCCATCAAAATTCATTTTGAATATTCCTGGAGGGGGAGGCACCCACTCCATTTTATCCTCTCGCCTTGAAGTCTTTGAACACACCATTGACCCATTAGTGGGAGGAAACTTTATCATCATCATCATCATCATCATCATCTTAAATATGCCTACTCTATTAATCACAATGTAATAAAATTTTATTTTTGTGATATTTTTGTTTGTATATATCTTAGTCATTACTTAAATGACCTTCATGAATAATCAGTACCCAAATGACATTTTGTTTCATATATATTTGGTAATAATCACAAGACAAGAAGACTCTATTAACACACAATCACCGTAATATCTAAAATTAGTAAAAACTTATATCATATGGTTCTAGGGTCTTAGAAATGTATATGGTGTAATTATGAAGCTCAAAAAATATAATTTGGGGTTTTACAGTTGGACCATTTTGACCTTTATTTTGGGACTTATTTTATGTGTTCATGATTTGTTGACTTTCTCATCCATTATGTGTCTCTTTGCACGTAAACAAAGTTTTAATTTAAATTCAATAAATTTATAAATACATAAGTGCATTCACTAGTTGATTTTGATGAATTTATAGAACGTTTGTGTTGATCAAATTTTCATTTTTTCATAATTTGTAATACAAATATGCATCAATTTCTCGTAGCTCAAATTACGTCAAACAAGGACTAGCACTAAATTAAATGAAGAAAAACACTCCAATTTTCATTTTTATTTAAGATAAGAGGCAATATACTAGAAACACATTTAGAATATGCGATAAAGAAGTAAAATTGCATGGAAGGACTGCAACAAATATTAGAACCAAATTTAGAATATGCCAAGGAAGACAAACCTTTCCTTCTCACTGTCGATGAAGTGTCATTGCATTCAGAGACAAAATAAATCTTGTTTATAAGATTTTACTCTCTGTAATGTGTCAGGCATATTTGTTAATGTGGTAAACATATTATCATTTTACAAGTTGATTATATGGATGAATCTAGGCTGCACTAAAGCAAGGAATTTTTGGGCTTCTGAGAGCACTCTGAGCACGTTTTTTCTGTTGATGTGAAAATGCATGAAAAGAAGGAAACCCTGTCTAAAAAACCATTGAACGGGCAGTATAAAGATGTGAAAACCGTGCCCATCATTTCATCAAGGAATCATTTCATAAAAACTGTGCCCATCATTTCGTTAAGGAATCATTTCGTAAAAACCGTGCCCCATCATTTAAGTGTAAGATGTGACATGCACGATTATACAACACCGATAATGGAAGACAAGTGGAATATTAATGGGTTCCACTGTTTCTTTTACTTTTTGACAATGGTGCTTTCTAACATTAAGTTTTAAATAAGCATGTAAGGATATAACTTTCTTAAAACAAAACAATGGTAAGATTATTTTTATTTTTATTTTTTAAACTTTATTAGGGGATCATTTTACTGTAAGACATGACATTGATGAATACAAACAAAATTTTATTGATAGGTTTTTGTTCAAATCATATTTAAATATCATATCAGTCAATGTAAATACGTTTAATATGAATTTATATTATTAAAAATAATTAACGAAAAATTAGTGAAAACATAGAAAACAAGCCAATAAAAGGTCATACAAAAGCATAAGGACAACTAGCCAATCAAAGCAACCACAAGAAGCAGAGGAGGAGGTGGTGGGTCATTAGGCTTGTAATCCCAATCCCCCAACGACTTCTAGGAGGTTGGTTAGTTGTATTAAGTATTGGGTCCCAACCATCCTTATCTTTTTCTTTATCTTCCTCAACCTCCTACTGGGAGGGCAATATAACAAGTGCAATTTGGGGGAACTTACCTTGAGGAGATTTAGGACACCCCTATCCATCAAACGTAATTGGGATAACTAGCGAAGTGAGAAAATGTCATCGAGGGGAACTACTGCAATGTCTACTCCAAAAGGGAGTTATACCATGTTCCTTATAGCCACAGTGCCTTTGGGGTGACCTTCGATGAATAGAGTCAAGGAAAACTTGTCTAACAATAAACATGGCATTCCCCCAATGATCTAGAAGATTCTAGAGGGGATCCACCTCAAGACACACTTCTTCACTTGCACTTAAATCTAAAGCACGATATTAAAAAGAACATTAATTCTATTAGCAGTGGATAAACAATATTTAAGAGTAGTTTGCAAAAAAATAGCATCATGTATATTTTTTCATAGTTGAAATAGATTCCAAGCTCAAAAAATATACCAAACTCATGTGAATTTTATAGGAATCATGATCAAACTCCTTAAGAGCACCATCTTATAAATGAACGTTTATGGATGAAAGGGCTTAAAAAGGTGTGAATCCAAATCCAAGGGCAACCGAGCATGCTTGTAAAACCAAAACACATGCTTGAGCAATTTTGGGTGGTTACAGACTGAGCATGGCAGATTAGCCATGCCTATCTAAACTAATTGGGTTCTAATAGGAAGTCCATGGTGTAGAATACACGAAAGGCAGTGTACATGTTTAGGCTCAATGATGCCCACCCACATCTACTCATACCTTCTTTTCTAGACTTGTTCAGTGGAATCGACTCTCCACTTGACATTAAGAGCTCAATTTGGTTGAGTTGAGGGGAAAAAAATTGATTACCTAACTAGGGTTCATACCAAAGAAAAGGTGTCTCAAAAGGCTATTTTTGATCAATCCACCACCTAGAAGGAGATTAAACACATATTTTATGAAGGTGCACATCATAAGCAAAATTTTGAATTTCCAAGATGGACTCTTGGTGATAGGCCTACAAGTTAAACTGAGCCTTGAAAGCATGCCAAGTAATTCAGTCCCTTGTTTATTTACAAAAGAGGTCACAGATGACCTTGATGCCTTTGTTGAAGAGCTGAAGGCTTTTGATCCACCATACTAGAGCAAAAGGAACTTCAAAAAAATTAAGCATAGGATACCATCATAGTGAATAGAAGTTTAGAGAGAGCCCATACCTGAAGCCTTCTATGTCCCATCTCAAATGATTTTTGAGTAGTTCTTAGGCCTTCTAAATACTCTTAGAAATAAGTGTGCCCATAATAGTCATCGACACCTAAGTGATTAACCCCCCATAGGCTTGCCTTAAGAGATACAGTTACAAAGCAGGATTTTCCATGCTTCAAGTCCTTCCAAGATTCGAATGATACACATTGCACACAAGGCATGGCCTTGGAATATGGTGTCAAAAATACCAAGACTACCAAGGGATCTTGGTTTACAATAAATATCCCAAGAAACCTAGTGGAAACCTTTAGAATTATATCTAGCTTGGGATAAATGCTTTGAAAGCAAACAAACAAGATAAGTAATAACCATTAAAAAACCCACACTTTAGATAAAATTTGAAACCTTCCTACAAGAGAGAGGGGTTAATAAATCCATAAACAAATATTTTTCTTGACCCATTGAACCACATATCCCCATAGGTTTGAGTGAGTGTCTTGGAAAACAAAAGGGATGCCCAAAATCTTGAATTGTTCTCTTGGTTGAATCCATAACCACTTATATTTTACATGCCATTGAGGTATGAGGGAAATATATTTTATATAGCATTGGGTTTTCTTATAATTAATGGAAGGGCCTAAAGCTATACAAACTATATATAAGCATTCCATAGAATTAGAGACAAAACTTTCTTTTTCAACAAGGGTGAGAGAGGAAATATATACAATGTTCCCATTAGCCATTTGTTTAGGTGAGTGGGGAAGAAAGATATCCTTAAACAAACCTATGAAGTATATTCTACCCAGAGATAATTTAATTATTTATTAGCCAACATATATAGGAAGTGGGTAAGAGGACACTCTTAATGAATAGAGTGAAAAAGGACAAATTGTTTGGATTGAACACCATTGATGACTATACATTCTCTGATGTCTTGAAAAAATATTTTACAGTACTAATAAAATAGGAGTCAAAGTTTAAATCCTGAAGTATGGCTAATATGACAGGCCACTCAATTCTATCATAGGCTTTCTCAAAGTCAATATTAACAAATAAGGCTTTTTGTTGATATTTCCTCAAGAAACAAAAGGTGACATTGTTGATTGACTCAGGGAACACACATAATTTTATCAACCATAAGTTAGACACTCGATTGAATTATTTCATTTACCTAGCACCAAAATTTTAGGTCATGATTGTAGATAGTGGCACAGTCAATTGTTTAGGTAAATGCCATAGTATTAAGCTTGTTAAGGGTGAGTACAATCTAGATTATTCTATGTTTGTTATTCCCATGGGTGGTGTAGACATTGTTTTGGGAGTCCAATGGATCATAACCTTGGGTACAATTGAGATGAAATTCCAAGAATTATTCATGTGCTTTCATTTTGAATGTATAAAAATTGAACTACGAGGATTATAGGTAAAAGCTCCACAATTAGTTAGTTCACATCAGATGACAAAAATGCTGAAAAGCGGGGTAGAAGGATTTGTAGCATGATTACTATGTTCCATAGAAGTTCAACCCATAATGCCATCTCCACATCCTGATATACAAATGATTCTTATGACAACCCATCTATTTTTGAGGCCATGCCAAAAGGATTACCACCAAAAAGAGAATATGATCATGCCGTTCAATAACTTCTAGGGAGTCAACCACCAAATATTGGACCATATAGATATCCATATACACAAAAGAGTGAAATAAAAAATATGGTCAATGAGATGATGAAGGTAGGGATCATTAGGCACAGTCAAAGTGTATATTCATCATCATTGGTCATGGTGCCTAAGAAGGATGACACATGGTAGATGTGCCCAGATTATAAGTAACTCAATAAGTACACCATCAAATATAAGTTTAATATTCTAGTAATTGATTATTTACTTGATGAGTTGCATGGTGCTATTTATTTCATGAAATTGGATCTTCATTTAGGGTACCATCCAATTAGATTTAGGGATGAAGATGTTCATAAAACTTCTTTTAGAATTCATGAGGGCAGTTATGAGTTTTTGGTAATGCCCTTTGGTCTTACAAATGTACCATCTACTTTTCAAAGCTTGATGAATAATATTTTTAGGCATTTTTTAAGTTTGTGTTGGTTTTCTTTGACGACATTGACTTACAATAAGAGATGGGAAGAACACTTGCAACATGTGCAACAGGTGTTGATGGTGTTGGAACAACATCAGCTATATGTGAAGCCATCCAAATGTGCTTTTGGAGTACAAGAAGTAGAGTAATTGGGTCACATTTTATCCCATGAATGTGTCAAAGTTGATCCTCATAAGATCAAAGCTAGGGTGGATTAGCCAATGCCCAAAACTCTCAAAAACCTCTGAGGGTTCTTAGGACTAATAGGTTACTACCAAAGATTTGTGAAAGTTTATGGCAACACAGTATCTCCACTCAGTGCATTGCTAAATAAGGATGCCTTTTAATGGAATGATGCAACCACTAAAGCATTTGAGAAACTGAAAGTAGCTATGTGCACCACCCCAATTTTGGCTACTCTAAACTTCTCAAAGACGTTTATTGTTGAATGTGATGCTTTCAGATCAGGGTTGGGAGCATTAAAAATGCAATAAGGAAGACCCCTTACATTTTAGAGTCATCAATTCAAAGGTAAGAATCTCTAAAAACCTATCTATGAAAAGAAATGATGGCTATTATTCATGAAGTAAAAAAATGGAGGCCCTATTTGATGGGTAGACATTTTAAGGTGAAAATAGATCATGATAGTATCAAATGTTTTTTTGAGCAAATATTACCATCTGAGGAACAACAAAAGTGGGTAACAAAAATGTTGGGTTATGATTTTGAAATAATATACAATAAGGGTAAAAATAATGTAGTAGCAGATGCACTATCCAGGTGGGATACATGTATAGAAGCATTACTTTGTGTAATGTCCATGTGGCAAGTAGATTGGGTAGATGCAACTAGGTTAAAGTGGGGGCATGATAAAGATACACATATTTTAATTCATAATATCCATCAAGGTTCTATAGCCTCTGACAAATGTAATGGAAACGTAATGCCCTGTGGTATAAGGATAAGTTATACTTGTGCAAATATTCAGAGTTGAAGCATAAAATTCTTACAGAGCTGCATGCATATCCAATTGGGGGACACTCTGGGTTCTTGAAAACTTATTATAAAATCAAGTGAGAAGTATTTTGGGAAGGACTCAAGGGAGATGTATAAAATTTTGTGTCAAAATGCTTGATATGCCAATAGAACAAAGGTGAGACAGTTAAAACCCTAGGTACATTACAACCTTTAGCAATTCTTAGTCAAAGGTGGGAGGAGGTTCACATGAAATTCATCATGGGGTTGCCTTGTTCTAAAATTAAGATTGTTATCTTGGTAATCATGGATAGGCTTACAAAATATTCCCATTTTTATTCCCTCTCACATCCATTTACAAGAAGTACAGTAGCGGCTATTTTTTTGGAGGTAATTCTAAAATTACATGGAACCCCAAAAATAACTATAAGTAATCATGATCTTATTTTCACTAGTAATTTTTGGACTGAACTATTTTCCTATTTGGGTACTCAGCTAGTTCACATCTCATCTTACCACCCCCAATCAGATGGACAAACAAAAGTGGTCAAAAAATGTTTAGAGGGGTATCTTCATTGTTTTGTATCAGATAATCAAGAACGTTGGGTTAAATGGATACCATTTACAAATGGTGGTATAGCACATCTTTTCATACCTCTTCTAAAATGTCCCCATTTCTAGCACTGTATGGTTATCATACACCTTCCATCACTTCTTCCTTAAGGGTGCAAACCCAGGTTTGATATGTGGAGGAGCACATTCAACATCAACAAGAGGTTTTGGTTGGTTTGAGACAAAATTTGGCATTGACACAAAATAGGATGAAGAAACAAGTAGATCGACACCGTAGTGAGTGACATTTTGATGTGGGTGATTGGGTCTTTGTACATTTGTAGCCTTACAATTAGATGTCCTTGAAGTGATAAAAAAAGGACAACAAACTTGTTCCTAAGAATTATGGCGCTTACAAGGTTCTGTAAAAAATTAAAAGTGTGGCTTACAAGCTGGAGTACCTCATTCATCTTGCATACACCCAATGTTTCATGTTTCTTGCTTGAAGAAGGTCATGGACATAAATTGTCAGCCTAGACAAAGCTACCAAAACTAGATGAAGAAGGATGAGTCATTTTGGAACTAGAGAAGATCTTGTATGTAATCAGAAATGCATCATGTCTATGAATCAATCTTGGCTTGGAGAAGGTAGAACATACCTACACTTCCAATTAGGAATACATTTGTTAAGTAGGAGTATGACCAATATGGGGATATGTTAGACCTAATTATGGGATCTCTTGTCACAATACATCATGCTAGGAAGGGTTCCAAATCCTACAATCTAACACAATCATGCAACAACCCTAAAAGAGTCTTAAGTTTGTTATTCACTCTATACTAATAAACAAGAAAGTAAATATAATCTAGTGCACAAAAAAGCTTGTGGCAAAAAGTGGGGGTTATTAAAAAAAAATAAAAAAATAAAAAAATAAAAAAAATAAAAGAAACATGCGTAGAAGACATATACTCACGTTAATGTATACATAATCCTAATGCATGAAAGAAAAGCACAACTACATTATCTATCTACTCTTATAAAGGATAAATAAAGTTACAAATACTTACCTTGAAGATAAACCCATTGAGCCTCAATATCTCCCTTGGCCAAGGTGCTTCACAAAATATTCTTGTGGTATGTAAGGATAACAAAGACAAATCAACTTTAGGCTACACAACCTATCTATACATCCAAAAGACTTCTCCACAAGACAAGATTTGTATCTCAAAAAAAAGTATGGAACCGTAAGCTTTATTTCTTAAGTAGAATGGTCAATAAGCAGATATTTATTCACACTTATTCTTACAAATGGTTGGAAATGGACTTGTATTTATAGGTGGATCTTACCCTAAATCCTTCTAAATATGTTGGCTATCCGAGGTTGACCCAATTAAACCTATATGTTTTTGAGAGATAAATCACTAGGTCTTGAGCTAGGTCAAACGAAGGGCTAACAAAATTCCAAGTGAAAAATACCCCTAAATAGTATAGGATCGACCCAATTGACACTGTATAGTAATCGAATGATGAAAACTATATAGGGTCGACCCAGTCAACCTAGTAAATTCAATTGGTGAAAGGGGTCAAGGCAAGAAAAAGGAGAATAAATATGTGACAAATGACTGGAATGTGTACAAATGAGAAGAATACGCTTAAGTTAAATGGCTTTAAGAGACAAGTGTGTAGATGACATGTGGCAAAAGGGACAACAATCTTATGAAGTACCAATGGTATGCCCACCCCTTTCCTAGTGCAACCTTTAAGGCATGCACTCAGACAGATTGAGACTCAATGGGTTCCTGCAAGATATAAAGTATCAATAAGTGATAAAAGTTTGAAAATATTATGTGTATACATATACCCTAATCAAATCTCATCACGTGTCATGTAAGTGCAACATGAGATGGTGCTTTGGGAATAGAACATGATAACACACAATGCTGATGCTAAGTAAAGTGTAGTAAGCAACATATAAGATAAATGAAAATATAGAATTGAGAAACACATACCTTTACTTACCTTAGTGTTTTAGATAAAAAATAAACTTCAAGAGAAGTAAAGGTGTCGAATGTGAAGAACACTAGGCAAACCTATAAAAGTTATTATAAAAAATAGCCAAAAATTAATTTTTTTAAAAGATAGGCATATAGTAGTTAGTAGAGACACGGATTTTAGGAAAATTTATCAGAATAGGATTGGTAAGGCAAGACTAGAACCAAAGGATTGAGAGAAAATAATTTACAAAATGATGGCAAATGAATGACAAAATGATTGTCAAATGAATGATAAAATGATTGGCAAATGAATGACAAAATGATTGTAAAATACAGTAAATCATATTGGAAAGCATGTAAAACACAAATGGAAAAAAAGAATGTATAACATACTAAATCATGTTGAGAATCATGTAAAACATAAATGACACATGAAATATCAATGCAAGAAAACTTGAACAAAGATATGTAAGAAATTGAAAAGTAAGTTCATGTAAGATAGGCAAAAATAAAAATGTGAAAGACTGAAACTAAAATGTAATTGAAGATGTGAGACAAAAATGAAGAAGACATACATAAAGAGAAACATGTAATAATGCCAAATGTCACATGTGAGATCAAACAAGAATCATAATGGATAAATGAAAATCAAAATCTCTAAAGGATGAAAATGCAAACTTAATGCTTGTTTTAAGATACAATGTAAGAAAATACAACCACCTAATGACATGACTAGTGTGACAATGAGATGGTGTGGTAAATAAATGGTTTAAGGGTGTAATCCATAGTTTTTCAAACATGTTTTTTTTGCTCTAAGGATAGATAAAATTGAAACAAAGTAATGCTAGCATGTTTTTAAGAGGTGAAGAATAGAGAAAATTGGAAGAGGGAAAACATATTTAGAATCATAATTTGACTGTCAAGGGGGTAAATTAAATGGGTGGAGGGGAGAATGAAGGAAAAACCAAGGTAGAGGAACTCTTTATCGAAGTCAAGACACTCAAATTAGGTTTGTCAAAATAAGAAAACTTTTGACATTAATGACTCTAAAGAACTTTTCTTAGCCATACAAGTCGTAGGTCAATAAATGAAGTATAAAGATCATCCTATGAATTCTATATTAATGAAAATCAAAATGGACCTAGCCTCCCATGACATGTTCCCCATTCCTTAGGACCCCTTACAGAGCCATTGATCTACTGTAAAGATTGAGTACTAATGTGAGAAAGTAGGTAGCACCATAGAGTTTTTAAAATTCTGCTACTCCAATCTACTGGCCTACCACACCCTAATGGACCTCAGATCTATGTGAGGCTAGCTATGGAGTTTAAGATTCGATTAGAGATAGGATAGGTGCTTTTAATCATGTATTTTGGTGTGATGTTGACTTTTGATAATTTTATGTTGCATTTTATATATCATTGCCTTTTTATTCAAATGATTTGGTTTTTAACTTTTTTGATGGCTTTCTCTTTTCCTCCTCCATACGGATTTGGAAAACCAAACATGGGTTCTAAAAGATGAATTTCATTTGAATACTTGGGACTTGGTTTCTAAGAGAGAGAGCTTCAAAGAGCATGGGGTCTAAGAATCTCGTAAATCTAGGTGAAATAAAAGTGTTATCTTGACTTCGACCTTGTTTTATCCAATGTGTAGATGAAAGGAAGGGGAAATCAAGAGGAATGACACATAGAATAATTTGAATTAATTCAAATCATAAAAAATGTGAAAAAGGGTACAAAAGAGATATAATGACGATAAATTGTGATTCCTTATCATAATAATGAGTAAAATGGAGGAAAACAAGCTAACATACATTATTGTGCAAATTCCATCTATCAAAAGAAGCAAAAGTTAAAGTTGAGAACAAGGATAAAGAATATGAAAAGATGGAAAAATAACATCAAGCTCTAAAGAGTTACCTCATGGTAGACCTTCAGAAAAAACTTCCCTGGGCACTTGTAGGGGGCCATTGCTCGATGTTTCATTATTCTTCTCTGCAACTAAAATAACTGAGAATGAGGAAAAGTCATTAAAGAGGCTAGCCTCGCCCAAATGTGAGAAATATTAAAAGGCAATAAATGCAAGTCCCATATGCAACCTAAGGGCCATGGTATGACACAAGTTAGAGTGATAGAAAATCAAGGTTTGACTCAATGGTATGCATGGAAGAAACCCTAGTAGAGTGAAAAAAAGTCTCAATCCATCACTTTTGCCAAAACCAAGATTCAAACATCTCAAATTAATTTTTAAATAAACTTATTATTAATAAACAAGCCCATAATATATTATTTTGGATTTATTATAATAATAATAATTATTGTTTGATTTATTGAAGAAGGGATTGGTGGGTTTTGATTTACTAGAAACAAACAATGTCTTAATTCCCATAGAGTTAATAAACATATTCATTATTAAGTCAAATTTGTATCTACAACATCATTTAATAAGTGTATTTACTTAGGATTCCCTATTGTAGGTCACTTAGAGCTCATCAATGTATTCAATATCAAACAAAATTTATAATTATGACATCAATTTATAAATAGATTTAAGGTGTATTTGTTGGATATCATTTAACTACTAATGGGATTTAAATATGAGTTGTAATACAAATGTATCCACTTAACTATTATGTTACAACACAAGAAACTTATTTATTATTATTTTTTGATAGATGATATGAACGCGGGGGGTTCCTCACCTACTTTATTAATTGATGCAGTCATATAAAATGCAAACATTGGTAACTTTAGCTTGGCTAAAGACACCCAGTCCTTAGGTCCCTCTTACTTGCTCTTATGACCCTCTTAGGCTTGTTTTCATTGATTTCCAATCATTCATGGCCTTTCAAACTTGACCCCAATTGAAGCAGGACCCTCTCTTCATTACTAATCCACTCCCTAGGTCTCATCTACTCAGGGCAATAGCGAGAAAATTAGACTATAGCACTGGACCCTAGGGTGTCCCCTTTTTATCACTCCTATCCATTCATAATTTAATCCCAGATTACCATTTTTTATGATTCATCTTATTCATTGTGTCGGCCTAGTCCAGTTTCATCTAAACCATGACCAATAGATACATATATAAGCCCATTAAAAGATCATTTGGAAAGGGTTGGTAACCATTTTCAAGAGGGAAGCAAGAATACAAGAAAGACTACTCAAACAATCTTCCCTATTCTCTACATATAGCCATCCAATACCATTCCAAGCTTATTCAAATCCTTACACTAGTCCCTAGTCATCTCAAGCACATCCAATTTAGAATTTCTTGCATTCTCATATCATAATTGCACCAAAAAATTTGAAAGGGAGAACTACATATAGCTTGATCCCTCTTCGGAGTATTGGTATGTAGGGACTGTGCCCACACACGGTGTTGAGTTATGGAGCCAAAAACTTCACCAATGAGCGGATTGTGAGGTTGCTATATTTACACAATCACTGACATCGGTCAGGGATCGACTGAAGGCTACCAACATCGGTTATGGATCGGCCGACATCGATCATGTGTAGACTGACAGGGACTAACATTGGTCACCTGTGCATTCCAGAAGTCTATTTTCATAGATGAACAAAATGTTTGCATGATAAGATTAACTGTTAGTTGTAAGTCCACATTTCTATTTTAGGCAGGACTGATTTGAACCTTTGATTAGGAGGTAGATCTGATGGTGGAGAATGCATAGCTCATGATCTCTAATTCTATATAATAGTGATAGATCTTCATAGCTTGTAGACATGTAAGAGGGAAATTGTAATCAATTCAAGTAGCTGAATTGTGTTTGTAATTGTGAGAGAGAACTCTTGAGGGAAATAGATCTGTACATCTAAGAGGTGTGGAAGAAAGAGAGATTTCTTCAATTGTATTTCCTTTTGGAAGAGTTTAATACAAGTTTTCATTGTTTCTTGTATCTCTTGTTCTTTGTTGATTCTGATTTTTAGTTGCTTATTATTCTGGTTTAATTTTGTGTTTAGTTGCTTACACAACAGTAATCAATTGTTCTTGTTAAGATCCTGACAAGTGGTATCAGAGCTTGGGTTTACTAACAGGTGGTTTTAGATCTGTTTAGTGTTTGTTGATTACAGGTCACTCACAGGGGTTTCTATTTGAGTGGGAGTATAGCAATGGCAGAAGAAAGTAAACTGAGAATGGAGAAGTTTAACGACAAGAATTATCAATTATGGAGGATGCAGATAGAAGATTATATGTATTAGAAAGATCTGTACTTACCGTTGGGTAGGGTTTTAAGCAAACCCACAGATATGCAAGATGAAGAATGGAATGTTCTTAATAGAAAGGCTCTGGAATCCATAAGGTTGAGCCTGGCATCTTCTGTGATTTCCAACTTTTCACAAGCAAAGACAATGATAGAGTTAATGGATACTTTGGAAAATTTATATGAAAAGCCCTCAGCTTCAAATAATGTATATCTTATGAAGTAATTATTTAATTTGTAAATGCAGGAAGGTGGATATGTATCTAGTCATCTTAATGATTTCCATGCAATAGTAAATTAGTTAAATTCAGTCAAAATAGTTTTTGATGATGAAATTAAGGCTCTCTTAATTTTATGCTCTTTACCTAAAAGTTGGCATAACTTGGTAATGGCAGTTAGTAATATTGCATCTGCTACAAATATCTTGAAAGCAGATGATGTTGTTAGTGTAATCTTGAATGAAGAAATTTGCAAGAAAAGCACAGAGGAAACATCAGGTAATGCTTTAAGTACTGAAAGAAGGGGAAGGCAAAAAGAGAAGCGCAAGCAAGGGAGATCAAGGTCTAGGTCAAAGATGAGAGGTAGATCCAAATCCAAAAATGGAAGAAAAATAACTTGTTAGAATTGTGGAAAGATAGGGCATGCAAAAAAAGATTGCTGGTTGCCGGTTAAAGATGAAAATCAGCATGAAGGTAAAGAAGAAGCAAAAGTTGCAGGGATTGTTGCACAAGATGCTCTTATATTTTCTTTGGATAATAAAATATAATCTTGGGTTTTAGATTTTGGTGCCTCTTTCCATGCTACCCCAAATAGAGAATATTTCAATGACTATGTCTAGGGAGATTTTGGAATAGTTTATTTAGGGGATGATGAGCCTTGTAAAATTGTTGGCAAAGGAAAAGTGCAGCTGAAATTGTAGAATGACAACACATGGGTGTTGAAGGATGTCATGCATGTACCCATCTTGAAGAGGAATCTGATTTCTACAAGAAAGTTGGGGGATGAGGGTTGCACAGTAACTCTCACAATTGAATCTTGGAAGGTTACCAAGGGTGCACTTGTATTCGCCAGAGGTAAGAGAGTAGGTACTCTCTATTTATGTAATTGTATTACTGATTATTCTCCTTCTATATTATCTACTTCAGATGTAGATGTAAAGTTGTGGCACCAGAGGCTTGGCCACATGAGTGAGAAGGGAATGAAAGTTCTTAAGTCAAAAGGTAAGCTTTTAGATTTGAAAAGCATAGATCTAGATTTCTGTGAGCATTGTATTTTTAGAAAATAAAAGAGAGTGAGATTTCTCAAGACTGGGTCAACAAAGAGGAAGCACAAGTTAGAGCTTGTTCACACAGACATGTGGGGACCAGCTCAGGTAGCTTCTATTGGAGGATCACAATATTATGTTACTTTCATTGATTATGCTACAAGAAAGGTATGGGTTTATTGCATAAGGAAGAAATATGATGTTTTTGACACTTTTAAGAAATGAAAAGCTTTGGTTGAGAATGAAACAGGGTTGAGATTGAAGTGCCTTAGATCTGACAATGGTGGTGAGTATTGCAGCGATAAGTTCAAAAGTTACTATTCTATGAGTGGAATACATAGGGAAAGGATGGTTCCAAGGACACCTCAGCAAAATGGAGTTGCTGAAAAGATGAATAGAACAATATTGGAGCATGCACGGAGTATGAGGTTGCATGCTGGTTTGCCCTTACAGTTTTGGGTAGAAGTTGTAGATACTTCAATTTACCTGATTAATAGAGGACCCTCTACTGCTCTGGATGGTGGAATTCCAGAAGAGGCTTGGACAGGTAAAAAGGTAGATCTTTCATTTCTCAGAGTTTTTGGTTCTGAAGCTTTTGTGCACATTGATAAAGAAAATAGAAAGAAGCTGGATGCTAAATCTATGAGGTGCACTTTTATTGGTTATGGCTTTGGAGATTTTAGATTCCAGTTGTGGAATCTAGGAACTAACAAAATTATTAGAAGCTGTGATGTTGTTTTCAATGAGAAGGTGATGTATAGTGATCAGCTCAAGAAGCTAAAGAATTTTGAGCAGGGCAATGTTGAATTGGACGAGGTGATGATCCAAAATGAGCTCATGGGAAAGAATTTTCACACTTAGGAAAACACAGACATCGACGTCAGTTAGAAAGGAACCAACGTCGGTCATACAAGAACTGACGTCAGCCAGATAGTGACCGACATCAGTCAGATAGAAACTGACATCATTTGGGTGGAACCAACATCGGTCAGGTACAGGCCAGGAGATGACTGAGATCGGTCACTGACAGAGAATTTGGGTGAATAGCAAGCAGAAAATGAGTCTCATACACCCATGAGAAGGTCAGAAAGGGTAAGTAAAACTCCAATTCAATATTCTCCTTCTTTATTCTACTTGTTGCTCACTGATAGTGGAGAACCAGAGAGTTTTGATGAAGCAATGCAGGTAGAATCTTGGAAACAGTGGGAGCTTGGCATGAAAGAGGAAATTGATTCCTTAAAAGAGAACCAAATGTGGGATTTGGTTGAGTTTCCAGCTGGAAAGAGAGCACTGAAAAACAAATGGGTTTACAGGTTAAAGGAAGATGAGAATGGACAAATGAGACACAAGGCCAGGTTCGTAGTAAAGGGATTTGCATAGAATCAAGTATTGATTTTGGTGAATTTTTTTCTCCTGTAGTAAAGATGACTTCTATTCAGACTGTATTGTCTTTAGTTGCTATTGAGGATTTGCATCTTGAGCAGATTGATGCTAAGACATCATTTCTTCATGGAGATTTGGATGAAGAAATATATATGGATCAGCTGGAAGGTTATGAGGTCAAAGGTAAGGAGAAGCTTGTGTGCAGATTGAAGAAAAGCTTATATGGTCTTAAGCAAGCTCCTAGACAATGGTATTTGAGGTTTGACAGGTTTATGACTGAGCATGGTTTCAGTAGATGTCAATCTGACCATTGTGTTTATTTTAAGAGATTGGATAATGGTAGATATATTATCCTGTTGCTGTATGTAGATGATATGCTGGTTGCAGGTTCACACATACAAGATATTTCTGAGCTTAAGGTAAAATTAGCTCACACATTTTCCATGAAGGATTTGGGAGTAGCAAAGAAAATCCTTGGCATGAGTATTAAGAGAGTCAGGAAAAATCACAGGTTGATTTTGTCTCAAGAAAATTATGTGAACAAGGTGTTGGAGAGGTTCAATATGCAAGATGCAAAATCAGTAAGTACACCTATGGCTGGACACTTCAAGTTGAGAAAAGAAAAATGTCCTAATTCACATGATGAGGTAGAGTACATGAGTAGAGTTTCATATGCTTCCGCAGTTGGGAGCTTAATGTATGCAATGGTATGTACTAGACCTAATATTGCCCAAGCAGTGGGAGTTGTCAGTAAGTTTATGGCCAATCCAGGAAAGGAACATTGGAAAGCAGTTCAGTGGATTTTCAAATATCTGAGAGGGACCAGCAGTAGGCATTTGTGCTATGGAGGGTCTAATACTTCTCTACATGGGTATGTAGATGCGGATATGGCAGGTGACTTGGATGGCAGGAGAAGCACCACATGTTATGTTTTCACTGTTGGTGGAACGGCGGTTAGCTAGATTTCAAAGTTGCAAAAGGTTGTTGCCTTGTCTACTACAGAGGCATAATACATTGCAGTCATGGAGGCTAGCAAAGAAATGATATGGATGACATAGTTCATGGAAGATTGGGAAAGGAGCGAGAGTTGCATATTGTACAGTGATAGTCAAAGTGCAATTCATTTGGCAAAGAATTCAGCCTTTCATTCAAGAACCAAACATATACAGCTTAGGTACCACTTCATTAGATAGGTATTGGAGGATGGTGAGTTGAAGCTGAAAAAGATCCATACAGATAAGAACCCTGCTAATATGTTAACAAAGCCGGTAACAAAGGAGAAGTTGAATCTTCATTGAACTTTTGTTGGTCTTCAAGATTGAGCTTGAAGATGGAGAAAATCTAGAAGATGTTGCTATATAGGTACAAGTGCAGCTGTTTATCTCCAAGTGGGAGATTGTTGAGTTGTGGAGCTAAAAGCTTCACCAATGAGCGGATTACAAGGTTGCTGTATTTACACAGTCACCGACGTCGATCAGGGAACGACTGAAGGCTGCCAAAATCGGTTATGGATCGACCGATGTCGGTCATGTGTAGACTGATAGGGACCAACATCGGTCACTTGTGCATTCCAAAATTCTATTTTCATGCATGAACAAAATGTTTGCATGATAGGATTAACTGTTAATTGTAAGTCCGCATTTCTATTTTAGGCAGGACTGATTTAAACCTTTGATTAGGAGGTATATCTGATGGTGGAGAATGCATAGCTCATGATCCCTAATTCTATATAATAGGGATAGATCTTCATAGCTTGTAGACATGTAAGAGGGGAATTGTAATCAATTCAAGTAGCTGAATTGTGTTTGTAATTGTGAGAGAGAACTCTTGAGGGAAAGAGATCTGTACATCTGAGAGGTGTGGAAGAAAGAGAGATTTCTTCAATTGTATTTCCTTCTGGAAGAGTTTAATACAAGCTTTTATTATTTCTTGTATCTCTTGTTCTTTGCTGATTCTGATTTTTAGTTGCTTATTATTCTAGTTTAATTCTGTGTTTAGTTGCTTACACAACAGTAATCAATTGTTCTTGTTAAGATCCTGACACATGGGGTGTGAAGCACGTCTAGTGCATTTGACACACACTAACCCCTTTTTCCCATTTGTCAAAATTTATTTCAATTGCATAAAAAATATAAGTACATGAAGAATCAACTCTACATGGAGCTCTGTTGATAGTGAGGACCTAAAAATTGGTACATAGGTTCATATTGAGCAGGCAAACAAAACCTAGAAAGCTTAAATCCTCAAGATAACAACACTAGGGAGGGACTATAGCACCAAAACCTAGAGTGTCTAGTTCTGGTGCTCTTATCTAATAAGAAAACAAAGTCTAAGATCTTGTTTGTGATAGTGTCTTAGTCTTACACACAAATTTCTAGACCCTGTGTCAGTCAGAATAGTCCAGAATAAGCTAAGTTTGATTTTTTCTCTCTCTCACTACTATTTTTAGAAAAGGTCTAATTACAATTTAATTTCATAAATCAATAGCTTTAATTAAGAATATTATTTATTGATTTCTCCTACTCATACTTGATTATTAATTAGGAATAAAACCCCAATTATTCCCAAAAATAACAAATCATTTGGTGAACCTGACTTACTTCGAATTGCACATAAAAACCCTAAGGTAAATTCCTAGATGATTTTTCCCAATAATTCTTGATTTTTTTTAATATTAAAATTAAAAATTCCTCTCAATTTTTAAAATTTCATAGTAAATTTTAAAAATAATTTTATTTCAAACCCTAGTTGCATCAACTAGCTCCCAGTAATTTTTCGGTATTCATCCAATAATTTCATGATTTTTTACTTGTTTATCTAAATAAAAAATTTGATTCAAATTTTCAAAATCAATAGTAATTTCAAAAATAATTTTATTTCAAACCCTATTTGCATCAACTAGCTCCCAGTAATTTTCCAATAATTTTTTGAATTTTTAGTTGCATATTAAAATTAAAAAATCATTTCAAATTTCAAAAATTCATAGTAATTTTCAAAAAATTATTTAAAAAAAAACCCTAGTTGCATCTACTAGGTCCTATTAAATTAATCACTTTCCCATAAATTTCTAAAATTTTTCTTGAATACCTAACTAAAAAATTCATAATATTTTGCAAATATATTTTTGAAAAATCCCTAGTTGCATGTACTATCACCTATTTGCTTCTTGAGGTATCACCTTACATCCATAATCAAATTGCAAAAATGATGCTCATTTATTTACAAACTTTTCTTACATTTCTTGCAAATAATAAGGAAACCATAATGGGCCCTATCATGTACATGAATGATGAAGTCTATCATATGTTAGTACAAACCTTAATTCTTTACATTTCATGCTTATTTTTTATTATATGGGATGATGTTAAGCAATTTATTCTTAAACATGTTAATACATCTATTTCATTAGCTCCTTTGGTGCCTCTATCCCATGCCGAGTCATGTTGCATGGTCCATTTTACTCTTCCCTAGGTCACTACCCATCGTCAAAGAGCCAAGTTGACACCTTTTATCCCTCCACCACCTTGACCTGTCGATTATATTCACTCTCCTCTTGTAAATACTACTCTTATATAGATAGTAGATAATGCAATTAGAGCTATTACTTGATGTGCCACTATGCTTCCTCCACCTAGCCAGGAGCCCTGTCACCCTTCTATTCCTACCTGTCCCAAGCCCAACCCACCTACATAGGTAGATTTGCAAAAGGTATATGACATTGTTGATCATATGAGAAACACTCTCGCTAAGATTTCCATGTTAGAACTACTTCAGAAAGCTAATGTATTCAAGGACATTCTTTATCAAGCACTCACTCAGACTTCTATGCCTATTAATTTAGAACCTTCTTATTTTGCATCAATGGTCAACACTTTAAAAACTATAGAAGATACAATTTATTTTAATAGTGAGGACATACCATCTTAGACAGTTATTGATCAAAATTTTCCACTATTCATACAAGTTCAAGTCAAAACCAATGTAGTCAAGAGAGTTCTTATTGATAGTGGTTTTGAACTTAATATATGTAATATCACATTCTTACAAGCCATGGGCATAGATATGGCATCAATGAAAAAATTATATAATAACATTTGAAGATTCGATGACATACCACGATAGACACTGGGCACCATTACTTTTGATATCATGGTAGGATCCAAAACCCTCTCTACACAGTTCTAGGTCATGCCAGGTCCTCTCCATTATAATATTTTACTTGGATGACCCTAGATACATACTATGGGGGCCATTCCTTCTACTCTCCATCGATGCATTAGGTTTCTCTATGAGGGATATCTATACACATGTCTAGCAAACAACCAAACATTCATATATTATCAAGATATAGAGTCATCTTTGACTATTTCACCAGATGGGACACCTTATCTCACAGTACAATCACCACCTCATTACATTTCTCTTAATCAAATACATACATATGAGGTTTGAGAGACTATCACTTCTCTCACTTCTCCATTTACAATCATACCTTCAGCTCTAGCTATTATGCAAGTCATAACAACTTCAACCATTCTAGCTACTCCATCGATCACAGTTCTGACACCTGTTACACATCCACAATCACTAAATGTAATACTAGTAGTTCTAGTTGATTCCACAATTACTCCACTAGTTATTGATACTTTTGTAGTAGGACTATCTTCTACTACTATAGATGATGAGGCTTCTATATCATAGTTACCCCTTGTGGTAATTTTTGAGTTACCATATGCACATGATGTTGATACAGATTCATAGGCTTATTCAAATGATGGTATGGCACCCACACTCACAAATGACTATTTATGTGGATTGAGCTTTATACCAATTGGCCCAAAAGAGTATCAAGATGAATCTAGAGCTCTCATTCCACATCCTACATCACTTTTATCATCTCACACTACACTCTTAGGATATACTCCACACTCATAGTCATAGACAAATCACTTGGCACATACAGGTCACATGGTTACCTTTACGGATATAGATCCAGTTATTCAAATTCAGGTAAGCAACACACAACATCAACCATCATTTATGTTGTAGATATTACTTGATCATGGATTGATCACATTACCTATAGTATGACACAAATCTATCAATAGATTGTCATAGTAGGATGGTCACCCATTTTATACTTTTCACAAGATTACAAGCCATGATACAAACTCATGTGCAAATTTACAATAGAGATTAGATAAACTACATGATCAAGGTATTATTCAGATTATAACACCACCCGTAGCACTAGCTCAACCACTTCCACTAAAGTCATCTACTAGTAGGTCTAAACATCCCAGAGCAGAGTCATCATCTCCACCATCAAATCAACCTTTAGTTCACCTTGAGCATGATAACATCATAAACACAACATTTGTAGCATATGATGATACTTATGATGATGATCTCAAGCCATTTGATGATGGTCATGACCCTTTCCTCCATTTCCATCCCTAGTGGGATCCATCCTTGGATTCCTTCCCCCTTCTAGCCTAGCCTTTTATATCATTATGTACATATTGCTTTATTTACATGCTTGTACATAGTCTCTTTCCAGCTTTGATTATACTTATTCTATTCTACTTGATTGTACATAGTTAAAATATTCTAAAAATATAAAAATAATATAATATTTCAGAATACAAAAACATTCAAATTTTTTAAAACACTAAAAATATTTTGATTGTATGCATCATCTATGTTTTACATTGATAATATCATCCTAGGACTTACATTTATTGTTTCATGCTATTGTATGTCGATTTATCTACATTAGCATTCTCCACTTGATCTTCTTTGAGTTTGTGTAGTAACTTCCAGCTACTTGATTGCTTCACTCTACCCATTAAGGGGCATCCTAATTCTACATTCAAGACACACTTCGATATACATACCCACTGGGGGCATCTTCTACATGACTACACCATCTAGGTTATGTCATTCTTACACTACACACTCTAAGTTATCATGTTGATGTACATTACTTACTAGATTACACATATTACTATATTGGCATTTCACTAGTATCTAGAACTTGTGTATCTCTTAGCATATACCTAGTCTTGTACTAAACATGTCTTTCATAATTTCACTCTTACTTTGATTAATTAGATCTGATTATATCTTTTTAGTTATTACATGTTTTTTTATTCTTGTTTAGCATAGCTTGTTGGATTGTATTTCCAATTTCTGTTTGTCTCATGTATGTGCCTTAGGACATTTTCCAATGTCATTTGCTTCTATTCATGTGTGTGACGTAGGACATTTTCCAATGTCCTTTATTTGTACTCTTCTATGTGCCTATGGCCCTTGTGCCAACATTGATTTCTCCACTTGTATGTGTATGTGGCATTTGAACATGCCTTGTATGCTTGCTTTCTAGTTTGAGCGATATGTGCCCATGTCCCTTGTTTATGTGGCCCCTTGGCCACCCTTGTATGTTTCTTGCTTCTTGCTTTGTGTGTTTATTTATTTATTTCTTCTCGATTGTTGCAATTCCATGATCTATATCATGCATCTTTTTGTTCTCTTGGATGCCATGACAGACATCATGATCCATCCCTCTAACTAACAACTAAAAACTAAAATTTCTAACTTTAAATTATAGTTCATTACATTACACATGATATTATATTGTCACATCTATCTAGGCATACCCTTGTTGATCTAACAATCTCTCATTTCAAACCATGCTATATCTTGAGATATCTTGTTGATTATCATTACTATATCATGTATATTTATAGCTTAACACACTTGTAGGGCTTCTTTTTTTAGGGAAATCATTGTAGGGTACCTATTCCTACCCTCAAAAGAGGGAGCAATAAATAGGGGTTTTGATACAAAGATCAAATTTATTATCAGTTAAAAATATAGTTTTAGAATAACTAGAACAATAATTAGTCATCAAACCACTTAGAATAGACCAAGCAGATAGTCAACATTTTAGATCAGTGATTAGTTTTAGCCTAGGACAACAACACCAAGGTTGGAATACAATGTTAGACACCAGGGTGTCCATTTTTGGTGCTCCTATCCAAACAATAGAAAAACTAGGTTTTCTAGAAGCTAGCAGAAAGATAGGTTCAACTATAATTTTGCACAATCAGACCAATTTAGATCAGTAATTTTTAGTATAATTTTTTTAGACAATGTAGACATAGGGGGCATCATGCACGACATGATTGGTTCTCACTTGTATTTTTAGATATGGTATTTGGTATAACTTTTAGATCAAAATCCATGTTTCAGACACTAGTGATTGGGGGTAGATTGCATAGCACTTTTACTTCTTTTCTTTCAATTGTTAGCATTACCCAGGTATTCTCAATAGTTTCATGCCTTATTCCATTTGTAGGTGGTCGGCATCATTTTGAAGTGGATTTCATACAAGCCTAACCTCCACATTCTTGAGTACATGAGTTCTTGAGTGGCTTCCACATAATCCAAATTTTCAATTTTGGAGTGGCTTTCATACAAGTCTAATCTCCATCTTTTTTGAGTTAGCCAACATTGGCCTAGTTTCCATTACACATTCAACTATCCATGCCACATTTTCATATTTATAGATCATTCATGGGCTTCAAAATCCATCTCATATGACATTCTTCTTCATACTGGTATCATTTTATAGCTTCACTTCATGGGCAATGATAGAGCTAAAGGGCCAACCTTTATATTCTTGAGCCACCTATTCAAAGGGATTTGACATACAGTATAGATAATGATTAGCACACACATGATCATATAGCTTCACTTAGTGAGTAAATATAGAGCCAAAGGGCCAACATTTGTATTCTTAAGCCACCTATTCAGAAGGATTGGACACATAGTCCAAACATTGATTAACACATGCATGATCATATAGTCTACTCAGTAGGTGACGATAGAGCTAAAGGGCCAACTTTTGCATTCTTGAGCCACTTTCTGGGGAATTGAGCACTCAAATCCATTAACAATATAACTTTTAGTATAGCATTATCCAGCACATCCAACATTACTTAGCCTTACTACGTATCACAATAGGTTTTGTATTGGTTCTCATACCCAGTGAGGTGTATTCATTCCTTTCTCTTCCTCTCTCTCTCTCTCTCTCTCTTACCTAGCTTTGTACATTCTTTTTTTTAATTGCATATAATAAGAACTGATCTACTCTTTTTTTTCCTTTCACTTACACAACATGTTCTTTATGTACTATCTAGCATCACACAAGCTTCATAGGCTTCACCTTTGTAGGTAAGTTTAGGTACGCTTTCTATTTTCCTTTATCCTAGTATTTCACTTTACTACATCACTAAAATAAAGGGGAGGAAAATGTAGTCATATAAAATGTAAAAATTAGTAACTTGAGCATGGCTAAAGACACCCAATCCTTAGGTCCCTCATGCTTACCTTCATGACCCTCTTAGGCTTGTTTTCACTGATTCCCAATCATCCATGGCCTTCCAGACTTGACCCCAATTGAGCCTAGACCCTCTCTTCATGACTAATCCACCCCATTAGGTCTCATCTACTAAGGAAAATAACACCTAAGTTAGATTATAATGTTGGACCCTAGGGTGTCCCTTTTTTGGCACTCTTGTCCAATCACACTTCAAGCCCAGATTACCATTTTTTCTTGATTCCTCTTATTTATTATGTCAGCCTAGTCTAGTTTCATCTAAACCATGACCAATATATCCATATATAATACCATTCAATGATCATTTGAAAAGGGTTGGAAATCATTTTCATGAGGGAATTAGGAATACAAATAAGACTACTTAAACAATCTTCCCTATTCTCTACATACAACCATCCAATACCATTCCAAGCTTATTCAAATCCTTACACTAGTCCCTAGTCATCTCACTGCTATTTCTAGACCCTGTCTCAATCAAAATAGTCCAGAATAATCTAAGTTTGATTTTCTCTCTCTCACTGCTATTTTTAGAAAATGTCTAATTGTAATTTAATTTCACAAATCAATAGCTTTAATTAGGAGTATTATTTACTGATTTCCCCTACTTAGAATTGATTATTAATTAGGAATAAAACCCTAATTATTCCCAAAAATAACAAATCAATTATAAAAATAGTGTTTATAAAAAAAGGTTAAAACTGAGACAATGAGAACACCAAGGCAAAAAACCTATAGAAAAGCAAGCCTCAAAAGGCACATAACTAGTCATAATCTAACCACACCAAAAATAAATGAGCAAAAATAAAAAATAATGGGGACTAACATCTCAACTAGCAACCAACTAAAACCTCTGCCTAAACACCACCATAGCCAGAGGGAGATCCTTCCCCAACCACTAGAGCTAATTGTTCATCATCCAGTTGATCCATGCCACATCCTCCAAAGTTTATTTCAATACCTATTTCACCAAAATTCAAAATACACTTGGATTTACCAACACGTGGAATAGTCACCTTCCAATTTGGATCCTTGACTTGCCCACTTGTCTCTTCATCAACACCCCCTATTGCTTGACACTGCTTTCATGGTAGCTAAAAGGACCTACATGTGAGTTGTAATTGCCCTACATTAAATTGTTAGACTAACACCTTTATGTCGTAGAGAGACCTATGGCTACTGGAGCAAATATCTAAACAACCTTACAAGGGTTTTAATTGTAGTCATCAACCTAGGGGAGTTTCTCTAGCTAAGAGTTGCCACCATTGAAGCCATGGGGGCATGCAAGTCGCTCAAATCAATCTCTGATAGAAAACATCCCATTGAGCCAAGGTTTCTTAAGTAATTTTGAATAAATTCTAGGGGTTCCACCATTTTAAAATACTTTACCTCCAGCTTGTAAAAAGTCCACAGAGGGATTAACCTTGCATCATTTTAGTCTGAGAAGGGGAGTTGGCATTGCCCACCCAAAATAATACCCTCCACCACTTCTATCAAGCCAACCTAAAAACTAGGTTGAATGATCCCACTTGTCACCACCATTATTTATCATTTGTATTTCAAGATGAAGAGGAGGTTCCCAATGAACATTGATGCCAATAGGGAATTTACCATTACACTACAACTGGTATCCAAGGCAACTTGGATGATTGCTTCCTTAATGTCCTACATAACACTTCCATATTGAATCACAATTTTTTTTTCAATCGTGAGTCCATCACCTAACCACCAAAAGTCATTTCCCACTTGGTAGCTTCAACATGCAATAAGGGTTCACTCAGTGCCACCTAGAGAATGTAATCTATGGTGTTGAAAATGTTGGAAACATGATAAGTGTATACGCCCTAAATTGGTCAAGCAATCACACATATCGTGCCTTTTGATGGTCCTTTCATAGAAGACTTCAATTGGAGAATATCAACCTTTTTCACATTAGCTATGTCTTTTGTTTTACTCATCCTAGTCTCGTTTCATGCTCTAGACACCTTTTTGCTTATTCCCAATCATCCTGAGCTTTTCAAACGGTCATTCCACCTTAGCTAGGTCAAATTTCTCAGATAATTCTATCCCCCTAGATCTTGATCCTGTAGGACAAGAACATTGGGATTAGACTATAATGTTAGATGCTAGGGTGTCTATTTCCAATGCTCCTATCCAATGGCATTTTTAGCTCCAACATATTAGTTTCCCTCACCTAATGAGTCTTAATCCCTTCTTAGTGTTGTCCTTAAGTTTTCCTAATATACACCAAATGTGAATAAATATCTCAAATTTGAAATAAAGAGTCTCCTATATAAAGGACTTCACAAGGCATTTTATATTTAGCACTTACTACTTTGACATAGTACATAATTAAAAATCAATCAGTAGTATAGCTCAGCATTTTGCATCACGCAGACTTGCATGCTTGATCAAGGAAGGGCCTAGGCAAAAGTTCATTCTTGAATCTACCATGTACATTGATTATGCATGTTACCTAAGGGAGAACTATATTTTATCTAAAACCCTAGCTTGAGGGTTAATGTAGGTAGTGATGATGATAATAAGGTTTCTATATCATGCGATCATACTTCCCCTAACCTAGTTTTTCCCATAATACTTTTGATGTATTTTTTGTTTCATGTGTGTAGATAAACCCAAGGTTTTAAGATTGAAATGGACCTACAACAAGCTCTATCGACATTCAACTTTTGAAATTTCATATACAGGCTCACGTAGAGATAGTGGATAGAACCCAAAAAACTCAAACCTCTGGGACAACAAAGATAGGAAAAGGCTATAGTGTCAGACCTTAGGGTGTCCATTTTTGATGCTCCTATCTTTTCATCAAATGAAATCTAGATCCAATTTCTTGACATCTTCCTAGTCCTATTTTTCAACCCCTGAATCATTCGTTTCAACCTATTTTTCTAGATAAGTTTATTCCTCTCCCTAAGGAATTGATGTAATTAATTTTTATTAAAATCTATATTTTACCATATCAAATTAGATTTTCCCCCTTACTCCAGACCCTTTATTGTTTAGGAACTAAATATTAGTTTCCCCAAAATAGAAAAACATTTGATGAACCTGACTTACTTCGAATAAATCTAAAACCCTAGGCACCCTTAGTGTTTTTCCTTCATATTTTATGCAAAAATTTAATTTCAAACTTCTGATTTTTGTATAATTTTTTGTGCATTTATCTTATTCAAATTTATTTTAGAATTTAAATTATTGTCATAATTTTCAAAAATTATAAAACCTCAATTTAAAACCCTAGATTCATAAAATAGCTCCTAAAACTTCAAACCTTCCTTCTTAGCAATTTTTAGAAAAATGTTTTGAAATTTTTGTAAATCATTTAGAGTGTCAAAAATATTTTCAAAATTCCTATGTTGGTAGTTCTTTTGTGCAAAAATAAAATTTCAAATTTCTGATTTTTTTATAAATTTTTGTGTTTTACCTTACTCAATTTTATTTTAGAATTTAAGTTATAGCAATAATTTAAAAAAAATTAAAATCCCAATCCAAACCTTAGATTTCCAAACTAGGTCCTCAAACCCCAAGCCTTCCTTCCTTACAATTTTTAGAAAAATATGTTGGAATTTTTGCAAATTGTTTGGAGTGTCAAAAATATTTTCAAATTTTCTATTTTAGTAGTTATTATTGCATGTATTTGCTTAATAGTACTTTTACATATTCTCTTTGGTGAAAAAAATAAAATGGCCACTAAGGTACTTCTTCCCTCTCATCCCATAGATCAATTTCTAAATTTTTCTCATAATTATGACAATGAATGGACAAATTTGCAAAATTGCACATGAGCTAAAAATGTGGAAAATTATTTCATTTACAATGAAGATAATTACTATTGTTGTAATGAGGAATATGATGATACATATGAAAATGATAGTGAAGAAAAAGTAGATGCATCTTCTTCTCTCAAACCTATCTCTTTTATTTCCTTCTAAAGAAAATAATTTTGATAAATGGGAAAGATACTTTTCACCTCATTCTCTTATGCACAATGCACCAAATGAACAAAATAGTCATGCACTTCCAAGTGAACCTCTTATTGGTGATAATTTGCTTCCATGTGAACCTAATTTCTCTCTTTCTTTTGCTACTTCTATGTTCAAAATACAACAATATAAACATAATAGAATCAAATTGCCAATGCATAGTTCAAATGATGCATCTCATGCTCTCAACATTACTCTATCAAAAGAATGTCTAAATGATAACTCTCTTACTCTTACTTCTCATACTGCAAATGAAAATAATGCATACACTCCATCCATAGATTAAATAGATACACATAATATTCCAAATTCACATGATAAATTATTGCATATTAGAAAAGAATTAAATTCTTCTCTTACACCTCTCCCTAGTGATAATGGAAGTGATAATTAATATGATAGTGAACATGCAAATGCATATTTAAATGAGAGTGACTATGAACAATTTTTCATCTAGATAATGCATGGAATAATGATGATTCTTATGTACATAGTGAAGAAAAAATGCATCTCATGTTTCTAACTCTTCTCTCACTCTTCCTCTTAAACATAATGCACTACTAAATGTTGTTTCAACTTCTATGCATGATTCTATTTCAAATAATGCACATGTTAATGATAACATCACATCCTCTAGTCAATTAGAATGTGATTCACTAAAACATAAAGATATCAATGAATTTCCCAAGCCACTCCCTACTACAGTAGCACCTATTTATCAGTCTTTACCTAAATAGAATGGTATCGCACATCCCTCTACCAAGGTCCAAGTTACCATTCCTCCAAACGTTCAAGTGAGCACACCCCCTCTCTATGATCTAATTTCTAAATGTAGCATTTTTATGGATAAAATTAATGATCAAATCTAATGATTAAATGAACCACTTCAAGATGCTAATATACCATCCCATGATTTTATTTATTTGATGCATGCAATTGGTGAATTACAACACCAAGTACATCTCCTTACCTTAGAAAACAATGCTTATAAGTCTTGGATGGATGCCAATGATTTACATGGTAACCCTCTTCTAAGAAATTTGTAAAAGCTTCATTGCCTAAGCATTTCTAGATACTATCATTGCCTTACTTTGATAGAACTAGAGATCCATTCGTATACCTTCAAGATTTTTAAAAGTCTTTGCCATCTCATGCGAATCCTTTGATTCTACTAAAATTATTTCAACATACATTAGTGGGAGAAGCACAAAATTGGTTCTTTCATCCACTCTCCATTGGCTCCTTCCATACATATGATGACTTAGAGGAGGCATTTTTCAAACAATACATAGGAAACATGGGCCCTCGTGTTACATATGAGAAACTTGCCACATTGCATTAGAATACTTCAGATCCAGTTAGTGATTATATCTTATGATTCAAGATGCACATGTTAAGATTGATCTATAAACCAATAGATTTAGAGATTCAACATATCTTTATTAAGGGGCTTCATCAACCTCTCTTCGAGCATCTATTATATCAAATAAAGTCCTCTTTCAGGCACTTGTGCTAAATAATTTTGGCTTTGGAAAAGAAATTGGGATTGATTGAGACAGATTCAGTTGATCGAATTACTCTAGATCTTATAATAGTAACTCCATATACAACTCCTAGCACACAACATCCACCATGTCCTAAACAAGATAAGAGATCTCAACAAGAAAAACAACTAGTTAAGAACATAAAGCTAATCTCTAGAGCACAACCTATAGTATGTATTACAGAGAATAAAAAAAGCACCATTATAATTTGATTTAGAGCAAGATAGCCCATGTGTCATATTATCAACACTACTAGATAGGAGGTTAATCACATTACCTTCTACTCATCGATGAAATCCACATCTCTTACATAGATAGCCACATTAGCCCTTTTGGTAACTATCATCGTATATGTGGACATAGAGATAATGATTGTTATGGACTCAGGGATTGCATTAATAGATGTGTTGATAATGGAATTATAGAATTTATATAGAAGGCACCGAGATCTCCTCCATCATGGAACCATAGACCTCCTTCATCCATGACTGAGTCATCCCAGGACACTTCTTTATAGGAATCGATCACTCATTGTGAGAGTAATGTGGGTTCTAAGACATAGCCTCACAAGAGATCTCATATTCCACCTATTTAAAAGGTTTGGAAACTAGTACAAAAAGAATATCCTACATATAACACTATAGTCCAAGGAGTACATAGTGCAGTTCCATATACATATCTAACATAGTCATAAGCACTGCAATAGAGTACTGCTCTAGAGAGATATTCACTATGACTGAGTTTTTTGGGTCCTGCCTCATGTAGTAACCCACTATGGTTAAGATTGGATGAACCCACATCTCAGAGTATTGCTCCCAAGAGATATTCACTACAACTAAGTTTTATAGGACCTATCTCACATAACAACCTACTACGGTTAATATTAGATGAACCCCCATCATAGATTATAGTTTTAGCTCAACCTATTGCTCAATCATATACATCACAATAGAGGTCACAAAGTATTATTTCATGCAACAATCCACTATGATTATGGATAGATGAGCTTTCTTCACAACACATAGTTTTAGTTGCACATCTAGTACGGTTACATTTGGTAGAGTCTCCATGCATAGCTAGAGTTAGTGTATAATAGATAGTATCATATACAACATGTGTTCAAACACAACATGAGAAATATGGGCACTTGTTTAGTTGGCCATCAGAGTTTAGATAGTGATACAATACACATTCATACCGATATCATTTCATAACTTCACTTGGTAGGGAAATGATGGAGCCAAAGGGCCAACCTTTATATTCTTGAGCTACCTACTCAGAGGGATTGAACACACAGTACAAACATTAATTATTACATTCATGATTACATAGCTTCACTTCATGGGGAAACTATGGAGCCAAAGGACCATCCTTCATATTCTTGAGCCACTCTCGTGTAATTGAGCATAAAATGCTCTATTACATCCCCTTCTACTAACAACTAACATTCCTAGTTCCAAATATCTATCCATATCCAAACCCAGTAATCCAAATCTTGACCTTACCAATATCTTATTTTAACCAATCTTATATTAGTACACTTTATCAAAATAATTTACTAATTACAAAAGCCAACAATTTTTTTGCTCACAGATGATTATAAATCAAACCTAACATCACAATTAAACATATCATGAATAAACACATCACATCCCAAAAGGCTATCTACCAAAACACATGCAACCTCAAAGTCAATACCAAATCAACTATTTCCAATCAATCATTTGTAACAAATATTACAATATAGTCGAAAATCCATAACACAATACACATGAATCAAAATCAAAAACTAGTATCCATATATATATATATATAACAAAATTTTCAAAACATATACATCACATCAAATACAATCAATCATCAATGGGTGTCAAGCCCTCACGCTCAATCTCACTCTCTCTTCTAGTACTAGTCCCATAGTCCAAGCACTCGATGAACCCACACCTCCTCAAGCTGTCATATGCCTCTTGTGATGACTCTCTCACTCCAATAGCTGACCATGATCCTTATGCAAGTCTACATACCACTTTTGAAGGTTTGTGTACTCATCTACAATCCTCATACTAACTAATCCAAAATCTGGTGGAGGCATCCTATGCCTATCTAGCTCAGCTCTTAGCTCATCTCCTCTCATACTGCCCTAACATATGAAATTATCATTATACCAACTCTATCAAACAAATGAGCATAAACACCAATTGTCACTGTCACTCTCTCTATCAAATCCTCCTCCACCATATCATCAAGAACATGTTGTGTGAGCTCTCAGAGTGTCAACTTGATGATAGTCTCCAAGAACCCATCATTTCCACTTCCTTCCCTAGATTGTGCTTCATCCTACACACCTCCCACTTCACCTAAACACAAAATTCAACACTACATTAGATATATACTTTTAAATCAAACTAAAACACAAACTTGTACATAATTTAAATAAAATTATTGCTTACCTCCCATCATCTAGATCGGTGCAGGATCCTCATACTTGGGAGCATCCCCTCCATCAACAGGATACATTAGAACCCAATGATGCCTATCCCACCATGTGGTATATGCCTCTGTACATACTATATCATCTACATTGGGAATATATATATTTGCATCTCGTGGATCCAAAGGTAATGGTGCTAACTCAGCCTTAGTAGGCCTCGTATGATCTCATACCCTCACTGGTACCTGTGCACTCCTCACCCACACCATGCTATAGGGGGCACATCCTATAGTACCCCAAACTATCTATTCCCATGTGTCAGGATCCCTGTTCCCTAAGAGCACACTTGATTACCTTTGTATAAGCAACTAAACACAGAATTTAACTAGAATGATAAGTAACTAGAATTCAGAAATAACATAGAATATGACAAGCAACACACAATTGTATTCAACTCATCCAGAAAGAATTACAATAAAGAAGTCACACTCTTCTTCCCACACCTCTAGGGCTCCCACACCTCTATGGCATACAATAATCTCCCTCAAGAGTTCTCTCTCTCAATTACAAACACAAACAACTCAATAACCGAGTTGGTGTTTCAACCAGTCAGTAACAATACTGCCAGTACCACCGAGTATACACACATACTCCAAGTTTGAGTACACCACATACTCCAAGTAGATCTCACCTAATCTTACACACCTACAAATCAACCTAGTTTTACACACCTGCAAACCTAGATCTTACTTACCATGTAGATCTCACCTGATCTTGCTATACCGCAAATCAACCTGGCCTTGCACACCTGCCGACCTAGATCTTACACACCCGAAAGAACCCTTGTCCTTGCCTCAACAAGTCTTTATGATTCTCCCTTGGATACAACCCTTCTGATTCTACACACCAGCACCCCTATGGATCTTTTACCAGATCTTGCTCTCCCGTAGATCTACCTGATCATACACACTTGGCATTATGGGACCATGAGGAGCTAACCTTGCTCTCTTCCCTCTGAAGGAGCTAACCTTGCTCTCTCTATCTAGCACACTTTACAATACAGCCCCATGAGTCTATTATATAGATCCCATACAAATAATGATTAGACTTCTAATTAAAATAATTAGAAACGCAGCTCAAGACTAAAATTAGTCTTTACATGCAAACAATCGGTTCGTTAAATAAACTATTCGTGTAACTAAAAGTTCTAGAACGCACAGGTGACTGATGTCGGTTTCTATTGGTTTGGAAATGACCGACATCAGCTGATCCATGACCGATGTCGGTGGCTTCCTATCTACTCCTGACTGACATCGGTTGGCCTGACCAACGTCGGTTACTGTGACACTCAGCACCTCCTCCATGTTTGCATCAGTGAAGCTTTTAGCTGCACAACCTAACAATCTCCCACTTAGAGATGAATAGCTACACCTGTACCTGTACCTATACATTGTCTAATTTTATTTCCTAGCTTGTATCCCTCTTCAAGTTCAACCTTGAAGACCAACCTCCACACATCTTGTGGTGCTACGCCTGTCATCCAAGTCCCTTGCCACATCCAAATCTACATACCCATGTAGAAAAGTCCTTGACCTTGCATAGCATGAATCCCTGCTTCTGGTCCCTCTCAGATACCCGAGAATCCATTGAATTGATTTCCAGTGGTCCTTTCCTAGATTGGCCACAAACTTGCTGACAATACCCACTGCTTGGGCAAACTCAGGTCTAGTACATATGTACTCAACCTCATCATGTGAATTGGGACACTATTTTTTGAACTGTCCATCCATAGGTGTGCTAACTGGTTCTGCATCCCACATCTTGAACCTTGCCACTACCTTATTCACACAATCATCCTGAGACAACATCAACCTGTGATCTTCCCTGTCTCTAGGAATACTCATGCCAAAGAATTTTGCTCCTCCTAAATCCTTCCTAGCACACTACTGAACTAATTTTACCCTTAACTCAGCAAAACCCTACATGTATGAACCTGCAACAAGCATATCATCCACATACAGTAATAGGATAATGTTGTGACCATTATCCACCCTGGTGAAATAAACACAATGGTTACAATGACATTGACTAAAGCCATGCTTTGTCATACACCCATCAAACCTGTACCACTATCCTGGAGCTTACTCAAGACCATATGACCTGGCCTTCTATCTCAAGTGTCCATTCTCTCCTTTCTTTAACCAAGGAATCCATTCATATTTTAGTGCTTTTATCCCGACTGGCAACCTTACCAAATCTCCCATTTGGTTCTCTTCTAAAGAATTCATGCCATGCTCCCACTATTTCCTGGATTCTACCTGCATTGCCTCTTCAAAACTTCCTAGTTCTTGACCATCAGTGAGCAACACATTCAAGTAGTATAAAGAAGGTGAATAATGAATTTGAGGCTTACATACACATTCGGTCCTCCACATGGGTGTTTGAGACTCCTTGACAGCTTGTTGTCTGCCCAAAATCTATTCTCTAGTCGACCCTAGTCTGCACCCCACTAATGTCAAATCCACCTGATCACCGATGCCAATTCCCTGACTGATGTCAGTGTCCTAGTTGTCAATGTCAGTTCCTTGACCGATGTTGGTCTCCACCTGCCTGACACCACTGACTCTGATTTGCACATGACTGACGTCAGTACCTGCCTGTTTGACATCGATTCTCACCTGACCGATGTCGGTAACTGTGTTTTCCTGTGAGTGATGAATTTTACCCACGAGCTCACCTTAGATCATAACCCTATCCAAACTTCCCTACTCAGAGTTATTCAACCCCTTGAGCTGATCTCTATCCATCATCTTCTCCATGAAAACCAAGGCTTTCTAGTTCTTAAGTTTGTCAAAGACATCAGACTTCCTCTTAAGAACATGCATTCCCTTCTTACTCATGTGACCAAGCCTACAGAGCCACATCTTTGGAACTACATCTGAAGTAGATAAACCAAAAAGAGAATCAGTAATACAAGTAGATAGATAAAGAGTACCTACTTTCTTACCACATGCTAATTCAAGTGCACCCTTAGAAACTTTCCAAGATTCCGCTGTGAGAGTTACTGTGCATCCCTCATCACCCAACTTTCTTGAAGAAATTAGCTTCCTCTTCAGGACTGGGACATGCATGACCACCTTCAACACCCATGTGTTGCCCGTCTGTAATTTCAGCCGTACTTCCCCTTTGCTAACAATTTGACAAGGCTCCCCAACCCCTAAATAAATCTTTCCAAAGTCTCCCTGGACATAATCATGGAAAAATACTCTATTTCGGGTTGCATGGAAAGAGGCAACAGAATCTATAATCCAAGATTCTACTTTATCCAAGGAACATACAAGAGCATCCTGTACAACAACACTTGCAACATCTGCTTCTTCATTTCCTTCATGTTGATCTTCTACCAACCAACAATCTTTCTTTACCTGCTCTTTCTTTCCATAATTTAGTAATTAATCATTCTTGCCATTGAGTTCTTCCATTCTTAGTGTACTTTCTTCTGCCATTGATTTACTCCCACTCAATTAGAAACCCCTGAGAGTGACCTGTAATCAAACACTTAACACGCTTTGACCACCTGTTAGTGTACCTAACCAAGCTCTGATACCAATTGTCAGGATCCCTGCTCCCTAAGAGCACACTTGATTACCTTTGTATAAGCAACTAAACACGGAATTTAACCAGAATGATAAGTAACTAGAATTTAGAAATAGCACAGAATATGAGAGGCAACACACAATTATATTCAACTCATCCAGAAGGAATTACAATAAATAAGTCACACTCTTCTTCCCACACCTCTATGGCTCCCACACTTCTAGGGCGTACAATAATCTCCCTCAAGAGTTCTCTCTCTTAATTACAAACACAAACAACTCAATAACTGAGTTGGTGTTTCAACTAGTCAGTAACAATACTACCAGTACCACTGAGTATACACACATACTCCAAGTCTGAGTACACCACATGCTCCAAGTAGATCTCACCTAATCTTGCACACCTGCAGATCAACCTAGTTTTTCACACCTGCAAACCTAGATCTTACTTACCATGTAGACCTCACCTGATCTTACTATACCACATATCAACCTGGCCTTGCACACCTATCGACCTAGTTCTTACACACTAGAAAGAACCCTTGTCCTTGCCTCACCAAATCCTTATGATTCTCCCTTGGATAGAACCCTTCTGATTCTACACACTAGCACCCCTGTGGATCTTCTACCAGATCTTGCTCTCCCACAGATCTACCTAATCATACACACTTGGCACTGTGGCACTATGAGGAGCTAACCTTCCTCTCTTCCCTCTGAAGGAGCTAACCTTGCTCTCTCTATCTAGCACACTTTACAATACATCCCCATGAGTCTATTATATAGATCCCAACAAACAATAATTAAAAACATAGCTCAAGACTAAAATTAGTCTTTACATGCAAACAACCAGTTCGTTAAACAAACTATTCATGTAACTAATAGTTTTGGAATGCACAGGCGATCGACGTTGGTCCTTGTCTATCTGGAGACGACCGATGTCAGCTGATCCATGACCGATGTTAGTGGCTTCCTGTCTACTCCTGACCGACGTCGGTTGGCCTGACTGACGTTGGTTATAGTGACACTCAGCACCTCCTCCATGTTTGCATCAGTGAAAATTTTAGCTCCACAACCTAACGCCATGATCATACTAAAAGTAATTGTACACACCAACCCAATGGTCATGTAACCAACAACTGACCCTCATATAATGCAACTACACTCCATCCTCGACCCTACTAAGAAATCCTCTATAGGGCCTCCATATGATATCAAAAGCCATCAATCTATCTAAAACTCATCTATAATGATCTATCCTAGGAGATCAGATAGGTAATTAACTCATCCACTACTTCCCAAATGGTCATGAAGGTGCTCACTGTAGCCTCAATAATCCTATCAACCACATAATTGCAATATGCTCATAATCCAAATAGTGCAATAAAGTAGTTGCACTCACACCACCACTCAATGCCTCCTATGTGAACCTGTAAAGATCCTTATTTAGATGGGAAAAAATAGTCCTACCCCATGAGAACACAGTGCCATATACCTCTATATTATGCATGATCCTATGCATCCTATATGCAATCGACACTCCACTCTCATCCACTGCATCAAATGAATCCAACAACATGGCCAACCAACTATAGGTGTAAAACACTTGACTACATAATAATTGGCAATAATACATCACTGTCACTACCTTTATGATATATACCTGAGGGCACACTAGCAAAATACAAGGATGCATAATCAATAGCATCAATACCCATGTCATCCTGTGATGTCACACCATCCACTAACTAATAAATGCAGAATGTGATACACATCCTCTAATGTCATAGTAATCTCCCCTATAGGAATATAAAAAGTACATGTATCTACATTTCACCTCTCACATAAGGTAGTAATGAGATACCTATCCCATTTCATAGTGCTTAGGTCACACACATAACCTAACCCTACCCTATCCATCACAACTCTCTCATTAGTAGATAATGGCAATAGCCTCAATGTCTCCATCACCTGCCCCCTGTGGAACTCTCTCATCTACACCTCACCCTAAAAACACTACAAACAACATATATATCAATCAACAATGCCAAATCAAAATCCAAAATATAATAGTATTTAAAAATAGAGCAACATCATTGAAAAATCAAGCCTCTAGGACAACAACACTGTAATCCAGATAACAGTGCTAAAACCTGGACAACAATGATAGAGAAAGGATAAGAATGCTCGAACTAGTCAAAATTTTCCTAAGACTCTTAAAACATCTCAAATATTTCAAATAAAGGTTTCCAAATAGATAAAAATCATGCATTTTGGGTATTTACTAGGCTAACATCACCACCAGCCTCAATCTAGGCTACCAACTACTCTAATTGGGTCATGGTAGGTGCTCATCTCCTTGGCATATATCCCACTCCAAAGCTCCAAATATCAACCTATTCAATACACAAATGGATCGAGAATCAATCCAATTTCCTATATCAAACAACTTTTTCATCCAAAACAAAATACCATTTTGCCCATAACTAGAACCCCATAACTCTATTTTGCAAACTATTTCTTTCAATAAAATCATGACAATGATACCTTTGACATCACGCCAGCTTTGCTCTCTTATTAATTCATTTAATTACCATGGCACACACATCTCTATATTCATTTTATACTCAGACACACACCTTGATTATCACTAATCAAAATTTAGTGCACTTTTAACTACTCAGTCTAATCAATTAAATAACTTCTCAATCAATTCAAACTATTCCAACCTTGTTTCTATTATTACACCACTAGTCATCACTTTTGGGTCAACCTCCTCTATCACAAATTTCATCTCTCTCCCTAAAAGAGGGGCATCATTCCTACTATTCCTATTCCTGGACTTACCCAACATACCCATCCACTCTCATAAGTGGATACACCATAGTTCTTACACCTCTAGTAATCAGATTATCAGATTTAGTTTAGGTCAATCAAAATATAAAAGTGGTTTAGATTACATGGGTCACTCAACATTACTTATTAGGAAATTCAGAGGGATATACCTTTAGTTTAAAGATACATAGATTATTCAAATACAGTGGTTTAGATCATATGGATCCATAGTGATTTTGGCTTACATATACATAGAATATCTAGATACAATGGTTCAAATTATATGGATTCACAATGACTTTGATATAGATTCAGACTCAGATACCAAATTTGGGGGCATGTACATACTACACATCTCACACATACAACTTCATACAACATAACATAGTTTATATAATCAGATAGTAGATTATAGGCATAGTGCAGAGCATAGTGTTTTGATCTCCAATTTTGCACATGAGGCGTTACAAGATATGTCATATTCCATGTGGTTATATAGATTACCAGATTATACAGATACATCACTCACATACCAAATTTGGGGGCATGGCACATATATTCATATTCTTCATCACTTAATATTATATAGATGGAATGGAAAGAGATGTCATTATCTTCTTGCACATTGACCAGAGTTTTAGATTACACCTAGTTTTACCCAAATTGTCACTAGGTTGGATAACACAGTTGTCTACAGTGGTTGGTCCATTATATTACCCAGACCTAGACTACATGAGTTTGTGTGAGACAAAGGACAAACATTAGTTTTGGGCCTTTGAGTATTTCTCAGTTCTAGTTCAGATATTCAGAGTGGGTGCATGACAAATTTTACTCTTCATAGCATAAATATTCTATACACACATTTTAGATTACATGAGTTTATGTTAGAAAAGGGCAGACATTGGTTTTGGGCCTCTGAAAATTTCTCATTCCAGTCAAATTCAGCACAAGGGGAAAGCATTTCCCTCCTCCATGTTACACATATTCCACATCTAGATTCAGTACAAGGGGAATCCATTTTAGGGATTCCTTCTTTCTCTAGGCACTATTAAGCTCTCCATCACTTCCCTGACTAGGAAGTGAGTTGGACCCTTTGTAGCTCATTCATTTCCATGTAGGTAGGTTTAGGTATGCATTTTTTTTTCTTTATTTTACTCTAGTACTTCATTTCATTGCATCACTAAAATAAAAGGGGGACAAATGTATACACCCTAAATTGGTTAAGCAACCACACATATCATGTATTTTCATAGTCCTTTCATATGAGACTCTGACTGGAGAATATGAGCCTTGTTCACATTAGCTGTCTTTTGTTTTACTCATCCTGGTCTTGTTTCATGCTCTAGACACCTTTTTGTTTATTCCTAGTCATCCCAAGCTTTTCAAATGGTCATTCCAACTCAGCTAGGTCAGATTTCCCATGACAATTCCATCCCCTAGGTCTCGAGCCTATAGGATAGGAGCACTGGGATTGGACTATAACACTGGACCTTAAGGTGTCCACTTCTAGTGCTCTTATCCAATGGCACTTTTAGCTTCAATGATTATTTTCTCTCACCTAATGAGTCCCAATCCCTTCTTAGCTTCATCCTTAAGTTTTCTTAATATCATCTAAATTTGAATACAACTCTCAAATTCAAAATAAAGAGTCTCCTATATAAAGGACTTCACAAGGAATTTTATATCTAGCACTTACTACTTTGACATAGTACATAATTAAAAATTAGTTAATAGTATAGCTCAGTATTCTAAATCACATAGAGACTTGCATGCTTGATCAAGGAAGGGCCTAGGTGAAAGTTCATTTTTACATCTACCATGTGCATTGATTATACACATTCCCTAAGGTAGAGCTACATTTGATCTAAGACCTTAGCTTAATGGTTAATGTAGGTAGTGATCAGGATAATAGGGGTTATATATCATGCGATCATACTTTTCTTAACCTATTTTTCCCCCCTTATGTTTTTCATGTATTTTTTGTTTCGTGTGTGTAGATAGACCCAAGGTTTTGAGATTGAAATGGACCTACAACAAGATCTATTGACATTTAACCTCTAAAATTTCATATATAGGCTCACACAGAGATAAAAGATAGAACCCAAAAAACACAGACCTCTGAGACAATAGTGTTAGGAAAGGAATATAGTGTCAAACCCCAGGGTGCCCATTTTTGATGCTTTTGTCCTTTCATTGAATGAAATCCAGATCTAGGTTCTTAACATCTTCCCAGTTCTATGTAGCAGATTTTAACCCCTAAATCATTTGTTTCAGCTTATTTTTCTAGATAAGTTTGTTCTTCTCCCTATACAATTGATATAATTCATTTTGATCAAAATTTGTATTTTACCATATCAAATTAGATTTTTCCCCTTATTGTAAACCCTTTATTTCTTAGAAATTAAACATTAGTTTCCCAAAAATAATAAAACAATAGGATAAAGGTCAAAGCATGGAGAAGGGACAAAACTTGTAGTGAATGTACCATCCACGACCCTAGTTCTAAGAAACCACCATTGAGATAATGTTGCACTTGGGGAATGAGCCCATCGATGCCAATTTAAATCCATTGAAAGGTGTCACACTCATCATGGAAGCTACGCCTTCCCACTTTTATGATCATTAATACATCGTCCCTTCGAAGCTCTAACTCCTCCAATCATTATCAATAATGATTTCCTTGATCTATTTCACTCTTTTATTGGCAAGCCTATCTACCATAGAGTTTGCTTCTCAAAAATAGTGGGAAGCCTCCCAGAAATTAAATTTGTCTAATAATCCACATGCACGACTTAATATGTTATTGATATTCTATGATCTGGCTTTCTTATTCCATAAAGCCTAGATAATGACTTGTGATTCACCTTCAATAATGACTTGTTCAATCCCACAATGTGTCAAGATATCCAAACCCAAGATGAGAGCTTACACCTCCACCTCATTGTTAGTACCATCTACCAATGTCTTGGATGCAGCTTAAATAATTAAGCTCGTGTAATCCTGGATAACACACCCTGCTCTAGATGCCCTTGGATTCTCCCTAACAAATTCATCAAATTTTATTTTAAATAACCCTAGAGGGGGAGGCACCAACTCCTTATTACCCTCTCACCTCAAGGTCTTTGAACACACCACTGACCTATTAATGGGAGAAAACATCATCATCATCATCATGCCTACTATATTAATCACAATGTAATAAAATTTTATTTTTGTGATATTTTTATTTGTATATGTCTTAGTCATTACCTAAATGACCTCCATGAATAATCAGTCCCAAATGACATTTTTTTTCATATATATTTGGTAATAATAACAAGACAAGAATACCCCATTAACACACAATCACCGTAATATCTAAATTTAGTATAAAATCATATTGTATGGTTCTAGGATATTAGAAATGTATATGGTGTGATTATGGAGCTCAGAAAATATAATTTGGGGTTTTATGGTTGGGCCATTTCGACACCCTTGTTTTGAGATTGATTTTATGTGTTCATGATTTGTCAACTTTCCTACCCATTGTGTGTCTTCGTTCACATAAACAAGGTTCTAATTTGAATTTGATAAGTTTTTAAATACATAGGTGCATTCGCTAGTTGATTTTGATGAATTTATGAAACTTTTTGTGTTGACTAAATTTTCATTTTTTCATGATTTCTAATGCAGATATACATTAGTGATTTCTCCTAGCTCTAATTACGTCAAACATGGAACAACACTAAATTTAGCAAGAAAAACACTCCAATCTTGGTGATTCTTCCGTCAATCACATAAGTTTTGTCAAAAATATGCAATTATGTTTTTCACCATATTTTATTTATTTATTGACATCAAAAAATTAGATTTTTAATTACTATATTTTATGTATTAGATTAAATATAATATTTCATTTAAACTTAATGACCTTTCAATTATATTAAAAAGTAATGTATAATTACAATTCAAAAATTAAAATATAATTAATATTGAATAGTATCATCTAGTTTTGTGTGTCTTGTCTTACCTATTTTCAATCATAGGTTGATACATTTTTATTTTATCAGAGTAATTCTGATAATTTTAACATGTAAAAAGATGAAAGACTTACAAAGAAAAGCATTATAATTTTTGAAACTTTAAAATGTCTAAAATTTGAAGATTGAGATGTTCAAATTAATCTGTTGAATCAAATGCAATCTAATAACATTTTTAACAAAACATTAAGCTTACAAAATATTACATCCTATTTCATGATTTTAAAAAGAATTCATCAACGTCCACAAGGTTTGCCATTTCATACCTTATTTTATTTTATAAATAAAATTAAATATTGAAATGAGAGATGTCAAATGGTTTCGTGTTAGTAACCCATTATCATGTTAGTTTTAGAGTGGCACCACTCGTGGCACATTTCAAGAGCCACATTGGCAACATGAATCATTCTGAGTAAAAAATATATTTAAAATAAGAGGAAATAAAGGAGTAGTAGAAGAATGTTTTAGAACCGCATTTAGAATATGCTATAAAGGAGTAAAATATGCCAAGGAAGACCTGACACCCATGATACGATTAAAGAGAAATGAAATCTTGTTGACAATATTTTTCTTTCCATCCCTCCTCACTTTCGGTGATGTGTCATTGTATTTGGAGACCAAAAAAAAGAATATTCTTTTTAAAATTTAATAATATTTTCACTTTTCTAGGGTTATCAATTTCCATTGCCCCATAAAATAAAAATTAAAAAGAATATGATGGTAATAAGTATGATAGTTTAAAATATGGACGGATCTAGGCTGCACTAAGGCGAGGAATTTTGGGGGTTTTGAATCCATATCCCTTATATTATACACGCCATTAAGGTATGAGGGAAATATATTTTATATAGCATTGGGTTTTCTTATACTGAATGGAAGGGCCTAAAGCTAGACAAAATATATAAGCATTCCATAGAATTGGAGACAAAAATTTCTTCCTCAACAAGGGTGAGGGAGGAAATATATATAAAGTTCCCATTAACCATCAGTTTAGATGAGTCAGGAAGAAAGATATCCTTAACCAAATATATGAAGTATATTCTATTAGGAGATAATTTAAATATTTATCAGCCAACACATGTAGGAAGTGGGCAAGAGGACACTCTTGATGAAAAGAGTGAAAAAGGATAAATTGTTTGGATTGAACACCATTGATGACTATACATGCTTTGATGTCTTGAAAAAATATTTTAATAGTACTAACAAAATTAGAGTCATAATTTAAACCCTAAAGTATGAATAATATGAAAGGCCACTCAATTCTATCATAGGCTTTCCCAAAGTCAATATTAACAAATAAGGCTTTTTGTTGAGATTTTCTAGCCCATTCCATTCCCTCCTAGATAATAATGATGTTGTTAAGAATGTATATGTTACAAATAAATATACTTTGTTTAGGCTGAATGATGAGGGGTGTAAAATACCTGACCTAAGAGCAATAGTCTTGACAATGATCTTTTAGGATACGTTGAGAAGGGTGATAGGTCTCCAATTGGTAATAAGCTCAAGATATCTTAATTTGGGAATATACATGATATTGCCTTGGTTAATTATCTTTCCAATAGAACTGGTTTGAATGGATTCATGATATTGCTAGGATAATGGAATACGAAAATCTATCCTCAAAATTGCAATGAGAGAAACTATGTAAAACATAAATAAAACACTTACATAAATACAAGCAAAACATGCACAAGAAAGAAAACACCAAGATAATATGGTTCACCCAATGGGATAAATTCACAAAGAATTTGTCAACCTTATATTTTCAGCAACAACAAGGAGCATACACAACAACAATACTTTGTCACACCTCTCTCAAACTCCTCTCAGATTTTTATCTTGAATACACCAATGCAAGCTTACAACCCAAGCTCTCAACCAAGATTGAACAAAGACTTCACAAGTCTTTAATACCTCCTTCATGATGCTTACAACCAAAGCATCCAATGCTTACATAAAAATCACCAACAAAGCCTAGCTCACAAGCCTCAAGGCTTCAACACCAAGGGATTACCATGCTTACAACCAAAGCTTTCATGGTGAGATTCAAGCTTCAAGCTTCAAACATGCAATCCCAAACTTACATGATTCCTCAAGGGGAATCCAAATAGATTACAAAATGGATTACTAAATACAAATAAGAAGCATGTTATATATATAGCATTTACATGTGAGAGAATATGAAAGAAAAATACAAAGGGAGAAATATGCCATCCTCTTCATGCCTTCATAAGTGGTAAAGAAATACATGTTTGTCTTCATGTGCAAGAGTTACAAATGGATCAACACTTTACATAATATCTCATCAACCTTCATATGGATCCAAAATAGCCCCTCATTCCACTTGAGAGACTACTCATCAAACAATAGATTTTTGTCTTTTACCTCCCAAGTGTACAAGAGATCCAAGGGATGTTAAAATCAACTTTATAAATTTTCCAAACATAAAAATCATCAAGCCACCTAAGAAATGTGCCCCATTTCTTATCCCTTACAACCACACTAAAAACAAACATGTGTGACTCACCAAGGACAAAAAACCCATGTGCCTTGGTGCCCCACTCCTTCCACATCATCTTTATCACAAGTAAGATGCTTTGTGGGTTATGGCACCTCATCAATAGCCATTTCACCTTCTTGTATCATCACCTACATCACATACCATATCACCATGAATGGTGATAGTGAATAGTGAATGCCACCTCATCACCATGAATAGTGATTTCCACCTCATCAACTTGAATAATGATTGTGAATAATGACTTCACACCTAACAATGTCCCACTTAAAGTCAATATACACAATTGTATATTATGTTGCATTTGCTGAACAAATTTCTCACCTTGATCTTCATCCACAAAGACCAACTGAAGTGACTCTCTACTTCATCACAAACCAATCCTCCAACCAGGATTCTGCCATGAACCAACTCCTAACTCCCACTACTTGGAAGTATATTGTCTAGTGCACACCATGGCATACATGAGGCTTCATACTCCAAATGAATATAATACATAGGACATCCATGTCTTCTCCCCCTCTTTTCTAGGACACTCTAGAAGACAACTCAAATAATATGAGAAGAAGGATACTTTCTTCCTTACTTTCATGTCCCTGTGCATCTTCATTCTTGCTTTGCTCCTACCACCTTCATCTCGTCCTAGTCACTGAGCCATCAAAATAGTGATCATGTTGGAGCATACATCCAACATGCCATCAATCCATAATAACAACCTTTGTTAAAACTTGGCTCTTTTTGAAAGTACCATTGTATTCCATTTACACATCTACTTTAGCCTGTATAGTCTTTAGATGCCAAACCATCAACTCTTTGCCTAAACACATAGCCCTCTAGCTATTCCATCTCATCATGATATTACCATGTAGGAAACCAATTGATCTAACCTTGAATAGCAATAAGTGTACACCACACTCTAATAATGGTTATCAATAGGAGAGAAGAACCCATAGAAGTCAACGCCTGACTTCAACATATGTAGCATATCATTACCCACCACAATTAACATGGTATATATCAACAGTTCTTGGGAAGTAATCATGTTAATTAGTACATCACTACACCTACTAATTTTTTGAGCCCACATTCAAACTATATCCTTCTCTACCACATGCCAAACCAACTCATGTGCAAAGTTACTCTATGCATCGATTTACCTAGATACTCACATCATCTACACTGCATCCCTCCTGGCTACTTACTTCTGCTACATCATAACCACCGAGTACTTCGCTCAATACATATCTGAGTTATGATGGTTCAAACACCAACCTTATCCTTATAAAGAACCTTAGGTCTCTTGTCCTTTTACATCTATCTTGAATTACTTCAATAGGTATAGATTCAAGTTTCTTGTACCTCCTCCTCTACATGGATTTCTAAACATATCAACCAAAACATTTTAGTAGTAGGATCTCACAACTTTTACCCCTTCACCAATCAATAACACAACAAGGTACATGCCATGTCATCACCCTCCATCTATACCAATGGAGACTAGCTTGATCTACCACAAGATGTATAGTTGCTTCAATTGTGTAGGTTATTGACCATCTGACAAAACTTGTTTAGCTTCTCCTCTATTCTCCATTTGCATCTTCCATAGAGAGAAATATCTTCCATAGCTCCCACTCAAGCTAAAATCTTGAGCTTCCTATTTTAATCTTTAGAAACAAATAACCTTTGCTCTGATACCACTTATTAGTATAATAGAATGCAAAAATCTATCCTCAAAATTATAATGAGAGAAACTATATAAAACATAAATAAAACACATGCAAAAATACAAACAAAACATGTACAAGAAAGAAAACATCAAGATAACATGTTTGACCAATGGGCTATGCCCATAGAGAATTTTTCAGCCTTATATTTGCAACAACAAGAAGGAGAATACACAACAATAACACTTTATCACACCTCTCTCCAAATACAAGATTACACCAAGCTTATAACTCAATCTCTCAATCAAGATTGAAACAAATAATTCACAAGTATTTAATTCCATCTTCATGATGCTTACACAAAAAGCATCAACAAATCCTAGCTTACAAGACTCAAGGCTACACACCAAAGGATTACTGTGCTTACAACCAAAGCATACAATGCTTACAACCAAAGCATTTAAGGTGAGCTCCAAGCTTCAACCTTCAAACATGAAAGACTAAGCTTGCATGGATATTTAATTGGAATCCAAATGGATTTCTAAATACAAATAAGAAGCATGCTATATATATATATATATAACATTTACATGTGAGAGGATATGAGATAAAAATACAAGGTGGAAATATGTCATCCTCCTCATGCCTTCACAAGTGGTAAATAATGGCATGGTTGTCTTCATGTGAAAGAGTTCACAATTCTCTTCAACCAATATATCTCCAATACACCATTACCATAGCCATGAGTGCTTCAACATACACACAAAGAATAAACTAACTCTAAACACACCAATTGTTATTCAAAAAAGCATATGAAAAAGATGATCTAATACAATAGAGAACCCTTGCTTAAGTAGGCAAGGAGAACCAAGACACAATCTAGTCTAAGTAATGTGGGATTAATCCACACATAGGACAAATTTAGGAAAAGACAAATAACATAGCTAAAACCTAGCAAGCATGAGACACATACTATAACACCCCCCTCAAGTGAAGCTAGGGGTTAAAAATAGAGGATGAAATATGAATCCACATGTCCCTATGGATGCCAATCTATCTTAATGTATAAATTAGGCCCCAACTATAGAACCTGTTATAACCAAATTTTACACCTTAGTAGAAGGTTGTTCAGACCTCTCTAAATTTGATTAAACATAGGATTACCCCTAGACTTGTGGGTTATATATAACAAGGGTAAACCTCTAGATTGAAGGGCAAGATCCCCTTGATAAATCACTTAGGATCACTTTCACTACTTGATTTCTTAGAAAAGGGGGATAAATAACTAAAATAAACCTAACTACAGTGGCGATGCACCAAAATTTGTTGACCACTACCACACATGCACAATACACTAAGACTTACAAGACAACATAAATATATACACATTCTAGATTGAACCTATTGCATCAATGTTTTGTATAAGTGTAGGGAATTGTAAGGCTGAGAGGGGAGACTAATTCCACTTCAAAACCCACAAGAGACCCTTGATGACATCAAATACAACATTACATAGAGAAAAAACCACTTGAGGCAAGATAAGTAGGACACAAACAAGGTGACATATATCTACACTTGATAAGATCAACAATTTAGAGATTTATTAGGGAGAGATCGTCTATGCAAGGAAGACAAAGACAAATGTCTCTGCCTAATTACACAAGCTCAATCTTATCAGCCTCTATTCACCCCATATCAGCCTTCAAGTGTGTTAATTTTGCCTATTCAAAATGTTAATACCATCATCTTTCAAAATGTCTCAAATCCTTCATGCATTCCCCAAAGCTTTCCTTCTTGGAAGTCCATCTAAGAGAGAAGCCAAAGGAAGAGGGATACCATTGTTAAAGAAGATTTTGAGAGAAGGTTGATATGGGAAGCCCACATTGACAAGGAGATTGAGTTGGAAAACCAAAATTTGAAGTAACCCATCATGGCAGTAGAAAATTAGGTCCCTAAGAGTGACTTTCTTTCATTCACATCTCAGCCTCACAAAGAAGCTTCTAAGTCTAGTTTCGCAAGATGGAAGGAGGTAGTGGCATCTTGTAAGAAAAAAGAGAAGGAATGTTTAAATGGAGAGAAACATGAGCCTATTCAAATCCCTCCCACCCCTCCTCAAGAAACATTTTGTCCTTCATCTCAATTTTCTTTCACCTCCTTTCCCAATGAAGATCTTGTCTCCTCTCAAGAGAAGTTGTTTCAAGAGAGCCTTTCCAAAAGGATTGAGGAGTCGAAACTCAAAAAAGAGAAACTCTCATTAGTCCTAGATAAATCTAAAGTAATTAAGCCTATCTTTCCATCCCCTACAAATGATCCATTCTACCCTTCAAATGATGAAGAACACATTGCTCCTTGGAAGCCCTCTTGGGCTGATGTTCCTAGTTTTGAGATGCCTAGTGTTGGCACTACTAAGAGAGAGAATGATATAGAGATTTCAGATTCGGTAGAAGAGGAAGAGGAGATGACTTCAAGTGAAGAGACATCAGATTGTGATGATGAGGAAGAGGACTTTCCTTATGTTGAGGAGGAGGTATTGGAAGAGGTTCTTTTGGAACCCAAAGGAGAAAATGAAAGAGCCTATCTTGTTGTCCCTTTCCATGATGCTAACCAGTCAAAGGATGATGATTTGTGGTAGATATTTGAGGACATATGTAATGAATTTGTAGGCCTCAAGGGGCCTATAACTACTTTGGATCTGACTGCAAGCAATGGTGGACAAGATGACATGTTTCAAGAAGATGACATGTGGCAGACTTATATGCAAATGTTCAAAGACTATGAGGAGTGTGAGAGGTCAAAACTCTTGTTAAAACAAACTCAATATGTTGGAGAGTAGGTGTGTGTTGAGGAGAATCATCATCAAGAGGCTTTAGACCATGATGGGGTAATATATGATGATTATGAGGTTTTGGAGATGACTTGGAGTTTGATCCTAGAACTACCCATGAAGTTGATCCTACCAACATCAAGGAAGAGTTTGAGTAAGAAACACTTCCAAAACGTCATGATAAAACACTTCTTGAAGACTTGGAAGAGGCTAAAACAAATGAGAAGTATAATGGGGTCCTTAAAGAAGACATAGACTTCCAACAAGCTGTCCCATGCACAGAAATGCATATCTACCATAATGAGACAAAAAGATAGAAGTATGAGGCATGTTTCCCAAGTCAAGAAGACTTCATATAATTTGGAGACTTGTTTGAATTGATTCCAATAAAGGACATGCCAATCCAAAGAGAAAAAAGGGAGCATGAGTCATCTAATGCTCCATTCAAAGAGAGATATGCTTGGTAACCTCATTCATCTAGTGAGAAAAGAGATGCAAGGTACTTTCCTTTTGATCTAGGAAGGAAGGTATGTTTGATCAGGTGTACATAATTAGTTTGTTTTCAATTATGTCTTGTTTTCCCTAAGTGCTTAGTAGCACAAGTGTGTGTTTTATTTGGGCTTATTGTGTTGTTGTTTCCTTAGTGTGTTTTGAGCTAATTTAATTATTTGTTAGTCAAGTCAAGGTCTGGTCCTATCGTTTCCAAGTGCATTTGACTCCCTTTGCTCAATAGATAGGATAAAGCTACTAGTCCTTAACATAGGCAAGCATGTTACCCCTAGGAATTACCAGAAGTGTTGAAAAAATTTGAATTTTATTTAAATTGGGTCAACCCATACATTTCTAAACTTTTTAGAGGTTTCCATTTGTCCCATGGGTGTGTCATGTTAGTCCATCATCTTACCTAGCCTTTGTCTTAGTCCTTGTTAAAGCCCATATTCCTTGTACTTGCATATTCAACCAAAGTTAACCATGGTAAAATACGGTAAAACTTGGTCAAAGGTTAAAATTATGTTCAATATGTCCTAATATGGCATTTGACATGTTTTAAGGTGTTTTCAAGTCATAAGTTGGTCCTTTACCATGTTTCATGTGCAAGAAGGGCCTTTTGGTCACATTGTTAGCCTATTTAATGACTTATATAGACTTTCAAGGGAGAAAATTTATCATCCAGAGATATTTCAATGTGGATGAGGTTAGGATATATCAATAGGTAGTCAGAGTTAGTATAAGAATCAATTATGTGCAAAAAGAGGTAGTTTCTCCTTGATTTGAGGCCCTTTTTGGCACTTGTATGGACTTGGGGAAGTCTACCTTAAAAAAAAACATGGAAAAAGATATCTTCACCTCTGTAAACTCATATCCATTCTTGGTGTGCTGATAAAATGTCAAAAAGTTCATTCTTTGCTTTTGTTTCTTCTTGCTTGTCCTTACAAGCCAATAAAGGTCATTTTCAAATGTTTGGTATGGGCCATACAATTGGAGTTGAGGGGAATGATCTTGGGGGTTGAAATTAATCTTAGTTTGATTAATTTTCATGGAAAGAGTTCTTAGTTTAGTGGATTCTCCTTTATGAACCATCACTTAGACTCCAAATAGCTTTTTATGCACTTTCATCTAAAGGGGGTTTCCTTTTGAGCTAGTTTCAAAAAATTTTGCTTTGGTTTGATGAGTTTGATGGTTTCATATGTTTTATAATGCCTCTCCATAGGTTATACCATCATATTATTTGTTTTGGAGATATAAAATGCCTCACAAGCCTCTTCTAGGCTTGTTCTTGGCCATAAAGCACCCTCACTGTTCTATACTAAGAAAATGACAACCTATAGGTGCCATTGAAGGTGTTGTGAAGTTGATTTCAAGTTTTATTAATTAATTTTTTTAAATTTAGGGATTAAAAATGTATTATAATTGTTTTTAAATCCTTTCCCAAACCTTTCTTGTTCCTTCTATATCTCTGCCTATGTATTACAGTCAAAATTTGCATCCATAGTAGACTTATGGCATCATGTTGGTGTAAGGGAAGATGGACTTGTCTCAAAATTTCTTGTTTTTACTTGAAATGAATTTTTAGTTTCATAAAAGGCATATGAACTTATTTTACATTCATGGTTCATAATGGTTCACACCCCAATGCACTGTTTGCCCCTCAAAGCAACATTCTACAGGTGGCCTGAGTAGAGGTTGTAGAGGTCCCATGGAGAGTTTAAAACATTTGAATCCTCCTTTTTATCTTGATATGATTTATACCTTGGCATAAATATATTAAATAATATAGGGTAGTCATCAAAGCAAGGAACTTCTAGAGTATAAAAGTGACTAAGAAACTGAACCTTGATCTCTATTATGTCAAAATAGAGCTCCTAGCTCTTTTAGTTTGATTTTTTAATCATGTCATATTGATATTTGGAAAATCCTTGTAAATTATCCTTATAGCCCTTGGTATAGACAATAATCATGCCAAGTTTGAAATGACGATAACAAGTGGAGAGGGGTGTTCAAGAGGATCAACGTCATGCTCAAACACACTGAGAGCACTCAGTGACATCTACAAGGATGAGATTAAAAAGACCATTTTCAACCAATACTTCAATTTCAAACCATGTTTCATGTTTGGGTAGTCTTTGTGGTGAATAAGGAAAATTTTAAAGCTTAAATTACATTCCAAGAAGATAATGTGCCTAAAATTAGTTCATGATCAAGCTCCCTAACCATACAATTTGCTCAAATAATCACCTACAATAGGCAGGGGTAGACAGTGATTTTATTGAAGTTATGGTAATATTATAGGGGATTTCATGAGAGTATAAGTGTAAGAGACACCTATTAATATCAAGAGGGTTCAAGTAAAATATTAAGGCATCATGACTAGGGTCTTCATAAGCCCAATACATTCCTTCAAGGCAAGACATAGTTGGCTATGTCATCTCAGGAAACAGGCAGTGATCATTTTGAAGTTTGTGAGAATGTTTAGTGTCATGTCCCCTTCTCAGTGACATCTCTCGGAGCACAGGATTAGCCTATCATACGACCCTTGTAGGCTGATCGTTTGGATAGAGGGTCACCTTGGAGCTTGGCACATGCTTCAGATTGGCAAAGTTTGATCAGTTGGTTTTCGTTTGGGCTCGATCGGATACTTCTGGCAGAAGTTACTATTTTTAGCAGTTCTTGGTGGTCAGAGTGGGACCCCTACTATTTTTGGCAATATGGGTTGACAGCATTCGGAATCACTTCAGTATATGACCGCTTCAGACGGTTTAGTCATCGGGCGAGTAACGAGGGAAAAATTAATATTTAATTGTATTAATTAAATATTAATATTGCGAGACTATTATTATTAAGTTATAATTAAAAATTATAACTTAAGTGTTTTTAATGCTGAAGGGGCGCTCATCATCAGGAAGGGGCCAAATTTAATATTATGTCATTATAAAATTTGGCCTAAGTTGAAAATATTAAAATATTTAAGAAGTGTGATTTTTAATTAAAAGCCCTATTATGGAGGAAATCGCACCTCTTTGGCTACTTATGCATTTGCATTGGGAAGTGTGCCATTATGTCATTTTGGAGAATTAAAAATTGATCAAATTTGGTCTGAGCTAGAAGCTTCAGGGGTTCGAGTTTAATTTCCTTGGAGAATGAGCCATCTCCATTGGAAGTAATTCAGAGGGTGTGAAATATCACCTAATTTATTGCAACAGAGATTTCTTCACTCAGGAGGAATCACAGATTTTCAGAGAGTGTCTACTTACAACATCTGTACCTGTAAGTCCGTACTGTCAGCCAACAACATTTAGCGATTTTTAGAAGGTGTACGGCGTGTGGCGTCTCAAGGAGGCGATTTTTTAATTGTTGCAAAATCTGTGGAAATCGCCCAGCTGAGTGACAAACATCCTAAGGGCAGGGCGCAGGGTTTTTCTGAGCAAAAACAGTCCTGACTATACCTATCCATACCATATAGATGGCATCTGTACAATGCCATACGGACTGTACTGCGCCTAGTTTCTGTAGCAATTGGTCAGTTTTTTTGGGCAGCGAACAGTTTCATGTTTTTCTTAGCACCTAAACAACAAGTTTTTTGTTAAACTCATGCAACTAGGGTTTTATTTTAATAAAAAATAGTCTTTTTGATATTCAGTAATTTTTATAGAATTTATTTATCATTTTATGCAAAAATTGCATTTTCGTCAAATACTGGCAAAAAAACCAAAAACATCAAAAAAATTCAAAACTTCAGAAAAAACCAAATAAATAGTCAGTTGTCAGAATCAGAGGGAACTTGGGGTTCCTACATTTAGCCTTTTAAAAGTAAAGGAGGATGGGGTAAAATTATAAGTGGATCTTGAGGTTTAAAAAAAGGTATGTTAAATAATTCAAAAACATCATGACCAGGGTCTCATAAGGCCATGATACCCTATAGGTAGGAGTCAAAAGAGTTGTCTCAGTCTTGAGCTAGCATGAGATATAATGAGGACCATGATATCCCAAGTGAGATGTCACTAAAATAAATAATTTTATGACCTTGGAAGGTATTATTGGGGTATAAAAAACATGAGATGAGCTTCATAAGCTCTAGACATGACCCTAAAAAGAATATTGCACAGTCAGTTATGACTGTCACAGATAGTGACCTATGGAGTTGAGACTAGGTGGTGTTTTGAGAAGTTCACATAGAGGAATGTTGTTTGATAAACATGATGTGAACTCAAGTTTATTTCAAAGGTTTTTTTATTACACATTAGACAATATTTATCACATTAATCACCACATACAGGCATGTCTGTAGGGTTATCTCAGTCTAGATAGTTATAGACCCAGTCTTGTGCTTTAAAGGCATAAAAGTGATTAAAGAAGTAAAAGTGTTTATGAAAGAATTTTGAGGAATTATATGTGATAATTTAAACATATAAATGTCCTTTAAATTATCATATGGCAAATCAAGAGCCTCCACTTTCACAAAACATAGTCAATGATTCATACCCTATAGAAAGAGATAAGACAAGATTCAATTTTGGGGTTTTTGAAGATTTGGAGGTCTAAACCATGAAATAAAGAGATAAATGTTGATAAATAGATTCATTTATGTAACAACCTCAAATAGTTTTTTTTTGTGAAACAAACAAGGAAACATGCCCCTATTTTGTCTTAAAGATAGGGCACTTTTTAGGTGCATAAAACCTTGTAATTTATGGAAATGGATAAGAAGATGAACCAGAAGGCTTGGGAACTCTCCAAGGTGATTGATAAAGTTGTGACACATAATAAAACATAAAAACCCTTTATATGAGGACTAAAATAAAATAATGTATTCTATGTTACAAGAGTTGTAGTCATCATGCTAAGGAATGGTAAGGCATATGGCTAGGTAAGGATGGTCATCTTCACCTTTGAACTTAGATAAGCCTCCAAAATTATTGAACCATGTTCAGGGAAATATTTAAGACATGTTAAACTTCTTAGGATACAAGGAAGACTATTGAACCTCATTCTAGGTCAAGAGTTGCAGACAGACCTATTGACAAGGTTTAGACCTAGTTTCAAAATGGGAGTCATTTTCATTTATATCTCTTAATGAGATATTATGATGATTGGAACATGTCAATGGGATTTTAAATAATTTTTTAGACTTTTATTATGTAGGTTAACTCATCAATAATCCATTTTTGGGCTTGGAGGCACATGAACCCTTCAGAATGCATGAAAATGGCTAACATGGCCAAGTGAAAAGCCCATAACTTATCTAAGATTATTCATGGGACCCTAAGGTGTTTAAGGATGTTAGGTAGGGTCCATAAGAATCCCTAAATGCAATTTTTAGAGAATTCCAATGTATTTTATTTATTAACAAATGCTAAGACCAAAACTGCTCCAAAACCCTCACAAACCCTCATCAAGGACCTGAATGGGAAGATGAAGTAGGTGAAGCATTAAAATGGGGTGTAAAGGCCATGAAGATTTTTGAAGTTGTATAAGGATCTTCTAGGATCCATATAATTCCAATTTTTTTTACTACACCTGTACAGATGGTATAAAACAAGGACAATTTTGACAAAATTGTGTGTTTTGCATGTCTAAAAAAGTTTCAAAGGATACCATCACATTTGAGAGATATTTTAGGAATTTTTATAATTCCTCATGCCCATATATTTAACCATAAAATCTCATAAGTGTGTCTACCATCCCTTTCATTTCATCCAGTCACAGTGAATAGGCAGTGAACACCTAGGAAAAGTGGTGAAACTCCAATTGGGAAGCATTGTAAAGCTTGTTTCTTGAGCCTAATGGCTTATACACCCTTGAAACATGTCATACCTCATTGTGTATGGATAATACTATATAATTATGAAGGTTTTTCGTGCCAAGTGTGAGAGGTGCATGGAGAGAGGTCATTTTGGGACTATTATCGATAATTGTGCATGGCCAAAAGAATAAGAATGATCAGAGGCTAATCCAATGCATGTGAGGGATTGTTTTTAACCCCTCCTACTTAGACCCGTCATAAGATCTGACCCTATATAGTGGTGAGGTAGTTTTGGAAGATAAATCATGAAGGGTAGTTTTTTATACATGCACAAAGGAATCTATGCCACATGTGGAGGAGTTAGCTGAGTTTGACCAATATTTGTCTTTATCTTCCTTACATGGACTATCTCTCCATAATTACATTAATGTTTTAAATCATTATACTAATTTGAAAAGTGTCTATATGACTCTTGAGCTTCTCTTTCTCTCTCTCCTCTCACAATTTCTATAAATTCTAGCCTTTTGGCTATTGTATGGATCTTTCTACCTTGGTATGGAGAAGCCCTACAATTTTTTTGCCTTGAGCTAATAAAGATAGTTGTTTTTACCTCATTCAATATTAAATAAGTGTATACAATCTTTATTGGTCTTGTGAAAGTTTAGTTTTGTTTACCTTCACATGTTACTCTTCCTAGTACCTTATGTGTTATATAATCTCTCTTTTGCAGGTCAACAAGAAGTGCCTAATTAGATTGCAAGTGTAGTGAGTAGTATATTAAATAAAGTTTATTATAATGCCTATTGTATAAGTCTTGATAGCATAAGATATATCCAAAACCCCATGCTTGAAACATTGATGTGAGAGAGAATATTGTCATTGGATGAAGAGTATGTGCAAACTTCTCCTTGGTTCCAAGTGCAAGTTAAAGGGTGTGAGTAGAGCATATATTTAGTGTATCACCTTCCATAGATTAGATTTAATTTTAGATATTCTTACCCATTTTCATCCCTCTAAGTTTTAGTATTAGGATTGAGCTATAGTGATGCGTCAAGGTGAACTAGCCCCTAATCTAGAGATCCACCTCACATTTGGAGACCCACAGCCTTGAGATGGTTCCATTGTGCCACTTGAACAAGGAGAGACTTGTCATCTCCTTATTGGGTGAAATTTCAAGTGAAAATAGTAATATAAGTAAGTACAATATTATTTATTTTATTGATCGAAGGAAGAATAAATGGGCATGGCTTCACCATATTTAGGTAGAGGATACAAACTTAGCCAAAAGTGGCTAAATATATAGAGAATGTGAGAGAAGAGGTAGAGGTTGGTAGAATATGAGTGACAAATGTCCATGAGAGTTGAAACAAAAAAAAGGAGTTATAAAAAATACAATAGATGTCCAAGGCCATGTTTCTCACTCTTGAAGTAACTCTAACCTTCCAAGTGGCATAAGAGCTACAAACTTGTTTGACACCTTGACTAGCTCCTTGGAAATTGCCCTTCTTTACATTAAAGGAGTGAAAAATTCACATTATAACCAAGAATTCAAATTGAACTGATCTAAAACCACTCAGTAAAAATATGGCATGCCTTAAAAAAATCCTTTGACATGTTATTCCATCATTTATATGCATAGGTGTCTTGTAACTCTCCATTTTGCATGCCTAGATTGGTCTAAGTGGCCTAAAACTCAAGTGAATATTATTAAAATAATCAAAAATATATTGATGGACTTAAAATATGTTATCAGGTTTGAAACACACCATTTTTGTTCTTTTACCAACTCCCAAAAACTCATTTTGCTCATTAAGCCTTCACTAGGCATAGTTTCCTTATAACCTTTATTCCTATAAATCTACTTGTATGGGAGTTTTATGGATTATATTGAAAAAATAAGGGAAAATTATAGGACACTATATGGACTTACAACTACATACCAATTTTCATATTCACATCCAAGAAAAATCCCATTTTTTTTGCCTTTATCTTCTACCAATTAGGCCTGATTAAGCCTCCTTACTTTGGACCCTATTTTATTGCTCCATATTATTGAGACACATGTGAAATAAAAAAAAATTGCTTTATTCAATTTTACTATTACAACACCAACATCCATGCCAAATTTTGGGTCCTGAAACCTTATGGAGGTATGCAAACCACAAAATGGCCTTACCACCTGACCTCATTTTGAGCCTGTTTGAGACTACCTTGAAAAATGGGCTTGGTTTGATCACCTCCAAAATCTATAGTAAAATTATTTAGACTTTAATAGATATTAAAATTCCCCAATTAATTCATCTGATGATTGATCTCTTCCCTTCTTAGAACACCTAAAAAACACCAAAAATATGCAAAAACATGCTATTTTGGGTAATTCATACAGGTGAAGTCAGCATAAAAGTACATGCTTAGAACCTAATTATAGTAATAAACAACATCCAAGAGGTTTTAGGAGAAAAATATGCCATCATATGTGCTTTTGAGGTCTTTCTCTGCAAACTGGTCAAATTGGGGGTTCAAGATGGTTTAAGCCTTGTTGGGGTCTTAACAATTTTTCATAAAGAATAGATCATTAAATGACCTAATTCCAATTGAAAAAACCTATTATTATAAATATTAAACTATTAAAAAAATGTCATACTACCATGAAAAATGTGAGCAATGGTATGAACATCTAAAGTTGCTCTTTGAATGGTTTGCTCAGTGTTTCTCAAGCCCAAGAGAGGTCTAATTTGAGTTCTGTGTCTCAGAACCTCATTTTATTTCTAGGAAGAGTTAAAAAACCTTTGAAACATCCCTCTAAATTATTCCAAATTATTTTTAAGTGTTCATCACCCCTCTGTATCAATCTAGTATATTGGTCAGTGTGTGGGGATTAAGTGCCTATCTTCTCTTTGCTGGTCCTCAAGGGCCTTAGAGTGAAAACTAAAGATTTTTTCCACTTTAAAATGAATGGAAAACTATAATACATCTGTTTAATACCTCAATATCCATTCATGAGGTCTATAAACCTACTTTGTGCCCTTTTAGCTCAAGTGGACCTTTAGGTCTCATGACTACCCTTTGCCCAAAGAGTGGGCAAGGTATGAGACATAATAATGAGTAATTACACTATTTTTATGACCTTAGAGGGATAATTAATGTCTTAGTATAATAATTATCATATTTTTTACCAATTTCAAGAGTATGAGTAGGCCTATAGAGGTCTCAAATCATCAAATTTCCTTAAGGCTAGAGTTTGTGACTGTGTTTGACTGTGTATGACTCTAAAACTTGGTTTTGCTCCATCTTCCCTTTACCTACAGTAATTTTTTAGATCTAAAAATGAACCTATGATATATTTTAAACTAATATGTAGACTTCCAAGCTTCCATTTCACCTCTTCTCTGTCTTTCGTCTTAAGGTTTGCCTATGCTCTTATACAACTTGTAGATGAATTCTTAGGTAACCTGGTTGTGTTAGGTATTCAAGAACCTCTCCTCATGTAATCACTAAAATATCTTGGTATTTTAACTTTTTTTTAAGTTTCCAATTGAGTTTCAAAACCACCTTCAATTGTATTTTCCAACGCTCATTAAATACACCTTAGACCAGTCTATGTTATGCAGCTTGTAGGTGGTGTTAGAGACCATGACTAACCTCTCAAATGAGTTTGGATCTCATTATTCACGTTATAATACATCCAATAGGTTTATGAACTTTGTTTAGGTCCCAAAACAAGTTTATAAGTCTCTCAAACACCTTTGTTTCTCTTCAATGGTTCATGAACTAGCTTGTCCATGTATGCCTATGGGTGGTGTTGGAGATAGGACCATGTTTTGACTGTATACTTGTGAAATCTAGACCTTACCTTCTCACCTCAGTTATACATCAATGATTTTAGATTTAGGTGTAGTTACATTTGAGTTTGAAAACATGTTTTGTCTTTCTTTTAGGTTTGAAATCAATTCATCTCCCCTTACAACCACCTATAGGTGCTCATTAAGATTATTGATTGTATTTTCTTGTGTTTAGGTCTCTCCTTCTCACCATTGACCTTATCCATAATTAATATACATTTTTTTATGGTTTAAATTAGGCTTAAAACATCTCTTAACATGTCACTAGATTAGCTTATCTTAACTTGAAAGTATGCCAACTCCTAAGTAGGCATGTAGGTAGCCTCTCAGGGTATAACTGTGCTTAGAGGTTTATAAACCTCGCTACTAACTTACCTCAATTATATTATTCAAGAGTTTATGGACTTAATTTATCTCTTAGTTAGGTTCAAACCTTTTATCATACATACTCTATCAACTTTCTTAAGCCTACAATAAACTGACCCTCTAATAGGCCTATAGGTGGACTTTAGAGGTTACTTGACTGTACATTAGGTTTTCAAACTATTTTTTCCATTTATCCAAATTATTGAAGATGTTCAAACCTAAGAATTTATCCATCATCACTGTCCATGCAGAGATCATAAATATATTATGAAATTTCAAAACACTTTCTACTTACTCACCTTCGTATAGTCTTGTAGATGCCTTTAGAGAGTGCCAACTCAACCTATTTGACCCTCTTGACTATTCAAGTGACCTAATGATTCTTAAGGGATTGTATCACTATTTTTGCTTGCATAAAATTTAGGTATTCATGTTTAAGACTTTACTTGAGTTGGTTTGAGGATAACTTGGTCTAAAAGAAGACCTACAGGTGGGGATTGTAAGTCTATACTAACTATTTCAGGCTACATAAGCCATTTCTTTAAGCTCTTTGAGTTTCTCAAACTTATCAACTCACTACACATCAATATTATCACTCTCTCAATGTAAAAAAAAATTCAATACAAAAATCTTCATCTTCAATCTGCTTCAAATCACCTTCAAGCTATTCAAATGATCTATATGAACTAAAAGTACAATCAACCCATGTATATGTTCTATGCAATGAAAATTAAAACTTCTATTCAATTGGAGACAACTTGATGGAGGTATTAGGTTATTAAAGACCATGTAAAGATATTATTAGATATATCAAGTTCCCCTCATGGTTCTTGGCATCTTCAAACTGCTCTATAGTCCATACAACTGAAGCAACTATGACTCTTCCTTTGAAGGTGTTCATTTGGGCTCTCTTCTTGACATTTATTCACTCCTAATGGTGAAATGTTAACTCAGAACCTTAGAATGTGATATGTTACTGGTAATTTATCCTAAATTATAAATCAAACTCTAGTAGACTTGTTCAAATAATGACAATGTCTCTAAAAACAAGTACATTTGAAGCTCTTAGATAAAGAGACACATATTCATATAAAATAACATGGATTCTATGAAACTAAGATAAATTATATGAAAATTTAAACAATATAAACCTATAAATATGACCACTATGAAGATAAAATAGAGACTTAGAGGTAGAATTGTCTTAAACAACTTGTACACCAAAGGATTCTTACTCCAAGTGAAATCACCTTTTGGAGATGATTTGGCCAATTAAAACACAATGAAAGGGAGATATAGATACTCTATAAATCACCTTAAAAATCATTCCTCTACATCAATTTTTGAACTAGAGAAATAGGTGCAAGAATAGTCCCCTCTTGGATGAATAGGCCATAATGACCTGCTATCACTCTCAATGATTTTTAATAAATAATAGGCCATAATTATGAAAAAAATGCCACTGATTTTAATCTCATTATGACCCCTAATAATGGCCAAAATTTTAGCTCCTAACTCTCTCTCTTTTAGTCGTACCATTCAATGCAAATTTGCCTTCATGAGCTTGTGAAGGTAATGATGGAGGAGAAAAGTATTATGGAGAATAATTTAGACCTTAAACTTGGTAAAATGATGGGAAGTGATGTGAGGGATCCTAAGAGACTCTTAAAAACAATTTCCACCTGATAATTGATCCTCCAAGGCTGTACAAGTGCCCAAAAGTGCGTAAAAGGTGTCATTTTTCTTATTTGGGAGGTTGAAACTACAATTTTGTCAATACTTGACAAAAATTAAACATTATATGAACTATCTATGATACCAAGGTCATTTTTAATCTTCCTTAAACATCCTCTTCTTGAAGTGGAATGTCCAACCCTTCTAAATGGGCCAAAAGGTGGTAAAAAAGTATTTTTTACATATAAGAGCCAAACAAAGGTTAGAGCATGATAATATGATACAAATGACATCCAAATAAACTTTTGGAATGACCATAGACCATACTATACCTTTGACCATGTACTTGACCATAAGGCTAAATAAGTAAACATAAGATCAGAACTTGGATAATGATAAACAAGGACACATATGACCATATAAGAATCTTTAAGACCATTATAGACCATGAAAATACTATATAAAAACCCTATAAAGGTTTGAAATTATATGGGTTGACCTATTTTGACTTGGGGTCAAAATTTGGTCAATAGGACCTCCAACATTCTATGCCACGCTGCCACCATACAAAGCATGGTGTTTTTTAAGTCATGACAACCCTTGGCATTGATATCTTTGAGATATTTTGACTCTAAATTTATGATAATGTTAGCATAATTTGTCCCTTGAAATGTAAAGTGTGTGATTTGTTGCATCACTTGGCCAATGATGCTGCAACAGTGGCATCTAAAGTGTGCATCTAAATGCTGATGTAAACTAGAGCATCCAATCAGATCCAAAAACAAATGAGATCTAATATGAAGTTTGGAAGGCTAGTCCATGCAAATACCAATGCACCATCCAAAACAAGTCTCAATGCCTTGTAAAATCAAATCAAATCAATTCTAAGTTGGATTAATGAAATGCATACAATAAAAAAATAAAGCCACCATGTGGATCACTATTGGGTACTTTCTAGCTGGATGTCTTTATTCAATGCAAATACATGATAAATAATAGTGATGCCATGCAATAATAATGTACAAACCAAATTTACAACATAATAGCTATATGGTCAAAGAAAGACCAGATCCAATCAAGATGTTTGTATTGCCAAAAATCTATAGACTGAGTAGTAGCTGCTAACTAGCTGAGTAATGACTATTGGAAGGTATCTCTAATACCATGAAAGAGTTCACAACACTCTTCAATCAAGATCTCTCCAGTACACCATTACCACATCCATAAGTGCTTCATCATGCTTAGGGGAAGTTGAAGAGCAAGTCCTAACAGAGGACCCTGACATGGTACAATAGTTCAAGTCACTGCCTACTATCCTAGAGGACAATTCAACCCTTCTAGTCAAAGATAAAATGGAAGTAAATATCAAGACTCAATTAGACCTGAAATGGATAAAATTAGGATCATCTCTCATTAAGATGGAATGCAACATCTTTTTAGCTCTGTTGAAAGAGTTTGTGGATATATTTGCATGGGTCTATTCTGACATTGCAGGATTAGACCCCGCCTGTTCTGCATCACCTTGTGGTTAATCTTGATGCTAAACCAATAAAACAAAAGCTCTGTAAAATGCATCCTCATATTGATGTATTAGTAAAGAAAGAGTTAGAAAAACTCTTAGAAGTAGGATGTATCTGATCCATTGACTACTCTAAATGGATCTCTAATGTTGTACCTATTAGCAAAAAGCCTAAAGGAATTAGAATTTGTACTGATTTTTGAGACATCAATAAAGCTTAACCTATAAATGATTTTCCATTACCTAATATTGACATGATCATCGACTCCTTAGTAGGTTATGAGATGATTTCACTCATAGATGGATTTTCAAGATACAATCAGATCAAAATAGCACCAGAAGATCAACATAAAACAACGTTCACCACTCCATGGGGAACATTTTGCTATTAGGTGATGCCATTTGGAATTAAGAATGAGAGAGATGCATATATAAGATCCATGACTGTCATATTCCATGATATGAAGCATGATATTGTTGAATACTATGTTGATGACATATTAGGAAAATATAAGTCTAGGGCCGACCATCCAGCAGTGCTGCATAAGATATTTGAAAGACTACGAGAGTATAAAGTTAGACTAAATCTAAAAAAATGTGTGTTGGTGTAACTTTAGGAAAATTACTAGGATTCATCATGTCTCATACAATTATTGAAGTTGATCCAGCTAAAGGTCTATGCTATAGCCGAGATGCCACCACCAACCAATTTGAAGCAACTCCATAGTTTGTAAGGTAAGATCCAGTCCATTCGATGCTTCATCTCTCAGTTAGTAGACAAGTTCCATCAATTTACACACCTTTTAAATAAAGGAGTTGCATTTCATTGAGATGATCACTACCAAACAACTTTTCAACAACTTAAAGATTATCTTGTCAATCCACCTATTTTATTACCTCCTATACCAAGAAAGCCATTTTTGTTATACCTATCAGCTACCAATTATGCTCTGGGGGCACTCTTGGCTCAACATGATGACAATGGAAAGGAGCATGTTGTTTACTACCTAAGCTTTACCTTGGTTACATATGAACATAACTATGCACCTGTTGAAAAAGCTTTTCTAGCCATGGTTTTTATAGCTCAAAAATTGCATCATTACATGTTGAATAATAAAACCATGGTCATTTCAAAGGTAGATCTGGTCAAGTATTTACTATCTAAGACAAATTTTCAAGGCAGAATGGCTAAATGGATTATGGTTCTTAGTGAGTTTGACATAGAGTATGTTAATCAAAAATAAATCAAAGGATAAGTTCTTACAAATCAACTTGCTGAAGCACCTCTCATGGACACACAACCACTCAAGTTTCCATTTCCTGATGAATCCATCATGACTGTTATTGATACACCCCTTGAGGAGAAGCCCTAAAAGCTTTATTTTGATGGTTCATTCACTATGCATGGATCAGGGGCAAGCCTATTGTTTATTACACCAAAGGGGGATCTAATCTCTAAATCATTTAGAATCAGCTTTCCTTGTACAAACAACATGGCTGAGTATGAAGCACTTATTGTAAGACTTTGACAAGTAGTGCATTAGAATATATCTCATCTTCAAGTTTATGGTGATTCTTAGTTAATCATCAATCAGGTCATAGATCATTTTCATACCAAAGATGACAAGTTGGTTCCATATAAAGCCATGGTTGACACTCTTAAAAAGAAAATTTCCAAAATTCAGTTTGAGCATATACCAAGGGCTAGTAACAAAATTGTAGATGCCATGGCTACTATTGGCTCATTGATTCAACAAATAGATAAATCTAAAGAGTATTAGTTCTTTATCAAGCATTTGTTAGCACCAGATCATGAACCTTCAATTGTTGCCATGATTTATGATATTATTGGTTCTAATTCTATCTATTACTCAGACCTTTACAACTATGTTCATGACTAAGTTTTACCACCTAACTTACCTCAAAAATAAACCAAAGCCTTTATTCATCATTTCACTCATTATACTTTACTTTGATCCACTCTTTACCACCATAGTTTTTATGGAACTTTGCTTCATTATTTAACTTCGGTAGAGTCTACATTAGCGTTAAGAGAAGTTCACAAAGGAGTATGTGGAGCCCATTCTAGTAGGGCAGTCCTATCCAAAAATCTCTTGTGTATTGGTTATTATTGGCCCAAAATGGATGTAGATGCCATTGCATATGTAAATAAATGTGACAAATGTCAATGACATGCTAATTTGATTCATGCCCCAATAAAAACTCTGAAACCAATGTTGACACCATGGCCATTTTCTACATGGGGACTTGACCTCATTGGGAAGATTAACCCACTTCATCTGATGGCCATAAACATATCCTTACTGCCACTGAATATTTCACTAAGTGGGTTGAATCTATACCCCTCACTTACATGACTAGAAATAAAATTTCCAAATTCATCTTCAACCACCTCATATGTGGCTATGGTATCCCCTCTGACATTATATCTGAAAATAGAGGATCATTCGAAAACAAAGATGTAGACCAGATATGTACTGAATACAATATCACACAACACTTTTCTACAACATATTACCCTCAAGGTAATGGCGAGGCTGAGGCATCCAACAAAAACATTATCAACATTCTTAAGAAGATTATCAATGATGTCGGTCATGATTGGCACCTCTAGATATTCCTTGCCCTTTGGGCATATCATACCAATCATCATACCCCCACTATAGCTACTCCATACTCACTTGTTTATGGTTCTGAAGCCATCCTTCCCATTGAGGTTAAATTTCCTTCACTACGCATCTCTTTCAAACATGTCCTAGATGATCATAAATATCAAGTAGCTCACCTACAATAGTTGGATCTACTAGATGAGAAACACACGGCCATGCTCAATAATGTTCAAGCATATTAGAATTGACTCAAAGGCCACTATAATCAGTGTGTGAAGTATAGAACATTTAAACTTGGTGATCTTGTTATCAAAGAAAACCAAAAGAATACCATGGCTGAGAAGAAACATAAAGGGAAATTCAAACCAAACTGGATAGGGCCTTTCATCATCACTATAGATTATGGATCAGGCGCATATAGGCTTGCCACACCAGATAGTGATAAACTTCCAGAGCCAATGAACATTATTCATCTCAAGTGGTACTATGATTGAATGCTAAGGTGTATTATCTGTAAGGACCATTTAGTTATGCCTTTTTGTCACTATTCTTCTTTGAACACATACCATTCTTATCCTTCTTCTTTGCCAATTTCTGCTTTCAACCTATCGACTCAACATGTTCTAAAACCTAGCCCATTTGACCTTGGTTTTTGTCATTCATTACGTAGTTTTAACATCAAGATATCTGATCAGTTCATCAATTGGTTCAAGTATTTAAAACAAGGAGTGTATCTTGGGATAGTGTGATAGAAGTTTTGGTAGTTGCATCCTTCGTTTGTTAGTCTTTTCTTACCACCAGTCTTGCTACTAATTATAATCACCTTTGGTAAAATTAGTACCATTGATCTATGCCTTTATGTACTAGTTATAACCACCTATGGGCAAACTAGGGGCAATACTAAGCCTTGACATACCAACTTGTCACTTCCTATGCCATACTATGTCTTTTTACCAACTGTGCATGCTTTGTTTGAATTAGCTACCGCACTAGTTGAATTCCTCCACTATAAGGGCAAAACTATAGTGACTTGAGGTTCTACTCTGAGACTATGTAGGTAGTGCTCAATACTTATTGAGGTCAGCTCAGTCACCCCTTTTATCCACACTCTCATCATTTTATGAGCAACCTAAGCCATGCTCTCACCATTTTACGAGTAACCTAAGTATGAATGCTCTCACCATTTTGTGAGCTTAAACCATTTAGTGTCTTGTCATTCTCGATTGAGTCATGACACTCCAAAAAAATTCCAAAAACATTTCAAAAATTGTTAGAAAAGAACAAAAAAATTGACCACTAAGTTACAATCAAATCACTTGTCATTTAGTTTCCCCATCATTTTTGGCCTTTTTTCTCATGAACTTACCATTTTTCAAGACCATTCTTATTCTTCTATCACATACATTATGTTTATTTTTATCAGTTATCACATTCTTCCTATTCCCTGGGAGAACTACATTTGGCTTGAAGTTTTTTATTGGATATTACATCCATGAAACTATGTAGGCAGCATCCACTTGCCTAGTGCATATAGAGACAACTTGGCTGCCCCTTTCCTTTTCTTCTATTCCTCCATTTTGTTCATTTGTTAAGTTGTCACCTATTTTTTAAGGGTAATGCTCATAGGGTTTTTATTGTATTGTTCATTTGTTTGTTTTTGTTTTTGTTGTTTGTTTGTCTATTTGTTTGTTTGCCTTCAACACTGTTCTCTTGATTCATTTTATGTGTATTCATTGGGTGATTCCTTGCCCACACTTATACTTGAATCCATCCCTATTCATATGTTTACATTGTCATCATGGTTTCTATCATTGGGTGTTCATTAGATGATTCCTTGCCCACACTTATACTTGAATCCATCCCTATCCATATGTTTTCTATTGAGTATTCGATTACAGGAATCAATCTTCATGCATATTTCAGCCAAGTCCTCATGATGTTATACCATGATGCATACCGACATGTGCTACAACAAACCTTAGCTTCAATAATTCTATTCAGCAATGGTGGCATCTCTTCAATACCAACATCCTAATTCCATCCTAATCATATCCTAAATAGAGCAATTGACCATGAAAGAATTTCAACCTTTATTAGTTCGATTGAGCATCTCCTACTAGTAGGTTGCTCCAATTCATCATTAACGTCTGTGTCAAGTTATCATCATCCTCAACCAAGTTTATCATGTTTGTCATAATCAGGGTCCAATGATTATAACCACCTATGGGTAAATCATTGCACACCATCCCACCTGCATTTCTTAATGATTATAACTACCTTTGGGAAAATCATTGTGTTGTCACCATTTTACTTTTTTTGCCTATATAGGGGTATGTTATTATCTTGGGCAAGCTCCATTGTCTCAATTATTATAACCAAATTTGGGAAAATCATTGTGTTATCATACCACGTTGCCACTATCAGGTTACAATGCTTATAACCACCTTTGGGAAAACCATTGTGCATCATCCCACTTGCATTATCAATGATTTTGACTAATTTTTCACTATCATTCCTTTCTTTCCTTTCTTTCCTCCTCATCCACTTTTCTTTGGTCCTCTCATTTTGCTTCTTTTTTTGAAGGACTATTTGTTGATCCACTTGTGCCAACCATTCCCTTGAGGGGGCATCATATAGTTAGTTTATCATTATTGAATTTGTAGGCATACATGACCTTTTCATTATTTGAGAAGATGTTACTATGTTTATAGCTTACAATGCCTTACCAAATAGGGGAAAATTGTAGACACCTAAAACTAGTCACTGATAACCTCCAATCAAGCTTTTGGCTAGTTTCCATTTAAAATGTACAATTTGGCCTAAAAACACTAAAACATGCTAAATGATGTGAAACTAACATATTCAAGTGGAGATTTTGGATAGGGTATCCCTAAATGGGGAAATGCAATTTATGAGCCAGCTAACTTTGATTAGTTCATTTTGAGTCAAAATGCCAATTTTGCACCCACGTGCTCTGGATTGCTCTTTCTTATCAAATCTTTTGCACAAGACTCATGCCTTTATTATTTATGGTTGGCAACATCCTAAATGGGAATACGCATCCAATGCATCTGACATGGACTTTCAATTCAAATCCAGTCAAATTTAGGACCAATAACAAGGCATTATGATCAATTTGAGTAATTTATGCATAAAGTACTTAATCATATTTAAGAGCTAATTAACCCAAATCAGGGCCTAATCAATAATTCCATGGAAACTTGTTGAATATTTATTTTTGGAAATGAATATGGAATATCTGCATCATCAAGTGACCTCATTTCTTGGAAAGACATCCCTAGGCCATAAATGCCACAAATATTAGGATTCATGCCCTCCATGCCTCATCAATGCCTTCTATGATGCCCTCCATGCCTCTTAATTGCCCCTTTTTCCAATGCCATAATGAGGATAATTACAAACTTAATTCCAAAAATTGAATTAATCCTCAACCACACATCTCAATCTGGAGATGGATGATTGAGGAAGATTCTGATCAAATCCAAAAGTCTATAAATAGGAGGCCTCACAACATCATTTCTAAGCTTAATTAGTGCAAAGTTATAATGTAGGATTGGTTCCAAAAATCTTCAAGTAACTAGTGTTATAATGCCAAATTGATTCCAAGCCAAACCAAGCCACAAGCCAAAGGTGCCAAGGAGAGATGGAGTCTATAAAGCTTCCATTACCAAGGAATTCATGAGCACAAGCTGAGTAAGCCACCTCAATAAGCATTTTGGAGCATCCAAGGAAGGTAAAAGAGTTTTCTTTTGCATTTTAGTTGAGTGTTTCATTCATGATTGTTAACTAAGCTCTCCTTGGTGTTTAGGCCTAGAGATGTTATGCTATTAGTGTGTTTATTTCATTTTGTTTTTATTTTGGAACTAACATCATACTAACCATCCTCTCTTGAGTCAAATTCCTAGATCATAACAACACCCACTGCTTGGAAGTATCTAGTTTATTACACACCATGGCATACATGAGACTTATTACTCCTGATGAATACAATACATAGGACATCTTGTCTTCTCATCCTCTTTTCTAGGACTCTCTAGAAAACAACTCAAATACTACCAGAATAAGGATACTTTATTCATTGCTTTCATGTCCATGTGCATCTTCATTATTGGTTATATCCTACCACCTTCATCTCATCCTAGTGACTGAGCCATCAAAATAGTGATCATGTTGGGGCCTACATCCAACATGCCATCAATCCATAAAAATAACCTCTGCTAAACCTTGGATCTCTATGAAGGTACCATTGTACTTTATTTGCATGTCTACTTTAGCTCGTATAGTCTTCAGACTACAAACAAGCAAATCTTTACCTCAAAACATATCCCTCTAGATACTCCATCTCATCACAAGATCAAGATGTAGGAAACAAATTATTTCAACCTTGAACAATAATAAATGCACACCACACTCTGATAGTAGTTATCAACAAGAGAGAATAACCCATAAAATTTGACACCTAACTTCAACATATGTAGCATATCACTACCCACCATGGTCAACATGGTACCTTTCAATAGTTCTTGGGAAGTCATCACATGACTCAATGTATCACTGCACCTATCATGTTTTCAATCCCACCTTCAAACTATATCCTACTCTACCACATGTCAAACAAACTCATGTACAAAGTTACTTCATACATTAGTCTACCTAACTACTCACATCAACTACACCCCATCCCTCCTAGATACTCGCTTATACTATACCATAACTACTGAGCACTTCACTCAATACATATATGAGTTATGATGGTTCAAACACCAACCTTCTCCTTTTAAAGAACCTTAGGTCTCTTGTTCTTCTACATCCATCCTATACTACTTCAACACGTACAAATTCAGGTTTCTTATACCTCCTCCTTTACATGAATTTCTAAACATCTTGGCCAAAACATTGTAGTAGTAAGATCCCAAAACCTGTACCACTTCACCAATTGAGAACACAACAAGGTAAATACCTTGTCATCACCCTTTATTTACACCAATGGATACTAGCTTGCTCCACCACAAGTTATATAGTTGATTCAATTGTGTAGGTTGCTGACCATTTGGCAAAGCTTGTTCAGCTTCTCCTCCATTCTCCATATGCATCTTCCATAAATAAAAATACCTACCATAGCTCCCACTCAATAAAAAATCCTTAGATTCCTATAAATTAATCTTCAACAATAAATAAGCTTTTATCTAATACCACTTGTTAGGATAATGGAATGCATAAATCTATCCTCAAAATTGCAATGAGAGAAACTATGTAAAATAGAGATAAAACACTTGAAAAAATACAAGCAAAACATGTATAGAAAAGAAAAAACCAATATAACATGGTTCACCCAATGGGATATGTTCATGAAGAATTTTCTAGCCTTATATTTGCAATAATAACAAGTAGAATACACATCAACAATACTTTGTCACACCTCTCTCCAACTCCTCTCAGCTTCTTGTCTTCAATACACCAATGTAAGCTTACACCAAGCTTACAACCCAAAATCTCAACAAAGTTTGAAACAAAGACTTCAAAAGTATTCAATTCATCCTTCATGATGCTTACAACTAAAACATCTAATGCTTACATACAAAGCATCAACACATCCTAGCTCACAAGCCTCAAGTCTTCAACACCTAGGGATTACCATGCTACAACTGAAGCATACAATGTTTACAACCAAAGAATTCAAGGTGAGATCTAAGATTCAACCTTCAAACATGCAAGCCCAAACTTGCATGGATCCCTAAGGGGAATCTAAAAGGATTACACAATGGATTACCAAATACAAAGAAGAAGCATGCTATATATAGCATTTACATGTGAAAGAATATGAGAGAAAATACAAAGGAAGGAGAAATATGCCATCCTCCTCGTTTCTTCACATTTGGTAAAAAAAGACATGTTGTCTTCATTTTGAAGAGTTAAAAGTGGATCAAAACTTCACATAATATATCATCCACCTTCATATGGTTCCAAAATGGTGCCTCTTTCCACTTGAGAGACTATTCATCAAATAATATACTTTTGTCTTCTACCTCTCAAGTGTAAATAAGATCCAAGGGATGTTAAAATTAGATTTATGACTTTTCCAAACATAAAATTCATCGAGCCACCTGAGAAATGTGCCCCATTTCTTATCCATTATCAACCACACTAAAAACAAACATGTGTGACTCACGAAGGATATAAAACCCATGTGCCTTGGTGCCCCACTCCTTCCACATCATCCTTATCACAAGTAAGATGCTTTAATGCGAATACCACCACACCAATAGCCATATCACCTTCTTAAATCATCACCTGCATCAGTTGCCACATCACCATGAATAGTGATTGTGAATAGTGACTTCACACCTAAAAGATGCACCTAATGAAAAATGTCCCATAACTCTTGATAAAACTCACAGGGAAATGAATTGATACTAGGAGCTTTGTCAATAGCCATTTTCATAGTATCCTATTGAAGCTAATCAATGGAAAGGGGCCTATCACATGCCACTCTTTTTAATTTGGTGAGATTGAAAGGCACCACTTGAAGGCATTTAGACATAACATGATCTCTATGTGGTTACATGCATTGAACATAAAAGACCATGTGATAAACATACATAAAGGCTTTCAAGATATCAGGAAAATGATTAATGTGGGATTCAACTTCCTTGATAGCTTTGATGTAGTTTGATACCTATTTGAAGTGGAGAAGAGTAAATAAACTTTTTGCATCTTTTTCTATGATCTTTGACTCATTCATCCTTGCACGAATTTGAGCATCCCTAGCTTGAAGATTCTCTACAATTTATGCTTTTATGCCTCCAAATAGAAGCCTACAATTATAACTTTTCATTGAAAAGAGAGAGATCCAACTTCTATGAAATTTGAATGAATTCAAGGTGTGGAACCTTATGAACATTCTAATAGAAATCTATTGCTTTTATGTCATGGAAAATATGAATAAGATTAGTTGTCTAAATTATGTCAGCTTCACACCACTTAATCCATCCAAGAGATCCCTAAGTGTGGCACACCAAATTCAAAATTCTAACAATGTGTTAAATTCCATATTCTAACAATGTGCCTCTTTATCTAGGAATGAGAAAGATGGAAAATATTAATATAAAAATGTGTCTTGGAGATCCTTGTGGTGGAGGGGGAGGAATTCCACTTAATAATTGATAGGAAGGTGATTAGAAAGCAAGACATCTAGAATGACAACCACATGACAGTCAAAATTATTGGCAAAGGCAAAAGTGTTTTAATGAACAAACATGGTTTTGTCAAGTCATTTAGCAATTGGATCTTCACCCTACTAGAGATTATACCACATGAAACACAGTGAGGTGGCAATAAAGCAGTGATGGTGGTTGGGGTCAAAGATCATGAGTTTTTTATGCATGTAAAGCCACACATTCATTGGTGCACCAACACATGGGAAGAAGCACCTCTTTGTTTTCATGAGATTAAATAATATCAAAGTCACCACATAGGATACAATTGGTATTAAGGAGGACATCGACTAACCATCATAAAAAAACTTACCTCTTTATTGCATTATTAGATGTATAAATGTATAATATACTAAGAATATGGTTGTTGAAATAAAAAAAAGGGTGCACATAATCCCATGAGTAAGATTTGATCTCAAATTGATGATTTGAGGTGTACGAGAGGAATAAAATAAAGTGACAACTCCCCCACATCCCATCTCATGCTCAGACATCTTATAGATGACACCTAGTCTTATCATTTTGATGGTGTGGTGAGAGAAAAAATGAGATTTTAAATTTTTGTAGACACTTTTTTAAAAGTTGGAGATAAAATAACACATATCCTAAAAAAATATACTTATGGGTCATGTTGGTGAGGCCATGTGCATTCCAAGAGTACACAATCAATGATCCACCTCTATTAGCATGTTGGTTTCCTCATCAATCTTGGTGAAAGTGAAAAATTTATTAGCTAATTAGGATTGATGGTTACCCTTCATGAAATATCCCAATTACAAACTGTGTCATTTTTATTAAGAATATTTGCCACATTTTTATTAAGCATATTTGCCACCTTTAGGAGGTGGTTAGGGATTGCACTTGTTGTGGTACACTACTTTATGTTCAAGCACCACTAGGTTACTGAACGTACCTAAGTTAATCACCTCTAAATTAGATTGTGACAGTTGGGAGTCTGTTGAATGGCTCAAAAATATTAAAAGTATGGCCGTAACTTGAATGGTACATAAACTAGAGGCAATGACATTGGTTGAGTGGTGGGAAATGGATGTTTGGTCACTGCCAAAGAACCTCATGTGGATTTATTCACATTAGCTGGGACTTTACTTATTGAACATGATGATTTCATGATTTTCTTATTGGACACTATGGTCTATGTGTCTTTAGGTGGGTAAGAATTTTTTTCACCTTGAAATATGTTTTAGGAGGAGGAGTGGGCTTGGAGCGAGCCATAATTAGGCATTCATTAACTTTATGGTATGTATCTTGATAGTAGAATCAAGTTTTTGGTGAGTTGATACAAAGCACATGATGTATGTCACTACCTTGGATGTCAATAGTTTCCTTAAGATCCTTCAAATGGTCTATTTTAACACAAATTCATTTCCATGGTCGGGGTAGATAGAAATTTTAATGTTTGAACACTACAAAATGCCTAAGGGATTAATCAACTAATGAATAAAACTACAAAAAGGCAAAAGAAGACCATGGAATTAAACCCAAACAAATATTTTGAGCTTGGCATGCTTAGAGATGATGATTTCTTGAGTCTAATGTGAGAACACAAGTAGTAATTTTTGAATGAACCAAGGCCCGTGAGTCACAATAGCACCCTAATGATTTGGGTTATTAAACTTAAATTAAAATAACTTTCGTTAAGTTTTGAAAACCTTCAAACTTGACATCAGGGCCTTCTAACACAGGATTTCAAAGTGCTTTCAACAAGGACTCAATCAAGAAAATAAGCTACAAAGGTAAACTACTCAAAACAATTGCAATATTTATCAAATTCAGGGCATTCCAACACAACATCAGGAGGGTTTTCAATGGAATTACCTATACCTCATGAAAGGATTTGGAAAAAAATTATGTACTTGTTTCAACACCATTTTGTCACATCTCTGTTAGAGACCCTTGTAGAATATTATGCAAAACTTGAGGAGGAAGATATTTAAAGGAATATAATTATTGCCCTATTGGTGGTAATGGGTTAGATGCAGTACAATAACTATGTGCTCTTATTGAAGGAAAATAATTATGCCATAAATTAATGGTGGTGTGACCTATGACATGCTAACAAACTTTAGCAAAACTCCTTCCCAGAATACCAATGATTGACAAGATTTTCACTTTTAATCTAATCCCTAACATTACCCTATTTTTAACCATATTATTTCTAAAGATAAACTTTAAACAAACTTATAATGATATAACTTTTACTAAATTAAATAAACCACTAAACAAAATATTTATTTATTCTTTATTAGTTTCATTTATGAATGGTTTTTATCTTAGACGTGACATCCATTAATAAACAAATATTATAATTACAAAAAATTGAATTTTGTTCATAAAATTTTCACTTTTAATTAGTGTTTTTCCTATTTTTTATTTAATTATTTTTCAACAATTAACATTAAACAAATTTATAATGTTTTTGATTAAATCAATAGGGAAAAAGGGTCCTGAACCCTATACAAAGTAGCCCCCAGGGCAAAAAGGTCTCAAATGTGCCACAAATAACACATTAATAGCAGATAATAGACTAAACAATAACTGAACCTGATCTAGCAGGTTGAACACCTTTTGGCCGAAAGTGGGTCAGTGAAATGTGCTTAAGAAGACCTCACTTCCTCTTTTGGACAACAGTCTAATAATTATTATTATCTCTATTCATAGAATTAGGAGATGAAGGAGGTGAAAAACTCAACAATTCCACATAAGGGGGCGATCACTGGGGGGAAGACACAACAACATCAGCCCCAACAATAAACAATGCACTAACAATAGCAATCCTGGTCTCAGCTATAGTAACAACCATAAAAATACCATGAGAGACAGTAGGGGAGGACCCTATTATAGTTCCATCGGTAATAGGGGAAGTCCATGTAGTAGTCCCAATAGCTGCAACAGTAGTGGAGGTCCCAACAACAGTCTCAGAATCATCAACAATAGCAAGAGAAGACCCTGCAATAGTCCCAATAGTAGAAGAGTCATGTAGTGGGGGAAGGGGATCTTTCCCATTGTCAGAAGGAGGTTCAAAAGCATCAAAGTCAGAATCATTGACAACAACACCTATTGTAAGGTGTTCTTGAAGAGCATCCTTCCACCAAGATGAAGCTTGAGGAGCCTTCAAGTGGGGGCATTCATAAACCAAATGGCCCGTATTAAAGCACCTCTGACAAAAAAATGGGATACCTTCATAATCCAAAAGCTAGCATCAGGAGTGATCAACAACTTGAAACTCAACCTCTACCAAGAGAGACATAGACAAATCTAAATCCACTAAAATACAAACATATGTATAATGTTATAACTTTTATAAAATCAAAATATGTATAAACAAATATATAATTTTATAACTTTTATTAAATCTAATAAATAATTAAAAAAATAATATATTTTTTATTTATTAATTTTAACAAATAATATTTTAGTGATATCTACAACTATAAAAAAGATAATGAAAGAAAAATATAATTTTAGTGATAAGGTAAATTTTCAAACTAAATTTTATGGGTAAGATTTGCTTTTTATTCTAGTCTAATATTTCTTTTACTTTTTGACTTAAGTATTTTTCAATAAAATTTTAAAAGATCTTTTTATTAATGAAATAAATTTCACTTTTAATTGAGGTCTACTGTTTATTTTATTTTCTAGGTAAGTTATTTTTCAATTTATTTTTAAAATAAATTTGTTATTACTAAAAAAAATTATAATATATTATTTTGAAAGAATTATTATATATATATGTAAAATATATTAATAAATATCATTCTCGAAGGCAAGTTAAAGTATCAAAATATATGTTAAATATTTTGATAATGATATATATCAATATATTTTATATAGATTCATTTAAGATGTGTATGCTAATATAATATAAATATTTAATAAAATTTTAAAATGAATAACAAAGAGAATTATAATATTAGTAAAATATAAATTTATATATGACATGTAAATTAGTTATAATTATCTATATATTATCTATTTATATATTATAATGTGATAATTTATTTCTAATAAAAATTTTATTGTTATTATTATTTAAATAATTTATTGTTATGTTTATTTATAAATGTAAAGTGGTAAAATCTCTAAATTATCTATAAATTAAATATGATTATCTCTATATTATCTATTTATTTATTATGATATGAAAATATTTTTTATGATAATTTATTTTGATGATTATTTATAAATATGATGTGGTTATATATATAACCACATCATATTTATAAATAATCTATATATAATGATTACTTATTTATTATCATGTGATGATATTTTTTATTATAATTTATTTTTAAAATTTAATTGTTATGATTATTTATAAATATGATAGGGTAAAATTTATATCATACATACAAATTAATAATAAATATGATATTGTAAAATTTATATTGTAATATTTTTTATGATAATTTATTTTTATAATTTCATTATTATGATTATTAATAAATATAATGTGATAATATATATGATGTGATAATATTTTATTAATTATGATGTTGTAATATAATGCAATCAGTTAAGTAGAAATTAGAAATTAATTTCACACTAAGAACAATGAGGGAAGTAAAGTAAAAACAATGAGAAAAGAAGTAATCTTTAAAACATTAAATGTAAAAAGTTTGTATTTTATTTATGCAATACAAGTGAGAGTTCAATTTACCCCATTTTTTTTTACTCTTCTTTAATTTTTATTTCCCTTGACTCCACTCTACCTTTTTTTTTGGTTTTTTGGTTTGAATTTGTTTGTATTTATATATTTTTTATTTTTTGAAACTATTATGTTAGTTATTTTATTTTTTATTTTTTGTTATCCACCTTTAAATAATTAAATGCTAATATTCTCACGCCATTATAGCTCCCAACCTCTTCCATGGATGCCATTATAGGAACACCTATTGGTATAATTATTATTGTTGATTGATTTATTAAACAAGGGATTGGTGGGTTTTGACTGACTAGAAACAACTAATGTCTTAATTCCTATAGAGTTAATAAACATATTCATTATTAAGTCAAATTCGTATCTACAAAATTTAATAAGTGTATCTACTTAGGATTCCCTATTATAGGTCACTTAGAGCTAATCAATGTATTTGCTACCCAACAAAATTTATAATTATGACATCAATTTATAAGTAGATTTAGGGTGTCCTTTTTGGAGATTATTTAACTATTGATGGGATTTAAACATGAGTTGTTGTAATACAAATGTATCCACTTCTCCATTATGTTACAACACAAGAAAATTATTTATTATTATTTTTTGAAAGATGATATGAGGGTTGGGGGTCCATCACCTAATTTATTAATTGAAAAAATAGTGTTTATAAAAAAAGGTTAAAACCCAAGATAATAAAAACACCAAGATGAAAAAGCTATAGAAAGACAAGCCTTGAAAGAAACATAACCAGTCATAGCCCAACCACCCCAAAGGGAAATACCAAAAAGAAACGAGCAAAAAGAAAAAAAATAATGAAGACTAACAACCCAACTAGAAACCAACCAAAACCTCCACCCAAATGCCACCATCACTAGAGGGAGATCCTTCACTAGCCAATAGACCCAATTTTTCATCATTCGGTTGATCCATGCCACGTCTTCCAAAACTCATTTCCATACCTGTTTCATCATCATTTAAAATACACCTAGATCCACCACCATATGGAATGGTCACCTTCCACCTTTGGAGCCTCGACTTTCGCACTTGTCTCTTCATGAACACCCTCCACTCCTTAGCATTGCTTTCATGGTAGCCAAACAGGTCTGCATGTGAGTTGTAGCCATCCTATGTTAAACCATTGGACATGCAACCTTATGTAGCGAGAAACCTATGCCTATTAGAGTAGAGCTTTGAATAACCTTACAAGGGTTTTAACCACAATTATCAACCTAGGGAATTTTCTACAATTGAGAGTTGCCACCATTGAAGCCATGGACACAAGTCACTCAAATCAAGCTCTGGTAGAAAACATCCCACTAGGCCAGGGTTTCTCAAGAAAATTTGAAGAAATTCTAGGTGTTCTACCATTTCAAAATACTTTACCTCCAGCTTATGAAAAATACATAGAGGGATTAACCTTGCATCATTTTGGGCTGAGGAGGGGACTTGGCATTCCTGCCCCAAACAAAACCCTCCACCACTTCTATTAGGTCGACCCAAAAACTAAGGCCAAACTATCTCGCTTACTGCCACCATTATTTGTTGTTTATCTTTCAAGATGAAGAGGAGGTTCCCAATGAATGTCGATGCCAATAAGGAATTTACCTTCACCCTACAACTGGTATTCAGGGCAACTTGGCCTATTGATTCCTTAATGGCCTACATAACACTTCCATATTGAATCACAAAAAATCATTTTAGGCATGAGTCTATCACTTGACCACCAAAAGCCATTTCCCTCCTAGTAGCTTCCACATGTAATAGGGGTTCACTTAGTGCCACCTAGAGCATGTAATCTATGGTGTTGAAAATACCAGAGGCCTAACATGATAAAGGCAAAAGTGTGGAGAAGGGAAAAGACCTATAGTGAATGCACCGTCCACTACCTCAGTTCTAAGAAACTACCATTGAGATAATGTTGTGTATGGGGAATGAGCCCACCATGCTAATTTAAATCCATTGAAAGGTGGCACACTCATCATGGAAGCTACACCTTCTCACTTCACATCATTAAGACACTGTCCCTTCAAAGCTCCAACTCCTCCAATCATTATCACTAATGATTTCAACGATTTGTTCCACTCTTTTATTGGCAAGACTATCTGCCATAGAGTTTGCTTCTCAAAAATAGTGGGAAGCCTCCCAAAAATTAAATTTTTCCAACAATCCCCAAACACAACTTAATATGTTATTGATATTCCGTGATCTAGCTTTCCTATTCCTTAAATCCTAGATAATGACATGTGAGTTACCTTCAATAATGAATCTCTCAATCCCACATTGTGTTAGGATATCTAAACCCAAGATGAGAGCTTACGCCTCTGCCTCATTATTAGTACCATCTACTAGTGTCTTAGACACAGCTTGAATAATTGAGCTCACAAAATCTTGGATAACACACCGTGATCCAGATTGCCCTAGATTCTCCTTGGTAATCCCATCAAAATTATTTTGAATAGCCTTGGAGGGGGAGGCACCCACTTTATTTTACCTTCTCGCCTCGAGGTCTTCAAACACACCATTGACCCATTAATAGGAGGAAACTTATTATTATTATTATTATTATGATCTTAAATATAACAACTCTATTAATCACAATGTAATACAATTTTATTTTTGTGATATTTTTATTTGTATATGTCTTAGTCATTACCTAAATGACCTCCATGAATAATCATTACCCAAATGACATTTTTCTCATATATATTTTGTAATAATCACAAGACAAGAAGATCCCGTTATCACACAACCACCGTAATATCTAAATTTAGTAAAAACTTATATTATATGGTTTTGGGGTCTTGAAAATGTATATGGTGTGATTATGGAGCTCAAAAAATATAATTTGGGATTTCACGATTGGCCATTTTGACCCTTGTTTTGAGACTAATTTTATGTGTTCATGATTTGTTGACTTTCCCATCCATTATGTGTCTTCTTCCACGTAAACAAGGTTCTAATTTCAATTCGATAAGTTTATAAATACATAGGTGCATTCGCTAGTTGATTTTTATGAATTTATGGAACTTTTTATGTTGACCAAATTTTCATTTTTTCATGATTTATAATATAAATATAAATTAGTGATTTCTCCTAGCTCAAATTGCATCAAGCAAGGACCACTACTGAATTTAGCAAGAGAAACACTCTAATCTTAATGGTTCTTCCGTCAATAACATAAGTTGTGTCAAAAACATGCAATTACATTTTCTAACATATTTTATTTATTTATTGACCTCAAAAAAATAAATTTTTAATTATTATATTTTATTTTATTAAATCAAATGTAATATTTATATTTAAACTTAATGGCCTTTCAATTATATTAAGAAATAATGTCTAATTACAGTTCAAACATTAAAACATAATTAATATTGAAAAGCATAAAATAAAAATTAAAAATAATATGTCATATTTGTTAACGTTGTATACATCTTATCATTTTAGGAGTTGATAATATGATAGTTTAAATTATGGATGAACATGGTCTGCACTAAGGTGAGGAATTTTGGGGGTTCTGAGGACACTCTAAGCACATTTTTTCTTCTTATGTGAAAACACGTGAAAGGGAGGAAACCCTGTTTACAAAACCATAGGAATAGATAGTATAAGGATGTGAAAACCATGCCCATCATTTCATCAAGTAATCATTGTGGTCTAAGATGTGACACACGATTATAAAACATCGATAATGGAAGACAAATGGAAATTTTATGGGGTCCACTATTTCTTTTACTTTTGACAAACATCCTTTCCAACATGAAGTTTTAAATAAGCATGTAAGGATATAACTTTCCTAAAATAAAATAAACAAGGGTCGCATAGCAACTAGTCCCTATTTCAATTTTTATAAATTTTTTAATGTCAATTGTGTTGAGTTATCTAAAGCATGTTGGAGGCTAACTTGTAGGTTAATAGAATAAAGGTTGCATATTAGTAAAGGACAATCCTTGTTGGTGGCTAATGCCTATCTCAATTGTATCAATCATAATATAAATTGTAATGTCAACTGGGTTGAGTTTACCTAGGGCATATTAGAGGCTAAGTTGTAGGTTAATGAAACAAAGATTGCATATAAGCAAGGGGTAGTCCTTCTTATTGGATATGGAGGAGTGTTATAGCTAAACACAACTACACACTAGTTTAATAGAGTTAATGTAAAAAAAAAAATGAAATAAAAATTAAATTCATATAATTATTGGAGTATAGAGATAGAATTTTTTTAGCAAGAGCGTAGTAACATATAGAAAAATAATTAAAGAAAAAGGTAATGTAGCAATTAAATTATTATTTTTTGTTAAAATATCATATACATCTAGTATAAATTGACTTGTAAAATAAAAAATAGATTATCATTTAAAGGGCAATATTAGAGAGTAAACAATAGCAAAAAAATAATGATAGACATAGTAGACCATCAAATTTAGCCCCTACACAACTCGTTATTACACTGTTACTAAAAGGACACTATAAATAAGAGATCAAGGGATAAATTTGGTTGCTATTATGAAATTTAAGGGGGACTTTTGATTTGTTATAATCTATGAAATGTAAGGTGATATTTTGAACAAGTAATTACAAATTATAAAAAAATGTAATAAATGTAAATCTTTTATTTTATTAATTTTTTAACATTTAAATAATAATCTTGAATAAACAATTATCCATCAAAAATTGTAAAGAATTGTAATAAATATAAATCTAATAATTTATCAAAAAATTTAACATTTGTGAACGGATGTTGGTTGAACTAATGAAGATGTTTGGCTCACAAAGAACCCACCGGGGAGCAAATCTTACTTCTAGCAAAAGTTATGATGATATAAGGGATGAGACTGGGATCATGCCCCAGATAACTTTGGTGGAATGGATATCCCTCAAACCTTGGTTCTTAGTTGAAGATCATCGTATAAAGCAGAAAAATAAAATAAAAATTAACATTTAAATAATAATTTTAAATAAACAAATATCTACCAAAAATTATACAGAATTATAATAAATATAAATATGATATTTTATTTAAAAAAAAATATATTTAAATAATAATATTGAATAAATATTTACCTATAAAAAATTAACATGAAAAAGAAATATTCTTATAAATAATAAAAATGTAAGAATACCACTTAAATTTAAATTAATAATAAAAATAATATAATTTAAGAGTATTATAATTTATAATGAAATTTACATACTTATATCTAGTGCACTTGAACAATGCATGATTTTTTTGGGAGTGTATGAGATGAAAGGAATTTTTTATGGTAAATTTAATTGTAACAACATTAGTACTTTGTTTCAATAGTTAAATGTATAATATTTCATGGAAATTGTAAGATTAGAATTAAGTATAAAAATGATAGGTGTCTTACAATATATTACTTCTCCATTTAAATTTTAAAGTGTGATATGAAATAGTTTAATTATAAGGGTAGGATTACCGTACGCACATACAAAAATAATAATTATCCCAATAAAAGAGTCATAGAGAGGATAGGGGTTGGCACATCTAATTCATTATAATTAGACATTTGGAAAGTATATTTATCGCTTAATATTTTAAATTTGAGATAAATATTCTAAAAAAATGTAATTCGAAAAAAAATAGAAACTTTAAAATTAATAGTTAGAAAGTTTTAAATTTTTTTAAAAAAGGTATTTTTTATTTATAATTAAAAATTATATATAAACTCTGACAATTAATTAAGTGTGAATTAGGATTGTAATTTGAGAATAAAAACTTCTAATGATGAAAATAGTGTTATTTAGAAAGCATATACTTTTTAAAATAAATAATAAAATTTTAACCAATCATTAATAAGTAAATGAAATATTTCTTAATATCATTTTAAGAAATATTCCAAAATATTACATACAAAATTATAATATTATCATAATAATATGTTAAACCCTGTAATTTGATTGGTTAAAGTAAATAAATTATTGTTTAAAAAAACTATAATATTCGATAATAATAATAAGAAAACTTTAAAGCAGAAAGTGAGTCCGATATAAAAATTCAGACAGGGCGAAGGGAATTATAAAATAAATTTTTTGCAGCGTTTTGAATTAGGGTTTTAAAGCAGAAATAGAAGATGGTGGGCAGGGATAGAGTTGTTTCTCTTTGAAATATAATGTTTCATAATTAAAACTCTTGCAATCCTTCAGCCTTGCCACTAAAATTAATTAATTAATCGTTATTATGTATGAAATAACTTTATGACATTTAACTAAATGTATATTATTATTTTTTTGGGAGAAATATAATGTTTTATAATTAAAACTCTTGCAATCTTTCAGCCTTGCCACTAAAATTAATTAATTAATCGTTATTATGTATGAAATAACTTTATGACATTTAGTTAAATGTATATTATTATTTTTTGGCATACAAATATGGTTATAGAAGTTTTGAATGTTTACTATTTTCTAGCTTATAAATACAATTACTATTTTATAGCATATAAATACGGTTACTATTTTATAGTTTATAAATATGGTTACTAATTTTTAGCTTATAAATACGGTTAAATAATTTTTAAATGAAATATTGGTAAAAAAGATTTTAATATTTTTGTGTGAAATTTTAGACAAACATTTATAATTATTAAAATAAGTTTAAAATTTCTTGAAGATTATGATTTTTCAACGGAATTTTGACCATTTTTTATGCTCTAAGATTGTTGTTTGTTGTATTGTATTCCAAGTGTCATTTTTTGAAATAAGTTTTTAGTTAATATTAATATAAACAAAATATTCTATAAGAGCATAAATGGAATATTCCTTAATATTTGATGTTAAACTTTAGAATTCATAAAGTACTATGATATTTCAAAGCTTTTTATTAGCTACAATAAAAAAATAATTTGTTCCAGTGAAGGGAGGGACTAATAATGGTAACATTCTTTTTATTTTTAATTTTATTTTTTAAACTTTATCAATAGATTATTTTACTAGAAGATATGACATTGACAATTACAAATGAAATTTTATTAATAGGTTTTTGTTCGGTTGGGATTGAAAAAAATAATTATGTATCAATATAGTATTGTGTTACAAAGTTATTCATATAAAAGTGGAATAATCACATTCTAATGTCATCCCAATCAACATCTAGAAGTTTAATACAAGTTTATATTATTAAAAAAATCAACAAAAAATTGGAGAAAGCATAGAAAACAAGCCAATAAAAGGCCACACAAAATCATAAGCGCAACTAACCAATCAGAGCAACCCCAAAAAGCAGAAGAGGAGGTGGTGCATCATAAGGGTTGTCACCCCAACCCCTCAATCACTTCTTACAAGTTGGTCATTTGTATTAGGTATTGTTCCCAACTATCTTTATCCTTAAATTTTTCTTTATCTTCCTCAACCTCTTGCCTAGAGGGTAATATAATACGTCCAAGCCAAGGGAACTTCCCTTGGGGAGATTTAGGCCACCCTATCTATAAAATGTAATTGGGATAACCAATGAAGTTAGAAAATGTCATCGAGGGGTGCCATTGTGACGTTTACTCCGAAAGGGAGTTATACCATGTTGCTTATAGCCATGGTCCCTTAAGGACAACCATTAAAAAATAGAGTCATAAGGAACCTAGCTAACAACACACAAGGCATTCCCCCAATGATCTAGAAGATTCTAGAGGTGCTCCACCTCAAGACACACTTTCCCACTTGCACTTGAATCTAAAGCATGGCATTAAAAAGAAAATTAATTCTATTAGCAGTAGATAAATAGTCTTTAAGAGTAATTTGTGAAAAAATAGCATCATGTATATTTTTCCATAGTTGAAATAGATTCTAAGCTCAAAAAATATACCAAATTTGTGTGAATTTTATAGGAATCATGATCAAATTCCATAATAGCATCATATTATAAATGAATGTTTATGGATGAAAGAGCCTTAAAAGGTGTGAATCCAAATCCAAGGGAAACTGAGCATGCTTCTAAAACTAAAACACATGCTTGAACAATTTTGGGTGGTTATAGACTGAGTAGGCAAGATTAGCCAAGCCTATGTGAACTAATTGGGTGCCAATAGGAAGTCCATGGTGTAGAATACATGAAAGGAAGTGTACATGTTTAGGCTTAATGATGGCCACCCACATCTACTCAAACCTTCTTTTCCAGACTTGTTCAGTGGAATCAACTCTCCACTTGACATTAAGAGCTTAATTTGGATGTGTTGAGGGGAAAGAAATTGATTACTTGACTAGGGTTCATACCAAATAAAAGGTGTCTCAAAAGGCCATTTTCAATCAATCTGCCACCTAGAAGGATATTAAACACATATTTTTTGAAGGTGCACATCATAAACAAAGTTTTGAATTTCTAAGATGGAATCTTGGTCATAGGCCTGCAAGTTGAAGCGAGCCTTGGAAGCATGCCAATTAATCTAGTCCCTTGCTTATTTACAAAAGAGGTCATATATGAACTTGATGCCTTTGCTAAAGAGTCAGAGGCTTTTGATCCACCACATTAGATCAAAAGGAACTTCATTAGAATTAAGTACAGGAGACCATCATAGTGAGTGGAAGTTTAGAGAGAGCCCATACCTAAAACCTTCTTTGTCCCATCTCAAATGATTTTTGAGTAGTTCTTAGGCCTTCCAAATACTCTTAGAAACAAGCGTGACCATAATCATCATCGACACCTAAGTGATTATAAGGGTCTAAATATTTAACCCCTTATAGGCTCCCTTTCCCATAGGCTTGCCTTAAGAGATGCAATTACGAAGTAGGATTTTTCATGCTTCAAGTCCTTCCAAGGTTTGAATGATCCACTTTGCATACAAGGCATGGCCTTAGAATATGGTGTCAAGAAGACCAAGACTACCAAGGGATCTTGGTTTACAATAGATATCCCAATAAAACTAGTGGAAACCTTTGGAATTATATTTTGGCATAAGTGATTTGGAAGTAGACAAACAAGACAATTAATAAGCATGCATGAAAAACCCATAATTTATAGAAATTTCGAAACCTTCCTACAAGAGAAAGGGGTTAATAAATCCATAAACAAATTTTTTCTTGACCCATTGAACCACATATCATCATAGGTTTGAGAGAGTGGCTTGGAAAACAAAGGGGATGCCCCAAAACTTGAATTATTCTCTTGGTTGAATCCATATCCACTTATATTCTACAAGCCATTAAGGTACGAGGGAAATATATTTTATATAACATTATTGCTTTTTGCACTTACTCTCTCACATACTCCATAGTGTTCGTGTGTGCATTCGATCTTGTTGAGAGATCTTAGAGAAATCCGATAACTCTTTCTAACTAAGCGACCCTCCTCTTTTCTTGTAATTCGATCTTTAAGCATTATAATACTTTCTGAATAATTCCTGATTGTAATTTTGTTTAAATTGAGCACTTTTTTAATTCCTTCCTTGACCGAATTCTAAACATATTTGATATGTTCCACATTCTTATTGATTGCTCCATATCATTCTCCAACATGCTGACCCTACTTATCATTGACCACATATATTTATTGAAAAGAATCCTCTCTTTAGATTGGGTAGTTTTTCCATTCACCTCTAGTTGAATCTACTCAATTATATTTTTAAGTATTATCGTTCTTCTCCATGTACCACTTCATGATACAGTGGTGGAGGTGGGACTCTTTTTCTAGAGAGATAATTCTATCTTACAAGATCCTCTTGTTGAGGCCTTATTTATCCTTCTTCTAAACATGACCCTCTATAGAAACTTACATATTATGGGCTTTAAAAGTGATGAAATTTGCATTCAAGATCTCCTGAGTGTTTATGGAAGAAGAATGCATAGATGGGTCACTATGGGGTGACTGCTTGAGATCTTTGAATTTGGACAAATAAAAAATAAGGTTATTTAGTTTAGGTTTCTTAAGCATTGAAGTCTCATCTCCCAAGGAAGTGACCCCATATTTGGCTTCCCTCATGTGAGGAATATGAATTATGATTATTTCAAGATTCTTAGCTTCTCCCCTTACACTAAGATGGGAGTAAGAAGAGGGTAGCATAACATCGACATTTTATACAAGAGAGATACCAGGAGTAGAGGATTGGGACTTGAAAAATTGGAATATAAGATATTGGCGAAATGGGATTTTAGTTTTCCCCACTTTAACATCTAAAACAAATATTTCCATGGACATCCAAAAAATAAATGGATGCTAACTAGATTATTGTGGTGAAAATGGTTTAACAAAATGAAATGGTAGGAAAAAATTGTTTATATATACCTTTGAAAGATATGTACCTCATGATTTGGAATAGGAATTCATTCCAAGGGGCTGGAATGGAGTCACACAAATAACCAAATAGAAATGGGATAAGTTTTCCTTTACCCCTGAGAAAAAAATTCACTTCATATTGTATAGATATTTTAGATTTGTTGATTCTGACCCCTTCCAAGGGCATCCTAGTGACCTAAGCAATGATTTATTTAGAAACATTGAAATAAAATCCTTTAAAAATGACTTTTCTTACTTTATATAGATTAGTGAGCTCCATAGATAGTTGAGGTTAAAACTTTTAATTCTCTCCATAAAATCAGTGAGACCCCCTTCTTCAGAATATGCTAAATAATCTTTATGACTCATTCACGATATGTTGGTTAAAATATTACTCTGTCCCCACCTGTAGTATCTTTTAGTTTTTCCTTGAGATTGGAAAGAAATGAATTTGTATCACTGATTACTATTATGGGTCTTGACTCACTTTCCTCAATCACGAGGATAAAATCTTGACATGAAATTCTAGTAATGCTTTGATAACCCTTATCATCATTATGATATTTTTGGAGGGGAAAAATATTGTTATCATGATTTGAAAAAAAAACTTCATAATTTTCATGGTAATTCCCCCAATACAAAGTGTTTAGAGCATGTGAATAGGCACTTTGCATCTAAATGATAAAATTGATGTCAAATAGTTATCTAGGCTAAACAAATACTTTGTTCTAGTGTTGGAAAGACTCCTAGACACCAAGATGAGAATAATAGTGACTAAAAATACCACCCATGGAAATTTTTAACCTTTCCAAATCCAACATCCTTATTCATAAGTAGAGTAAATTGGTTGATATATTCTGCATTTAGGATTTGACAAATAAAATTAGGAAGGGCTTGAAGATCAACCCATTTTTCAAACCCTGTTATGGAAATCCCTTGATTAGAAAACCAATATGCTCCTTTGTTACCCTCTCTATAAATATGACAGATGGATTCTTCATTGAAGGATCTCAACATCCTTAGGGTATCATCCAAGATGTTCTTGTCGATCCAATTGGGGGAGTTTCTCTAGGAAGTAGTTATAATATTGAGTCTCCTTCGACCACCAAGTTCTTGATATTCATATCCTCAAATACTTTTAACTCCACAAAAAGTATTTTTTTCCTTATAAATTGATTATTTTGAACACTAATATAGCCTATATAGGCCATCAAGATATTACCTTTACTATCTCTTATAATTCCACCTCCCTTGGCCTACCTTGGGTTGCCTTTAGAAGCTCCATCAAAGATCAATCATTTATAGATAGTTAAATCATTTCAATCATTTCCAAATAATTAGATAATTAAATAACTTCCAACATTCATTCTAATCCTAAAAACAAAAAAAAAAAAAAAAATTAGTTTATTTTTAGTTATGCATTTCTTATTTTAAAATTTAAAAAAAAATATAAAACATCGAAAAGACAAAGATTTTTTTTTGTATTTCTCTACATTGTTGGGTAATTAAATAATTTTTAAATTTTTTTAATTGTGTGTAAATAATAATTTAAATATGTTTTGTTACATACAAATTAATTTTTTATTTTCATAATAAATATGTTCTAGTTCTTAATCTCTCATTTCACAAACTCTAGCTAGAGGCCCATATATTTCAAAATAAACTTTAATTGTCATCCTATCCACTTGCTTTCACATCCTTCAATGATATCTCTAAATCAATCACATACACATGATATGATCCTTTACTCAATTAGTTTCCCTCATTTAGTTGGAACACAATCAAGCTGATATTGACTCTAAGCTTTGACTAGAAGTCTTTTGCTTGAAACCATTCCACCATTTTATAATAGTCTAATTTGAAGCTTTATATGATTAAATATAATTAGAAAATTCAAAATTAACCAGACAATATCATTTTCTAATTTACAATTAGTTAAACTTTGTATTTGACTTGACTCTTTATCCTCATGTCTAGCATCATCCTGTTCATTCATTTTTTGGATGGCATTCCCTAAACATGACTAACCCAACCAAGTCAAAAAAATACCATGGATGAACCAACCTATAATTTTCCCATTTTATGATAGAAATATTGACCAATAATTATTTATTTGGTTCTCCTATAATCTAGATACTCTATATCCCACATTTCCTCACAATTTGCTACATTAAATGTGCATTATAAGGTTGTATAAGATCAATGGTTTCAAAGATATTATCTACCAATATGCATAATCCAAAACATAGAGAGGGTGAATCAACCCATATAGTGAGATATTTTATTCAACAAGCCCATATAACTCAGCAAGTTCAACCCATTAATCAAAATCTAGCTAACCAACCCATTCAACCCATCCACCTGGATTACTAGTCGATTTGATTTATCTTTCTTTTGGATGACTCAACCTGATCCTAGGAATTCGAGTGTGTAAGGTTATCATGATGATTTTCAAGATTAAAAATTCCATGATACCTTGATGTTGAGTTATTTTTAGGGGTTGAAACTGAAAAATAATGATGTTACAACATAGGTGTTTTTGAAGGAGTTAGTACATATGAGAGTTGTTAATTCCCATAATTCTTGGTGTGCTGATTTTATTGTAGATATGGGTGAATGCAAAACAAAAGAAGAGGAGATTTTTGTGAAAAAGAGTTCAAATGAAATAATATTTGGAGACAAAACATGGGAAAAAAATTATAAATAACAAGGGGGAGTATGAATTAGAAGAGGAATGAAATCACGTCATATACTTATACAATATGAATTGGATAGGTGAAAACTTTTAATTTGGTGGAAATTGCAACAAGAGAGGATAAAGAGACTATCCTATAGATACTATTGGAACTTATGGATATTAATTTTGATTCCCAAAGATATGAATAATTATTTATCAATCAAGGTATTAAGGAATAATTAGATAATTATGTTCACTCTTGGGAGAAAGGAACATGTGGATAGAAAAATAATGCTATAGAAGACACTTGATCAAGGTGGGTGGATATTGGTGGCCAAAATACCATAAGATGTTGAAAGATGATAAAGAAATATAATTGGGGTAGGTGGATGTACTATTCCATAATAATGGGTAGAGCAAAGGGAAGGGTAATCAAAACTAGGTGGAGGAGGATAGTCTATGGTCCAGCAGGTGGCTGGAAAGGGAAAAAAATTGAAGATAAAGCTTTTGAGGTACATCACATAGTGTAATAGAACATTGTGGCCTCTATCATTATGTTAAAAGGGTGGTTATACCATCCAATGCTATTAATGGTCATGAATCTCACAAACCATCTCATCTAGGTAGTATGATGTAGGAGAAGTTGGATGAGAATTAAAATATTGCATCAACTAAAAACATGTAGGGGTATGTTTGTGTAGACCAGTTATTGAATTTTTAGTTTTTGTGTGGTATAATATTATCAATAAGATTTTTTTGGGAAACATTAGTACATGAACACTTATATAACATTAATAACTCCATTGTACTCCAAGGTCAAGAAAAGTGAATCAAACAAATGAAATTTGATGAGTGGTAAGGTTGTGCATCACTAGACCTAAGAAATACACTTTCTACTTCATATGGGTGAATAGGTATCATCTTAATCAAAATTAAAATTTGAATTCATATTTTTATTCCTTTCAAAAATTTATACACTTTCAAAATAATGGCACTTGATTTTGAGTTTGTATATAAAAGTTATGGCCTCTGAAAGTTATAAGACTTTTTGTAATGATGAAATTGTTGGTAGGCATGAAGAGGTAGTTTTTCCACCTTAAAAAACATTTTTGTAACCATTATATCTATATTAAAATATTTAGGAGAAATTTTGTAGGTTTCTCATAAGTAAGTTGCAAAAAGTAAATTAACTACCCAAAAATATTGATTTATTCATTTTGAGTATTTTCAAAATCACTTTATTTTGGAAGGGACATTTATAGGAGGCACAATAATGTTCTTTTAAGATGGAAGAAGGATCTCTTGGAAGGGAGCTATCTAAGGGAATAAGATAGAACACAAGATTTCTCAAGGGGTTCTCAATAACAATTTAAGAATAGGGATAATATAGAACAAATATCTTATAGAATACTATGTTCATACTCAAAGGAAGAGCTCATTATAAATCAAAATAAAAAGTGTATACAATCAAATGAGTGCAAAAATTGAGATAACCTATGAGGATTCTAAGAGTATATTTTAATGGGTTGTAACCTATATTGTAAGCAATATTGTTTGTGAGTTAATATGAAGCTAGGAGTAATAATTGAAGCTAGTTATTTTTAGACATCATCCTTTGTTATTTAATTTATTATAATACTGAGATGGATGTTTGTATTTTTATTATGTTCTCTTAATATTTTAAAGTCTTTGTATTACTTAAATACCATGATGTGCTTGATCCCAATTAAATTAGGTCTACAACTAGAGTGATTTGAGTACATGCAACAAGGAACAAGCCATTCTTTAGTGAAGCTCATATCCTTGAATGAATCACAATTTATTTACCAAGCCTCCTATGAACCACTTATGATGCAAGGATGGGTCTAAATTATATGATAAATTTTATAATAGGTCCTTAAATCGCCAGTCATAGGAATCAACTGAGTCTCATGGTGATTATTGGATCTTAATCAATGAATCAATATTTTGATGCTTAATTTTTAGATACTCAAACTAATCAAAGAATCCCCTTTTTACCTTCTCAAATTAGTAAATGTTCCTATAGGATTGAATTTGGCATACCAATCATGGGCACACCTACTCAATGTGGATAAAAATAGTTGAATTTGTCATATTCTCAAAAACCCAACCATATTTTATTGGTAACACTAGAAATTTATGATAATAAACCACTAGAAATAGAAAATCGTCAAAGATCTAATTTTACACACTTGTCCAAGTTGAGTCAATATTTACCCCTTGGATGTTATAGGGGTGTGGAATTAGACCCGAGCAATATTGGAATACTAACTCACTAGTTTTTGGGTTAGTGTAGCAAGGTCTCCACAATCCTAACTCATTTTTAATAATGGAGTAAAAAAATTTTGTTAAAAATTGATGAGGATATATATCCTTATCTAGTTAGGAAAGGCTCATAGATTTTTACTCAAATATGCCCCAGTCCGGTAAGAAGACTAGGTACAATCCCATAGTTAATATATCTCATTAGTGGTAGTTTGTACAATCATATTAGAGTTCAAGGTAGTTTCTCTCGTCAAGGTAGTTACTTTTATAAATAGTGGTAAATCATAAATATATGGCCATCCTAAATACATATAAACTATGTAGATTTAAGGAGGTGATTGGAATTTCTTCTCAAGTCCATAAAATTATCTCCATCTCTTACAAGTCATGCAATCAATAGTTGAAATACCAAATGATTGATTATGTCAGTTATTGTATGGGTTTTAAATATTAACATAACCCTTGGTTATATATAATAATTACTAGTACACAATCTTAAAGAGCTAGTTCACAATGTATTTTAATGTGGATGCCCTTCAAGCATCCTCTACTCTAGTACATATGTCTCAAATTGAAGAATAAGATCTACAAGGAATAAGGAGAATAACCAAAATGTAAGGAGTAAGACTTAATTAAATGATATATCCCAAGCCAAACTCAATTATAAACCCTTCACATGGATGATTATCTAGCCATTAAATCACAACCTATTTTTTTGAGCTAACATGGCTTACAAATATACAAGTGGCTCTTTTTTATGCATTGAAAACTTTAATAAATTACACTCAATATTAATTGTGTCATGGGCACCCATTTCATGTCCCTATGATCATGTTACCACTCAATAATAACTAATATTTGATCATTGGAAACTTTAAAAGGTTCAACCATACTCAAAACATAGAAACACAATTTCGTCAAATCTCAAAGATAAAACTTACCATCAAGTTAGATGTTAATCATTCAAAAATGTGTATTCTTATAGTTTTTATCATATAAAAATGATATGATTCATGTCCTTGTATATTTAGGGTTCCATCTATAAATAATTCATGGGATGGTCTAATCCTTAGGGATCATAACCTCACAACTTTCTAGCTTATGTGCAAAGTTTACCCCATGTCAAGCATGTTAACAAACACTCCATATAAAGACACAAAACTTATTGGAATACATTATGGTATCATATTTGTTGACAAAAAATCTAAAGTTTTTGTCTACATATAGTTTTATGTTGAAAAAGGTTAACTTTAGTTAGACTAATGTGTTACCAGGGTTAGTATTGACTAGAATCCTTAACATTCACTTTTAAAAGGAAGTATTGTATATATTCATAGTAACTCATACAAAGTACATAGAACATAGTATTTCCTACTCTAAATTATATTTATTTATATATTTAATAACCATTGAATACAATGTATATATCTCTTTTCACTATACAAACTTAAAATTTTACATGGCTTATTTTTCTCTATAACCTCTTTTAATTCCTCTTTGTATATTATCTCTTATATATTATGTTTAATATATTACAATGTTATGGTATAAATATAAATCCAATACAACACAAATAAATGTTCATGTCTATGTGATACATTCCATTTCTCTAATCAAGTCGTTTGGTGTCTCCACAAATCCTTCTTTCTTACCACAACACCTAGTTGGTAGAATTCTCTATTTTATCAGCTTAGAGAAGTGTTATGTTGTTACTGTAATAGAATAAACTTTGTGATACCTATAATTTGGTCCTTAGATAATAGATAATACTAAAAAAAAAATCCCAATGTTTATATCTTTGTCTCATCTTCGAGACAACTCCAAATTTTTGACAGGTACCAAAAATTTCTCAATTCACCTAAGTGTAACAAAAATTTTAAGAGTGTTACAGTAAACTTATTAAGATTATGGAGTTGATGACCCATATTTGGGTATATGTTTCTCATATTTTCTCACTATAGTCTTAGAAAAATTATCCCAATCTAAAATAATCTTCTTTGTCTCATAATCATGTTCTGTAAGGCAATGTTTTTTTTATTGTCATGACTATGTCATTCTGGACTAGAATTTTTTCTAGTAAGTCCAAATAATCTGTATGTGTCTTCATTCGAACCTCCATTTTATCCATTTGGTTTCTCAAATACTCACCATAATCCTCCATTTTCTCCATTTGGTTGCTCAAGTACTCTCCATAATCCTTCATTTCCTTGTAGATGGCTATCCACTCTTATTTGTTTATCCTTATACTACTCATGTAGGGGTGTCATCTTTGCCCATTATTTTGTATAAGGTATGTGTTAAGGTCTAAATATACTTAAGGATACCCTCAATTATTTTTCAAATTCTTCAAACTCATTTTTATCATCATTTTTCCATAAGGTCCAACCAGATGAATATTCAAAGTTGGTGGTTGTGTCTTTTAGTTTTTCCTTCATCTTCCCTACTTGCTTTTTATAATCTATTATATTGGCCTAATTTTATCCTAGAAATGGCCCTAACATTTCATACTTATATTATTATCTAGCCTCTAATTTTATGAGGCTTTTATCCATCATGGATTTTTTATGGCTGATGAAATTATCCATTCTTTCCATTAGTGGTTATTTTGTTCATAGAGCTGTGTCTAGATCAAACTGTGGTCATGTAGTGGTCAAGGCTGATAAAATTTTCTTAATGTCCTCATCCAAATTGACACACCTTATCATCTAATACATTTTAATGGTTTGGATAAGAGTCTCTCCCACCATCTCTTTATCTATAGGGGTTAGATTTTGTAAAGCCATTACAATTTGTCCTCCATCATCAAGCTGAAGGAAACTTGATGGAACTAAGATGGTGGAAGTCTTTTGTTTGTGCTTCACCACTTCTGCCTTGATCTATGTCAATAGATCCATAGGAGTTTTTATGATGATTTTTTCTATCCCTAATCTACTCAAAAGTGTTAGGTGTGGCAATATAAGTGGTATCCTTGGCACTTTAACTACCTTCAGTTTCTTTTCCTTTCTCTTGTAGAGCCATTTTCTCTTATATTTGTTTCTTATTTTCTAGATATTGTTTATATTTATCCTCTTCCTCTTTCTATTTTATCTCTACCAACTTTTTCTTGTTTTCTCTAATTTCCTTTTGTTTTCTTCTTGTATTTTTCTCTCCTCCTCTATTTTCAATATATGTTCTTCTTATATTTCCTTCTGTTATTTCTTTGTATTCTCCTCTTCTTTTGCAACTTTTTTCTATCTTTCCTCTTTTGCTCTTTTCTCCTCATATTCATTCCTTATTTCTTCCTATTCTTTTTTTGAAGATTTTATTCTTCTTTTATTCTTTTATTTATCTTTTCCCCCTCTGCCTCTTCCTTCACTTTTTCTTTCTCCATTGGTTGTCTAGCCTTTTGAGTGATTGACTCTGTAATTTCCTAGATCTTTTTGGTTTCTTCCTCCAATTCCTATTCTAGTTGTTTGCATTGTTGGATAATTTATTAGTCTATTTTCATGGATTTTTTTTAATTGTTTTCTCTTTTATAGGGCCCTAGAAACTAAATCTATCTTCTTCTTAGATCTTAACTCCATTTTTTAGAGTTGTCATACTCTTTCTTGGTCAATCGAAGATATTGGTGATTCCATGAGTGTTTTCTTCAAGTCTTCCTCTTTTTATTTTTCAAAAGTTATTTTGGCCTCCTTATTCTTTTCCTTGGTATGGATGAGTATGTCCTATAAGTAGTCTAGAAGGTTACCTATGACATCATATAACTCATATAGACTAGTCTCAACATAGTTCATAATTTCTCTTACCACCTTATTTTGTCCTATGGTATTTACATTCTCGTGGAGGTTTCCCACTATACTTATTCCTCTTTTATTGTGTCACATACCTAAGAGTATATTTATATCGGGTACCTTTTCAGTAACCCCCTTCTTTGTGTTTGTTTTTTTAAATCTCCATCCCTTTTCTCAAAAGAATCTAACTCTGAGTATGTCACTGTTATTTTAGCTCGACCCTTGGGTTTTGTTGCTTTATATTTATTTTTTCCCTTGTGCTCTACCTACAATGAGTGGCTTCTTCCTCTCTTCCCTCTGCTCATTTGTAATAATGTTTGGTTAAGTGTAAGAGATGTGGTGTGGGATGCAAACTATAAGAGATGTTGTGCAGGATGCTAGAGGTTCCTCTAGCATCTGAATTTTTGGTTATTATTTTGAGGACAATTCTTCTCCAAGTAATAATTTGCTCTTTTTGGTTGAATAGGGGGGAGTACCTTTTTCCTCCATTTTTTTTCTCCCAACTCTTCCCCAATGGTACAATCCTTGAATACAAATGTAATTTTGTCCTCTTCCTCTTCGTATTCCTCATTCAAAGCCTCCAAATATATAACTTGTTTTCTTTGTCTTTAGCATTTGTGGGCTCCAATTTGAGGCTGGGATACCTCTATTTTTCCTTGTGGCAGCGGATCCGCATTTACCTGGGTTTCCTCTTCTTCCTCCATGGGTTGGGCACCCATCCTACTACTTGCATGAATTTTTCATGTTTAGGATCTATCAGAAAACTACAAGCTCCAATAATGACTATCGTAACTTGTTCATCACTAACTTCATAAGGTAGAGGTGGAAGAGGTACAAGTATTGTGCTTCATTGGATTTTTTAATTTGTATATGCAAATATAATTTTTTAGGTCTAATAATAATTTGTGTGCCTTTGAATTTGACTATTAATGTCATCTATCTTTCATGTTAATAAAACATTACAAACAAAAAATCAATATCTAGAAAAATAGATCTTCACTTTAGGAACACAAATTGCCATATTTGTAACAATATTAAAAAACATAAATATAAAAAAACTAGTATATTAGAAATGGATGACATTTTAATGAAATACCATATTTGATTATACATTTATGTAGGTGTTTCATGTAGAATAAATTTGAATTTATTTGTTCTCCACATTGTTGTATTCACATTCTATGAACATCAAAACACAATATTACGCTCAAATTACTTTCTGTCATTGGTTTCCTAATATTTTTTTAACATTAAATAATGTTTAAAAAAATTTTAAAAAATTGTTCATGCAATTGATAATTAATGTATACTTTACAAGACTTACATTTATTGTTATATACCCATATGATTTATTATGATAAAAACAACTTCAATTTATTCTTCAATATATTGTTTCCTTTAATTGGAAAACAAATGCATCTGAAGGGTGCTATTAATTTTTTTTCCAATTTTTTTTTTATTTTCTCAATTTTGAAATTAAAATGCTTATCCTTTAGTTGTTATTATAATTTTTATTTTGTTGGTTTCTTAGCTATGAATATAAAATTTAAGTGTTCTATACATTTGATATTTTTGACGAAAACACAAAAAATGTAACCAATTGTAATAATGTTAATATTGTATTGAAAGTGTATGAAAATGATCTTATTTTATTTACAACCCTATTTTTCATGACTCTTTATTGACCACAATTTTTTCACATGCAAGCAATATTCATTTTTTTTACTAGTAAAGATAGGATCATGATCACTTACTATGATCTTTAGGGTCCCATGGAGTTTTTGAACTATATCCATAAATGTTATTGCTACTTTACTTGATATAAAGGAAAGTGATAAGGATAAAAAAATGGAATATCTCATGAGTCTATCCATAAAAACCATGATGACATATTTCCATTCATATTTTTGTAGACCCATTATGAAAACCATGGAAACCTCCTCCACCTCTGGTTATGAATAGATAGAGGTTGCAACAAACCTAGAGTCTTAATTGTCTCCCCTTTGTTTTGTTGACACAACATACATTCTACCAAATGTTTTCAAACTTATGCTTTTAGCCCTTCCAAAAAGTAATCTTACTTAACATTGTGATAAGTTTTCAAGAAGCCCAAGTGCCCACCAACTAGAAAACCATGAAGCTCCATAAGTACCTTGTGCTTAAGGTTTTATTTTTTTTGTATAGGTAGAACCTATCATTATACCAAAGAGGATGCCTTTTCCATACAAATGTTTTGGACACACTCAGATATTGTTGTATATTTTGAATAAAATCCTATGTAATGACATCATTCTCCCACTTTGATTGTGCTTCATCCACCCTATCAGCCTTTAATATGGACATGGCACACAACATTGCCTCTATGGAGTCATTATTTTTTAATATTGCATCAACCATGACATTCTCCTTTCATTTCTTGTATACAATCTAAAATTCATATCCTAACATCTTCGTTGCCCATTTTTGTTATTCTTATAATGATAATCTTTATTCCACAAAGTATTTTAGACTATCATGATCTATCTTCACTTTAATGTGTCTTCCCACTAGTTATGGTCATCATTTATTTATTTCATGAAGGATGGATATCATTTATTTCTCATAAAAACCTTTAGATAATTATTTCTTTTAATTTGGAAACTTTTAAATGCAATGGGTATTTCTTGCATGAGCATCGCTACCATGACATACCCTAACAAATCATATTCCACAATGAAGGTTTTGGATAAATCTGGAGTAGATATAATGGGAGTGGTACACATGGCTTTATTTAACTTCTCAAAATCCCAAGTGGCTACCTCATCCCAATGGAAGGAGTCATTTTTAACTAAGGTTGTGAGTGGTGATGTTATGCTACCATAATTTTTTTTATAAAAAGACAATAGTGACTTATGAGCCCCAAGAATCTCTAGAGTTTTTTTTATGGTTTTAGACACTTTCCTTTGGACCATAGCCTTGATCTTGTGTTGATCCACCTTAAAAATCTTGTGTGAAACAATGTGGTCCAAATAATTGACCTCATTGAATCCAAAATCATATTTGTAAGGTTTGGTATAAAGATGATGTTTTTTCAATAATATCCAAAACCTAATTCACAAGATGCAAGTGTTCCTCCCAAGTTTTGATATATGTTAAAATATAATAAAATAACACCAAGATAAATTTATATAGAAATGGAAAAAAAATAGTTCATCAAACTCTAAAATGTAGATGGTGCATCAGTGAGGCTAAAAGACATCACCAAAAATTCATAACGACCCTCATGTGTTGTTAATGTTATTATATGAATATCATCATCTCTAATTCAAATTTGATAATACTCAGAATGAAGATCAAGTTATGTAAAATAAATGACACCATGTAATTCATCTATCAAGTCATCAATTACATTAATAGGGAACTTATCTTTGATGGTGTACTTATTGAGCTTCATGTAGTTAAGACACATGCATTAGGTGTCATTATTATTACACACCATCACCACTGAAAAGGAATCATCACTCTAACTATGACAAATAATTCATGCTTCCAAAATCTCTTATACCATCTTCTCAATCTTACTCTTCTTAACACATGGGTACTCGTTAGGCCTCATGTTGGGTGGTTAGCACCCTGAATCTAGTTAAATGGCATGATCATATTCCATTTTGAAGTAAGTCCTTTTGGTATATCACCAAAAACTAATGAATGCTCCTCCAAAATATATTTTTATATATGGCAGTGTAGACCTATTTTGTTATTGTGCCTTTATGGAGAATAGTTAAGCCACAAACCCATCTGCTCTTTTATTTTAAAATCTTTTGTATCTGATGAGAACTCATGAATTATGGGGGCTTTGCATGTAACCCATGTAGTTCAAACTTATTTCCCTTAGAATGTAAACACATGAATCAATCTTATAAATTATTCTCAATCATTCCCAATGTAGTTAGCCATTGGACTCCTAACACAATGTCTACTCCTCCCATAGGAATGGAAAACATAGTGCTATCCAATGGATATTCTCCCATGGAAAGGTTAATACTATGGCTTTTTTTAGAATAACTGACTATGTCACCATCTACAATCATTACTTAAATCTATGGAGTTAAATAGACAAATCCATTGATGCGCATAGCCAATTTATTGTTGATGAAGTTATGAATATCACCTGAGTCAATCAATATTGTCACCTTATATTTTTTTAGAAAACCCACCACCTTGAGGGTTTTTGGAATGCTAATGTCAAAAAGTGCATAAAAATAATTAGTCGGTTAAGTTTATTTTAATTCCTTTCCTGGCTCATCTTCAGTATCCCATGCATCTTCTTTATCCTCTTGTTCATTGGCACCTTCAATATAGAACAATTTCTTTTCTGCACATGTATGTCATCAAGTGTACTTGTTATCACAATTAAAACATAGCCCTTTTTCTCTCTTCTCTTCAATTTTTTGAGTAGTTAATTTTGTATGCTGATGGTATGATTGTGTTGAAGTGTTTTTATCTCTTATACTTGTGAATGGCTACCTTTTGGTGACTAGATCCCTCTCTTTGATTTATGTGTCATGTCAATAGACTCAGAGATATAACTTGGATTAAACAAGTGAACCTCATGTTGGATGTGATCCTTGATCCTACCAAGAAATAAGTCATTCAAATTTTCATCTATGGTTGTTTCCACTCGCAAGGATAGATTATGAAATTGGTGAATATAATCCTTGATTGAACTTATTTGGCATAATTTTGCAAACTTGATAGAGAAATTATCCATCACATTGTTGTGATAATAGAACTATAATTCATCAGTAATAATTGATCAATTTACACTTAGAACATTGTTCTTCATTTAAGCACAAATCTATTGATACCAAATGAATTGTTTAGGTTCCAAATATAAAGATACCATTACTAGCTTTTGTCCACATAAGATCTGATGCATATCTAAAAATTTCTTCATTTTATTGATCTAGGTGACTAGATCATTCCAATCAAACTTACACATTTTCACTTTTTGCATTATGTTCCACAAAAATCATGTACTTGAATTTGGATTGCGAGGTTGGAAGATCCAACCCATTTTGGGTTATTCATTGGTTGGACTTGAAGATCCCCCCTGGATGGTAAGATTAGGAGTGAATTATTGTTGATTTGGAAAATGCAGAGGGACATTCAAAATTTTACTGAGTTATTTCCTGAGATCATCTAATTGTTGATTGATTTTGTCCACATTTCCTTTATTGGCCATATTATATTGTATGTTTTGCACACTATACTCAAGCTATCTCACCTTGTGATCCATCGAAGAAAAATCTAGAACAAAAGGTCTAACAATTCTTGTTTCTAACTCCATCTGACCTTTGTTATGAGTTTTACCTTGAGTTTCATAACTCTTGCCTTGACCCCTAGTTTGTGGTCCTACCATAACAAATCTTGACAATGTCGAATTTGATTTTCACCTTTAACTAAACTTTGACCAAGAAGTTTCAGACTTATGTTGGCCTCTTATCAAAAAATGCAAGTAATATACATCAATTTTTTTTAAATCTTTTCAAAAAAGTAAATAAATCATAAAAGTCCTTAAAATGTGGCTTATAGAGTGAATTTATTAAAACCAAAATAAGTCATTTTAAAATGAGAACCAAACCTTAAATTTTTACTATAATGTCTTTGAATGATACTCTAACAGTTGTAAAAAAATTATGATTTTTTTTGCAATAACTTGCAAGATATAAGTGATTTTCCAAAATTAAGGTTTTGCCCACAATATTTTCCTAAATCGAAGCTTTGATACCACTTGTAATGAAATTACTTCATAGATAAAGTAGAATTAGAATAATAGATCATAATATCATTGAAATATAGTAGAATCTATGAATAAATGGTGAACCACTTTGAGGAGGCAACTTCCACAACCATACAATAAGAGCAAAATTCAAAATATGATGATAAAATACTCATCACTATCTCCTATATATACACTAAAAATGTTATGAAAACATCTTAGGCAAACCCTACTACTAATAAGAAGTTAAATAAATGAGCATAAGACTTAATTAATAATTATGATAGCCACAAGTCGACCACACATATCCCACTACACAATATAGGTTAAGGGTGTAACATTGTTATTTCAATTTTTGAGAATAAATTTCATGTTGGTTTGAATACCTTTGCCAAGAAAATGTTGCAGGTAGTAGGATCGATGTTGGTATAGTTTATTGTTATGCACTTTGTAATTAAGTTAACTTAGGTATCTTAGTTTTCTATTATATTTAGTTAGTGTGTGCACACTTTATGTGCCACCAACTTTAGTGAGTTTGTGTGTTGTCATATAGAATGTTTTATTTGTTGTACATACCAACACATCATTAGTTGTCATTGGAACGTTCTAGATTTCTCACTCTCATATTCATAGGGCATTCCCTAGTGGGGATCAACACATTTTGATATTGATTATTGATTGTGAGATGTCATGCGAAAGATTGTGTACATTTACTCCATGTAATAATAATATTGTACATTTGTTTATATATGTGCACATCTTTAACTCTGGCAATGATTTTTAGAATGCAGCTTGGGTGATTAAGTGTTCATAACTTCAATATGGTATTAGAGCATGACTTCACAGTGATTGCCATAAATTTAGTTATTTTTGTATGAAATGAGCATCTTCCATGTCCAGATTTGTAAATTATCTTGATCACTTTTAGAATTCATTTTTTTCTTGGTGTATTTTCAGGGCTTCTGACATGTGGCATTGAGTCTAGAAGGCCTAAAAAACCCTAGAAACCTTTGTCAATTCATCCAAAATAGATGTTTCTAGGAAAAAATCATTTTTGGGGGATTTTTTAACCCATTCAAGGACAACACCATATAACGTGTTTTTCTTATATTTTTCAAAAATAATTGGGTATTCTGAGATATTTTTGGGTTTTCAAAATATTATGTGAGTTCTCCATTGATCTACGTGTATTTTGTATCTATTTCACAAATCTAAAGTATTGATATTGGCATCACCAAACTAGAGTTTACTTAGATTTATTTTCATAGTTCACAAAAAGCTTCAAAGATTTTTTCTCTCTTCTTGATATCATTCTTGTCTTATATCATTATAACACTTTATTTCAGATGTATTTTCGATAGGGTTTGATATTTATAACTTTTTGTGTTACTAGATCATTCATTGTACTTATTTTTTAGATGTGTTTTTATGGAGTCCAATGTTTATTTTTTTAGCGTGCATTATTACTTGTGCCATTATTACAAAAATTGCTCTCATATTTTTACATATTTTTGATGGAATTCGACATCCTACATTTTTTTAGTGTTGATTTTTTTGAGCATTTTTTTACATTCATCATCGATCTTTAGGCATTTACCACACTTATAATTCAGAAAATGACATGCTCTATTTTGAGATTTGCACATTACAAAATGACATTGTGAAAATTTTGGAAGAGAATAGAACACTTACGAAACAAAATTCTCTTCTACACCATCTCATTTATGATAGACATCCTCATTTACACTTTGTAGCACACTATTGTAGATTTACAATATTTGCTTGATTTATTAGACCAATAATTTCTTCCACTTGGCCCACCTTTAGACGTCACTCTTGCACCTACTAACTTTGAGTTGTCAGAATTTGAACATGTATCTAATTTTGATGTTGTATCTTGCTCTTTTGCATATGATATTTTTGCTATGACACTTTTTTATTGTGAGCATGATCTTCTTATCATTACATCCAATGCTTCTACTACTGCACATGTTATTTATCCCATTTTTGATGCACCTATGTATTTACATGGCACTATTGAGAGGCATACTATAGGATTTGGTTATCACATGTTCTATGCCATGGGATATTATGGTAGAGGTCTTGGTAGATAGTCACAAGGTAGAGTTTCTCCCATTCAACATATTCATTTAGATTATTTCCATGACATTGATTTTTCTATAGATGTTGTATCTTCCTCTACGGGACATTTTGATGATAGAGCTCATGTTTATGGGTGCTCTACTCTACATGAGGAAATTGAGCAACATATGGGATCTATTGTTTCTTGAGATAGTACTTGACACTTGTGTCTTCACTTGCTTCATTTTTGCACTCTGCATCTAATCATATTCAAGTATCATCATCCATTATCCATATTCATCTAAGGTAGATATCAGATCAATCTTGGTGACAACAACAACATTATTTTTGAAGACTTTATAAGAAAGGCACCTCAACCATTTCGCTTATTTAATTGCATATTTCTCCTCCTACCTTTTGATGCTTCCTTGTTTGAGCTCTCTTCTTGGCAGTTATTTTTTGGGAGCATTTTTCACTAATGGATTTCTTTGAAATATTGATAATATCCTTTTTGTGAGGATTTATTCTAGTGTATACATTATTATTGTGTTCGTCTTTTAGTGGTTTGTTTTATGGGATAACACTAAATTTTTAATGTGCCATGAGGTTTTTGTTTATTTGATCTCTTTTACCCTCATACATGGGTGCTTTATTTTTTGCATCCTTTGCATTATCAATTGATTGACTGTTTCATCACCACTTTTCCATCTTGTTCATTGGTGCACATGTACTTTCTTGTTTCACACCATTTTGATTCTTTTGGATTCCTCATGTGTACATGGGTATCTTATCAGGGACTTTGTTTACTAGAACCAATCTAAGGATACTTGTATGTCTCATTTATTATATTTTTTTTAGTTAAATTGAGATAGTTGCATAAGATTTGGCATTTGTTGATACCTTATGTGTGTGTGCCTTTTTTTTGCACACTTTTTAATATTTCAACATTTGCTCTTCAATTGTATATTTGACATCTTTTTGGCCTATTGATAGTCTCTATCAGTTTGTAGTTGAGCTAGTCTAGTGAATTCTAGTGTTAGCAGGGAGATGATTGAGTGGTGGGGCTTTAACCACTCATACAATTTCTTGGATCAGTTTAATTCTCACCTAATTTTGAGTTGGCTTCATCCACTCATATGGTTTTCTATTACTCCACCTTTTGCACTTATGGGGGTATATGCGTGTATTTCACACTATTTTATGGTTTTCTCTTTTCTCAATTCCAACACCCTTTGATAGTCTCCTTTTAAGAGATATTTTGGTGCATACAGTGTCTATTTTATTTTATTATCGATTAGTGGATCACAAATTGGGTTTGTGAGATACTTTCTCTGGAAACATTACGGAGCCATTATTTATTGGAGTATACTTATTCATAGCATTGGTTACCTTTTATTTAGTGACACCAGTGTGGAGTTCCCACAAGTATTTGTGATCACTTTTTTCCATTTCAACCAGCTTATTTAGCAGAGACATCCATTGCCATCTTCTCCCAACTCAATCATTGATAGGAGTGTTTTGGCAATGGTTCATTTTATTTTTTGTACATAGGTGCAAACATGGCCTAGTTGTTGGGACCTGTCTTCTGAGGATTTTAATACTTTTTTAATTTTAATTTCTCCCTAAGTTACACTTAAGGGGGTGTTAATGCAGTTTATTGTTATACACCTTGTAGGTAAGTTTAATTAGGTAGCTTAGTTGTTTGTTATATTTAGTTAATGTGTGCACACTTTATGTGCCACCAACTTTAGTGGACTTGTGTGTTGTCATCTATAATGTTCCATTTGGTGTAAATGATAGTGCATCATTACTTGTCATTGGAACATTCTAGTTTCTCGCTCTCTCCTATTTATAGGGCACGAGTTCCCTAGTGGAGATCAACATATTTTGATAGTCATTATTTATTGTGAGAAGCCTATGTAAGAGATCATGCACATTTACTCCATGTAGTAATAATATTGTACATATGCCTATATGTGTGCATGGTTTTAACTGTGTAAATAGTATTTAGAATGTGGGTGATTAAGTGTTCATCACTTCAATATTCGATCTGAAAGGAGATTAATTTTGCCTAGAATAACATCTTGCATTGGTTTACATAGAAGACTACCAGCTTGGTTTTAACATATGATTTGTTTATATAATCATGCATAATGCAAAATGATCTATGTCATTATAGGATTATTGAATGTATTTTACTTTGTTTATTATTTCATATTTATGCAAATTATCAAATCATGGTGTTTACACAAGTTTTTTGGGATTGTCTAGTATAGAAAATAAAATTAAGCTTGGTATTACATTTTCTTTACAGTTCTCTTTCGTTGTTAAAATCGTAAAAATAGAGGTATTTTAAAATGGTATTAAATTTATTCTTAAAAACTAAAAGAATGAACTAAAACAAAAGAATGGTTTATATATTTATAGAGTGGTTGTGTATTATACAAGGTATTTATTATTTTCCCTGCAGTTCCCATTCGGTAAATTTTAGTTGTTACCCTTTTTTAATTATTGTGTAGATGTTTAATTGAATGTACAAATAAAGTGGTTTTTACAAATTTTTTAATCAATTTGATGTTGTTTAATTAAAAAAAATAACATCAAAACTTTTTTCATTGACCCTTTAACTGAACTACGAGCTTGAAAAGCATTTTGTTTGCTTGATTTTTATATTGAAGATTATGTGCTTTCTTATTTTCATGTTACAAAAACATTGATTTGTTTTCTTTCTTTGATGACCTTTGTCTCAAAAAAAACATCTTAGAGTGTATGAGATTGCATTTAATTTCTTTATGCATAGGGAAATTGTATTTTTTTCTCATAGAGATAATTAAATCAATATTAAAATACAATTTACATAATGGAAGTAGGAGAAGACAATTATTTAACAATTGCCAATAACAGATGTTATTCATCTATATGGTGTGAAATGCAAGGTTAAGTCCAAAAAATTATCGATCATCATACACTAGAGATGACACATAGAAGCACCAACTAAAGGTTGTTGCTCTGTTAATGATTTTTGACATTTTAAGTGAATGTATGGGTGAGATTCATAAAAAAAATGAAGGAAAGAAAATATAACCAATCCCTATATCATAAAATAAATCAAATAATGATTTCATTCTCAGTGATAATAAAACTACCATTTGTATGAAGAAATAAAGTCTTATTCCAATAGGTACACAAACATGAAAATCATTTTACTGATTTGTTTTATTCTTTTGATTTTCTAAAAATAACTTTGACATCAATGTGAATCGTTTATTGGATTTTTTGATTTGTATATGCAAATAATTTCTTTGACTTTAATAATAATTTGGATACATTTTCCTTTGACTAATAATGCCACCTTTATTTCATGTTAATAAAGCATTACAAACAAAAACCTGATATCTACAAAAAATGCACATTAGGAACACAAGTTGTCATATTTGCAACAATATTATAAAAACATAAATATAAAAAAACCATTATATTAAAAATAGAAAGAGATTTTAATGCAATACCATATTTGATTATATAATTATGTGTTTATATAGGTTTTTCATGTAGAACAACTTGGGATTTATTTGTTCTCCATGTTGTTGAATTTACATTTTGTAAACATCAAAACATAATATTATGCTCAAATTACTTTTTGCTATTGGTTTCCTAATGTTTTTTTAACATAAAAATTTATTGAATAAAATTTATAATTTTTTTTCATTCAAGTGATAGTTAATGTTGTCATGTACCTTTAATTTTATAGATATATATCAGATCTAGATTAGCTTTATATTAGGAATAATTATTGTAAAATGTATGCCTTCCTCTACACTAGTTAGTGAAACCCAAATTTTGGCATTTTTTTTGCAATAACACAATAATTGAAAACCAACACCTATGGAAACTTGTATTTCAAAAAATTAAGTCCAAAAATATTATAAAGTATTGAAATAATCACTCCATAACAATTATGGAGTTGAATATAAAGTTTTGGCAAAAACCCTTGCCAAAACTACATAATAACACTAACACTACTCAAATAGAGCAAAATTTCACAATACTAATAAGTTGATTACACAACACTAAATAATACTAAAATAACCTAAAAATAAATCCAAAATACACTTACTATCTATTGTAACAAACCCACAAATCTAAAAAAAAGACTAAACACTAGATGAAATCTATAATCTTTGAAGCTCTGTAACAATTCCTATATAGAAATTTATCTCTAGATCATAGGTATTTCATCCTAAAATACTTGGGATCCTTGGTTTTTCATCCAAATACCACCTTCATCCAATATTTTTCATTCCAGGATGATTTGAAAAACATTGCATGCATATTGTTCCACAAGAGAAAATCATTAGTTTCTCAAAAGATCCTTCAAAAATAAATTATGGAATATAAATAACCAAGAGGGCCCAAAGGGGGCTCCCAAATCCAGCTCATATCTTTATAAAGATAAAAATCTAATAAAAAAATCCCTTAGTTATCATTTTCCTCCACTTTCCATAACCTACTATAATTCTACTTTTTTTTGTTTTTGTCTTATTCCAAGAATTTTCCAAATTGGCCAACTTGCCTTGAGGATAAGAAAGTAAAAATAATTTATTAATTTGATTTAAATCTTATTATCCTACTCCTAAATACCATGTCCCACTTTGGTGAAAAAGTATTATTATTTAACTTGATCCCTATTAGTTTTTCAAACTTGTCAATTTCTAAATAAACAATTAATTAAATATTTGTTCCAATTTTATTTCTCTTATTCCCATGTAATTGAAAATTGGATTAATTAATTATTAAATGGAACTTAATTATAAAGGGCACATGACAAGTCCTCCCTCCTCAAAATTACTTATCCTCAATCAATTCAAACTTGGATAATTTAAAATCTTTGGACCTTCCCAAGTGCCATCCTTAATTGGCAAGCTCTTCCAACGAATCAAATATTCAGTGATATGTTTTTTCCTCAATCTCTTATTCATAGTATCTATCACCTCTTCAAGAATCAAGATCAATTTAACTTCCTCATCCAAATGTGGTAAATCTATGGAGGGTTTAATCTACTTCCCCAAAGCTCTCTTTAGACAAGAGACATGGAAAACATTATGAATTTTACTACTTGTAGGAAGTTACATTTCATAGGCTGCCTCACCAAATTTATTTACAATTTTATAGGGTCCATATAATTTGGGCTTGATTTTATCTGTTCCACTTCTCTTTATGGATTATTGCCTATATGGTTGCAACCTTAGATAAACTATGTCACCTACCTAAAAATATCTCTTTATGAAGTTTTTGAAAGAGTTGGCCAGAATCAGACATCCAAGATCAGTGAACCATGAAAGAGTTGTCCAGAATCAGATGTCCAATATTGGTGATTGTAGAGAAAACACACACAACTATTGAATCAAAAAATCTAGAAGAGATCAGAGACTAAACATAATGTATTCAATAATGGAGATGAACTACTTATACAAAGATACGAAGTTCATAGCACTCACAACTCTCAAAGCTGTCACAACTCAAAACTAAGAAGCTCAATGAATCTAGGCTCACTGAATGAAGAATATAAAGGGAGAGAGGTATTTATAGGTTGAAGAGATAATAAAATTCCACATTTTAGTGAATGCGGTACTAATCTTCCTAAATGACCTCTAGAGCCCTAAGCAAGCTAATGTAATCGTGTAGCAGAATACAAAGGGAGAGAGGTATTTATAGGCTGAAGACATAGTAAAACTCCACATTTCAGTGAATGTGGTACTAATCTTCCTAAATGACCTCTAGAGCCCTAAGTAAGCTAATGTAGTCATGTAGCCAAAACCCATAGGAAAAAATCTTACACCAACACCCCCCATAAGCAAAGCTTAGGTAGGTGATGATATGCAAAATTCAAAAAAAAAAAGGGTCTTGACAACAAGGCCTAATGAGATACCTATGTACAATGCAATATCTCATAAAGTAGAGAAAAGGAGAAAACATAGTGGGAAAAAACTCCCCCCCAAAAGAGAGAAAAGAAGAAGAGGAGACTAAAAGACCCCCAAGAAGAAGATGCTAAAACAATCAGTACTCCAATTACAACTCACAAGATGATGAAGGTTGATGACAATATCCTCTTCTTGAAGACTGTAGAAGCTCCATCCACATCAAACAATGTTTATTCCCTTTGGTAAAGGAAGAACCCAATGTGTGTACTAGAAGTCTACCCATTCCATAATGGAAGATGAAGGTAGCAGTACGAAGATATTTGAATGTGATTCAAATCGTATCTGTGGCATAGGTCTGGCAAGAATGTGTACAGAATATAGAAGTAATACCACTGAAGTGAACCAATCAGAAGAATGACATGGAACATTCAATGAAAGAATGTCCATGTGAATATTGGATCATGACTCACCAACTAAACAAGTAAAATTCATAGGAAGTGATGAGTTGTCAATGCTCAAAATAGGTGTACTCATATTATAAACAGTGAAGTCCTTTAAAATGCAAGTCTATGAAGGCTCTGAAAGAGCAACAATCAACATAGGAATGGAAGTAGAATCTACAATGAGAAAAATAAGGTATGGTAGAATTTTGTCCTATAGTGGGGGCTTGATAGAAGGAAGAGAATTATCTACCATGGATGTATCATCACAAGAAACAAAAGTAGGAGGCGAGAGTATAACTATCTCTAAAGAGATGATAGGTAGTGGAGGTGTGATGTAAGTCTCAACTGGATCTCTAAAAAGACTCTAAAGAGTGCTCCAAATAGTAGAGGGACACTTTGTGTGCTCTACATGGTGGTGTAAATATCATGAAACATGTAACAACAAGTGACCATAGACACAGTCACAAGAGTTGGCTGGCCTTTTGTGAAAGACGGTGCTCAATTTCAAGCTACTATTTACAAGATATTAATAAAATAATTTTTCGTAAATAGACTATTTTTAATAAAAATTGCATTAAATGATTAAAATTTGCTTGATGTTAAGGGGTTACCTAGCCTTCCAACCACTCATTGGAATTGGTATGGAATAAGAAATTCAATGGTTTTATTTGTGAGGGGGAATTGGCCTCTTGCCAACCCGGGCCTCACCCTTCATCTTCATCAGGCAAAGATATAAGGTAAATTACCAATGCAATTTTCCTTTACAATGTATCATTTTTAAATTAAAAAACAATTAAAAATTATCATGCTTCACCATGTGAATAAACACATCACCTCCACCGTAAAAGTATTGTCCCCACCATGTGAGAATAAATCTCACTGTAATGTCAAAAGACAAGGACCTGGGAAAATCCACCCATGTGCAAATAACCCCACCTATGTTTTCCACTTAGTAATTGTTCCCCAATCATCAAAAAATTTCTACCACATAAATCAACACTTTAAAAACACAAACCTTATGTTTCATAAAAGAGTTGGTGTGGGGTTAGAGGCATGGGTGTTGGGAGAGGGTGTACACCGGAAGCACACAATTTGATTACCAATACCAAGCAACTTAATATGCGGAAATTAACCAGATTCACCAAGTAACTAGAATTCAGAATAACACATGATATGAGAGACAATACCAAATTGTATTAACACTTTATACAGAAAAGAATACAATAAAGAAGATGCCACTTCTTCTCCACCACCTTACAGAGGTTTCCCACACCTCAAGTGAACAGTAATTCTTCTCCCCAAAGCTCTCCCTCTCACAGGTCCCAACACCCAACTCAAATACAGAGTTGGTGTTCACCTCCCCGTGCTCCACGCACACCACAAGTGCTCCACGCACTCCACAAGCACTCCACGTGCTCCACAAGTACTCAAGGTACTTCAAGTAGATCTCCCATGAATCTGCAACAACCTGCAATTCAACAGACCATACTTATGGAAGGAACTGCCTTGCCTTCCTCTTGCTCTATCCGAGTACACACTTGTACTCCAAGTAGATCCTGCCTGATACTGCTCCCTGTAGTGTTGCTGTCTGTATGACCTTGCACACCTGCAAATCAAGCAATGGTTCCAATCACCTGTGAACCTCGACCTTGCACACACATACACCTGCAGATCAACGATCTTACTTACCATGTAGATCTCCTATATAGGCCATGCAACTGTGACCAAGATCCTACACTCCTGAAGAACCCAGCTGGCTCTCCAATCCAGCACCAACACACCTGGTACTGTGGCACTAGGAGGAACGCACCATAGCTCTACCTCACACACAGAAGGAGCTTATAATTATGCTCTCTTACTCCCTAGCACACTTTTACAATACAACCATGAGTCTATTATATAGATCTCATCCAAACAATGATTAGACATCTAATTACAATAATTAGATCCGCAGCTATGAGTCTAAAATTAGCACTCATCATGCAAACTCTTGGTTCGTTAGCTAACTGCCCGTAAATAGCTCGCAGTCGAACCACACAGGCGACCGATGCCGGTCCCTGTCCGCCTGGAGGTGACCGACGTCGGCCGATATATGACCGACGTCGGTTGCTTCTCTGTGCTCTCCCACCGACGTCGGCTGATCAGACCGACCCCAACTTCTTCTGCAACTCAGCAACCTTCAGCAACCTCCTCTCCTGTTTGCATCAGTGAAGCTTTTAGCTCCACAATCCTAACAATGGGCTCAGGCACCACATAATACATTGAGCATCACCATAAGTAGAGGGAGAGGACCTGACGAGGGTTAGAGAGTTTCAATAGCATGAAAAAGACCAGTATGGGTGGCAAGGAGAGGTGAACAACAACTATAGGCCGAGAAATACAAGCCAACATTCAGATCCAATGTGAGCCTATGACCATTGCTTGGATTGGACTATAAAAGATTTCAATTTTGTAAATGTTATTGGAGAACTAGATCTAGTAGAAAGAGGCTGAGCATAGATCTATGGTGTTCATGGGTAGCATAGATATGTGTTGGATCAGAGGATGCCAAACAAATCTGAGCACAAGTGTTAATCTATAGAAATAACCCTTGCATGTTTTTTGGCTTAGCTCGCATAGTCAATGATTAGAAAAGAGGCCAGAAACAACTATCCTCATTATGGACTGCCTCTTCTATGCATGTTCTATAACCAACCACTTCCCTCATGGTGCATCTTGGGCAGTGAAAAACACCTTGGAAAAACCAATTTGATCATGGACTATAAAGGAGATATGAGTGAAATAAATTCATTAGAGGTACAAAGGAGATGGTTGTTAATGCAGTCCTCACCTTCATGCTCGGAACAAGAGATGATGCCACATTACAGGTTGTGAAACAAGATAACAATAGAATCCAATGCCCAATAGCTATAGCCAAAGTTTCTAATGTATATCCTTCAGCGGACTTCTTTCCTCCAACATAGTCCTTTCAACAAAAAACCACGTAGATCTAACTCAAATTTAAAGTTCTATGCTCTCTCCTTCATGCCAACCTTAATCAGATCTACAACCAAACACACTTGATAGCCTTATGGTGGATGATAATTTGGTTATCTCAAGTGGGTCGTTGCTTCAACATTGGTAAAAGTATATTTTAGCTTATAGATCTATAGATTCAAAACTTATATTGCCAATACAAAAGAAAAATACATGCAATCGAATAACAAGTAAATGGCAATTAGAGAATAAACCAAAGATGATCCACTCTAATATAGAATGAACTTGATGGTCGGGAGGATGATTTTATAGATCTACAACTAATGCAAAAGGCCAACTTACCAGTAATACTCGGGTCTTTTTGCAAAAAAGACCCTTACAATTTTTTTCAATTGTGTCGAAGTATTTGAGATTTTTAATTCAAAACAACCTCAAAATTTCATAAACCCTCTAAAAATTGATGAAGAATACAAAACAATATACTACTCAATATTTCAATAATGAACAATAGAAAATAATGGTGTTTGATACAAGATACTTAGAGCTTTGATATAATGAAAGAGTTGTCCAAAATCGGACATCCAAGACTGGTGACTACAGAGCAAACACCACAACTATTGAATCCATAAATCTAGAAGCGAGTAGATACTGAACACAATGTATTCAATAATGGATATGAACTACTTATACTAAGAGATGAAGTTCATAGCTCTCAAATCTATCACAACTCACAACTAAGAAGCTCAATGAATCTAGGCTCACTGAATGAAGAATATAAAGGAAGAGAGGTATTTATAGGTTGGAGAGAGAGTGAAACTCCACATTCTAGTGAATGTGGTACTAATATTCCTAAATGACCTCTAGATCCCTAAGCAATCTAATGTAGCCATGTAGCCAAAACCCGTAAGAAAAAATCCTACACCAATAGTTTTTGTCTACAATATACTTGTACTAATTTTGTGATTTATGCTTATGATCCTTGAGGGTTTTCAATACTTCTTGGTGTTGGTAATAAAAACACTTTTTGTTATAAATCTATTATCTATAGGAACAAAATCAATAAGTTTCATTTCATCATATCCATATAAATCTTTAAATGGGGACATACTAATGGGCATATGGTAAGTGGTATTGTAGTAGAATTATCTTAAAGATAACCATGTGACCAATGCAGATTGTTGACTTGAGGCATGATTCCTTAAGTAACCCTTCACTCACTTGTTTACTATTTTCGTTTGTCCATCTATTTGAGGGTGGTAACTAGTGCTAGGAGTTATTTTTATACTTATCAATATGAATAACTCTTGCCAAAAAGAGCTAAGAAACATGTTATCTTTGTCACTAACAATATTGTGTGGTAATCCATGCAATCTAAACACCTCCTTAAAAAATAATTCATCTACTTGAGGGGCTTTAAAGTCTAATGACATAGAAAATAAGTGTACAAACTTATTTAATTTTTACAATATAACATAGATGCAATCTCTACCATTTACCTTGGGCAAACATGTGATAAAGTCCATTGATATACTCTCCCATTTTTGACTGGGAATGGGTAAAGGTTGGAGTAGTCCTGCTGGCAACCCTTGTTCCCATTTGTTCTATTAACAAATGTTACACTCCATAACATGTTTTAGAGTATCTTTATTTAATCCCTTCGAATTGAATCTTCTCTAAATTTGCTTATATGTCTTAGAGTACCTTGGGTGTCCTACTACTGGCACATCATGCACTGCTCTTAAAATCTTTTCCTTCATTGCAGATTCAAGTATTAAAGGACATTGTTTTTATACAAAATCAAATCATCAAATATTGTATACCTATCATCCTTTACCAATCCCTCAATTAAGTTAGTATTAAAAGCATTCTTTGCATATTCCATCATAATAATGGCCTTCAAATCCATAGAAATAGAGGAAATATAATACAAGGTATATTTCCTAGAGAGTGCATTAGCTACAATATTTTTATTCCCCTTCATGTATTCTATATCAAAATTATAGGATTATAGTTTACTCACCCATTTCTATTGTCTATCATTCAAATCTTTTTTCCCCAAGAATAATTTCAAACTATTATGACGTGTTTTAACAACAAACTTTCCACATACTAAATATTGTCTGAATTTTTGCAATGCATGCATTATGGATAACATTTCCTTATCATAAATAGAGTATCCTTTTTATATATTGTTTAACCTCCTAATTTTAAAAGTGATAGGATGCCCCTTTTGAGTTAGAATGGCTCATTTTTCCTTTCTTGAAGCATTGCATTTTACAATAAACAAAAGGGAGAAATCAAGTATTGCCAATACTGGGCTAGAGCTTATAATGTCTTTTAATTTATCAAATGTAGATTAAACTAGTTTTGTGTATACAAATGATCTATTTTTGGTCAAATCTATAAGAGGGACTGCCAATTGAGAAAACCTCTTGACAAATCTCTTGTAGTAACTACATAACCCAAAAAAACCTCTCAATTATGTCAAAGTAGTAGGAGTTGGCCAATCTAAGATAGCTTGGATCTTTTGTTGATCCATATTTACTCCCTTATCACTAATGATATGGCCCAAATACAAAATCTTTGTTAATCCAAACTCACATTTGGATTCCTTAGCAAAAAATGCATGCTTCTCCAATATGTCAAAAATAATGTCTAAATGTTTTAAGTGATCTTCTCATGTCCTATTGTAAACCAATATATCATCAAAGAATACCAATATAAGTTTCCTCAATTGATCACAAAATATATGGATCATAATATATTGAAATGTATCAAGAGCATTAATTAGCGCAAAAGGCATGAATAAAAACTCAAAATGTCCATAATGGTACCTAAAGGTAGTTTTTTGTACATCTTCATCTCTCATGCGAATCTGGTGATATCCAAATCTTAGATAAATTTAAAAAAAATAAATGGCACCATGTAGTTCATTTATGAGCTCATCTATCCTCAGAATAGGATACATATTCTTTATAGTCTATTTATTTAAGGCTCTATAATCAATGCACAGGTGCAGGGTCCCATCCTTCTTTTTAACAAGAACTATATAAGATGCAAAGGGGATAGAACTTGGTCTTATGAAACCCATATCTAATAGTTCTCTAATGGTATTTTTAATTTCTTCATTAAACCCCCTTGGGTGGTGGTTTGGATTTGAAATGACTGGTGTTACACTTGATTCTAATTCTATTACATGTTGGAAACCTCTCTTCAGGGGTAAACCAAGTGGTAAATCATTGAAAATTTTACTATGTGAGTGTAATATTTTTTTTATATCAACATGATAAGGATTATAATCACCTTTATATGAATTAGAGGATTTTATCAAACAATTTGATACACATGTTACATGGCCTCTTTGGATAATACTCACCATTATTTTTTTTATGACTGTTTATGGTGATCCATTAGACAAGCCCCTAAAAATTATTTCCTTCCCATTGGAATTAAACTTTAATTTTATAGTCTGGTAATTCTAGTGAAAATCCCCCAAAGAATGTAGCCATTTCACTCCTAAGACCATATATGTTCCACTAAAACTCACTATATAAAATTCATCACATACCTTATAGTCTCCCATAATAACATTGAGATGTTTGATCACTTTATTACATGGCATTGTAAATCCATATGAAAAAACAACATTGAATCCTTCAAAATATTCCATTTGTAAACCTCTTTTAACCACCAATCCTTCATAAATTAAGTTGTGTATGGCTCAACTATCAATGAGTATTGTAATTCTTTATCCATTGAGCACTCCATGAACTCAAAAATGGTGACATTTAGGTGTTCCTAATAGGATTGTTAGAGTACCTATACATGTAATTTAATTTGCCTCCTCTTTTGTCACTAGGTTTTCCAATTCTTCCAATGTTTCAACTTCTTCCAACCTTGTTCATCATCTGATATTACTTCAATATATTTCACTTTCCCTTTACCTAAGCATCTATGACCTAGTTCCCAGAAATGTTTACATATGAAATAAAGCTTCTTCCTTTGCAATTCATTCCTAGTATCCTCATCCATCCTTTTTGTGTTAGGAGGCATGGATTTTTGAAGAGAACTAGGAAGTTATCTCTTTTGAAAATTTCTCCTATTTTGACCAAGAGAAAATAGTATGGAAGGATAAGGCAAGTTTCTCTTCAGTGCAGAGGGTTCAAGAGTTAAATCTCTTTGTATAACATCCTATAAGGTGAATGGAGTAAAAGCCTTAACAAAACCTCTAAGGGGCTTAAAAATTCCATCAATAAAAATAAATATAACCCTTTTTTTAAAATATCACTTACTAATTTGAGTGATTCATTAACAGAATTGGAGTCTTGCTAGGGTTTACTCCATGCATGCCATTGAGTCAGCCCTTGGTTTTTTGATTGACTTGCCTTGTGTCATACTGCAGCCTTAGTCACCTATGGGACTTAGCATTTATTGTCATTTAGGGTTTCTCGCCTTTAGGCAAGACCAACCTTTATAATGTCCTCTCCCTACACTATCTTGGTTGTTTTAGCTATGAATAAGAATAGAGGAGCACTGAACAATGGCCCCTTACAAGCACCTAAGGAAGTTTGTCCTGAAGGTTTACCATGAGGTAATACTTTAGACCTTAATGTTATATTTCCCATTATTGAATTTAATTTTTCTTATCAATGGTTAGAGCAATTTTATTTAATATAATGTTTTGTTGGGAGAATCCCCTCTGACAGTTTACTAAGGTCTTGGGTTCAAACCCATTGGGCATCTCATGACATCAAGTTGGAGAGTGTTGAGAATATGACTAAGGTTTTTTTTCTCTTTTGATTTTTTTACCCATCCCATGTTGGAGGAATCCTCCATAAGTTAGCCACTTGGTATGTCAGGAACTCACTTATGGTCCTCTCCCCCTAGACATGAGACTTTGTAGTCTCAAAGCACATTACTCTTAAAGTCCTAGTTTGCATTGAATTCCCATGCTGGTACTTTATTCACTAGATAGCATACTCCATAGGCCATGTGGTTTGTCATGAATAAAATTGGTTCTACTCTACTAGACCATAAAAAAGGGTCTATGTATAATTAGACCTCTCTTGAGACCTCAAAGAGTTTATAGAAATATAAGTCAGGGATGTGAGGCACTCTCATCGAGTCATCTATATTAACTTACCTAACACTTATTTTCATTTCCAAGCTATAGACCATAAGATACAAGATTGTCCCCTTTAGTTGGCTCATAATAATGCATCCAACTACTCATCCTTGCCACCCAAGACCTCTCCTGAGGCTAAAAAAAACCAACTGAGGATAAATGGACTATGTTAGGGAATAAAAACTCTCACCCCAAAGTAGTAGACACAACTGTTGCTCCCAAAGGAGGTAAGCCATCTTTGAGAAATAGCTTGCAAGAATAGGCTCCTATTGAAAAAAATCCCACATTGGTTGAAGCCCCAAAATTGGTTGAAAATCCCAAGGTATTCAACACCCCTATGGCTATTAACATCTTGTCTTAAGGTTTCAAGGCCTCTATGCCCAGTTATTCTAAGATTTGACACTCACAATCAACCACTTGTCCACTTCCTACTTGATGGGATCCACCCAAATGCTCTCATATCCCTCCTCAAAGGAATGATGAGGTAGAGCAAGGATAATTTCAAGCTGACTTTAATATGAGGAAGCAATATGAGTTCTTGAGTGCCAATTGTGTGCACTTTCTACAAAATTGATATGACATCCTAGAATGGTTGGACTCATAGGACATGTCCCCTGACTCCCATCATCTATGAATTATTTTCCATGGAATTTTTGGGGTCTCACATACCCAAAACATAAATTTGTTGTGCATGATTTCAGAAGGAAGTTTCCCAATATGGGCATTCTTTATTTTTAAGAAGTCAAGGTGGCAATTTTTTTATTGATGATTGTTAGTAATTCCATCTGGCACAATAGTATCATTCTATATAGTAATCACATCGTGGGATGTGAAGGGGTGATCAAATTCATTTTTCCAAGGTGGTGGCCACACTTAGTGCAATCTGGTATGGACCCCACCAATCAGTTATTATGGGCTCTTTATAGAATTGAAAGCCATTATTTTGACTTTATTAATATTTATGCCTCAAATGATGCCTTGGAGCATACCTATTTATGGTGATGGATAGCGGATGATCTCCTCGATGCCCATTGGGTATTATGTGGTGACTTTAATATGGTGACATCTCTTAAGGATAAAATGGGTCACTTGCCTATGAGTTGTTAGCTGGAAAAAGGGAGGTGTGGTTTTACATGTGTACTAAATGGGGTTTTTATGACCCCAATTTAATGCATTATCCTATTGATGAAGTTTTGTACACTTAGAGTAATTTTAGGGAAGGCCCCACTCAAATTTAGAAGCATCTAGATAAGATAATGATGTCCACCCAACCGTACTTATCTTTTGATAATGGATTCTTTCCTCTGGTGTAGGTGATACCATATTTTGGCATTTCTGACCACTCCCCCCTTTAGTTTCATGTGACATGGTAGTTCATTAAACCCAAGGTCCAAAAAACATAATTCTTCCTTAACACCTCTTTGCTCAATCATGAGCCCATGGTGGCACAAATTAGGAGAGTTTGGAATATAGACTCATGTCCTTCCCATTAATCTGGTTGGATTCTCTAGTAGGATGATGCCATTAGAAGGACCTCCCACTTTTTATAGATCTATGGCCATCAGTTTGCCAAAATTTAGAGATGCTCTTACTCTGATACTACCTCAGAGCTGAGTCATGTGGCCTTAGATCTAGAAAAGGATCCCTTTAATGAGATCTTGAAGGTGAGAGTTGTGTCCTTAAGGCACCATATTTAGATTGGATAAAATTCCAATGCCCAAGGAGCCCAAATAAAAACCAAGCTTTATTGGCTTAAAATTGGGGACAAAGCCTCTAAGTATTTCTTTCAAATATTGCAAGCCAAAAACTTGAAGCAGTAAATTCAAGTCATTGTCAAGGCTAGTAACAAACTCACAGAGACTCTATATATAGTGTAATCTTTTGTCCACCATTATCAATAAGTATTCAAAGCTCAAGTCTCCTTGACTAAATGTGAAAATACTCTTTAGCAATGTCTTTCAGTTGTGTCTTGCAAACTCACTCTTTCCCAATGGGTGATTTATGATAAGCCCCTCACTATGGATGATTTGCACAAAGTAGTGTATCATATGGATAAGGACAAATCCACTGACATTGATGGCTTCCCTTGTGAATTCTACAAAACTCTTTAAGATATTGTGGGTGATGATTTGCATAAGGTTCATCAAGAAGCATTTCACACATATTCACTAGGTAAAAATATAAATAAAGGAAATATCAAATTCATACCTAAGCAAGGTGATCTTAGGTTGATATATAATTGGTGGTGCATCACCATTGTGAATGTTTCCTATAAAATCATAGTCAAGGCTCTGATGATCTGGTTGCATAATATGATGCCTCTCATTGTGCAACCAAAATAAATGGGCTTTATCAGAAGCTGTTATATCTTGGATAACATCATTGTTGTCTGGGAAGGAATGAATTGGGCCCAACAATCTAAACAATAGACCTTGTTCATCAAATTGACTTTGAAAAATATTATGATCACATTGAGTGGCCTTTTATCTTATCCATGCTTCAAGCTTTGGGCTTCGGGCCCACTTTCCTTCAAACCATTCAGATGCTTTTCTTAGATGCCTCAGTTGTCCTCTCCATTAATGGAGTTACCTTTGAGAAATTTGGATTATTCCTTTCCATTATCCAAGGGTGTTCATTGGCTCCTACCTTATATGTGCTTATAGCTGAGGGTTTTGGATATCTTCTTAGCAAGGCCCAAACTAGTGGCCTTGTTAATGAAAATTATCTCCCTCTCGATGTAGTTAATTTGCATGAAGACATGCAATTTATTAATGGCCACTTTGAAGATGACTCCTTCCTAACCCTCATTGAAGATGAGGCCAATGTGGATAATGCCCTCCAATGTCTTGAAACCTTCTACCTAGCCTTTGGCTCCAGCATTCAATGGCAAAAAACTTATTTCTATAGACAATCATACCTTCCTCTGCCAGTGTCAGTTATTATATTCAATTAGAAGTGGATCCAACATGATGAAATATTTTATTTTTTTGGCATCCCCTTTGTTTGGTATACTTTACCACCTTTGTTGTGGTAGTACGTTGTTGATATAGTTTCTAAGAAGATTGATTACTGGGTGACCAAGTCTTTTTCATTGGTAAGAAAATTTCAAATCTACTAAAAAATCCTTGCATCCACCCATGTGTATTACTCATCATGTTGAGTACCTTCCAAAAAATCTTACCAAAAGTTGGAGAACTTGCTTAGAGATTTCCTTTGGGCCAATTCCCCTCAAGGTAAAGGTTTTCATAGGGTTTCCTAGGAATATTTTTGCCTCTTGCATGAAGCTAGAGGGATGGGACTCATCGACATAGCTCAACAAGGATCTACCTTATGTGCCAAATGGATTATGAGGGCCATTGAAGGCCCAGAAGCTTGGAAGGTGTTATTTAGACACTGTATCACCATAGGTTTTCCCAAGGGAAAGAAATCTTAGAAAGTATTGGATTCCCCAATCTGATCTTTATCAAATCTCCCATCTAGATCATCGGGTCCTTCATGGCCAAAATCATATGGAAGGCTTGGGAAAAGGTCAAGCCATGGATCCTATGAAATGGCTCTAGTTTCCATGATGGGTTCTCTACTACTTCCCACTCTCTTTAGTGGTCTCCCATTTCTTCTCAAAATGAGGTGCCACTGGAAAAAGTTCCTTGGATCAATGCACTCAAGCTTTACCATAGAGGAATTCATATTGTCTAGGATATCTTCTATAAGAATTCTCACTCTTGGCTATCTTAGGAGGAGGTGAAAGCTAAATTATGGTTAGCCATTATAGACCAAGAATCTTACCAAAAAATCCTCAATGTCATCCCAGCTTCCATGCTCCACAAAATCTCAATCTATTCCACTCGACCATGGTGGAAGGACTAGAAATGGTATGTTGAGACCCCTTTTCACAATTACAATTTTTGTCTTGGCTATAATTGGATCACCACCCATTTTCCCATGGTTGACAAGATAAAAAACCATTAGGGGATACACTCATCTGCTAAAACTTGAAGCTTTCACTTCAACACTATTTGGGGGGGCTTGTGTAGAGCCCAAGCTTGCTCATTTTTCTTAGTGTATATTGTGCCTAGGCTTACCTATTGGTAGAAGGTTAGTTTAGTTTGGAGTCTATTTATCTACTTTCCCTTTCTGTGGCCATCTTGAGATGCTACCTCATCTCTTCTGGTACCGTGCCAAAGCTCAAAGGTCCTAGTATTGGATCCATGATCTTTTTAGTCCTTTCCAGCCCAAATTTTTCCTTTGACAGCACATCTTCCCTGAAGAAAATCCCATGATGCCCTTCAAATACACACAAGTCTAGCATACTTTCAAAGTGGAGATTCTCTTTTGGAATTGGAAAGAAATAAATAATTATGTGTTTAAACATGCTTCTATTGATTGTAATTTTTCTCCCTTGCACAAATATTCTATCATCTCCAATGTTCTTTTGTATATTCAAGTCCAAACCAATAAAGTGGCTATGGAGCTTTGGCATCTTCAGGACCTCCTATCCCAATTGGGAGATGTTCCTTATGTTATGGCTCAAGTTCCACCTCTGCCATGGGAACCCAGATTAGATGATAGAGTGCTTCAGCCGCCTCATGTTGGGCATCATCATACTCATTCCAAGCACCACTCTCATAGTGGTACCCTATACCAATGCATTTCCCCTTTTGGGTAGTAGTGAGGGTCGTAGCCTCTGCCTCCTTCCTCTATTGGGTAGGATGGTTGGGATGGTCTTCCTCCTCTACTCCCAGATGCTTGGGGGGTGCCACCTGGAGGTTGTGCAGACATGATGGACAATTTCTCCAAGCTCTCTTTGGCTATCTCACCCACTCGAACATAAGCAAATGAGAATATGAACAAGGCCTAGGCTACTATTTGGGAGCCTATTCTAGATGGAAATGATTTTCTAAGTTCGGGTTGGGGTCCTGATGATATGGATCCTTCACCTTATGGATTTGCTCTTATTGCTTGATAGTTATCTCTTTTTATGACTTTGTTGTGACTTGATTTTAGGCTTTGCCTAGATATTATAATTGGTTTTTCCTCCTAAGCACTATATAGTGTGTTGTGGTGTGTTCTCATACCACCTTATTTTTTGTGAATTATTTTTATATTTTTATATAGTTAATATATAGATATATTTCATCAAATATATATATATATATATATATATATATAGACACACACACACACACACATATGACTTACTATTTCAACCATATTTTGAAATTTTGACACATAGGCACTTGTTGAGGTTTGTTCCTTGATTTTAGAGAGTTATTTGAAGTACTCTTCTTCATCCCTCAGCTTGAATCTATCGAGGAGCCTCTGACTAAATTTTTCAAAGGTATATGTTTAGTCATGTCCTTGTGTTATTAGGCCATGATACCACCAATCATATGTAACACCCTCCAAATGTAAAGTTTCAAATCAAATAAATTCATTTTCTTTAATAGGGCTAAGATTAAGGTAGATTTGCAATTTATGCAACCAAGCCTGAGCTGAAATTGTATCACTACCATCATAGGTAGGAGCTAATAGTATACTCAATTTATTTTTCAATTCTTTTCCTCCACCACTATGTTGATTTCCTTTTACTCTATGGTGTGTGGCTCTTTTTTACAGTTCTACAAACTTATCATAAGAAAGGATAGCTTTTAGACATTCATCTAAATTCCTGTATGCATTATATATCTCTGTTGCGACTACTCCAATGGACTGAAGGGGTGCAATTATGGTATCTTCCTCTTTTCATATGAATTTGGGTTTTAATATTTTTAAAATTTATTGACATGTATATTTTTTTCTCATAGGTGAGCCTTCCCTTCTAGGAATATGCCCAAGACTTAGTTGACCCACTAGTTTCCCCATCACCTATCTCAAATCTCTTTGGCCAAAATTTATGTTTTCCAAGGTGTTTTAGGATTACTATGCTCTTTCTTCCTCTATCAATATTTTTTCCCTTTCACTTTCAGCCATAGTTTCTTCTACTGATATTAATTTATTTGCTTGTAACTTTCTTTGTTCTCATCTGAAATACCTAGTTTCTCTCATACTAGGAAGCATATGCTCTTAAAACCCAATAGGCTGGAAATATTATGGATTTTATACCAATTTCATGTATTATTAATTAATTTTATATAGATATATCAAATCTGAAATTAACTTTTTATTAGGAACAATTACCGTAAAATTTATGCCTTCCTCTACACTAACTAGTGAAACCCAAATTTTGGTAATTTTTATGGAATAACATAGTAATTGCAAACCGGAATATATGAGAACTTGAATTTAAAAAAATTAAGGTGTAAAATATTAAAAATTACTGAAATAATCACTCCACAATAGTTTTGGAGTGGAATATAAAGTTTGGTAAAAAAACTCTTACTAGCACTACATAGTAACACTGCAAACATTGTTCAACTAAAGCACAAATTCACAACATGAATAATTTGATTACAAACATTGAATAATACTAAAATAAATCCAAAAAAAACTCACTATATTTTATAACAAACCCACAAATCTAAAAATGCTTCTATACTCTCTACTCACACCAACTATCTGCAAAAAAGACTAAACACTAGCTAAAATTTGTACTCCTTAAAGCTCTATAGCAACTCCTATATGAAATTGTATCTTTGGATCACTATGATTTCATTATAAAACCTTGGTATCCTTAATTTTTTTCTAAATACCACCTTCATCCAAGAATTTTTATTCTAGAATGATTTGAAGAACACTGCATGCACATTTTTTCACAAGAGCAAATCATTAGTTTGGCAAAAGATCCTTCAGAAATAAATTATAGAATATAAATAACCAAGAGGGCCCAAAAAGGGTGCCCAAATCCATCTCATAGATTTATAAAGATAAAAATATAATAAAAAAAATGCCTTAGTTGTCATCTTCCTCCACTTTTCATAACCTGCTTTAATTTTACTTTTCCTGCTTTTGTCCTATTCCAAGGAATTTTTCAAATTGGCCAAATTTCCTTGAGGATAAGAAAGTAAAAATAATGTAATTTTAAAAAAAAAATATTATTATCCTCCTTAAAATACCATGCCCCACTTTTTCCTAAAAAAATATTATTATTTAACTTGATCCCTGTTAGTTTTTCAAACTTGCCAATTTCCAAATAAATAATTAATTAGATATTTGTTCCAATTTTATTTCGCTTATTCCCCTATAGTTAAAAATTAGATTAATTAATTATAAAGTGGACATGACAAATGTATAATTTAATTTACTTACATTTATTGTTGTATACCCATATCATTTATTATGTTATAAGCAACTTCGATTTATTCATCAATATATTGTTTCCTTTGATCATAAAACAAATGCATCTAAGGTTTGCCACTAAATTTTTTCCCAATTTTATTTTATGTTTTTATCAATTTTGAATATAAAATTAAAATGTTTAATCCTTAATTTATTTTTGAAATTTTTATTTTATTAGTTTCTTAGTTATGAATATAAAATTTAAGTGTTATATACATTTGATATTTTTTACTGAAATGAAAAAAAAAAATGTAACCAATTGTAATAATGTTAATATTATATTAAATGTGTATGAAAATGATATTGTTTTGTTTTGAACCTTATTTTTTCATGAATATTTATTAACCATAATTTTTTTCACATGCAAGCAATATTCAAATGTTAGATTAAGCCAATGAATTTGACAACATGATTTTAAAAGCTCTTTCCATCATTTCCTTTGCCTTAAAAACAAGATTGGAATGTAAGAGAGTTAAGATGGTTCCATTTTTTTTTTAGTTTGTTCTTGTGATAGAGAAATGTTGATTTGTTTCCTTTGTTTAATTGCCTCTCCTTTAAAAAAATGTAAAAATGCAAGAGAGTGCAGGAAAATCATTTTATAGGGGTGATTGTTTGTTTACCATGTCTCCTTTTATTTTTAGCCTTAATTTACATTGATAAAATATCATGAGAACCTTCATATCCTTATTTGTGTATTAAAATCACTTTTTTGTGCAAGTAAACCTCTTTTTTATGACGATTCTTTATTTTTTCCTAAGACTAAAAGAACGTGTATCGCTTTATTTTTTATAATTTTGTTTTGTTAGATTAATATTTTACTAGCTGATATCAACTTCATTATTGATTATATTGGCTATGTCAAGAAAAAAACATAATTTTCTTGCACATAAATACATTAAATACACTCTCCTACACTCAATATTTTTTCCTTTAGATAGAGGCAATCAAAAAAAAGAAAACACGCCTCCTTCTCCCCGAGCTTTCCCCATCACTCACATTTTCCATGAAGGTAACAAGGTGGTAGACACCTTGGAAAACTTAGGATTTTTTGACTCGGATATGGCCACATGGACTAGGACCCCACAACTTACCCCCCCCCCCCCCCCCCCCCCCCCCCCCCCCCCCATATCTAACCCTTGCTTGATCATGATGTAAATCTACTAAAGTCATAGGTTGGTGGTGGAAAAACACGTGGAAACTCTAATCATGATTTATAAAAGGTGATTTGTGTCATAATAATGACACAAATTTTAAACTCAAAGACATTAGACATAATTTCAAAAAATCCTTTCCCAATAGTAGAGGATTAAAACAAAAAATTGCTATTTTTCCTAGATATTCTGCCAATGACAAACTAGAACATAGTTACAAAAATAAGAAAAACACCATGGGGGGAGATAGGTACTGTTGTGAATGAATTTCATGTACAAAATTCTAGACCAACCATAAATTCTAGAGGAATCTTAGGAGGGGAGACCTAACAAAATTTATTCTAAGGATCAAAGGGCATGATGAGATCTTGGCCAAAGATTTTGTAGTTGGATGGAAGCAGAGGGAGGTAACCTTCAGGGGGGCCATAGTGGTTGTTTTTGAGGAACTTATAGGAGAAGTGACTAACATGACATGTGAAGGCATGAAGGCCTTCAAGGATAAATAGCATAAGTAGGATTTGATGTAAGCTTTCTTTCAATCTGACCCAGTATAACACACAGGCAAGAAGGGCTTCCCTCAAGCTGACCTTCCATGAAGATGGCCTGAAATTTGTCTGCAGGTAATATGGTATCTTACTCTTGAAGGGAAATTCACCCATATTTTCTCACATCACTTTTTACTACTAAATAACTTTAAAGGCAATAAGATTAGCCTACCATATTATTTATTCATGTCCCTTGAAGCAATAGTACTGGGATTTAAAAAAAAACCCTCTATATATATTATCCATCAAATCACTAAATAAGTAACTCTCATGAATATTCAAGGGATTAAATTGTTGTAAAGTAACAAAGAGAAAACCCTTGATATGGGCCTCTCTATAGAGGGAAGAACAAGTGACGTCTCCCCTTCCACCTTCTTGACCCAACGATAATGAGGGGAAAATGAGAAGAGAAAGGCTCGCAACCATTCTTCCCCTTAGAAGAGCCCTAGTAAGAAGGCCAGTAGGAGCTTTTAGTTTCAACAAGATATTGAGAACCCCAACTTTGAACTTCATGAAATCAAGGTGATCAAATTTTGGAGGGACAAGGACCCTGCCAAATTTATAGAGGGAACTGGGTAGAGATTTTTGGAGCTCCATGAAAACTTGTAGAGATTGGGTTGACAGATGGTTTCTTACATAGATCAATGTAATAAACTGAAATAAGAGATTGATGATATAAGGGAGGGGACTGGGGATCAATAGATGATAGGTGGGGGTAAGACTAAGGGTACCCCTAAAAGAAAGTAGTAAGCACCAACAGCTTAGGGGATCATAATACTAAGATAGACAAAATAAAAGGCATGATATAACACATTAAAACCACAATAGGAGGCTAGATGATTAAAATGAGAGGATTATCGAACAACAGTGTGAAGAAACTGATATGTGGTAGTAGAGAGGAAAATCAATCAGGGGAAATGTTGAGGTATGTTCCTATTATTGTATTGATGAATTGATGTTTTCATTGATGTCAAAGGTAATTGATTTTCATTTATGTCCCAGAGGTGATCTTGTGAAGATGCATGATAAGTGATCATGATGGCTTAAACATGGTCTAATAGGTCCTTGAGATCTACATAAGGTCTTAGCACAATGTTGTGAAGTGACAAGCTTATGATTAGTGTTTTTTTGTATTGCTATAAGAGATCATCAAAAAGAGAGTTTTTATTGTGTTTAAGTACTTGTTGTGATAAGTTCATTATTGACCAAGTTCATAAGAAGCAAGTCTTTGTGAACAAGGTGTATTATGAAGCCTAGTCTTGTCTTGGTGAAGGTATGAATAGTGAAGCTTGGTAAAGTTAGTAAGATTAGGTAAGTGAGAAGATGTTTGACACTATGTAAACATGTGTACAAGGTATATAATATTTTATAGGAGGTTTTAAGGTTAGTTCATGGCTTATTCATTTGTATGAAGAGAACTAGTGGTTGGTCATTGACATGAGGTTGATTATTTAAGCTTTCTATTGTGGCTTTGAGTGGACAAATGGAGTGTATTAGGAAGATTTATGAGGAATTTTCAGTTTCATGTCTTTGATGAAGGTCATTAGGGCTCCATAAGTTCATAATATAAAAGTTGAAGGCAACTAATGTCTTGTGTAATCAAGAAGGTTAGTTCAGTCTTGGCAAGAGACCTATATGGTTTGAAAAGTCTTGGTCAAAGAATAATGATGGGAAAAGTTTTGGAGTCTATCTTATATGTTTGGAAATGAGTTGTAAGATACATAAGGCATATTGAATATCTCAAAGTGGTATGGTGCCTAATAGGTTTGTTTGATGGACTAGTTTTTGAGCATGGATATATCTTGTAGAGGCATCATGATGATGATGATGATGATGATGATATGGATGTGTATGGACTTGAAGTTGTGAAATATAGTGTTAGATCATGAGATAAATATGTAGAGTGATTCACGTGACTCTCAGAGTCAGTGAAAGGGGTAAGTTCTTCATTGGTGGTCCTCTCATGGACCTTATTTTAAGACCCTAGGTGGCATAATGAGGCATCATGATCAGGTCTAGAGGTTTTTGAGATCATGTGATAATTTTTTAAGTTCTTACATGTTGTTTCTAGTGTGTTGGTGAAGTTTTAGGTCTTGAATTGAAGAATAAAGCATAAAAAGTGGATTTAAGGTCTTTCGAGTGTTAGAATGAGGTGTTGCAGACTTGAGAAGGATTTTCTCATGCTTTTTGACATGTGTGACTATTGCATGGGAAGATGAGATATTATGGAGAGATTTAAAATGGTCTTATAAATTATTTCCAAGCATTATGAGTTGGTTTTAGGGGTAGAGCTTTATCAATACATGTTAAGAATGGAAATTGGTCTAAAACCCTCCTAAAACCCTCATAGTAATCTGATATGGACTATCTTGATGGAAATGTATTATAATGGATTTGATAGCATATTTTTAAGGTTTTTTTCATGGATTGGAATATTTTAGGTACCTCTAGGTGGTATTGGTTTGTCAAGTGAGTGAGTGGACCCCATAAAAAAATGTTTGTTTCTTAGAAATTTGCTATAATAGGAAGAGTTGACAAAGTTAAATTTTATAAGTGGATAGAGGTTGAAGTTTTATACTTATATATCAATTCCATGGTGGTTTATAATAAATTTATATACCTTATGAGTGTTAAACCAGTCATGCAAGTTGACCTATCACTAAAAAGTCCAATAATGAAGATAGTGAGAAAAACTAGGCAGAAGTGAGAATGAGATTAGGGACGGGTTGTCATCGATTAGGGATGGAAAAAAATGCACAGAGTTATTTTTAAAGACCTGTAACACATATCCCTAACAAAAAGTTGCTCTCAAACTAACTTGTCTAACAAAGTGAGGTCTGTATACAGTGAAGACATGAGATTAGTCTGTAAATACCAATATTGATATTTGAGATAATAATATATTTGATTAAAGTTGATATAATTATGTTTTAGGATCATATAAACCCATTATAAGTTCATTAAAGTGACTTTAAAGGTGCTCTAAGTCATGTTCACCATGACTGGTTTTCAAGATAGAATGGCAATTCTGAGTAAGCTAGTGGGAGTGTTGAGTTGGAGGCTCTCTACTCTTAGCTTAAGAAACCAATGAATAAGATATTATTTTTTATGACTTAAATGACCTATCCATTCTTTTCATAATCTTGGAAGTCAATATATGAGGTTGGATTATTGAAGCCAAAATGGCTTGTCTGGCTGAGTGAAAGAGAAGGTCAACAAATTGGTCTGCAAAACCAATAGTTGACACTAGAAATTACGATTTATTTATTGATGGATGTTCTATATGTAACATATAAACTATTAATGTGCATAAATTCCTTTTAAGTGTCCTTACAGGATCTAAAAAAGCCATTCATCAGGACTATGTTTTTAGGGATTATCATAGTTTATGTGTGTTAGTAAGATTGATGTTCTTAAGTCATTATGCCTAGTTTGGAAGTGTTTCAAGCATATGGTGATGTTATATAGATTACATGGGATCCTATACATGCATATGGAGTATTTTAAAGTTCCTATAATGATGTTTGAGGTCAAATTTCTAATGATTGAGTTTTGAGCAAATTGGCAGTTTAGATTGAGCTTTTTGATGAGGTGTTCTTGAGTCTTTGGATCCTGATAGAAGTTGTCTAATGGAATTTTTGATGACCCTGAGGTCATGAAGTTTTCATAAATTTTTTGTGTGTGCCTATAATGTGTTTCTATAGGTTTTATGAGCTTCATCTTTGAAGACAGTGTTTTTGAGGTAATTAGGCCTAATAGGTCTTTAAGGCCTAATTGTGATTTCAACGTATGAGTGAAGGATTTGTGAATTCATAAGAATATAGGATATTAGTTGAGGTTTTTAGATAAGTGTTTAAATTTTTTTATTTCTTTGGTGAAGTCCATTTGGACCATAGAGGTTCAAGTTGTTCCATGGAGAGGATATACCTAATGCATTAGGTCTCTATTAGGCATAGAAGAAGAATGAGGTTTAAATGTGTTTGGTCGACCTAATGATGATCTTATTTTGATTTATTCCCATGTGTAACATTTTAAAGAAATGTTTTTTGATTGAACCTGATGGATTAATGTCTTGGCCAACCAAGATTGTAAGTGATCTAGTGATTTGTATTTATACAAGGCCTAATTGGCCAAATTGGGTGTGCAAAAGAGAAGAGACCTTTGAGCGAATAAGAGGGAAGATTGTGAAGGAGAAGGAGGTCTTATAGACCATAAAAATATGAGAGGTATAAATTATGATGAACATATAACAAATTTTTTTCATGTGGATGTCAAGGTTAGTTAACCTAATAAGCCTAATAAGAGGCATATTGACTGAGGAAGTCTAAGAGGCAGATCTGAGTGAGATAAAGTGAATGAAGAGTTAAGAAAGTACCATCATCTATTGAATTCTAAAAAAATAAAAAATATATAATTAAGATCACTACTTGGCTAAGTGGGTTCTTGGTCAAGAGGTGGTTGAGTTGGTGCTGAGTCACTAACGGAGTTGGTGTTTCCTTGCAAGTTGGTGTTTGCTAAAGATTCTATCAAGTTGGTGCTTGATATATTAGGGTTGGTGCTCCAATTTGAGTGGTTTATCAACTAAAATATATTAATTTATTTATAGGACAAGTTTTCCAAGCTATGTTTTAGTCATTTTTATACCCATTGAGGGTTTCCCACCTACATCTGGTGTTATTGTGTTGTATGTTTATGTATGGTTGTTATATTGCTTTGATGGTTTAAAATTTCTTATATAATGATTTATTAATGAATAATTGATGGAAATTGAATTATTGTTTTAATATCTCACTGATTTAATAGGATATTTAGCTAAAGCTTGCATCTGGTTAGTTTGGTCTTGTTCTCATTTTTCTGAATTTTTACTGAAGGACTATGTATTTCAAGATGCGCAGGCCTTTTTTCCTTTTGTTTTGTTTAATTTATTATACTAAACTATGGTTTTAAGTTCCTTGTAAAACCTAAGCATAACTTATCAAATTAAAAAAAAAGAAAAAGAAAACAAACCAAATTTTTGTATTAAATAAAACCACAAAGCATACAATCCTAAATATAGGTAAATTTTCAATCAAACTAAATCTACTCTCAACAGCATTTTTCCACCAAAAACATTTGAATAATCATTAAATTTCTTCCTATAAATCAAAATAAGAAATCAAGCAAACCAATATATTTTTCTAGCTAGCAGTTCAAGTTAAAAATTCAATATTCAAAGCTTCAATGCAAGAAAAATAACCATCTCACCAAGTTGATTTTCATCCTCTTAAAAAAAATGAATGTTATATGCTAAATTGTAAAAAAAAAATCAAGCAAAGACAATAAAATAAAAGAACATACATATAAAAAAACTAAACCAACAATTTTGTTTGACAAGAAATAAAACAAAATAGGCATGAAGGGTGCTCACATATGTTGCAAGATGTTTTGATATGTCAACAATTACACATTAAGTGTCTCTCATATATTGAAACTAAGTTGTTTTTATTCCATGTACACTAATGTAAGTTGTTGTATTAATAAAAACCTATTTCCCACCAAATTGAACTTGCTGCCCAAAACATCAAACTTTTTCTTGGAAATTAAAAGTACAAATAAAACCAAAAAAATACTTTTCGTACTCATAGATCAAGGCATAAACTCAATATCGGAGACACAATCTAAAAAAAATGCATGGAAAACAAATCGATAGGCCTAGAAAAATAATTTATCTGCATACAAAGGAACTAAATACTCTCCCCTAGACCCCAACACCTTTTCCTTCAAATAAAGGAAATTAAAGAAATAAAACAAAAACATCATTTATATATCACAAGTAAAGAAAAAAACAACACTAATAGACTCAGTGTTGCATTTTGTATTTGATCAAAAATCCTCATAGAGGATAAATATGACAAGTTTATCCTACTTCTTGTGTGTGTGTGTGTTGTGCATTGGTATCACCCCAACACAGTGCTAAAAGTGTGATCATCGGTGTTGAGTTGCCTAATGGTAGCTATGGAAGGGTCATAGGTAAATAAAATGAATCACTGACATTAATAACTAACTATCCACATATATTTTTGACCACAAATCTTATTAAATAAAATTATATCAGTGTTTTCAATAAATCTAAAATAAAAATGATTCCAATACAAATTAAAAAATTAACCATATTTATGTAGAGAAAATAATCAAGCTTACCTTACCTTATAATGGTTGAATGTCCAATCTTTAGTCTATGCGCATCAAGATATGAAAATACCAAGAATTCATCATCCCACTGACCATATGTGAATTTGTTCTATGGTGGCGTAATGGATGTTGATGTTCTGGTTTGTTATCATTGCACTCTTAGCTTACCCTATCTCAAAAAAAACATACACATTAGAATTTGGCACAATGTAGTGATTTTCTATTGGAAATTGTAAATTCCCATTTTGGTTTTATAACATATAAACACATGGGAATTATGTCCACATTTCATTATTTTTTCAATTAACTATACTTAATATGGGGTTTCTTTGTTGGTAGTAGACTTTGGATTGTAAAACTGCAGAGTGTAGATGAATGACAAGTGTGCGATGATTATCAATTTTTATAGCCTATATATTTTTGTATGTATTCGGCCTATATATGTATCCCAAAATACTACATAATATATAAATAATCCTTTGATATATAAATGGAAAGAAAAAATGTGAAGCAACAGAGATTTGGAAGTTTTATATATAGTGATCATTTGTAAAGGAAAAGAGTTCTAAAATATAAAGATTACTATCGAGATTCGATGATGAGTTACCTAAATGTCTTTTTGCACTTGTTTTATGCATATTGTATTATTGTTTTTGCTTACATTTTTTTAATTACTTAATATGAACTACCACACTATATAATTCAAGTCTTTATTTTTTGAATGAACATGTAATTTTGAACTGAATTAATACTCAATCTTTATATAATTCAGTGTACATTTTGAACCTGTATATTACTTTGCACAAAAACACACATTAGCATTTTCTGATGGGTTTTCTAAAAACCTCTGCTAACAATGGTGGGGTGAGCATGGAATATTTGAAACATGCAGAGATGGTTACTTGGATAGAGAGTTTTTTAGTGATGGTTGGATGAGAGAATTCACAATTTCATAGAAGAGGAGTTAAAGATGATAGGAAGCTCTTCGATAGAGATTATAAGTGAGCATATACATGGTGAGATACAAGAAACTTTTGGTGAAATTTTATTGAGTTTCTAGTTGCATGGTTGTTGAGAATTAAGTATTATTGTTTCAAGTGGAGAGAAACAAAACATTTCAAATGGACTGAGGAAAATATAGAAAAGCTATGAAATTTGGACACTTATTAGACGCATGAAATAGATCATTAGCTAAATACTACCGTCAATGGATATATTACTGAGTTTTTCATGCAAGGGCACATTAAATTTGAAGCTACACATGATTTGTTTGTAAAAGTTATCCAAGGAAAAAAATTGCAGTAACTACCCATCATGATTAAAAGCTGGTTGTGGAAAAGGCCATGGCGCCCATTATGGCTAACACAGAGTAGTCACTTTAGGTGTTAAGGGGATGTGTATGATAATGAAGTGAATGATGAATAAATGACAAGAGAAACTTGAACTTGAACCTAGAAAATGGAAGACACAGGAGAAGTAAAATGCAAAGTGAATTTTGGGATTAGAGCAAGACCTGCAACAATGAAAAAGATGGAATAAACAAAATAATCCCAATGTATTTACGAGTAGGACTAAAGTAGAGAGTTTAGAATATAAATAAGGAACGGGAACTCAAGGAATAATTAAAAACTATGGAGATGATGAACATAAGGAAATGAGAGGGACCAAAAGAAGAGAAGGCACATATGAGAACCTAAAAATGGACAAAGATTGGAAAAGGGGTTCGGAAGAGATGGAAGAGATTGAAAAGATACATGAGGAGTAGTTAGATAAGTTATAAGGTAGTTTTAGATTTCAATTACAAGGAATAATATTGTTTGGATAAGATAAGGAACAATCTATTGAATAAATTATGTTAAGTTGCAAAATTAAAGCTGGTTCAAATCCAAATGAAGTAGGAGTCACAAACAAGGATCATTCATTTCAAGGGTACACACACCCTGTGTTTAATTCATAAATAAAAAGAAGAAAAAGTGTAAAATCTTATAAAGATATTACGTAGTTTGAATGTTTTATAGATTAGTTTTTATAATATAGTGTAGACACTAAGAAAGTGTTGGACAAGAATAAATTCATTGAGGCTAGATTCTAAGTCATAAAAAATCTTAAGATGTTATCAAAGTTGAGTCCACAATAGCCAGTATTTTTTAGTGCAAACATAGGAAGCATGGATCTCAATCAGGAAGCATGGATCATGATATGATGGGTCTATTGATCATAAGCAGTACCTGTTAATCTTTGAAATGAAATGGTAGGTTAAAAATGTAACTATGGACAATGCAAAGAAGTGTGAGTTCATAGGAGTCTTAACAGGAAGAGATCTAGAATTCATATATAAAAGGGATGCTTCCAAATTGAACTTTCAAGATGTTAAAAACCAGACAATAGGAGAATTTAAAATTAATAAATGTATGAGTCAAACAATACAAGATCTAAAATAAATTTATCAAAAATCAGGAGGGTTAGTATGGGACTATGATCATAGGTTTCTGATGTAATGAACGTAGTGAATTTTCTATTTCAAGAAACAAATAAGGCTACATGGTTTTTATAAGGCGTAAGACCTCAAATTAGGTTTTTTATTTCTCAAATCCAATTCACTTATAATTTTTATGCTAGAACAATTGTGCTCTAGGTGGAGCAGATAGAAGACTATGGGGAAAGTTCATAGTCTACTACAAAATTTAATGTAAAGTTAAATATTATTTTATGCAAGATGGATGAGCTGCACAAAAGTAATAGGCCCAAACTATGATTATGTTGTATGGAGTGTGGAAAAGAGTTTCATCACAAGAATGACTACCCAAAAGTGAAAATAGAGTTATGTGAGATGTATCGAGTAATACAACATGCGACTATGAAATGTCATCTCTTACAATAGTATACCCAACAATCACAAAGTTTATATTATAATTTATGAAAATTTTATAATTATGATGATAATAATTATATATTTATCTAATAATTAAAGGAATACATCACCAATAATGTATTAGCAGTAGATGTGTAGTGGATCCCTACTACAAAATCAAGAATTTCAAGCCCAGATTTATAAATGACCACTACAACTTAGTATCAACCTCAAAGCTTAGCAAGATGAACATCACCATCTCCATAGTACCAAAAATGATATACTCTACCATATCTTTAGTATCATAAATCATGGAATATTATGTCACCCCCAAAAATAGCCAACAAGATGGGCTCCATATTCTCCCTAAGGGCCACATGGGGGATATGATAGTCAACAATGATAACTCTGGAGTTCACCGCAACAACATGGAGGATATTATGATAAAAAATAACAAGTTTGGGGTTTTCAATAGAGATAATGGGGATATATAGGTGGGTACCAAGGTAGATACCAAGGAAGCAATGATAAACCAAGTGAGAGATAGAGACGAAAACCAATTATTTGTTATTTGTGTGGAGAAGAAAACCACTTCACATGAAATTATCCAACCAATCCATAAGGACAAGTTTATTGTGCATATTTATATTTCAAGGAAAATGACTTATATAAAATTATCCTATGTCAAAAAAGAACATAAAAACATCAGTATGAAATGTAAACATGATGAATTTGCATCCAAGGGATCCTACGTACATACAAGTAGTCACTCAGCACTAGCATGCAAAACAAGGTTTACCACCCTTAGATATGTTGAAAGATCAACATATTAGAAAGGTTTAGTAATAAAAATATCTTGATCCTACAAAATAAAAGGGTTTGATGTATCATGCATCCCAAATATTGTATAATATACAACACCAAACCATGTGAGAGAGCGATGTTGTAGTGATTGACACCCATATGTATGGTAAAATCATGTGCATTATGAGGTAGGATGGAGTAGTTACTACTTTGATAGATCTACTCAAGTTGGTAAGTACTCTAAAAAATGAGGATATCTCCAAAAACATCACAAATATTCTACATATAAAGAGGGTATAAATGCCTTGATAAGGTGGTATGGTATGTAAAGACCAAGAAACCTTGGGATGTCAAATCTCAAAATGATATCAAATTACCATAATATGAGGTTATAAATGTTTTATTATATTATATAAGTATAGTACATATGATCCCTTGGTCAACATAGGAAGCTATTAGATTACCTACCCTCACTTACAGCCCAATTACATTGAGTCTTGCAAACTACATAAGGGTAGAACCTATTAGGTGATTAGAAGATGTAGAAATCAAAATTGTTGATCTAAGTCTATGAGGCAATTTAAATGTCACTGATGAATGCACTAATCTATGTTGATCAATAATAAGTGGGCATATGAAGGGTAGATGAACATTAACACAGTGCACAATCAGTTGGAAGCACACCAAGGGGATAAGTTTATTATCATACATCTGAATAAAGTTGAAATAAATCCTTATATCATTCATAAATAACTTGACTCACCCTATAGCTATGGCGAAAACATCTAATTTAAATTTGATATAGAGCCTAAGCACAGTGCACATTGAGTAGCAAATTTCAAGTTTTTCCAACAAAGACAGAACCATTTCAAAAGTTGTAACAATAGAACAACCTTCATCGAGACTTGTGATAATAAAATAACAAGTTCCACAATTCCATATAGGGAAGTGCAAGTATCTAGATATGTATCCACCAACAAGGTCTGAAGTAGATTTGATATATCAAGTGGGTGTGATAGACATGGATTACACCAAACCAACTCAAGAAGGTGTTTTATCATAGGAAGTTTCATCCTCGGTGAGTGGTATTCAGATACCTGTATGCTAAATTGGGTAACCATAGACCATGAGGTGATACTAATGAGAATGGATTTCGCTATAAAGTGATAATTACCTCAATACTTTACAACTAAAGACTTGGTCCAATTTATTTCTAGACAAGAACATCATGTTATATATATAGATCAGTGAGTCAGTGTAGTGAATTATGCTCTGGAGGGCATTGTTGTGACATGGTGGGCAATACACTTGTCAAATCAATTACATTGGGAAGATCCTTGAAAATTCCTATGAGATTTATTTCAAATATCACATGCAATCATGAATCAGTGGCCATATTTATTGGATGGATAATGTCTTAAAATGCATATTCATACATGTGTTGATGTATGGTCTTCACAGGGTGTAGAACCTTGATATTGGGTAAATGTATTCAAGTGTACTATATCACCTCTTCCAACAACATGGTACATGCACTAATAATGCATGTGAGAAACTAAAAGTTGGCCATAAGTTTAGTAGTATTTTATTCAAACCTTTTTAATTGTGGATGAGAATCCCTTAGCACAAAATGCTCTCCATAAGTTCAAAATATTTATATGTCATGGTCAAGAAGATGATCTAAGCATTGTGATGAACTCCACATCGCAATAAGAAGCAACTAGAGATTTGAATACACCTATCAAAAATTACAAGGCCAGTAAACGAAAAGAATAGTTTTTGATACAACCCTATATAAGAATAATGGAAAATAAAGAACAAATATAATTTAGTAACAATGATGAGGAACTAGACTTGAAGGGTTTCTTCGAACCTGAGTGAGAAGTGGAGGAACCAAAATCTAAAATCATAGAGCAAATTGAAGATGCGCATCTACAAAATTTAAACATTCAAGAAAAAGGATAGAGGACATTGTGAGATTCCATGTTAAGTGGGTCTAAAAAGATATATCAAGAACCACTAAATAAATTGGTATGGATAATTGGTATCGAGTGTGCCCCAAAGCTTATGACTTTGGGAGACTATTAGACACAATCAAAAATATTAGAAGGGTTGAAATTATTAAGAGACTATCAAGATGTATTCCCAACAAAAAAAATTGAAGTCAAGTTTGTAGACCCTTCATTGGGAGAGATGAATATAGAGCTCAAGGAGTGTGTAAGACCTATTAAAAAATTCTCATATAGGCTCAATCTCAATATGAAACTTAAAGTGAAGGCTGAAATTGATCGCATGAAAGAAGGATTATCTATCCTGTAGAGAAGGCCAAATGGGTAAGTCCAATGGCAGTGAAACCTAAGAAATTCATGAGATATTAGAGTTTGTGGGGATTATAGGGATTTTAATGATACCTATGTTAATGACTTATTTCCAATTTCTTTTACAAATGAATTTTTGGAGTCAATCGCAAGGAAGGAAGTTTATTCCTTCACAAATGGCTTCAATAAATATCATTTAATACCTATCAAAATTGATGATCAAGCCAAAACCACATTTGAAATGGAATGGGGTTCCTTTGCATACAAGATAATGCCTTTTGGTCTCCATAATGATCTAGTTATTTTCTCTAAGGTTATGGTCACTGCGTTCAAAGATTTCATCCATGACTTCTTAGAAGTCTATCTTTATGATTGGGTTATAGTCTCTCTATTCAAAGAAAACTTGTCCAAACTATGAATCATATTATAATGATGTCAAGCTCTGTGCATTGTGGTGAATTTAAAAAACTATTTGTTCTTTACATCGTTTGATGTTCTCTTCGGCCACATAGTGTGCAATGATGGGATTTTAGTTGATCAAGCTAAAATCATAGAAATTTTGAGAATGCCACCTCCTACAAGCTCTACCGAAGTGAGATCCTTCTTAGGACATACAGGCTATTATCTCAACTTAATAAAAAGGTACATAACAATATCTATACTAATGGAGAGATTATTACGCAAAGATACAAAGTTTGAGTAGACTAATGAATGTTAGGCATATTTTGTGGATTGGAAATAGAGGTTCGTAACAACTCCCATATTTGTGTTACCTGATTGAAGTAAGCCATTTTATGTGCATATAGATGCTTTAAGAACTGCATTAGTTGTTTTGGCTAATCTAGGAGACAGAGGTTTGGATCACCCCATTCACTTTGCAAGTAAGAAATTGTCAGCAATAGAGAATAATTACACTACAACAAAGTGAGAGGCCTTGGATATGGTGTTTTCACTTCACAAATTCAAGCACTATCTCTTAGCAACATTATTTTAATTTTTTAAAGACCACTAGGATCTATACTTGGTGAATAAGCATATGTTAGGTGGAACAATATCCAAATGGTTGATGTTATTCTGATAATTTTAGTAAGATCAATGTGAAACCTAGAAGGGAAAATGTGGGACCATGTAATCTTAGCCAAATAAGGAATGGTGAGGATCTAGAAGAATTACAAGATGAGTCACTAGATGCACACTTAATTCAGAGTCACTCTGATTCCAGAGAACCTAGAGGACTTAGCCAATTTCCTTGAACAAGGAATCTTTCATGCACATTATGTCAAAAAAAATAAAAATAAATTGATCACATGAGCCATACCTTTTAGTATTATCAATATATTTCTATAAAAATTGGGTAAGGATGATATGTTGCACAGAGTAGCCTTGGATCATGAGATACTACAATTTTTCAAAGAAGCACATCAGGGAATTTCAATAGGACACTTTGCAAGTGAACCATTATGAGGAAGATATTATATAGTGGTCTATGGTGGCCTAACTTATTTTTTGATGCACAAAAATTTTCAAATAACTATGATGTTTGTCAAAAAATAGGAAGGTTGAATCAAATAGATGAAATGCCTATGCATCTGATGTTAGTAATTATTGGATGGTAGAGCCTAATCTTATTATAATGTCCAGTTCTTGGTAGGGTTGGTGTGAGGGGGAAACTCCACCCCACTAAAGTCTCCATGGGGGTTTGGGGGGGGGACCTACTTTGGATCCCCCTTGCTAAGGGTTTGGGAGCAGTTCCCTCGAAGCAAAATTTTGTGAAAAATGCATTGTAAAATATTGTAATTTCATATTAAATCTAGACCATTCACTATTAGGTCACAGATCTAAAGATATAAATTATGTTGGTGTATTTTTTCCCAAATATGTAACCCTCATTTTGATATGAGGTCATAGTAATCAAGATGACACATTGTGTTTGAGTGAAGAGGAGATTTTAGTGGATGTATTGGAAAATTATCCCTTCATTTATGTGGATGTAGCCAATTTTGGGTGAACCATGTTAAATCTATGTTTCTCTTATGTTGTGTTTTCTATATTTTATTTCCATCTTTATTTTATTAATATTACTCTACATTCTATATTCTTAAAATCAATGCAACCTTTTGAGTAATGAGGAATTGACTTTGTAGGACCCATTAATGCACCAAGAAAACACAATCATGCTAGGTATGTAATTATTGAAATGGATTACTTCCCCAAATGGGTAGACATTGTTGTGACACTTATGTATGGTGTAAGAGATAAAGCCAAGTTTTTGTATGAGAAAATCATTACTAGGTTTGGATGTATGGTGAAGTTGGTCAACCATATAGGCACACACTTCCCAAATAGTACTATCAAGTCCTTGATAAAATAATTTATGATGTCACATCATAATATCACAACATATCATCCTTAAGCCAACAGATAGGTAGAAGCATCCAACAAAGTACTTGAGAAAATGCTTACAAAAATATGCAATGTGCAACAGATGCTTGGGAGGATTGAATTCTTGTGGTTCAATGGGCATACAAGACTAATTATAAGCATGCAACAAGGTTTAATCTTTTCTAGTTAGTATATGGAATAGAATCAGTTATGCATATGGAATATATAGCTCCAAGTCTATGAATTACATTGATAATATGACTAGGAGATCAGGATTCACTTTAGGCAAGGTTTTTAGGTCTAACTCACATATAATAAACTCAACAGAGAGTGATTTGGAAAAATATAAATAAATAAACATAAGTAGTATATAGAAACTACCAAAAAACTACCAATGAGCTTTACGAAAAAAAAAGTGCTTTGTTTATTTATATAAATAAAGTGCTTTTTTATTTATACATATAAAGTGCTTTTTTATTTATACATTTAAAGTTCTTTTTTTTTTAAAATATGAATAAAGTGTTTTTTTATTTATACAAATAAAGTACTTTTTTATTTATACAAATAAAGTGTTTTTTTATTTATACATATAAATTGATTTTTTTATTTATACAAATAAAGTGATTTTTTATTTATACGAATAAAGTGTTTTTTATTTATACAAATAAAGTGCAAGAAACATTTCAAATATAATTCAATAAAATAAGAATTTGGAAGCAACAACTTATTAAGAATAGAGAAGACCCTAAGAAATTCCAAGGTATGTTGAGTTCTCAAATGTAAATGTATTTAATTCTATCAGATCTTATTAATTTTATAGATAGTATATATAAATTTTAAAATAATTACTTACTAACATATTTTTGTAGGGTAATGGTACTAAATAAACTTCCACCTTCACGTGGTTGGCATCGCTACTAAGGAATTTCATATTTTTCAACATAAGAGAATCTTAATAAAATCTCATGTGTAGTTTCTGGCTATATGCTTAGAATAACAACAGGAAAATTAATACATGGACCAACATAGACTTGTACCTTGTGACCACCTTCACCAACATTACATAGACCAGTAGGTCATTATTATGAGCAATTGGGTTAGTTAATTGCCTAGCGAGAGGAGGTGCAAGGTCTCATTATTTCACACCTTCATGTGCCCAAAGACATCCTAAAATACATAGGGCATCATGAATATATTACAATGATACATGATGGCATTCAAATAAGAGTCCATGAGTTTCCCAAGGCAATAGTCACTTCATTGCCTTTTTCATCACCATGCTTGATGTGTATGTGAAAGTCCTATAATAGAAAGTCCTAGCTACTAGAACCGTTCAACCATTGTGATTTATTCCTTTAAGCATGTAATAGTCATTACCAAAATATCCTCTAATGCAACCACAGTCAAAAGCGTAGGCACCTCCACAAGAAATAGCGGCTCCATCAAAGACTTCCAAGGGGAAAAGAAAGGTGTTAACACAGAGGAAAACATTGCCTCCTCCACCAAAGAGGAAGACTCATGGAACTAACCCCTATCTCAATAACAAAAATATGCCCAATATTACTACAAAATATAATACTGCATAATTTGGCATCACTGAGGAAAAAGTTTACAAGTCTATGTTGGAATACATAGGCACAAAATTATATGAAGAGGAAGAGAAAAAATAGTTTTTCTTATAGAAAGTAGTGCATGCTTGTCAAGTGTGCCAAATGTCCCAAAAATTCTAATAGTTGATATCCCCACACCTTCAACTTCAATTATAGTCGACATAATAGTAGAGGAAGAAGAAAGAAAATACTAAATGGAAACCATATTCAAATGCATAATGGGAGAAGGATCATCTGAAGAACAAGGTATGCATCCACAACCAAAGGTATCACAATGTGCATCATAACAAGCAATCCCTCAAGAGTCATTAGTGCATAAACATACAACATCGAGGACCTCTCCCTACATTTCAAAATGCATGGGATCATTTTTCACACCATAAGTGTTGGAGGAGATTAACTCTAAGGAAAAATAAGTTTTAGAGAAACAACCTATTATGATGGTTTTTGCCTATAAGTGCCTAGAGAAGGTTTGTATTCCACCTACAAGCACTAGCAGCCAAACATACAAGAGGATACCTTAACAAAACAAAATGTTATGCAAGCCAAAATAGCACAAGAGAAGGTGCAAAGGGAATCATAAAAGAAGACAAGGAACGAGGAGAGGAAGAATAAGAAATAAGAATTTATTGTGTAGGAAAAGGAGGCAAGATAAGAGAAATAGAAGAAACAAGCAAAAGAAGTTGAATAGAAGAAGAAATTATGAAAAAAACAAAGAAAAAGAAAAGAAGGAAGGGTAAGAGGAAAAATATAAAAAGGTTAAGGCTAACATCGTAGCCAAGGCAGAGTAAGATAAAAATAAAGAGGACCTCTGAAAGCAGGAAGAAGAGAACAAATAAAGGGCCAAGGAGAAAGCTGCTAAAGATGTTGTCGAAAAGGAAAATGAAGCAACTAAGGCACATGCAAAGGTATTTGCCACATCCAAGGAGGATCAATAGATAAAAATTAAGGCTAAAGTCATAGCCCAGTCACAAATAGAGCAACCCAAAAAAGTGTAGACAACTAAACCTCAACAACCATCTAACACGTCACAAGGCTCCAAATCAACTGAGGGAGGCATACAAAAAGAGGCCTCATAACATAGGTCAATATTCATTTAGTGGTTGTAATATGTTCTAGCACCATTTACATGAAGGAAAACATTCACATTACCTATGGCATAGATTTGACACCATCCAACATCGGCAACAATTGGGAATTCTTCACTCACTATGGCCATGATCTCACAGTAAGTGCCACTTGATGTGACCAAGTTTTCCTTGGAAAAGCATATTTAGGGAGCTACGAAATTCCAAAAATAAATCATAAAAAAGGATTCTGAATTGGAATAGGATTAATTTAGCTTAAATAAGACAAATAAAAACTACATCATTGCCTCAACAAGGAAAGGAAAATTATCGATGATGCATGCCTTGCACTGATCGTTCAAGCCTTAGGTGACCAAGTCATGTCTATGTTGAGAGTAGATACTAAGAGGGGGGTTGAATCAGTAGACAAAAATGCACATTTAATTCCAAAACCATTCCCTCATACATCAAATTGATCTAGCAACATAAACATGAAAGTATATATATCCAAAGCATGAATCAAGAGCATACATCACATGAACACATCATATATGTGGAAAACCCTAATGGGGGATAACACCCACTAAACCCTAAAATATGGAATACAATAATTTAATAAAAATATCCAATTTAGACCAGATGTAACTGATCAAGGAACTACCATCCCTTATTTAGTGAGACTACAATCCCACAAGGTGCTACCACACCTATCTAGTTGAGCTGCAACAACAACTAGACCTTTAAAAAGTTTCACTTTGCAAGGAGGCTGAAACCTCCTAGATGTTGAGATATCACAAAAACACATATGAACATCTCCACCTTTGATCTTATGTCTTCTACACCTGATTATGGACTTCTCTTGCTTGCACTTCTTCTTCACCCTTCAATCTCTCTCAAACCTCTTTTATGCTCATTAGGTCTAATGACCTAGGAATTCACCTTAATCACCTTGATAAAATAATCATGTATGATCTTATTCACTCTCTGATGGTCCTCAATGACCTATACCTTTTATTTCAAAGGTTATCTCCTTTGCTTGGCTCCCCACACACACAACAAGCATAAATAGGCCAATTAGGCCTTATACCACTCCTCTTGGTATAACCCATCCTGGTTGGCCAAGATGCTTCACACACTTTTAATATTTATCTACACATGTTACATGGGTGAGAAACATGCTTCATAGGTCATCCATTACCTCATTATTCCAAATCCTCCATTAGACCTTAGTGAGACCTAAAGCAATTAGGCCTACTCACACACACATTTCAACTTGGACTCCTTGGTCCACATTAATCCTCTACCAATGATTAAAACACATAATTTTTTTTACCAATATACCTTTCTCACTCCAAAAAAGCCATATCACACCTTGAACCTAACAATTTGGTCTCCTCGCTCTTTACACAACATACACATAAAACATAGTCATAGACTTTTGAAGTATACTATCAATTTTATCACATAATCATATGAAAAAATAGCATTTATGAAACATAAAATACCTATAAAATATCTCCATGTGCTTTAGACACTCCAACACAAGCTAATAAGCTTCAAGAACATCTCTACTAAAAGATAACTTAGAACAACCAGTGCACCCATAAAACTATCTTGACAAATTGAGATAGAAATATGTCTTATCACCTCAAAAAATATCACCCAACCAATAAAAAATATTATTAAATACTTAAAAAACCTCATTATGTTATTTGAAAACAATAACATAAGGCAAAGCACCTCCAAACCACACCTGCAATAGAACCACTCAGACTGGTCAAACACAGTCAAAGTTCAATCAAGAACTCTTAAATATTTACATCAATTTGAGCACTTTCATGACATATAATCCTCATTAATGGTTCCTAAAAGGTCTATATATAAACCTATAATATTTATTCTTATTTTTCTATCATCATTCATTGGTCTTTCAGACCAATTCCTTAGACTACTCTCACATTGTACATACATAGCTAGACAAGTCCTCTTGGCTTCCTCATCTCAACACCTCAAAAAATTTCTATGGCTTCCAAAAATATTTAGTAGATTAATTAGGTCTTAAAACATATCAGGATATTGATTATATGCAACAACTCTTATCAAGGAACCTCAAACACTTCACTTCCCTCAGCATCCCTCCAGGTAGTCATTTTGACTCAAAACATAGTCATGGTGAACATAAATCCTAATACTTGTAGATTCAATTACTTGACCTCAAAATTTATTAATTATATCATTAAAAAACCTTATATAAAATTCAAACACTAAACCATAGATGTATAGTGGAAAATATGAAACATATAGATCAACTACTAGAACATACACCTTCACAATTTTCACTCACACAGATTGATCAACTTAAGAACACTTTATTGCTTATGTAAGGGTGAAATAATTACTTTACAATTAATAAAAAATGAGATATATGCTTCAAAAAATACACCAATCCATTTGAATTTTCCCTAAACAACTAGAACCCATCCCTAAAGAGATTCTCACTCTGACTAGCTTTTTGTCACGATTTTCACTGTTTGCATATTTAGTGACTAGCCAAATTTTATGCTCAAAAATATTGAAATAAATTATTAAACTTGAAAAACCAATTCCATAGATATCAATAATAATTCTTGACCTAGAAACCTTAAATATCTTGCATGTGTTGACTCAGTCGACTCTATCTGTACCACTAAAAACTTCATAAACAAGCTTCTTTTTGTACCTTTTGCTCACTGCCCTGACACACCACTACCACTTGGAGGTACATATAAGAGTCCTATACAACTTCCAATAGTCAAAAATTTTCAAAAAATCCATTATGGGCCATATCCAACAATCTTTCTCCAATCAGGTCACTATAAGGGTTTCTAGGAGGGTTTTAACTAGTTTACATTCTTAATGCATGTTCACAAAGTTTTATCCCTCAATCTACTAAAAAATACTTATAAATCCTTATTAGGTCAATGTAACACCTCTCCCAAAAGGTGTATGTCACCATGAAAACTCTACACGTGCCATTGAGCATTAGAACTTTCTTCTCAACCTAGGAAACCTTCAATATGCATATACAAGTGTCCTTCCAACGTATTATCTTGCTTTCTCTTCATCCTCAAGACATAAAAATTGGTCAAAACCTTTGAAAAACCTTATAATTCCTCAATCCATGCATACAAGATTAATTAAATCTTGAAATCTCACTTTGACTCACTAATTTGACCTCACTAGGTCACTATCCACACTAGGTCTAAGACTGCAAGTCAAACCTTGAACAAGCAACCACCTTGAAACCACTTCAAAATCTCTCACCACCTCAGGAACAAGTCATACACATTTAATCCATACTCTTCAACTTCCCTCCATGTTCTCCCTAGTCTCAACCTTCTCAACACACTAGGCTACCAAACCTATGCCACCAAACAAGGTTACCAAGCCTATGCCAATCACACTTTGTCTTCTATCCTTGACTTGTAGCACTATGAACATGCTAGACACAACATGAAAAACCTAAAACAATGCTTACCTTAGCTCATATGCATCCAAACCTGCCTTGCACACCTTCATGCCATCACCACTTTATCATTAACTTTTGACATCAATGCATATGATATCATCCTTTGACATTAATGATAACATACCTCCAACAGTCTGAGGAGAAGCAAGTCACAACTCTTATATCCTAGCTTATAAAAGTATGTCTCCTTGCACAGAAGCTGCAATAATTTTGAATGCAAGGCTAAAACTTGAAGGTGAAAAGAGAGTCTATCTTTGACTCCTTGAAGAATACGATCAAGTCTAGGACACTATTGCACTCCAAGCTCAACACATGGCCAGAAGCATGCTTGATTGGAAGTAGTATTTGAACAACACATAGAGTGAGACCAACCCAAAGTTTGTCAAGGTTGATAAAACCAAAACAATAATGGGGGACCATTCAATGACATATAAGTAATTGGATGTCACACTAAAGTCATCACTTGATTCAAGAGATAATGTGATGGAGAAGCTGCAAACATGGAAAAATGAGATGTTTCAAAATACATTTGCTAGCATTCAGACACAAATACATGTAGACAAACTAGAGGAACTAGTATTATAAATTTAGTAGAAAGTGTCATATAGTAGGGCCACCCTATTGATAACCAAGGATGATGACATCTAGAATATAATGGTGTGTCAAGTACCTTTGTGCACTAAAGATAGAATGTGAAGCAATAGAGCTTTGGAAGTTCTATATAGTGATCATTTATAAAGGAAAAGAGTTCTAAAATATATATATTTGAAGATGAATTATCTAAATGTATTTTTGTACTTGTTCCATGTGCAGTGTAGATGTTGTTTTGCTTACATTTGTTTAATTACTTAACATGAACTATCACTATGTATAATTCAAGTCTGCATTTTATAAATGAACATGTAATTCTGAATTAAATTAATACTTGATGTTTCTATAATTATGCCCATGTTTTGAACATGTAAATTACTTCACACAAAAACACGTGTTAGCATGTTCTAATGGGTTTTCCAGGAACCTCTACTAACATTTTGTGATGCATTATGAATTGGGTGTCTCTTTTTCAAATAATTTTAAATGTCATCTCCTTATTGATTTAAATGAAATTGCATTTCCATAGATTTGGATTCTCAAAGTATTTATTAAATTCTATTGGGATATATACATAAGTTGAAGTTTTGTGTTCTAGAATTTCTCTTTGGAGATGCAATATTTTTTTGATTAAATAAAGTAAGATGAATAATATAATGGGTATAAATATTTATTCGAATGGTATTAACTTGCAATAGTTTAAAAGATCTCTATGATTAAAATTTTAGGGTTTTGATAATATTTTAAGGTAGTTTATAAGGAATAATTGTGGGGCTATTGGTATTAAAATAATACATATTAATGTGGGATATATTTTTAAATATAAAATTGAAGGGATGGCTTGGCATTAGGTCTAAAACTTTTACATGTTAAATTTGAAGTTCTATTATAAAATTTATATTTTATTCTAATGTTATTTATATTTTTTAATGTTATGCACACTCTATCATTACCATTGTTAAATAACATCGTTATTAAATCTATATATAAGGTCCATAGTTTAGCATTATGCATGTATAGTATTTTTTGTTTCTCTGCTTTTGTCATTTGAAAGTTTTGGTACAAAGAGCTCATTTAATTTTTAATTGTCACTTTGGTTGTGTTATTTATGATTTTATGCATGCTTATGATACAATGTTTTAGTGGTTTTATAAAATACAATTACAAACTTAGAATATGGGTTGGCCATTTCTTTTCATCTTTAAATATTAGCCTATGTAAGCATTTAACAACTAATTTAGTAGATATATACACTTCAATAAATATGCATTAGATCTGTTACCCAGTCATTCTTCCAGAATAGTTCTTACCTTGATATGATGTAGGAAATGTGTTCTTTAATAAACCTATTAAAGCCATTTAGTTGTCATCCCTATGTATTTTTCTATAGATTCAACTTTTAATTACTTATAATTTAGCATCAATGTTATGTAGGAATGGTTTTTTAGCTCTTTTAGTGATAGCATCTAGCAATTTGCTCAAAGGCTTAGGCTTCAATGATGAGGAGGGTTGTTTAATTATTGGGTCTGGAAGGACTGGGAGCCCTATTAAAGGATTTAAGGTCTTATCAGTAACTTGAAAATTGATCATTCGATCCATTTTATGGTTCTTGAACATATAGAGTTGAAGTTAGTTTGAATGAACCATTTCTATGAGAATTGTATTTGTTTCATTTTATCTTGATCTTTTTGTGGTTTGCATTGATTTGGTTTTTAGTCTTGGATATAATAGTTTGTAGTTTTTTAAAAAGGCAACCAACATAAATTAGTTGTTCAACCATATCATATGGACAACGTCTATTAAAGGCATGCATGGTAATCATTGCATTGTCATATCTATTTTAGGATTTTGTCTACTCCAACAGAATGCAAAGGCAATATTTTGTTAAGGTGGTTGACTTGTTTTCCATGCCTTATTTGCTAATATTGTGTTTGTGAATAATGAATGTGTGCTTTGATTTACTCTATGTTGTGTTTGGAGTTCATGGACCAGTAGTAGCATATTAAGCAAGGTATTTGTTTATTCCCTACACATTTTTCATGTCTTAATATTTTAGTGGTTTGCAATTAGTTTGTTATTCTCTTCGATAGAATAGTTTGTAGTTTTCTTAACGTGGTTAGCATAGGTTTGTTTTTCAACCATAGTACATGATCAATGTCTGTCAAAGGTGTGTATAGTAATGATTATGTTATTTAAAATCACACTTATTTGAGGCATTTTGTCAAATACATTCCTTATTGTTTTGTTATTGAATGTATTTTATTTTTCAAGCAAACCTCCTTTCCAAAACTATTCTAAAGTATTCCTTACAAATCAAGCCTCTTGGCCATGGTTATAACACACAAAAGATTATAAATTTGGATAAACTACCATCAATATGACTTCACCTTTGCTCGCACCATATCTCCTTCTCTCAACCTCAAAACCCTAGAAGCCCTAGAATCATTGAGCAATATATTAGAATTTAGGACTACAAAGCTACACATGGTTTCAAATCCACGACCTACTACACCACAAAATTACCCCAAAAAAATTAAAATATTATATAAACTCTAAGAAGAGACATAAAAATGCATACATAGAAAAGGGCATGATTTTTCCAAGTACACAAAAAGTTATGTTACTCCAAAAGGGTATTCATGCTCATATGCAAAGAAAGGGAACAACTATTCCCTGAAAGTGTTTCAAGGTTTATAATTCTTGCATACGAGTTTTCAATCTAGCACAAAAAACCTAATCTTGCATTAAGAACAAATTTAATACAAGTTTTAATGCCTCTATTTGCAAAACCAACCAAATACTTCTTTGCATACCCATAATCAAAAAAAAATGTCATGCATTCCTAGCCATAAGAAACCTTATAATATGTCTCATACAAAATGCCTCAAACAAACATAGTTTTATCTAATGCATTGATTACCAAACATCATGGAAAAATTGCCTTGAAAAAAGACATCTTCATGGAATACAATGATGGGAGGGCATACGTTAATCTATGTACTATGGTTGAATGTCTTAGTTTTGTTGCCTAACTTAAAAAAAGTGGACCACATTTGCTTTAAGAGAATGAAAATGATTGACTTCTCATGTTTCCAACATATGTCATGCATTGGTGCCACTGTGTCATAATGTTGAAGTGTGGTCATCAATAATGAATTTGTCTTCTTCTGATATGGTGGTAGATACTAAAGGGTGAGAGGTAAATAAATTGAATCAATAACATTAATACATTTTCCTTTGATGGTAAGTTTGTTATATGGATATTTACATCCTTGTGTTAAATGTTATTAAAAAAATTGTTGGATTTTAATGTGCACACAAAGATGCAGAGGTTCACTTGATGTGTTATTAACCCAATTGAATAGTGGCATTAATACCATAGCAAGCAAACAATAGTCTATATATGAGCCCATATTCTATGAGAGCAAGTTTGTTATCACGTTGAGAGTATGCAAAAATCACATTTTTTTGCACATAAGGCTCCTTTCTATGGTCGTTCTTCACTATGTCCTAAAATGCAGAAAATGTATATTGCTTTTAATTTTTAGTATTTTGTTTTCTTAGTTTGTTCCTAAAATAAATAAATGTTGGTTTGATTCCCTTATTTGATAGTCTTTATCTGGAAAAAAGATGTTAAGAGTGCAAATGAATTCAAGTTGACCATTTTGTTGAGGTGGTTACATGTTAAAAGTTTTTGCAATTTGCAATCCAATGCACTTCAAGATAGCTTAAACCCATTGTTACATTTTTTTTAATCACTTTCATTTCATTTAATATTTTATGCTTTATAGTTTTAACAATTTTTAAATCAAGCAAAAATATAAATATGGAAAAAGAAAAAAATTAATAGTACACTTTAATAAGATTTAATATTTATCACTTCTTGTTGGCTTTCTCCCGGTGAGCTCTCATTTATTTCAAATTCCAAACAGTCACAACCTAGATTCATTCCTCAACTTTCCATGCACTTTTATTTCTTTTCATTTCACTTAAATATTTCATTTTTAAATTAATATTCTTTAGAGCTTTCGAGCCACATACTCCGCGTCTAATGAAACCATTAGTCACTATTCATAAATGATAGAGAATTATTATTATATTATTAGAACTCACTACAAGGACATGCCAAAGTTGCTACTTCATACCATATGCACATTAACAGACATGAACTATGTTGTGTTTCAAGGAATAGTCAATATTGGAGCCCTTGAAGCATCTCAGGTTGGGAATGAAAACATATTAGCATGTCCTTAAGTTGTTTGTTTTCATTGATGGAATCAAAATCTAACATTATTCTTTATATTACTCTCCTTTGTTTTTTTTAACAAGGAATATTTCATAAGACATCTAGATGGATTTCATGTGAACTCCAAAGCAAAAAGACAGTGTCGTATACAATGTTTAGAGGAAGCCATAGAGAGGAGTCTCAGAGGTAATGTGGGTATAGAAAGGTCAATATATGTACAAAAAAAAATTGTAGGTTTTCTAATTACTTTCTGTATAGACATATTTATGTGTATTTGTAATTGTAACTTTGTCCTACTGAGCAACAAGCTTGTAAATAATAATTTCTAAGCCTATATTTGTTTTATCTCTCAATAAACAAGAAAAAATGCTGACTTCGCATGGTAAGTTATGAGATATTATTCTTATCATCTTTTCAAACAAACTTGATCTTCCCAATGCAATGAATGTTGTTGAGATAACTAGCAAGCTTGGCATGCACTCCTTATGTCAGTTCTATTTGTTCATATTTGATGCGTCTAGTATTTGATGTGTCTTGCATTCATTTATTGTGATTTGATGTTTGTAAAACAAACACATTTTTTTTAATGAAGATAATAATTTATTATTATTATTTTTTAATTCAAGTTAGGCCATGTGATTCTTTCTTTGTCTTGTTATGTAGTAGCATTGATCCAAAAATGTTATTTAATGCAAAATGTACACTATTTATCGATTTTGGATTTTTAATTTGTTTTTCTAAATTTACCGTCTTATTTCATGTAATTTGGATTAAATAATTAAAAATCAAATTAAAACCAAAATAAAGACAACAAATAATGAGTAAGCATATAAAACACGTAAACCAAGTTGATAACAAAGTTCACTTGATTTGGGATACATCTCTGAGTTCATAAAATAGATGAACCATTCAATTTAAAATGATGTAAAATATATTACATCAAATTATCTATGTGCAAGTGTTTGATGTCTTGTAGGAATTTTGGTTCTAGCTTTGGCTCTTCTAGACTTTCTCTTGCTTGTCTCTCAAAGGTCTATGCAATGTGCTATGTGCCTTCAGTTTGCTACTCTAGCATAATATTTACTTTTTGTCTGTTGTTCTTTTCTTACAAAGGGAAAAAACTATTTTTTTAAAGCTTACAATTCAAATACAAGATGTCTCATTTTATAACATTTCACATGTTTTTGGTTCAATGGTTAAAGCATTATCCTTTTACATGAATGAATGGGTTCAAATCCCTTCTCATTCATTGTGCATATGCTTTGTTTTAGTAAGTTTAGACCACATATCACAAGATAAGTACAATCTCTTGGCTTTCGTTTACGAAACATAGGCTTGGTGTAATGGCAAAGCCTCTAAAATAGAAATGAGGCATCATGGGTTCAACTCTAAAGTAATCTTTTGGATAGGTTGAGCCCAAAATTTAAGAGATAAAGGGCATATCATGCATAACAATCTTCAAGTTTAGGCTTTAGCCTAATGGCTAGGATTCTAAAATAGAAGCATGAGGTAAGGGGTTCAAATCCCCACTCCCACATTTTAGCCTTTGAATAGAGTTTTGAATAGCTTTGGTACATTTTTGGTGCATTTTATAAACTTAATCCCACATTGATGGGATTTACAACAAACACAAGATTTATATGTAAACTTGTCTACCTTTGTAATCGGTCAATGAGACAACGTATTCCTTGGAACTTGTCTTGCTTCATGCTTGGAACTGCATTTGAACTTGGTGGATGCTTCGAGCTTGGTTTGTTGGCATGTGAGTTGGATGCTTGGTGATTGTTTATGCTTCCACATGCTATCTTAAGAAACTTTCACATGAATTGGGCATCAAACTTTGAGATTTCCATGGGATTTAGTCCCACATGTGCCATGGGGAGACCTGTAGAAGAGTTTATATACCAAAACACTTACATAGCAATGTGAATTGGTTGCAAGGTCCCCCTCCATACAAAAAGAGGACCCTTCTAGTTGATGGGCCCCCAATAGGTAATAGTATGCACCCCACAAAACTCACCCATTGAAGACTGAAGGAAGGTGACCATAGGTCACCAAAACAAAACAACCCATTTATCACTCTACCATGTGTCATGCCATGATTGGTCCATTTGAAAAGTTGTGATAGGTCCATTTTGAAAGTTGTGATAGGTCCATGTGGTAAATGATGACATCATCATTGTACTTGTGCTTATTTATTGCTTGTTTGCCCAAAACTTTAGCAGGGCATCACTTTTGCATCTGATGTCGAAACGACTCCATTCTAATTGTGTTGGAAAGCTCTCAACAAGATCTTCGATTTGTAAATAGTTTTGGGAATATTTGAGACCATACAATTTGGTTTCTAGTGGAGATCCTTTCGGATCACTCCTCCCCACTAAAAAGCTTTTGGACCACCAAAAGTCTTCTCTCTTTTATAGAGAATAAATTTTTTATACAACTAATCAAGTGATTTATGAACAAAATTAACATAATTAATTATTCTCACCTTGATCCATGATCGTAGAAGGTGTCTATTTTTCTCTCTTAGAGGCTCACTGTCCAAATTGATCTACCAAATGACCTTTTCGCACTGTTGGTGTCTTGGTCTTCTTCTTGGTAGATTCTCTTAGCCCTTTCACTTCACTATTTGAATACTAAGGTGAAGCTCTCCCATTAAGAGATGTTCTTTACATTCTCCTTATTGCTCAACATTCTCAAAAAGGGCAGAAAATGACATTGCATAATATGTGGTGTTATAACAAGTCACCACCTATAAAACTTTCCCTTTTTGGGGTCTTACAGTCAAATACAACATACATGTATTGTAAACATAATTCTATTTACAAACATTGCCCAATTTAGGGTTTTTAATCAAAGATCAAATGAGGTGTAGAGCCTTTCACCAACACTAGAGTCTATTGCTTCTTTTTTGGATGTTTATGAGCCCTGATAGGTAGACTTGGTTTCCCTATCATTTGACAAACCACTACTTTTAGTTCTTCATCAAAGTGCATCCATTGAAGCATCATGGATAAATAGAAAATAAGTATAATAATTAATTTACTTACTTTTCACCTTTTTTTTTGGTGATACTATTAATCTTGCCCATAACTCTGATACATGGGCAACAATATTGTGAATATTTATTTATGTTTTGTTGATTCTGCATTTGCTGACAATTTACCTTTTCAATTGGAAGGTTATCCTTGGGTATTGGTGTCACTGTAACAATTTTTTTCCAATTTCCATCTTGGGGAATACATGATAACGTATCCATTAGATAAGGTAGATTGTAAGTAACGTCACCTTCTTGGACTGTATATGTTTTCTTTGTGTGATAGAATATTTCATTCTTGTTATATAGCCAAGGGATTTCAAATATGAATGCACATATGTTAGTAGGTGATACATCGAAGATAGTCTCATCACTATATGTCAATCATCGCCATCTAATCTTGCATTGATCTATCACCTATAGTTGTACCTTTCCTTCCATCCACATCAAACGATAAGGTTTAGGGTGTGGTTGATTATCCACCCCAATGATTCTACTACTTTCTTTAAGAAAGTATTTGCCTAAGATCATGTATCAAATAGAGCATTGAATTTTTGTCCTTTTACCGTAATTCTAGTGTTGTATAATTTTGTTCTTTTGTCTTCTTTTGGAACTTCCTTCTTAGGCTGATAAGTTCTTCCTTGCTCCTTGATTTTGTCGAGCTTGGCAATCCTCTTTGGTGTGAGTTTTGGATTTGCCACCCAACATTTTGATATTTTGTCCCATCTTCTTACAGTGTGAACATCATATTCTAGGGGCTTTCTTAGGGTCCTTAGCTTCCTACATATGTGTAACAAAACAAGCCCTAGCAAGATAATGAGAAGATATAAAATACCTTTTGTAGTGGCATTTATATTTTCTTGAACATTTGTTCCAGCAACTCCAACCTTATTTATTTTATGTCCTTGTTGATCCTTCTATTCTTCCATGTTGTACTTTCCTCCATACTTTGTTGGCTATCTTGTAGATGTCCTGAAAGAATTTATCATTGCCTTCCTCTCCAAGTGCATTTTCTTGGAAGAAATGTTAACTTCTTGACAACAAAAGTAAACAAAAGAATGAATCTTATTACTATGGATTCATAAAGTACATGAGTTTCAGCCTAATTGAAAGAAATTTCAACAAGAACATTATTAGATTTTATAGTGTTCTCAGGCAGGTCACCTGACACACAAGAATTTGATAACTCGCTAATGAATCCATAAAATGGTTTGGTAGTTTGTCCCATACCAAACTGGATCACATAATCTCGATCTCTAGTCAACTTAACTCTATCTCCTTATGTCGTACAATTTTTATATTGAGATATAAAGTAAAAACTTCCCAGAACAATCTCATCTATCTCCATCATAACTATATCGAACACGACTATATCTAAAAAAAGCCCTCCTACACAAAATCTCATAATACAATATTTTGTCACCATTCCTTGAATTGTGCCATCAACTATCTTGTATGTCTTGGCATGTGGAAATGGAGTAGTATCAAATCCCAAGCATCATACCACATCAATCAGAATATAACTAGCTCTAATCTCTTAGTAAAGAGCAAGTTGAACAAAGAATGACTCAGCAACAGTCGGTATACTCTGTCTACAAATTCCTTTAGATTTCAACATAACCTTAGGGGCATATGCATTAGCTAATGGGGATATGCATTAGTTGATAGAGAGTAATGCACTATTGGTCCAAATAGTTAGCTATCTCTTGAACTCGTTGGTGTCTCCCTCACTCTTCGATTATTTGTCTGAACCAACGCGGTGCCTGTTCAAGGTAAAACACCCAACACTGCTCTACAATGTGTCTAATTTTAGAATAATTTCCACAAACTCGCTCAGTCTATGTATCTTTTGGATCCTCTTGAGTCATGTTATTATGTTGGCATTCTTCCTTTAACTCTACTTGGAGAAGATTTACACTCATTGGTTCTATGATTTGTCACTCATGTTCTTGATTATACGAAGTCATCCATCGAATAATGGGACTTAGCAAAGTAAGTATCATTCCCAGCATCATTTTTAATTACATCATGTGTGAAGGGTCCATCTCCAGAAGCAAATCAACTGCTATGATACCAAACTTGATCCGAAAATGTTAGTTAATGCAAAACACACACTATTTACCAATTTTGAATTTTTAACTTGTTTTTCTTAATTTCCCATCTTATTTCATGAAAATTAGCTTGAATAATTAGAAATCAGAATGAAATTGATTTAAAGACAAAAAATAATGAGTAAGCAGATAAAACACACAAATCGAGTTGATAACAAGGGTCACCTGATTCGAGCTACGTCTCCGAGTCTGCAAAATAGATGAACCATTTAATTTAAAATGATGCAAAATATATTTTCTTACATCAAATTCTCAATCTGCAAGTGTTTGATGTCTTATAGGAAGTTTGGATCTAGCTCTGGCTCTTCTAGAATTTCTCTTATCTCTCAGAGTTTTGTGCAACGGGATCCGGGCCTTCAATTTGCTACTTCAACATACAATTTATTTTTTCTTCTTTATTCTTTTCTTACAAAGGGCAAAAACTTTGTTTCTTTTAAAGCTTACAATTCAAATACAAGATGTCTCTTTTTATAACATTTTTTAGGTCTTTGGTCAAATGGCCAAAGCATTATCCTTTTGCATGAATGAAGGGGTTCAAATCCCTTCTCATTCGTCATGCATATGCTTTGTTTTATTAAGTTTAGCCCACATATCACAAGATAAATATAATATCTTGGCTTTCATTTACTAAACATAGGCTTGGTGTAATGACAAAGGCTCATAAAATAGAAATGAGAGGTCGTGGGTTCAACTCTCATTTAACCTTTTGGATAGGTTGAGTCCAAAATTTAAGAGATAAAGGGCATATCATGCTCGATGGTCTTCATGTTTAGGCTTTAGCCTTATGGCTAGGCTTCCAAAATAGAATCATGAGGCGAGGGGTTCAAATCCCCACTCCTAGGTTTTAGCTTTGGTGCCTTTTTGGCACATTTGATAAACTTAATCACACATTGATGGGATTTACAACAAACATAAGCTTTATATGTAAACTTGTCCATCTTTTCAATCGATCAATGATACCACGTATTCCTTAGAACTTGCCTTGATTCATGCTTAGAACATGTGCGTTGAAACTTGGTGGATGCTTCAAGCTTGCTTTTTTGGCATGTGAGTTGGACATTGGGTGATTGTTGAGGCCTCCAAGTGGCAGCTTAGGAGGATTCCACTTGAATTGGGCACCAAACCTAGAAATTTCCCATGGGGAGCCCTGCACAAGGGTTTATATACCAAATGACCATAGGTTGCCAAAACCAAAGGAAGATGACCACTCTCCCACATGTCAAGTCATGATTGGTCCATGTGGTAAATGGAGACATCATACCACATGGTGACATCATATCATTGGTCCATGTGGCAAATGTTGACATCATATCACTAGCCTTGTGCTTATGTTTTCCCAAAGGAGCCCTGCACAAGGGTTTATATACCAAATGACCATAGGTTTCCAAAACCAAAGGAAGATGACCACTCCCCCACATGTCATGTCATGATTGATTGATGTGGTAAATGGTGACATCATATCATTGGTCCATGTGGCAAATGGTGACATCATATCTCTGTCCTTGTGCTTATGTTTGCCCAAAACTTTAGCGGGTTATAACTTTTGCATTCAATGTTGAAATGACTATGTTCAAATTGTGTCAGAAATCTCTCAATGAGCTCTTTCATGTGCACATAGTTTTGGGAAGATTTGAGACCATACAATTTGGTCGTTAGTGAATATCCTCCTAGATCAAGGATATCATTGACCCTCTTTATTACTTAAAACATTTTTTGTGACAGCATGATTTCATATGAAGATGAAAATTATTAACACTCTTGTGGTCAATATTTTTCTCTTTTGAATTTAATCTTAAGGCTTTTACTTCCTTTACTACTACTACATTTCTTCTATAGGACTATTCCCTTGTGTCTTGTTAAAGCATTTTGTGGCATTAGTAGTGATCCAATGACAAACTTATATTCCTTTTTGATGTTTTGAATATCTTATCAGGGATTCATAGCACTTGTGCTACTTCTAGGGAAGACTTGTACAAAGATTTGGATTGCCTATGATGCAGGAGCATCCAAACAAACACAATGTAATTATGTATATATGACTCAATGTGTGTTTGTAGCCAATAAGTCCTCATGTGGAGGACTATAAGTTGTATCAGGCTTTGTAAAGCATTGTAAAAGGTAATAAGTCTTACTAGGGGTATTGAAAGTGTCTATAAGTCTTGTAGGCAAAATTGTAAGGCAAGACCTATGTAATAACCTAGAAGGTCACTATTATGTTTTAAAAGTCTATTTACCTATGTCAAGGTGAAAACACCTTATCATCCACTTTCTAGAAAAGATATTACAGTGGAGAAGGGATAGAGATAAAGGTGAATCTAAAAAGGAGGAAAGAATATTGACTAATACTAAATTTGTGCTTGTGATGAGTCTTGTACCACTTAGATAGGAGTTCAATAAAAGAAAAGAAGCATGAATATAGGCCAAGGTAGATAGTCTTTGTAAAAAAAGTGAGTTGTGGATGAGTGAGTGAGGAAGCTTAAGGCCTTTAGCCCTGTGTTGTGACTGTAAGTACGTACATGAATATGAATATTGGTCAATAAAGGAGAATGGTCGTACTAAAAAGACTCTTTAGATAGTATGAATGAAATTCTTGTGGATAGTCTGCCACTAGTGAACTCAGAGGATTGTGTCCAGAAATACAAAATTCTGTATAGAAGAGGACTATGGTAGAGGATGATTCAATGTATTTTGGTTATATGAGAGCTCAATAACCTTGTATATGGTAAGATTTAATAATCTAGCATCATCTTGAAGAATCAAACAAGAAAAAGATTAATTTTGTCCATTTTTGGTCTTAAGACTGTGTTCTGGCTTTGAAGGAGAAAGACTGTGTATGATAAATAGAAGTCTATGTTGTATCAGGTCTGCAAATAAAAGGAATTAGTCGTATTTTAAGTTGCATGGTCGCTAAATAATCATTGACCAAGAAAGATCATGAGTTTACTATCTTTTGGATTTACTATTTTGCATTGATTGGCTAGGAAATTGATAATTAACATCATTATTAGCCTCTCGGGTCATTTAAGGTTGTGACAATCATATATAGTCACTATATTCCACATATAAATGAATGTATGAGCTTGAGTATAAGCTTGAAAAGGTAATAAAGGATACTATTTCATTCATTTAACATTTGTTCTATGGTGGATCGATTTGATAATTGTATCAAATTATGCTCTCAGGTTTACAAGCAATACCAAATATGCATGACAATCCATATAAGTGCATTAATCCAAGTGACTTTATGTTCATAGAGAAAAACAAATGATTGGAATGGAAACATATGATAATTAAGGTCAGAATCCAAGTGGAAAGAAGACCTGAGGGCCTATATACTATATAAACTATAATTTTATAGCTCTCGTACTACATAGGACTGTGTAAAATCAAAATCAAGGCACGATTAGTAAATTGATCATATCTCAAAATTTAGCCAATGAAAGTTTATGAAACTTCGACAGTAGGTGCACCTTTGAATCATGAATCTAACGAATCTAATTAGAGCTCTATTGGCTGGATATCGAGGGAGATATCGCTAAAATATAGTCAGATACTAAGACAATTTAAAATTAAAATCCTGTAGAACTGTGGTTTTTTTTAATGAATAGTGTGTCAAGAACAAGAGATCAAGATTAAGTTGAAGATCTTGTCAACAAAGCGGCAGATTTCTTAACAGAGAGAATCAAATCAAATAAACAAGCAAAGATAGTGAGTGACAGATTTTAGAGTAAAATACAGACCTAAGGGGAGCAAAAAGAATTTCAAACATATTTGATAAACATGTGACTGAGACATAGTCTAAATAGACAAAGGTACCATTAAGTAGGATTGATTGGGAAGGATGGTGAAACATATAAAAAAAACCTACAAATTGGTCAAATTTCAATCAAGTTAATATGAGGTATAAAAAACACTATATTTTGTTAATGGTTTTGAAATCTTGTCATCATGGTATCTAACAATATTGCAAATAAAGCATGTTCTACATAATGTTGTTATGTTTCATTGAAATATTTAATATTGGCATGTTAAAAAAGTATTTAATATTGACGTATTTTTTAATATGTTTTAATTTGTATAGTTATTGCAAGTTTGACCAAGAAGCATTTTGTTAAAGCCATGTACAAATTTTAGAATGTGTTGAAATCTTTTAGGGATGTAACATATGTTCACCAAGCTCACTAATGAATTCAAGTAGATAACAACTTGGAAAATTGGGGATCAATTACATGAACTGATCCTTCCTTTATTTATTCTTTTGTTTGAAATTTTGTTCTATGAATGTTTTTACAATCAACTAGTATGATTTTTTTGCAATTATTTTTTTAAATTTCAGTCCATGTTTCCTTTGTCCAATGTCGTTATTTCCTCATCTTTGTCATAGAAATGTCATTGCAAAAGTTTTCAGAGTGTTCCATCTATGTTCATTATTATTTTATGCACTAATGGGTAGTTGCATTGCCATGTAATTAAAAATGAAACATTGCCTTCTAACATTTGAGAGTTATGTGAATGCATCAAATGTAGTTTATTGATTGTGTGTTTAGAGCGTGATTATATATTTTCAAATGTTCCCTCTTCTAGAACTTCTTGTGAAGAATTTAAACAAACAATGAGAATAAAGCCAATGTAAAATGGGTGCTTACCTAACAAAATGTGTGCATCATAGGTATTTGGGTAAATGAATCCTTTGTCTTAAAATTGTGGCATCATTTCCTTTGTTGGAAAATACTTTATCGTTGACATCTCTAAATCATATGGAAAAGTGAATCAATCTTTAATTCCTCTATTTTATATTCTAGTTACACAAAATAGCACAACCAAAATCAAAAGCAATACCCTAAGGTTTAACATGTCATAATAATATAGTACAAAATAAAAAAACATGTTACTTATTTCAAAATATTCTATTCTGCTTTGTATTTTACAACCATTGTAATATTCAATGCAGAACAATTTGTTCGAGGTAAAACATAGTTTATATGAGCTTAGTGATGTTATGATAGAGTCCTACTTTTAATATGCATTACAAAAGCCTCAATTCATTTGTACATGTATCAACAGTATTGATGAAGAGGGCCATTGCCATCCTACATGCACCTGGAACAAAAACTAATAAATAGGTGGTATGTTTTATTTAGATCAAATGATTAGGTTGCTTTTGTAAAATATGTTGAATATTTGATAGATTCAACATTCTTTAACACTAGGGTTCGTTAGGTCCTTTGTAAACAAGTTTTATTTGCAATCCCTGAGTCTTTGTGTGCATTGTGTACGAAATTAAGATAGCTTGATTCTTTGTTAGAAATTGGAGTTTAGGTGGATTTCGTGCTTGGAAATTTGTGTTGTTGAATTTTGTGTTTGGGCATTTATGTTATTGGTAAGTAATTATCCCAACCCCTTTGCATGCTCAAATTTATTTTAAATTTCTTCCCTCCCATTAAAAAGAGTTGATATAAGATGACCATAACACAAAAGAAAATGAGAGATATAAAGCATGGCATAATAATCTGGAACCTGCGTTATAAAATCCCTTGCTCTAGGTCAAGCAACTTTCTAGAATCTCTTGTTTGCATTTTACGTCCTCTCTTTCAAACAATTAGGAAGAATACAAGATCATGTGTGCATCCACATCAGAAAATAATAAGAGCAAAGTCTACTCTTCCTGTCGTATTGACCTTTTACTTCAATTTGATACCACTTCTTTCACTCTATCTGCATTTGCATTGCACCTCTTCTGTGCAAATGCTAGTTCAATAAAATTATATATTTGTTTCTTGTGAAAAAGGCATGAAGTTCTCATCTTTTATCATTATAAAGTCGTATCAAAGATTAATTGAAGACAAACAACACTAAAAAAAACAAAACCTCTGCTTTAGACACCCCTAGGAACTAAATTTGATGGTCGTACAATAGTGTTTGCATTTTTTCGCTGTAAAATACATTCAGTGTTTTCATAGACTATATTAGATGCAAGGTTAAATTTTGGACAAACAATCAAAAACTCTAAAAGATTATAAAAATTTAAAAAATTATCTTCAATATTTCTTTTTTCTACCATAAATTATACTAATATTTGAAGGGCAATGTGCAATAAATAACCATCATCAAAAGAATTCATGACATGCAGGGTTGACCATCACCATGGCAGGTTAATTTCTTTATCATATGCACCAAGTCCCTGACTAGACCAAAAAAACCTATAACACACCTTAACACATACGATACCAATCAGCAAAAATGTTGCCCACATTGGTGCAACTGCTTGATTAGTTCTTTGGGTTGTGATATGGAAACAAGGTTGGGCCATATGATGGGGTACAATCCAATACATGAAATGATTACACCAGAGTTATGTGGGAAACCCTCAAGGGGAATAAAACCCACCCTAAAGCCTACAAATCAATGGACTACTATCCTATAAAGATGGAGCAAACAATAGGCCTTTAGTGAGACACCTATCTCACATAGAACACTTGTTCCTAGATTGGTCAAGTCCTTCTGACCAAGGTGAATGAGCACCCACTCAAGCACCTTAACAAAGAGAATGCTTTTGAATATTGATTGTCTTCAACCTCTTATGAATATCCCTACAAAAACACCCTTCTTCAATTTTGCAAATTCACACAAGCCACCAACATCAAATTATCTCACCAACACAAGCAATAACCCCTTCTCAAGTCTTTCACTCACACTTGTAAATATTCACTCATAAATCTCCCAAATATGTTCAATAGAATCAGAGAAATATGTTGAGTCTAATTGTAGAGAGGATTACAAAGAAAATCAAGCAGTAGTTCATAAACAATGAAACATGCATAAAGAACCAACTAACCAAGCCTATCTATTCCTATGGTAATTACAAAGGATAGCAAGAAACAAATTAAAGAAAGCAACACCATATTACCTTCCCAAATAGATTCACCATACCCATGTGGCTCAAAAAAAATATTCTCCCTTGATCAAGCAACCTTGTCTTGGTCAACAGTGGTGGTAAGCTCCTTCAATGCCTCAAGAACACTCCCTAAAACCTAGGCTCTTGATTCCAAATCACTAAACTAGCCTATCAATGAAGCTTGCAAGCAAAATCTAAGATCAAATGTAAAACCTTGTGGAAAGAATTTAGAATTATAACTTTGCAATATTCAAGCTTTGAAGATATTTGAGCATAATAATCTTGCACCAAAGTAGCTTAAAATTCATGTTCATGGCCTCTCTATTTATAGATTTTTTAGATTGGTCAGGATCAACCATGACCGTCCATCTCAAGATTGAGATGTGTGGCCATGGATAATCTTAATATTTGGAATTAAATCCATAATTATCCTCAAGATAAATAAGCATTAAAAAGGCATGGGAGGCATTAACTAGGCATGGGTGACCCATAATCTTGATATTTTATGGCTTGATGGATGCCACCCCATAGATGATGTCACTAGGTGATGTAAATAATAGGAATCAATTTTCAAAAATAAATATTCAATAACTCTCATGAAAAATCCATTTAAGCTCTTGATTTGGATTACTTAGCCTTAAACAAGGTTAGTCAACATTTGTGCAATTATTTAAAAGTTGGCCCTCAATTAATCAAAATGGTCAGAAAGTCATATTTATGGGTCGTAATTTGATTGGAGAGGAATCGGAAGGTGATGTTAGATGCGTTGGAACCCTATTTTCATTTAGGATGTTTCCAATAACAAATAACAAAGGTACGTGACGCGTACCAATTATTTAGAAGAAAAGAGTGATCTAGAGCACAAAAAGTGAAATCATCATTTTGACTCGAAATGAATTGATTAAAGTTAGCTGACCCATAAATTGCATTGCCCCATTTAGGAATACTTTGACCTAAACTGGCATTTGTAAGTGACAAGTTCGAACCATTTAAGACATTTTATAGATTTTGACCTAAAATGTGCATTTGAGTGCAATTTGAATAAGATTGACAATTTCAACACAAATGGTGTTAGGAATTGGATGTCTACATTTTGCCCCTATTTGAGAAGGCGTAGCGAGACATTTAGGCAAAGTAACATCTTTTCAAAGAAAAGAGTTGTCAAAAATAAATTGGAACATACCCATGATGCCCCCTTAAGAGGACAAACTAGGATGAACTCTTGAAAAGAGAGAGAAAGTGAGAGATTAACCCATGGAATAGATCACATCCAAATGAGCTAATGCTTGCACACGTGATTGCCATCAATGATCAAAATATAATCATAAGTATAATAGGCCCTAGAGACAAAGGGAATGGGAAAGATACAGTCGATAAATATAAGGGACACACTGTAAACGTACCCAAGTTGAGAGTACACGTTGTGCACTTATGGCATTGATCAATCTCGAGACAAGTTGCACACTAAAATATTGTCATCATGGGCTTTAATGTGGAGAGCTTGGAATTAAAGGAAAAAGAAGAACATTTTGCTTTAGGAAGGGAAGCACCACTAGAGTGGGGTCTCCAAAGAGAAGATAATAAGTACACCAGTAGATCAAATGTGATCATGATAAAATATTTTTGCTCCAGTAGGACGAATTTTGATCATTGATAAAGAATAAATAATGATTTTGCCCTTGTAGAACTGATTTGATTCGGACGTGGTTTTGATGTTTGGCCCCAGCATGGACAATTGGCAAGCAAAATAGCTCAAGGATATAACTGAAAAGATAGGTTAAAGCGAGCGGGCACAAATGTACATGCAATGGTGTAATGGCTTAGAAAGCCATATAAAACCAAGCATATGAGAATGCACAGAGTGATGAGAGAGATGAAAAGAAGAATGGAGATAGTCGAGCTGACCTCAATAAAAGTTGAGCATTGCCTACATAATTCTATGGACTCATATTCCAACATGAACTTCAGGCCAATGTAGTTCACCCAAGTTTGGGAGAGAATGGAATGAGAAATGATGAAAAAATGACCAAGAATTGATTAGACTCACAATGTAGGCAAAGAGATGCACATATAAGCATAGACAAAGAAACCTGAAATGCATGCTACCTAGAAGCCTAATTCCATATCATGAGCTTAGGTTTTGCAAAATGTTCTTGAGAATCGTTCATTGGAGCTGATGTTGATGTTTAAGACGTTGAGACCTAAGCACAAAGTGCTTGCTATAGCAAAAAACATTAGGCATCATAAGTAAAAATAATTTATAATGACATAAGATTTCAATTGTGTTGAGCCAGTTCAAATGTGAATACATATAACTAAGGATAATGGTAAAACAATGACCAAAACCAGAGTTACAACAATTTACATTTAAACAAAAAAGCAAAAGACAAAGAAAAAGATAAACATAAATGAACCTAACGTGGAATCAAGATATGATCTATCAAGACTTAAATAGGAACAAAATGTTTAAAAATAAAAGGTAAGAACATCTTAACGACATGAGACCAAGATATGAATAATCAAGATCCATGTGGACCATCAAGGCATTCTTGAACACAAAAGAGAAAAGCAAAATCAAACAGAAAAACAAGACACCAACAACAATCAAATAAACAAAATGGTCCAAGAACAACGTAATAACATAGGATCAAGATATAAACAATCGAGATCTATGTGAACCATCAAGATGTTCTGAAACACAAAAGAGATAAGCAAAAACAAACAGAAAAGCAAGACAAAGAAACACAAGACCAAGAATGGAACAAGAAATAATAAAAAGAGAAAAGGAGAAGAAATAAAAATGAGAGGTGCGAAATCACAACAAAACACCAAGAAAACTCAAATAAACACACACAAACAAAAAATAAACTAGTGCGGTTTAAAGACAAATGTTCATGCATGTGCGGTAGAGGTGTTACTTTCTACCACATCATAATAATGACACGATAATTGTTCCTTAATTAAAGAGGAACAATGACATAAAAAATAGGGGAAGAGAAAAAAATGAAGGGGTTGGTCGAGCTGACTCCAGATGTATAAAACAAGTGGATGTTGCCTACATAGTTCCATGGATGCATGTTTCAACATGAACTTTAGGCCAAATGTAGTTCTCCTGGAAAATGGGATAGAAGAAACATGATGATCAGACTAGCATAATTAATGTTATAGAAGAAATGGAAGATATGACAAATAAATGAGAAGGGTCTGGAAAATAAGACGCTGATGAGATGAGAAAGAATGATCTTGCAAAATGGCAAGTCCATGGGACAAGGTGAAATGAACTAGGGTTTTTGTGCTTGCAAAATGGAAAGAGTGTTCAAAATTATCAATTGATCGTAAAATGATGAAAGCATTCAAACTTAACAATTGCTCTCAAAATGGTGAGAGCGTTCAAACTTAATAGTTGCTCACAAAATAGCAAGAGCATGGGATGGTGAAACGAGAATGTACAAATATACACAAGCGTGAGACAGTGTTTTTATTCTTTTATGGATCATGTTCTAATGTTTTTGATATTTTCAAAGTATTTCTAATGTTTTTGGGATAAAATATATACAAGGTGGGACCATCTAGTCGAGGAGGTGCACGTCCTAAGAGTAAAGGTTCCAATAAGATAGCTAAGCTGACTGTAATGACCCATGCTCACAAATCAGTGAGAGCAAGGTGCTTGATAAAACAAGAAAGAGCAACAAATGCCTTTTATTGAGAAGATGTGGTTGTTCACCTGTCTGAAGCTGCACAAGACGGTCCTAGCTGCACTCCTTTGTAGAATTGTTGTTGAAGATGTTCATAATGCTCATGAGACATAATCGAGATCATAATTAGTCAAGAGATAAAAAGTGTTCAAGCTTATAAAATGTCCTAGACAAAACAAGAATATGCCTCTCAAAGAGAGAAATCCAGAATGGGACGAAGAATGTGTTCACAGTGCCAAGAGTTTAAAGCCTTTACTATTGGGATTCATGAAAAGTGGATCAAGGTAGTATAAAATGTGTTCAAGGTAAGATAAAAGGGTGGGATAAAATTACGACAACACAAGTTTCCCCCAAGTCAAAGGTCTTATAGACAATGGTTCAAATTTGTTCATGCGTAGAACCTCTTAAGGTGTACGATGTTCATGGGCTCTAAAAGTTCTTCACCATTAGGTTTAGCTAGTTGGTATGCTCTTGATCCATAGTTCGTTGTGACAATATACGGTCCTAACCAATTAGGTTGAAACTTGCCTTTCTTTTTGGGTTCAAAATTCGTGTTCTTCTAGTTTTGTTTTAAAACTAAGTCACCAATCTCAAATTCTCAAGGGAGAATGCATTTGTTACAGCTTCTCTGCAATATGTTCTGATAGGCCTGCAAGTTTTCTAGGGCAACCAAATGCTTACCATCAAGAAGTTCTAGTTCTTGCAGTCGTGAGGCTCTATAGTATTTATCATTTTCAATGTCCTCTAATGATATTTGTAATGATGGGATCTCAATCTCGACCGAGATGATAGCTTCAATACCAAAAACAAGAGAGTACAGAGTAGCTCTAGTTGGGGTGCGATGATTATTTCTATAATCCTAGAGGGCAGGAAAAAGTTGCAAATGCCAATTACGGCCAGCATCATTGACAATATTTTTTAAGATGGCTAGAATGGTTTTATATGATGTCGTAGCTTGACTGCTGCCTTGCATGGTTATATGGAGTGGATTTCTTGTGCTTGATTTTGAATTTTACACAAAGAGATTTCATGTCTTGGTTCACAAAGGATCCATCATTATCGGATATAATACAGGTTGGGATGCCATATTGACAGATGATATGGTAATGAATGAATTTGACTATATGTTTTTCGGTAATATAAGTGAGAGGAATGGCCTCAATCCACTTGGTAAATTACTCGGTTGTAGTCAAAATGTGCTTATGGCCATCTAAAGATGTTGGGTTAATTTTGTCAATGAAATTGAGACCCCATGTTGAAAATGTTCACGATGTTGTAATCAGTTTCAATGGTAAGGAAGGTGCATGTATTAGGTTGCCATACTGCTGACAAGAAACACACTTCTTTATGTAATTACAAACATCTATCTCCATTTTGGGCCAATAATACCCTGTTCTAAGAAGTTTCTTTGCTAAGACTACACCATTGGTATGGGCCCCACACATTCCTTCATGAACCTCCTTTAATGCCAACTTGGATTCTCCCAAAGATAAACAATGAAGAAGAGTCCCATCATAGCCTTTTTGATAAAGCGTGTTTCCAATGAGGATATAACATGTTGATCAATGAAGGAATAGTTTTTGTTGGTTGTTGGAAAGGTTGGCAGGAAATACATGACTATGGAAATTGTTAAAATCTTGGTACCATGGTAACTCAGATGAGGGATTAGGATCAACAATGGTGCATATCCTCTTTGAATCTAATAGAATATGTGCCAGTTGAAGAAGATTTTCAATTAGGAACTGATACTCTTTACCACTGTCATGCATTTGAATCATCGAACCAATTGTTGCCATGGCATCAGTAGATCTATTGTTGACTCACAGAACTAGCTCAAATTGTAGAGATTTAAAATGTGTTTTAAGGTTATCAACAATTCGCTTGTAAGGAATAAGCTTATCATCTCTTGTTTGATATTGATCAATTGTCTGATTTATGATTAGCTACAAATCTCCATAGACCTTTAAGCTTTGAATATCTCATTGTATGGCAAGATGGAGCCTTACAACCAATGCCTCATATTCGGCCATATTGTTTGTACACTAAAATTTTATATGGAATGCTTTGGGGATCAAATCCCCCTGTGGTGTGATCAACAATATGTCAGTGCTAGACCCTCAAGATGTGAAGGATCCATCAAAATAGAGTGTCCACTATTCAGGTTCTTGTGATGCTTGTTTTATCATCATGATAAAATCATTTGGAAGGTCAAAGTTGAGGGGTTGAGTGGTTGTAATAGGAGCTTCTACAAGTTGGTCTGCAAGAACTTGTCCTTTGATTGCCTTTTGATTATGGTACTCAATATAAAACTCACTGAGAAGCATAATTCATTTAGCCATGCGTCCTTGAAGAGTTGCTTTAAATAAAAGGAACTTGAGAGGATCTACCTTGGCGATAACAATAGTTTTGTTATTTAGCATATAATGTCACAATTTCTGAGTGGCAAACACCATAGCTAAACATGCCTTCTCAATAGGCATATAATTATGTTCATAGGTTACCAATGTGTGGCTTAAATAATAAACCACATGTTCCTTACCATGATCATCATGCTGAGCCAAAAGTGCCCCCAGTGCATGTTTCGTGGCTGATATATAAAGTAGTGGTTTTCCTTGTGTTGGAGATCGTAAGACTGGTGGATTGGCCAAGTATGTTTTAAGCTTTGCAAATTCTATCTGATAATCTTCATCCCACTAAAATTTTACCCCTTTCTTTAAGAGATGGATAAATGGGTGGCACTTATCTGCCAATTGAGAAATGAACCTATGTATAGACTGGATCTTGCCTTATAGACCTCGCAATTGTTTAAGATTTTTTGGTGGAGCATTTTCATAATAGCGTTTACCTTTTCAGGGTCGACTTCAATTCCTCATTGTGATACAATCAACCCTAGCAATTTTCTTGATGTGACTCCAAAGACATATTTCTTAGGATTCAAGTGGACTTTATATGCATGAAGACTCTCAAATATTCTTTGTAGAATGTCAGGGTGTCTTGCTCTTATTCTTGATTTTGTTAGTATATTATCAACATAGTCCTTGATAATGTCATGCATCATGTCATGGAAGATGACAGTCATTGCACACTGATATGTAGCTCTAGCATTATTCAATCCAAATGGCATGACTTAGTAGCAGAATGTCCCCCATGGAGTGGTGAACGTGGTCTTATGTTGATCCTCAAGGGCTATCTTGATCTTATTGTAACCGGAAAATCCATCCATTAAGGATAGCATCTTGTACCCAATAGTTGAGTCGATAATCATGTCAATGTTGGGCAGAGGAAAATCATCTTTGGGGCATGCTTTGTTGATATCATGAAAATCAGTATAAACACGTATGCCTGGAATCTTTTTACTTACTAGCACTATGTTATAAAGTCATTCAAAGTAGTCTAGTGGTCTGATAAAATTGGCTCCTAACAACTTTTCTAACTTGGCCTTAACCAAAAGGGCAATGCATGGATGCATCTTTCTCAACTTTTGCTTGATTGGTTTAGCATCAAAGTGAACAACAAGATGATGCACAACTAAATCTAGGTCCAAACCTGGCATGTCAGAGTATGCTCATGAAAAAATGTCTATATAATCCTTAAGAATGAATATAATATGTTCACGTTCCACTTCAGTAAGGGAAGCTTCAAGATAAACATTTTTGGGATCCTCATGGGTTCCCAAATTCACTTTTATTGTGCCCTCCATAAGGAGTGTGGATCCATCTTCTAGAATTGTAGGCAATGTATGGTCATGATCATCTTCTACTATATGTTCTTGTTCCTCCCAAAGATCTGGATAATATGAAGAATCAGAATCTGCTTTCTCAGGTAAAGGCCAATGGGCAAAGACCTCTGGAAACTCAAGATCAAGACGCTTAAATATTTGATGTTGTTCTGAAGAGATGCTTAACCTTGCACAAAAATCTTAGCAAGGCCCTTAGCAATAAGAGCCTTGTCAATATGCACTCCTTTGTAAATAATCTCTTCAAATGAGTTAGCACAAGCTAACCATAGATTATGCACAACTTCAGGATGCAAATTTTGTGCAAAGATATCAACCAATTGTTTGTCTAGTAAATTGTGTTGAAAGCAACCTGCCAACGCTCTCCACCTTTGTAGATATGTAGCAAAACTTTCACCATCACGCTGCTTGGATTTGCATAAGTCAACAATAGTTAATTCATGTTCTATGTTATATGAGAAATGGTTCACGAACTTTTTTGATAATTCGTTCCAATCCGCAACTGATCCCTTGGGTAGTTTAAGTAGCCAATCAAGAGCTTGTCCCACTAAACTTTGTGAAAATAGTTGTAGTAAGTACTCGCTACTATAAGCAACCTCTTGAAACAAGATGAAGAATGCTTGTATGTGTTCACGTGGATCTCCTTTCCCTTTGTATTTGTCAAATTTGGGTGCCTCAAAATGAGGTGGAAAGGGGTTTTGGAGAATAGATAAGTCAAATAGATATGGGCATATCTCATCGAATTTGTACTTTTTGACTCTATTATTCGTTTCCAATCTTTGGACAATTTCCTTCATAGAATTACATTCTTGCATGTTTGATGCATTTGTGGATTGGATAAGATGTCGGGGTAGAATGTGCTCTTGGTTTTGTTGTTGTTGGGGTGGAATGTGCCCCTGATTTTGTTGTTGTTGGGGTGGAATGTGCTCATGGTTTTGTTGTTGTTGGGGTGAAATGTGCCCCTAGTTTTGTTGTTGTTGGGGTGGAATGTGCCCCTAGTTTTGATGTTGGTGGGGTGGAGTGTGCCCCTAGTTTTGTTGCTAGTGGGGTGAAATGTGCCCCTGGTTTTGTTGTTGGTGGGGTGGAATGTGCCCCTAATTTTGTTGCTGGTGGGGTGGAATGTGCCCCTGCTTTTGTTGCTATTGGGGTGGAAGGTGCCCCTGATTTTGTGTGGATCTATAGGGAGTGCATACCTTTCGATCCATGATTTGGTTCTAATTTGTTTCTTGAGTTGAGAACATAGGGCATTGAATCTTGGATTGTAAAACATTCCCTAAATCTGGTTGTTTCACACTTTGTTGATTTTAGAAATTTCTATGTTTATTTACCAATCTTTGGGTTGGTTGAAAAGAACTAGCCAAATTGTCTCGAGGGATTTCCTCAATTCAAATTGAATTTCTGGGTTTCTGAGTTTGTAAATTAGTAAGAGGTTCTTGATGATTAAAATATGTATGTTCTGTATCAAATGGAACATTTTGTAAGGTCTCTTGTGACTTTAACTGTTTGTTTAGATTTTTTTGATCCATTATGGTAATGTTCTCATTCAATACTTGTTGCGTACTTCCAACCATATCTTTGTGTTATTTTGAAGCATTATTGTGAATTGAAGTAGCAACTAGGGAGTCTGTTAAGTCTATGACAAGTTGATCTGCATATCGTTGACTTATTATCTTGATCTTAGCTAAAAGATCTAGATTTGTGGGTTTTGACTCTGTTTGTATTTCCTTTCCTTTGTTAGAGGAAGAAAGTATGTATATTTGTGCAAAAGCTTGCTCTTACCGTCGTTATTCTCCTTCTCTAACTAAGGTATGCAATTTTTCCATAGGAAAATCCGAAGGTAATCTAGCCCCTGATTCTATCAATCTAAGAAGGGCTTCATCTTGATCTTCTTGGGATTGATATTCATTGTAATCATCTTTGAATCCTACTGTTGTGGGGATATCATCAAAAACAATGGGGTTATCTTGACCATCATAAAATTTCTCATCTTCATAACGAAGGCCATAAGAGGCCCCCTTACAAGTGAACCTTTGAGTCATGTCTAAAAAGAGTTGTTCTGTGTGTTTGAATAAATTTGGACCAATGTTCGACAACCAATCAAATTATGCTTTGGCTCTCTCGTAAACAAATAACCAAGGTACCAATGAGACTATAAAGGAAGGTGGTTTGAAACCACGCATAATTTACAAGATTTGGTTCACAAGTTTACTCAACCTTTGGTAAAGTTGAAATTGTATAGATCAGAAGAGGGTGAGGTAACCCAAAGACCCAAGGTGAAAACTAGTACACCAAAGCCTAGATCTTTGTGATACACCAACACTACAAAAGCTAGCTTCAACTTTGACAAGTTAACCCTATAAGTTTAGAGGAAAGATCTCTAAATTACGAAGAAGACAAAATGAACTAAGCAACTCAAGATGTAAAAACATACGCAAATCACTAAGTATAAAGTTAGGACCAAATATACAGCACGTCACCACATGATTCTAGTAGGATAAAATATATTCTAGGACCCAAAGCGTGAGTGATAAGCAAATGACTTGAGTCCACCAAAATGATAATGTGATTTTGAGTCTTCATAAACGACCTTCAATCCAAATAAAAAATTAAACCCAAGTTAAAACAAGCTTAGTGCACAAATGGCGAACCCACTTTGATGCACCAACCCTTAGAACTTAGAAAGGTTCAATTTCGAATGTGGATTATAAATGAAGGATTTAAACAAATTGGGTAAAAGATCTAGACTCAATTAGGCAGCATGACTGCACCAAAGTGGATGACATGACACAAAGCTTTTGATAACAAATTGAACAAGGAAAAGATGAATTTTTCATTTGGATAGCATACCATCTCCTTTGCTTAAGAAAATTGAGGACAATGTGTTTTGGTTAAGTTCATTGAGTTAACAAGCAGTTTTAGACATAAATCAAGACCAAATAAGCTAATGACAAAAAACAAATGTCTTAAGTTTAAACTGACAAGGTATGGCAAAGTGAGGTCTACTAAACTAGTGAAGTTTTGATCATTCTAGGGGAATCAATTGTATAATGACTTTCACGTCAAATGATGTAAAATACAAGCATGAAAATTAGGTGACTGCGACATTGACTAGTTGTAAAAAGGTCTAGTCATTTTTACAACCACTCATCATATTGTTCGCTTAGTGTAGTGCGATGTCCAAATGCAGATACGTTCCATGTGCAACTCCAAAGAAGTCAAATGAAGTCAATGTCGGAAGGTGAAACCCCGGGTCAAAGCTTCCCTAAAAATCTCGTGAGAGTTAATGACGTCCCCCTTGCAAGCCAAGCTTGCATGATAATAAAGAAAGCATAAAATAGAGAGACTTTAGGAGATCACCCAAACTTTGACGAGGTTTTGGAGAGTGCTTTAAGCGACATTCTTTCTAAGCCTTAGACTAGGCTATTTGCAATAGGAATGGCACTTTTGATTCCAAGAGCTCCTTATAGGAGACAAATGAAAAAGCATACACACAACATTCCTCTCTTTGCCAAACAAAATCTAACTAAACAACTATTGCAAATAAAAATTAACAATTGTGTTCAATTTTAAACCCAGAATGAAATATTTAGTGGTGTTCATTTGACCCCTTGGTCTTAGTTGCAAACTTTAAAACCATTCACCAAAACATCTAAAATTTTTGTTAAACACCCAAAACAAAGTTCCTAATTGATTTTTAAGCATGCAATAAGTGATTTAAACATGTTTTTATCAAAGCAAAAGCTTGTTCTTGCATCAAAAATGTCAGCGTGTCCTTTAGCTTTGAAGCTCTTTTTAGCTTGAAATAATGAACTTTGAATAGCTCTCGGGTCTATGTTTTTTTTAAAAACACAATGACCAACGTCAGTTATTACAACCAACGACAGTTACTTTGCTAACCGAGACCCAACCGATGTCAATTTTTCTAACTGATGTCAGTATTTATGCCGACGTTGGTTACTGTGTAAAAACTGTGGCAACCAAAAACAATAAAATAAAGTTAGAAAATCAACTTGCAAGAGTTTTAAAGATCCAAATAGATATTTTAGAGTTGGAAAATGGTCTTCATGTGTAGGATGCATCTTGTCCCACCGGGCGTGCCAAGATGTAGCGAGGATTACAAAGCAAGTTAGTCAAGCATTAGTCCATAAACAATGAAACATGCATAAAGAACTAACTAACCAAGCCTATCTATTCCTATAGGAATTACAAAGGATAGCAAGAAACAAATGAAAGAAAGCAACACCATATTACATTTCCAAATGGATTCACCATACCCATGTGGCTCAAAAAAAATGTTCTCCCTTGATCAAGCATCCTTGTCTTTGTCAACAATGGTGGTAAGCTCCTCCAATGCCTCAAGAACACTCCCTAAAACCTAGGCTCTTGATTCCAAATCACTAAACTAGCCTATCAATGAAGCTTGCAAGCAAAATCTATAATCAAATGCAAAACCTTATGGAAACAATTTAGCATTATAGCTTTGCAATATTCAATCTTTGAAGATATTTGAGCATAATAACCTTGCACCAAAATAGCTTAAAATTCATGTTCATGGCCTCTCTATTTATAGATTTTTGAGATTGGTCAGGGTCAACCATGACCATCCATCTCAAGATTGAGATGTGTGGCCATGGATAATCCTAATATTTAGAATTAAATCCATAATTATCCTCAAGATAAATAAGCATTAAAAAAATATGAAAGGCATTAACTAGGCATGGGTGACCCATAATCCTGATATTTTATGCACTTATGGCTTGATGGATGCCACCCCATACATGATATCACTAGGCGATGTAAGTAATATGAATCAATTTTCAAGAAGAAATATTCAACTCTCATGGAAAATCCACTTAAGCTCTTGATTTGGATTACTTAGCCTTAAACAAGGTTAATCAACATTTGTGCAATTATTTGACAATTGGCCCTCAGTTAATCAAAATGGTCAAAAAATCATATTACTGAGTCGTAATTTGACTGGAAAAGAACTAGAAGGTGATGTTAGATGCATTGGAACCGTATTCCAATTTAAGATGTTGCCAATAGCAAATAACAAAGGCACGCGACATGTACTAATGATTTAGAAGAAAAGAGTGATCCAGATCATAAAAAGTGAAATTGTCATTTTGACTTGAAATGAATTGATCAAAGTTAATTGGCCCATAAGTTGCATTGCCCCATTTAGGGACACTTTGACCTAAACTGGCACTTGTAAGTGAAAATTTCAAACCATTTAGGACGTTTTATAGATTTCGACCTAAAATGCACATTTGAGTGCAATTCAAATAAGATTGACAATTTCAACACAAATAGTGTTAGAAATTGGTTGTCTACACTAATGACACCCTTCTCAACTCAAACCCTCAATAACTCTGGTCTCCAAGACCCTCAACAACCTTTGCATAAGGTCTTCAAAATATCTTCATAAACACTTGCTCGTCTAACTTGATTCTCTGTAAAAAATGGCATAAAACATCTTATATATATACCATTCTATGGTCGGCCATCTCAATTTAGAACATTTTAGGAAGAATCACTTATGTCTCCCAAGGTCGACCATGAACTTCTACAAAAGCTTTCTAGTCCATACCATGAGCTCATGTCACAAACACCTCACAAACGAAGCATAGCTCCACTTGTGTGACCATGTTTGACTAATGGGAGATTAGTCAAACCTTCAAAATATTTGTAGAAGTACTTCAAGGAGTCCTCAACACTCTCCAATCCTCGGGAACACTTGATCTAGCCAACTGCATTGCAAACAACCTCAATCATCCAAACTAGGTTCCTTTTGCTAGCAAAAAACATCATGGTCAACTATGAGACAACCATTCACTCATCTTCAAGTGACTAGGAACAATAACACTTACATGGATAGAGGGCATACATCCCTTACATCTCCTCCAAGAGCTCAAACCCATCCCTACACACTGATTAGGCCTTCCAATTCCACTTCTCACTCTGACTATTTTTTCTTACTCATGGCACCCTTTCCTTCATATCGACTAGGAAAATTTGAGGACTTAAATCTTTGACAAAAATAAATGAATCTTCCTAAAAATTTCCCTAAATTTTGAAGCAAGTTATAAGCTTCATCACACACCCATTTGTTCCCCTAGTCATTCTTACAAATTTCTCTCAAAATCAAAATCACTGTTAAGAAGCACTTTTATGTGGGACCCAAAAACAGTCAAGACTAACCAAGCCCATCCTCAGAAGCCTAAAGGAGTCCTCTACAATCTCTAAACATCATTCTAGCCATCCACCACCTTCTTAAGGATCAACAAGAAAGATCTTCAACATCGAGTCTAAGACTAAGGTATTTACACATAAAAACCTGCTTACCTTCTTAGCAATCGTTCATAAAGAAGAAGCCCTTAATCCATGAACAAATGCTTGGAAAACCTTCTCAGGAACCTTCCCCAACATCTCAAAAAGGCTCAAATCCCCATGCAAAGTCTACATGAGTTGAAGAACATGAGAACTTTCCTCTCGGACTCAAAATGCACCATTCGAGCACCCTTTGAAGCACATGAAGGCATTTCCAACTTTCTCTATCATCCTCTAACCTTTGACTTGGTCAATATACTTGACCACACTTATATGATCATCTCTCATGCAGATATAGGGTCAAACACCATGAAAGCACTCATTGACCCTTCACTAGGCCTCACAAGCCCATCTAGGCCAACTAGTCAATGGCCAAACTGTCTTGCATACCTCTTGCCACCTCATGCAAACCATCTATCTGACCTCTCAACATCCTATACATGTCCAACATGCATATGACAAGCATACTGAGCTCCTTACCATGGCATACAAGCCAAAGTACTCAAGATCCCTTAGGCAACCATAAAAGATCAAGCCTACAAGGCACAAACTGACCTGCATACATCATGAAGACCATATGAAGTCAACCCTTGAGCATAGAACACGTCAGGAACATGTCACACAACATCATACCAAGCTCCAATCCATCATACATCATTCACCTAGGACACCCATGCTCGCTCATGCAAGCATCATACTGCTCCAAGCACACTAGGCCACCATGTTCCATCACTCTGACCTACTAGACCACTTTGTCATTGCTAATGCCTCTTAGACATCAATGAAAACACCTACCATCAATATCCCAACACCATAAAATCATGACAATGTCCCATGATCTAGCTAGCACATTTGAGAATATATCAAGCACTTGATGGAAGGAAAGCATGTAACTCTCATTGAAATTGGTGCAACTACATATCCTAATTAATAGACATCGATAAAATATGCAAGGTTGTTTTCACTTACAATCATTGGTACATTTATGATGAATTTTTGAGCAACTTGTATACAATGGTAGATCTCTTGGTTCGTTACTAAATCTCAGGGACCTCATCATACATTGCAATAGTTAGTATCAATTTCAGAATTGCCTATACAACATTTTAGATGCACTGTACATGGTGAGAATCCACTTTAATCACATTAGAGTGCATTTGGACTATTCCATGCCAATGTTGTAATATACCTAGCAATGTTTGAACTGTGTATCCAGCAACTCTCGATGAACCATAATTAATGGTAAAGATTCACTTCGGTCACATTAAAGTGCACTTGAATTGTACCATACAATGCAAAAAGTACCATTTGCAGTATGGTCCAAATGCATTTTGTTTTGACTAGAGGGAATCTTCACCACTATGTGAAATGCATATAGAACGTTGGATAAACACTTCCATCAATGTACCATTTGTGGACCCAAGGCTTCACAAAAGTCCAAAAATCCTATTGTGGAAAAACCTAGGGGTTGATGTTCCACCATTGATGAAACAATCATTCCTGCCTCAATACTCAACTGCATCCTGTGCTCGCTATACACTTGTCATCTTTGAAGGTGCTTTTACAATAAGCTTTAGTTTTATCTTTCACACACTGCATAATGATAATTCACAAATGCACCAAGACTCAAAAGATGTTAAACCATCCTTTATAGTCTTTTCTCTCAAAGCTTTCTTAAGAGGTAATTTCATTTTTTAAAAGAAAAATTCATGCAAAAGATCCGATTTAATGCATGCCGCTCGACCCTCCTCAAGTCCAGGATGTCTTAATTGATGCTCATTGAGAAATTTCGTGACAATAAAGCTTTCATGTGACGTAATTGCTCAGTGTCACCCTATAACCTTGACAAATAAGAACTTAGGCCATTTTAAGAGCCAAGGGCTCCTAATTGATTGTCTCCAATAATCACAAGAATCATTGAGCATGCATCTCTTGCCATCTCACAATCGCCTACATCTCCCATGGCCAATATCTGTTTCTGATCAAACTTGCGACATGAAAAATTAAAAAAAAACTCTTTACATGTGACTTGGCACATATTAAGGGATAAAGGATCCTCCTCAGAACCCTTTATGGATATATCATCGAGTAAAAAATAATACTCGTGGATATGAAACAAGGGAAAGTTGGATAAACATTGGGGAGTCCTCCAGTGCAATCCAGTTGTCCTTTCTATAATGATAAGATATATATATAGTTATTATTTTTGTAAGGTAAACTATAATACTCACTGACTAATGGGAATGTTGCATCAAACTTGGAACAGCCTTACTTATAAGCCACATCTAAAGAGTTTCCATTCCACAAGATTCACTTCAGACTTGTACCTGGCGATTGGCCTGCAACACACAAACTTTTAACATGGAAAGCATAACCAATGGGACTTGAACACGACTCATCATCATGGCAATTGCTCCTTAATAAACATATTAGTTATTAATTATGAAGCGACTAAACCATTTCTATTGCTATGTCCTGTTATAATTAATAATTTGTATATTATTACGGTGTTGTCTACGTAACAGTTACTACCGAGTAAATTTATGCTATGGATAACAAAAGATTTATTAGTCTTTGGATCTAACACAAGATTTATTGATGACACATTCAAGTTTCCAGTTGCTAAACATGCAAGATATATTACATTAGTTACCTTGTCAGTATTCTATGGCAATAGGTATCTGGAAACCAATGCTATTAATATCACAAAAACACACTCTATTACATTAGCAACTAAAGAATGCCAAGAAGTGACTTCAGAGGCATTTAAGTGCAGTGGCTTTAAATATCCAACAAACAGAACCAGACACTAAGAAATATCCAGCAAACAGAACCAGATAGTAAGAAATATCCAAACAATTATGTTGGACAGTTTTAGAAAGTGAAAAATCACAGAAGCCATTTCATTTCTGCATCAATGCTTGCATATTATGGACACTACAAGGAACCAAACTGAAGAACAAGGGAACATCCACAAGCATATTGATTCTTTTTAATACTTATTAGAAAAGGCAAACCCATTCAATATATCTGCAAGCCACTGCCAGCATTTGCAGGTTTTGACAAGCCAATTCATAAATTCGGCCATGAAGAACCAATATTAGTCCTAGACTTCATGCATAATCATTCTATACTGTGTTGTAAACTCACTAAAACCCCAATATGAAAGATTTATAAAACCTTGTTTTGACTTACAAATCATAATGTTGCCTCACAATTACATCAATTGTGATGGCATCTAAATATGTAGAACTGGAACAAATTAAATAATGTTTTGTTGATGGCCATAAATGGATAAATGACTCTCTTTAAAAATCAAAGACATGCACACCCATTTTAAACAATAAATTAATCATTCAAAGGTATTTAATCATTCATGTTCCTTTGGCAGTTCAGTAATTTTGCACACCTCAGTGGAAAGGCCAGCATCCATGAGAACCAAGATCCATGCACGCTGCTGCTCTGAAAGCTGATCCCTTGGACCTTTCACTTCTACAAGTTTGGCTTCTCCTCTTGAGCCAACCATTCCAAGTTTCTTTGATGTATTCTGGCAGCAGCAACTCGAAGGTTCCAAGCTTCCACTGTAAAATAGTCCATTGCAATATTCCCTGCAAGGAAGACCTTCCTTATCAAAGAATGTACGCCAAAGCAGAAGATCTGGCATGCCTGATGCCCAGCTGCCATAATCTTCTGCTAGAAACCTGCAGACAGACGCTAAAGCAGGTCCTCCAATACATGAAGCAATGGTTTGGAGATCTGTTAGAGAGTAGCGTTCCCAATTCACTCCTTGGCAAGAAGCTCCATAATGTGCCTCCCAGGAGGCAGCCAATATTTTCTCTGCCTCGCCCATTTGTATTTTACTCAGTTGTTCTTTTATTAGGGATTCTCTACTTGGGTAAAATGAATCTGTCCGTAGGTCGAGTGGTGCAGTCTATGGCCATGGGAAGTAAATGCAAATACATTAAAACCATTCTAAAATATATCATTATCTCCAATGATAAACTATACCTAACATAATAAATATATTTTGCACCTGGAAAGGAGTCCAGAAAACATCTGGAACAGCAGAAAAGAGGACATCCCACATAAGAAGACCAAAATATGTCATCCAAATGCCACCTTCTGAATGCACTCCTTGCCAGCGTCCACCTTCCCTTCCAGCATAATACTGTAGGGCTAGTTGCTCTACACTGCACTGCTGCCCATCATATCCATAAAATACGCTTTTTGCTCCTGTAACAGAATTTAAAGGTCTGCCCCTGACAAAGACCTGGTCCAAAGAGTTCTGAATCATCAATATAAATGTAAGACACTCACATCAAAAGAGAGCATCCTTTACTTATGATAATGCAAAATTGTATCCCCCACAGGGATGTGTTTATTATGCAATCAAAAGCATCTTGATTCAATGACAAGGAAACTTTGATTCTTTCAAAATTCGGTCAGAGAACAAATTTTCATGAAGTGTATTTTCTTTGTTTCTTGTAAATCAAAGGTCTGAATCTGAGGCATAGACCTGGGATTAAATCCTTCTCTAATCTCCTCCCTAAGATATTTCTTTTGATTCCTAAGATGAGAGGTACGCCAAAATCTGAAGCAAAAAGGAAATCTAACAAAGCAAAGCTACCCAACCGCATCAGCTAATGGGCAAATGCAATAAGGTGACAGCCAATAGAGTATCCAAAGTGACAAATTCAGATTCAACATTTCCACATCAAAGAATGTGATCAAGTAATTGTACAAGCATTCAATCATGAAAGCACTGTAATAGAATGCTCAAACCCAATTGAAAGATTTACCATACCAGAACTCAAGAATCAAGTTTGTTGCCTAGCCAAGGCAAATACAAAATTGTAGCAGGAAGAATTTTGGCCAAAAGTTAGTTTCTTTTTCTGGTTACTATTAAGAAGAAGAGTCCTAACAGGGGTCAGGCTAAAAAAAAGATGGTACAATGGACCCTATAGGTGTACAATGTGCCTGTCTAATGAAGAAACCATTATTAATCTATTTATACAATGTCCTTTTGTGATGCAAATGTTGCAAAACCTCGATACTTTATTTCAGCTTCCTTGGAATGGAATTCAGGATCTAGAGCAACCTTTTAGAGAATGGGGGAAACATTTAGTGCTTGGCCAAAATTTGGGACCAATCTTGTGGAGCGGAATAACTCTTTTATTATGGAATGTATGGAAGGAATGAAACAGGAGAATCTTTCAGCAGGAAAGCCGGGACATCTTATTTGTTTGGGAAAAGATAAAGCTGAATATTGCTGAATCCATCAAATACAAAGATAAAATTCCTTAGAATATGTCGGTGCAATGGGCTAACTGTACAAGAAACTTACCTCTTACTTTGAGTAATCATCAAATGTCTGTTTTTAAACCGAGGAAATCTAAGGGGGAAGGTAAGTGGTCTACCCCTCCTTGTGGATCTGGGAAGTTGAATAGAGATGGAGCCTTTAGAGGAAACCCAGGTAAAGCAAATATGGGTGGAATAGGTAGACTTTCGGATGGATCAGTTGTCTTCTTCTTTTCAGAAGGATTGGGTTGTGCAACAAATAATTTGGTTGAAATTAAGGCAGTTTTTAGAGGACTACAAGAAGCAGTTAAAGTTGGATGGAAAAAGATTCAGGTAGAATCTGATTCTCAACTAATCATTAGTCTTGTATCCACTTCGTCGTTGCAAAAGGGCAAAAATTGGCAAATAATTAGAGAGTTGGAAAAAGGGCAAAAATTGGCAAATAATTAGAGAGTTGGAAAAAAATCATCAGCTAAAGGCTACATTTCAAGAGATCCATTTCAACCATGTTCCTCGGCAAAATAACAGAGTTGTGGATGCTTTAGCTAATTGGGCTTTGGATAATAATAACATTGTTTGCTACGGTCTCCCACCGATATGGTGGCCTGCAAAGCTCCAAGAGGATATATGGAAGATTTTAGATTTAGACTAACTTCATGTTTAATGCTGAAGTGATTAGACTTGTTTCTTGTGCCAGGGTTTGGACAAATAGTTTTGCTGCCTGGCATAGTAGAAGTTGTATTTTTGATTTTTTACTTTGAATCAATATAAAAAAATTTATCAAAAAAAAAAAAGAAGAAGAGAAGATTAAAGCAAACCAGTAAATTATCAAGGCGAATTTGAGGGTGAGCCAAATCAGACTCCAAACAAGTTCAAAGAAAAGATCGTGGCAGCCACAAGATTACCAAGTGGACTAAAGGAAATAGAAAACTGCAAGGCAACACAACAGCTATCAAAATCATCCAAGGAACTGTATGTGAAGGTAGAAAATGATGAGCCTGAGACTGGCCAACAAGTTTTGGAAGCACAGTGGTCTCTCTCAATATACACCCATTGAAAAAACCTAAACTAGGGTGTCATCCTTTGACCCATAAGGAACATTGGATATAATAACGTGCTAAATAGACGCATCTTTGAAGTTATATCATGTAAAAATAGAAACACCTAAAAGCATCTCCAAAACAAAAAAGGAGCCAAATCCCTTAAAAATATGCAATTGGGAAGCAAACATTCGATTAAAATAAGAATCCTTGTTTATTTGATAGGGTGAGGCCTGAACAAATGATGAGCAAGTGATTGGCTGTTTTCCTACACTACTTGTAGTTAAGAAAATTGTGCCGCTTGAAAGAGTCATTAGATAAAGAAAAAAATATATTTTTCAATTCTTTTTGTATTTGTACTTATAGACAAAAGACAGTGGACTAAGTACTTGAAATCCCTTTATCCGGAACTAGAGAATCAAAGGAAAAACTTTGTAAAACAAACTTTCCTTATCTATGAGGGAAAAGTGTATAAAAATATATACTAGGTTATTAGTTTGGAATCAGGTATGGTCTAGACCCAATTCAAAATCGCTTGTCTCTTAAAATCTTTTAGAGCCCCTTGCACATAGGCCTAGGTATATGTTTGATTCTTCAACATGTTTTAAGATGAGTCCCAAGAGAATTTACTCCCTAAGATCATGACAACATTTGATGGTATAAGAATCCACCATTACATGTACATACATTGGACTAGGTAATTGAAATCTCCTTATCCAGAACTCGAGAATCAAAGAAAAAACTTCGTAAAACAAAATTTTCTTACCTATGAGGGGAAAGCGTATAAAAATATATACTAGGTTATTAGTTTGGAATTAGATATAATCTAAACTTGATTCAAAACTGCTTGTCGCTTAAAATCTCTTATAGCCCCTTGCACATAGGCCTAGATATATGTTTGATTCTTCAACATGTTTTAAGATGAGTCTGCAATGTTCCCATTTCCACATCATAAATAAACAGGTCTTGAAGACCTTTGGTCTATTTTTCCATAGACTAAAGGAGCTCTTTTTGGGGAATGTTATTTTATTAGTTATTTATTAATTGTTGAAATAGTGATTTTTATCATAAGGCGATTATTATTTAATTAATAGAATATTTGAAAAGTGGTTTTTACCACTAAAATGCTTAAATGAATTAATTATTAAATTTATTTACCTTAAAGTAATTTTAATTATTATTTTAATTAAGGTCAATAATTAATATATTATTCAAAAAGGAGATGTCAGCATAATAGCTAAAGCAAAGATAAGGAAAGTGTTTTATCTTCCCAAAGTGGTTCATCCTCTTTGAAAAGTTATAAATATATGGAGAAGGCTACAATGGAGGATATGCTGAATTTGATATTTTGTTCTTCATGCTTGAAGAAAACTATTGAGATGCATACCCAATAGAGGGTCGCTATTGTTGGTGATTGATCAATCTACAAGGTGTCTTTTAACACCACCATTGCTAAAGGAGATCTTGTTCTTGCCCTAAGGAATGGCAAATTGCTTTGGAGGGTTTGTGTGCATTTTTTATGAGAGTTTCGTAGTTTTTTCCTTGCATCTTAAATTTGTTAATTTATTATATTTTTGCAAGTGAAACAAACCACTTGGGGAGCTTAGATCTAAAGTTTGGAGGCCTCTTTTGGTCTATTTATTGCAAATTAAATATTCTAATTTTATTTGCTAATTTTTTTCGTGTTGGTATGAGAAATTGGAGGAGTCCCTGAAAGGTTTGAAGTAGAAATTAAATAATAATTTTTAGAATTATTATTTAATTATTTTGATAGGAAACTAAGGTTTTCAGAATTTCGAAAAAAACTTTTGTTGACCTTCCACGGAAGGAAAATTTCAAATATATTTTTAATTGATAGCCATTATTTTTATGATCAGTTGAGCTCTTGTTTGCATCATAATTCCAAATATTGAGGGAGTTATGAATTTTTTAAGTTTTTAGTTGTTCGTAGGAAACAATATTTGTTGAGGGCAAATTTTTGGCAAAGGTTTGAAGCGAAAAAAATTCATAACGACTGTATTTTTGAAATTAAATCAGATTTTTCAGCCATCATAAAGTGACATTTGAGATTCAATAATTTGACAAAAAGGTACTTGTTTCATGCATTTAATTTGTTGATTGTTTTCTGCAAGTATTCAGTTAATTTTGAGACGAGCTATTGGCTGAAAATCATTTACAAAACCCTACTATTGTGGCGTCTAAGGTTTCTAGGGCTTGACAAGGGTTTTTGAGCTCATTTTGCAAACTAGAGTTTGTTGATTTTATTTTCAGAATTTTGAGATTTAGAGGAAAACCCCTTTTGCAATAACTCATCCCATTTGATGACATTACAGTGGTATTAGAGCATCGATCTTGTCTAGCTTATAAGGGTTTGTGTTTGCAGATTTGGATGCATAGTCTATGAATCATGGAGTTAATGAGTGAAGATGAATTCAGAACAAAGCTTCATAGATTGGAAAAAAATCTTGAGCATTCACATCATTTTAAAAATGTTTTGCTCAATATTTTGGAGGAAGCAACAAATTGTTTGTCCATGATAAGACAATCAGATTCTAAGTCTATGTTTTGAGCAATGAATCCTTTGGTGGTTTATTTGGCTAGACCCAAGATTTTGAAACATTTAGATTCAGATGTGAGACTTGTAGCTATCACTTGTATTAGTGAAATTACAAAGATAATAGCACCGAAACAACCATACAGTGACAACATTATGAAGGAAATATTTCAGTTGATGGTGGAAAGTTTTGAAGGTCTTGGTGACATCACAAGGTCTTCTTTTACTAAGAGGATCACTATTTTGAAAAATATGGCAAAGATCAGATCTTGTGTGCTAATATTGGATTTAAAGTGTGATACACTTATTCTTGAAATGTTCCAACATTTCCATATAGCTGCAAGTAAAAATCCTACAGAAGGTATGATAATGTCCATACAATAGGTAATGACCATAACACTCAATGAAAGTGATCTTTCCAAACCATTATTATCTATTTTGTTAAGTTTGGGGCTAGATTTTTTTCCTTCTAATTACACACATGTTTGAAAATGTTGCAATTGATTGTAAGGAAAAATTGAGGCTTTATTTGATAGTGGAGCATGAAGAGGAAGAAAAGATTGAACTACATGGAGAGTTGGAAGGAAAGAATGAAGGGAAATCCTTTCATAAGGGTTCATATGAAGGAGCCAAAGAAACAAAAAAATTAGATTTGAAGGAAGAAGATGAGCTACAAAAAGATGGCACTATGGGGTAGCCTAGAGTGAAAAATTGTGAAAACCAAAAATTTGAGTTTTTGGAGCAGCAAAGAGGGCTACAAATGATGGCTGGAAATGAGGAGATGCTAGGTGCTTTGGGGCAACCAAGTACCCCAAACTTTGGGATTCAAAAAGATGATTTTGAAGAAGCCAAAGAAACTGAGATATTTAGAAAGTTTTGAGTTGAATAATGATTTTTATTTGGAATCTAATAATTGTTCAAATTTGTTGCATGGCTTTAGATTTGATGAAAGAGCTTGGAAGGAACAATTGTTAATCACAAGTGAGAGGGAAGTACAAACCCTAACAAGGTGGGATGGTACAAAAAGGCTTCTTGATGAGGTAATGCATAATGTGAAAGGGGAATGCTTGAAGAGAAGGGTCACTATGATGGACTTGCACACAATCAAAGTTGCAATGGAGACAAAAAAATCAGATTATCTTCACATGATCAAGGACAAGGATGTGGCCATCAAAGTTGCAGATGAGGCCTTAAATGCACATAAGGTAATGAAACTTAAGGTGGAAGAGCTCACATTTGAGCTAGAATCAACCAAGGACTCCTTAAAAGGTAGTCAAAAGGCACTTCTAGAGACAAAAAATTAGATTGTGATGGCAAAATAGTTAAAAGAGCAAGAGGATGAGGTAAGAGCTAAGAAAACTAAACAAGTAATTGATGGACTCCTTTGGCTCCAAGAAGAATTTGATTTGGGATGCTTTCTGAAAAAACCAAAAGATACAAAGATAGAAATTGAGCATTGTATGGACCATAGTAGCATTAATCGTTTGAGAAAAAAAATATTTTTTTAAAAGTGTTTTTCATAAAATCGTGATTAATTGGGAAAAAATTGAAAAACTTGAAACCGTTATAAAAATGCAAAAAAAAAAGAAAAAAACTAATTTTTTAAAAATTTAAATGCATTTTCATTGCATTTAGATACATATCCAGCATTTCAATTGCATATAGAATAAAAAATACAACATTTATAAACTTTAAACTTTCTTCATCTTTAGTCTAAGATTGTGGTGGACAAATGCCAAATCATTCATCCATTCCTGAATGAGTTGATTGCGCTTTTTTGAGTGTATATGCTTGAACACACTCTAATTTCGCTCACAAGCGGATGAACTACACGATTGGCTCAAAATGCGCATCGTCATCCTTCGAAGGTGTTTGGTTTATTTACCAAAGAAATCCCACCATTGTGCTGAAAAAAAATTCGTTACCAATTGCACAATCCAATCAAAATTTAACACTTTAACTATACGTATGAAAAAAATCGTCTACCTAATTGAAAGGTCTTCCTTCCTGTGACAGTTGCCTTACTACAAAAGAAACCTCTTGCCTGCGTGTACATTGGAAACTCTCCCATGGCTTCTTCAAACTCCTGCTCAATAAGAAACATTATTTTCATGCACTTAAATAGGCCCTTTGTGACCTCTGCATTGTCTCAAAATGAGAGCTGTAGAACAATGTTGGATTGAAGAAGTATCCAACTACATAGAGATGAGAATGTATTTGTCAATTCCATCTGTTATCAACTATCTCCCATAATAGCATGTACTTTGCCTCGTTATTCTTCAATTTGCTCCTAATAGCTTCTTTTGCCCTATCCATTACTTCATACAAATAAACCATGGGGGGTTTATCCGCATCGACAAGTCTCAAAACTCGAATAAGAGGCTCAGGGAATAATACAATTTGCTCTATTTCTTCCCAAAAAAATGGTGAAAAAACATAGTCTTTCACTATTCTGCCATCCATATGTTTTTCAAATGAACATTCCACCCACTCACTTGAAACGAGCAATCATTTCAAATACATTTGTTGTTGGAAAAGAGTTTGCAAGACAAGGAAGTGAGTTGAAAACCTTGTCACCCCTAGCCGAAGAAGTTCCTTGCCATTCGTGAATGACCGCATCATACTAAAAACCCTTGTGTGATTGTATATGAAATTTGTGATTGCACGGACCTTTTGCAAAACCTCTTTCATCTATGGAATTTTGCATGTCTTCTAAGATCAAATCAAGACAATGTGCAGCACATGGAGTCCAAAAGAGAGTTGCATATTTCTCCATAAGAAGCCTTCCAGCAACCACACAAGCAGCAATATTATCAATAATGATTTGGACCACATTTTCTAGGCCCACCTCAATCAGAACTTCATCAAATAGATGAAACAGTGCCTCACTCGATTTTATCTGATCAAATGCATCGACACTCTTCAAAAACATAGTGCCAATGTTACACGACACAAAAAAGTTGATAAGTGTGCAATTCCTTCTATCTGTCCATCCATCTGACATAATAGTGCATCCTGATTGTGCCCATTTCTTGCAATATTCTGCAAGGACATTACTCACATCTTGTACGACATTTTTTAACAAATCTATTCGCAAAGCCTCGTATGATGGGGTTGAGAACCTTGGACCTGCAATTACAATTGCATCCACCATCCTTTGTCAGTATGAAAATCTGAATGCATGAAATGGCAAGTTGGAAAAGTACCAAAAGTTAGAGATTGTCTTCTTTGCTTGCTCGTGCACAATTTTTTTTCAACCTGTACTCTCTAGTATGGTTTGCGCTCTAAGTGTAGTGCGGGGGCTAAAGAAGACATGAATGTTTCCCCCACCTGTGTTTGGTCCACGAGATATTGATGGAGGTGCCACATGAGACCTCTCCTTCCCCTTTTCACATTCTGATGATAGCCCAGCGATATCATATTCTTCATCAATGCTTGCATCTGAAGAGTTAAAAGCCACTTTTGTACCTGTTCTTGCCCTTTTTGCCTTCGAGTCTAAATATCTTTCAAATGTTGTTATAGCTTGATTAATGACATCTATAGGGCATGCATTAGTGCAAGGTGTAACTCCGTGCCCTTGTTTCCTCATCAAATGCCACTTGAAGCAGTATATGCCTCCATTGCATATATTTTCACAAAAGTTGCATTTCACCTTGTTTGTGTTGTCTGGGTCAACTTCGATGCAGTAATTCCATGCAAAATCTTTTAACACATGTCATGATGATCAAATCTACAGTGTGGCATAAAATTATTTGTTTAGGTGCTAAAATATTTTGAAGGTGTTTAGTTTTTCCTTATCACTCCCAAAAGAAACCCTTATCACTCCCGCCTTTCGATATACCTAAACCTCTAATAGCCAAACTGCCCCTCAAGAGGAGCAATTCTCTCGATATACCACCTATCTCGATATACCTCACCTTCCTATATACCTCACATTTTTATATACCCGAAGGTACGTGAAAGAATGATAGTACGTGGAAGAGAGATGTACGTGAGAGCAAAGTGATACATGAAAATAAAGTGGCATTGAGAAAAATGATACATGAAAAGTCTCGATTCTGTCTAATGGAATACCTACTCACAGAGAACAGTTCAAAGCTCATAGGCACAATACCTGTCTAACACTACAACCCCTCCTGTGCTAGATTTACAGCCAAATGACAAATCCCGAAAGAACAAAAAGAGAAAAAAATAAAAAAGAATGTGTTTTAGAAATGCTTTGTTTGAATTTTTTTCATTGTTTTGCATTTATACAATCGTTAGTAATAAATACATACATAATAAAGTCATATAAAAACATATCAAAATTTATTAACAAATTACAATAATTCTTTGGAATAAATTATTATTATTTAATAATTTTTAATATTATATATATATATATATATATATATATATATATATATATAATTGCAAGCTACAAAAATTTATTAAAAAAAATAATATTTAAAAAAAAAATCCTAACAACCATATAAATAATCATATTAAAAAAATAATATTCAGGGTTAGGTTCAAATTTTAATTTATAATTTAAAAAACCCTAACCCTAACTATATGGTTAGGGTTAAGGTTTGGTATTTTTTTTAGTTTTTATTTAAGTTTTAAAAAATTTATTTAAAAAACTAAATTTAGGTTATAGAGTTAGGGATAGGATTGGGGTTAGGTTTTTTTTTATTTTTATAGTTTTTTTTACATTTTAAAAATATATAAAATAAAAAATGAACTTAAAATTAGGGTTAGGGTTAGATTTAGGGTTTTTATTTTTATTTTTTTAGCTTTTATTTTTAATTAAAATTTAAAAAATATATTAAAAAATTGAACTTAGATTAAGGTTGGGGGTTCGGTATTTTTTATATTTTTAATTTCTATTTAATTTTGTATTTTAAAAAATATATAAAAAAACCGAATTGTTAGGGTTAGGCCTCAGGGTAGGACTAAGGTAAGATAATATTTATTTATAACTAAATATATATATAAAAAAAGAATTTATGTTAGGGTTAGGTTTAGGAAATTTTTTAAATTTTATATTTTTTTATTAACTTTAGTGTTTTTAATATTTTTAAATTTTAATTTTAAAAGAAAAATTAAAAAATGAACTAGGGTTTGGGTAGGATTAGGGTAGGGGTTGGGTTAGGGTTAGGAAATTTTTTAAATTTTCTATTTTTTATTAACTTAGGTGTTTTTATAATTTTTACATTTTAATTTTAAAAGAAAAAAATGAACTAGGGTTTGGTTAGTGTTAGGGTTAGGAAAATTTTTAAATTTTTTATTTTTTTATAAACTAAGATATTTTTATAATTTTTACATTTTAATTTTAAAATAAAAATAAAAAAAGAACTAGGGTTAAGGTTTGGGTAGGGATTTTTAAAATTTTATAATTATTATTTACAATAATTTTAAATTTTACATATCACAAGAAAATATTAAAAAAAAATGAACTTACTTGGAAGTTTGGAACCTCTGAACCTTGAACCCTAAAGATTCTTCCCTGAAACCTGAAGATTCGTTGATGTCCTCCAAACTCAAAATTCTACTTCCTCTTGTCCTCCTTGAAACTCCAAATTCTACTTGGTCTTTAAAAAACTTAAAAACCCGTAATTTTTTTATGTTTTCTGGTCACTGCTTGCCTTTATAATTGAAAAAACTGACAGCCAAGTGTAAATTGCGAATAAATCACATTTTTTCTTGATTAAATCATGATTTTTGGTTTTTTCCCGATTTTTTCAAAAAACCATGATTTAATCGAGGCAGTCAACGCTATTTTCACTTGCAACCGTTGACCAGTAAAAATTCGCGATAAGATCCTTGAAAAACACGCTTTGTTATCCAATTGGTGATTAATCGCGATTTCAGTAACTATGGCATGGACAATCTATTGTTTAAAATGGATTGAGGTTCGAACTTGTTGTGGAATGCAAGTGATTTATGTTGTATGGAAAATCCATTGTTTGAAATGGATAAGGAGGTAGATCAAGGTTCCGAATTGTTGTGGGATGAAAGTGTGATTTTTAGGCCATGGCAAGACGCTGAAAATTTTGATCATGGACAGCCAATGACTTCAAAGAAAATTCAGCCTTCCACTAAATCAATATGACTAAATCTGAATTTTGTTTTGCATTGGAGGTGACATCAAAAACCATGGAAAAAATCTTTCTCAAGAAGAAATGGATAAGGATAGCAAAGAACTAGGGCTTTCCTAAGTTGAAACAACCCTCAAGGTATGAAAAGCACTATTTGTTTCCATGTGTATTGAACCCAATGATTGCTGGAAATAATAATTTGAGTCATGAGATCAAGGAGATAGAAAATTGGTTTTCTTTCTCTCCAAAAAGTTCTAAATTTATTTGGATACATTCATGTTCTTTACTCTATGCAAAGAACAACTTATCTTGCATGTGGCAGCCAAGGAAGAACACTGGAAAAAATGGTGTGAAGTCTAGTTTTTGTTTCTTAGAAATTTCTGAGTCAAAGGGGCAATTCCACCATTTAACATGATCAAAAAATTGCAAAATCGGGGCATGCTTCAGCTCATAGGAGGATGGATGAATGCATATATTAATTCTAAACTTTGTCATCCGGAAAAATTAGATTTAAGAGGTCAAACACAGCCGTACATGGAAGGAAAAAATTATGAATTTTATGACATGTTCCAACTCTTGGGTCAAAAAAGGTATGAGTATGTTTATTTCCATATTTGTCCACATAAAAAATCAGTAATTTATTTGCATATACGGCCATGTTACCATAAAGGAAAAGCCGATTTGATCCAACTCATACAAGATTTTGAAAACATACTTATGTTGGCACCTTGGGAAGTGATGTAAGAAGCATTCACAATGGGAGGATACAGTCTTCTTGTGGGAATATTTGGGAGCATATGGAGCCTTTGAAATGCTATGAGAACACTTCTAGCACGAGGGAGCAGCCCCCATAATACAGGTACAACAATATGAAAAAACCATTTGAGGATTTTCTTCATTGTTTGATAAAGTGTGTTGGGACACCTTCAATTTTGTAATTGCTTGAGAACAAGCAATTTTGGGTGGGGAGGACTGTAATGTCCCCATTTCCACATCATGAATAAACAAATCTTTAAAACCTTTAGTCTATTTCTTCATAGACTAAAGGAGCCCTTTTGGGAGAATGTTATTTTATTAATTGTTGAAATAGTGATTTTTATCATAAGACAATTATTATTTAATTAATAGAATATTTAAAAAGTAATTTTTATCACTAAAGTGCTTAAATGAATTAATTATTAATTTATTTGCCTTAAAGTGATTTTAATTACTATTTTAATTAAGACCAATAATTAATATATTATTCAAAAAGATGTTAGCATGGTAGCTAAAACAAAGATAAAGAAAAGTGTTTTATCTTTCCAAAATGGTTCACCCTCTTTGCAAAGTTATAAATACATGGAGAATGCTACAATGGAGGATATGTTGAATTTGATATTTTGTTCTTCATGCTTGAAGAAAACTATTGAGATGCATGCCCAATAGAGGTTCGTTATTGTTGGTGATTGATCAATCTAAAAGGTGTCTTTTGACACCATTATTAAAGATCTTGTTCTTGCCCTAAGAAGTGGGGCGAATTGCTTTGGAGGGTTTGTATGCATTTTTTATGAGGGTTTTGTGGTCTTTTCGTTGCATCTTGAGTTTGTTAATTTATTAAATTTTTGCAAGTGGAGCGAACCACTTGGAGAGCTTAGATCTAAGGTTTGGAGGTCTCTTTTGGTCTATTTATTGCAAATTAAATATTCTAATTTTATTTGCTAATTTTCTACGTGTTGGTGTGAGGAATTGGAGGAGTTCGTGAAAGGTTTGAAGTAGAAAATTAAATAATAATTTTCAAAATTATTATTTAATTATTTTGAATAAAAACTAGGGTTTTCAAAATTTCAAAGCAACTTTTGGTGACCTTTTTATGGAAGGAAAATTCCAAAATTATTTTTAATTGATAACCATTATTTTTATGATCATTTTGAGCTCTTGTTTGCATCATAATTCCAAATATTGAGGGAGTTATGAATTTTTTAAGTTTTTCACTGTTCGTAGGAAATAATATTTGTTGAGGGCAGATTTTTGGCAAGAGTTTGAAGCAAAAAAAATTTCAGAACAGCCACTGTATTTTTGGAATTAAATCAGATTTTTCAGCCATCATAAAGTGGCATTTGAACTTCAATAATTTGGCAAAAAGGTACTTGTTTCGTGCATTTAATTTGTTGATTATCTTCTACAAGTATTCAGTTAGTTTTGAGACAAGTTATTCACCGGAAATCATTTACAAAACCCTACTATTGTGGCGACTCCCTAAAACCATAACATTTGATGGTATAAGAATCCACCATTACATGTACATACATTGGAATAAGTACTTGAAATCCCCTTATCCGGAACTGGGGAATCAAAGAAAAAACTTTGTAAAACAAAAATTTCCTTACCTATGAGGGGAAAGCGTATAAAAATATATACTAATTTATTAGTTTGGAATCAAGCATAGTCTAGACCTGATTCAAAACCGCTTGTCGCTTAAAATCTCTTAGAGCCCCTTGCACATAGGCCTAGGGGTATATGTTTGATTCTTCAACATGTTTTATGATGAGGCCTAAGAATATTTACTCGCTAAGACCATGAAAACATTTGATGGTATAAGAATCCACCATTACATGTACATTATTATCATATATCCTTATGAAACTTGTAGTCTCTATTACCCGACGACATGTCTTTTGGGGTTCGTTGTTGGTGTAACAAGGACAAGTATGGAGACACAAGGAGTAACCTATTTATGTCTCAAAGTATCTCCCAACATCTACTAGCATATATTACAACCACCATACAACTACCCAAATTAACAAAAGCCTCTCTAAATCCCTAAAAACACCAAAGAAATCACCCTCAATATTTGATCTGCATAAGAAGGTCCAGGATGCCGGTGTGGAGGACAACTCTGTAGTATTGGATAGAAATCTATACGTTATAGAACATGCAAAGGAAAACTAATAAAGTGGTAAGCCAAAACACATACAAATGCAGAAATATTTTTAGAATAGTGCAACTTCTATTCAATGTACAAAAAATAGGTAAGAGTACAGATGTGCACAATGTTCAGCAAGGTCGAGAATGCAAGTTCCCATGATCAAAGGGGGATACACTTCCTAATGATTTGTGTAGACTAGAAATTAAAATTATAGATACATGTAGATGTTAGATACTCAAGGCATGCTAACACTCTCCTATTTGGATGCATCTCTAATCCCTTTAGGGTTAGGCGGTTACAATATATATACATCAATACAAGAAATTTGTTACAAAAGGAACACTTACACAACAATTCATGTTTTGCCTGAGTGACAGTTCACCTCCCTGTAAGCGTGGCGGTTGGAATTCCAGTGTCATGGAATGCTAACTAGTTCTTTGACATAGCACAAATCTGGAAAGTGCCAACTGGCATGTCACATGACATCAGGGAGCTGACACATGGACCCTGAGTCTGAAGGTCTTTTGTGGAACTGTGGTGACATGCATCATGCTGAGAAGCTTGGCACTAATGTCCAATTATGTCATGGGTTGCGGGTGTGGCATGAATTTCAAGAAATGTTGCACATCATTTGCGAGTTGTGCAGTAGTCCACATGATGATATGCCGATGTGTGAGGGTACCACGAATCTTTGTGCATAGCATGAGACACTGAGAAGCTGAGGAGCTCCATGTCCCAAGGAAGAATGCACTGACCAGCGCAGCTGGTCATGGATCATTATTAAGAACATAAACTTATAAAGAAAAAGCAACAAAAAAGAAACATTCCAGATTTCCTCCAAAAACTACTAGTGGGGGGAAATTATGCAGTCTAGAAACCTATTGGCATATTTTGGCTACAAATTTCATTAGTATAATTGTTAATTGTTCATCACAATGTAGATTTTAACTAAACTAGAATATGATGATTTGTTGGCTTGTTAATCACGTACCCATCCTTCTAAGTTTAAGTTTATGGAAATAATTGTGATGACAATATCTTAAGTATTTCTCTTATTGGATACATGTGACTATAACATGCTACTTTATTTTATGCACGCGTATTTTCATTACCACCCATACCCATGTACCCTAGTAACTATGCTTCTAGTCTAAGCCAGATTGTTTCTAGGTAATGCAAATTTAGGACTCAACTCCAAAGGAACCAGGCCAATAATATTACTAATATTTGTTTTAAATGCATGCTATTGGCTACTTAACCCCTTTAATAGTTAAAGATTGTTATAATTCAAAACATTCCCCTTATGCACGTATAGGTGCATAAGTTTTGCTTGCCTACTAGCATTAGTCAATCTGATTGTTTGATGATCATATTGCCCATCATATTACTTTTTGTGCTTTTCCAATCAAACTTGTTCATTAGAGCATCATTCTTGAAGAACAGCTGTTAGAAGGGATCTTGCTGGATCCTACCTTAGACCATTCCACTATTTGTTTCTAATACTAGTTTTTGAAAGAGAGAAAAAAATATGCTTAGCATTCCTAGCCAATTTGTTTCCTATCTGTAAATCTAATTAATTAAAGCCAGATGAGTAAGTATGCTCAGTAACTCTATAAGTCTTTATCAGTTTCCCCTGTCCAAGTTCTATGTGCTCTAACTATCATATTCACGAGGGAAAACAAAACAGAGATCAAGGCCAAATAATCACATAGTTAACCTTGTTAAAATCTCTTTAAATAGAGAAGAACAAGTTCCAACAAGCCTATGCTAGAAAAGGGAAAAATCCTCCACAAAAATCTGATCAGATTCAAAATCAAAATCCATTTGGTAAAGACTCAGTGGAGTTAAGGGAAGAGCAAAAAACACAGAATGCAGCTCCAGGACCCTTGGATCACCTGCAGGAAACAACAACTATAGTTAACAAGAAAAAAGGTAAATCCAAACTCCCAGTGATAGTCAATGCAAAGTCCACGTCTCAAAAATTACAACTAACATTCAGGAATGTTAAAGAACTCTCTCACCCCCAAAGGGATCTTATCCCCAAAAATTTGCAAATATTGTAACCCAAAAGTGTGTTCAATGCAAAAAAAGGAAACCCACTTCACAAAGAATTCAAGAGGAAAACATCCCAGCCATTGGGCTGGGCACAGAGGGTCACATCCCAACCTTCCTTGCCTAATGCAAATTTTATAACGAAACACTAGAGAATTAGGCACTGCTAATAAACACTGCTTTCTAAGAAACAAAATAAGAACTGAAAGGCTTGGCATGGTCCTCCTACAAGAAATCAGCAGATTTGGCTCCTCCCATGGGCTCTTTTTCTCTAGCACATAGGCAACAAAGCACTCCTTCGGCAATACCACTACCTACACCATGATTCAATAGGACCCTTCCAAGCATGTACTCATCTCTCATCAACAATTTCCTTGGGGAATATATGGAGTTTTTCCTCATCTCAATTGAACCTTCAATGGGAAATTGTCAATGTTTATATTCCACCCAGTGGAATTAATAAACTATTGTTGTTGAAAGTTGAAACAACTCACAGCATGGATCGTCAATGGATAACCCAAAACTCTTGTACTCATAGGTGTTTTCAACACAATAAAAACACCTGGTGAGAAAAACGGAAGATCCAGATTTAATCATAGAACAACTAAGACATTATCAAATCTGATTGTAGATGTCTCAATGTTCGATCTTGATTTTGGCCAAGGCACTTACATGTGGTGTAGCAAAAGGGAGGGTTTGGATTATATTGCTTAAAATTAGACAGAATAATAGTCTGAGACCCCTAACAAGCGTTGCGGATTCAGCAATATCAGATCATTGGCCATCTCTCTGAGTATCTCATTGGCACCTTGGACAACAAAGAAGGCCCATTTTAGATTTGAAGAAATGTGGACCTCTCATCCTCAATTGACTACAAACATAGAAAAATTATAGTCCGACACTAGGTTCATGGTTTTCCAACGTACAAATTCATGGAAAACCTAAAATTCCTAAAAGCAAAAATTAAAGCACTGAAGCAAAACAGTCTTTGGTAATGTCTTTCCAAAAACTCCAGCAATCAAACTTAGACTCAAAAACATATCCTACAGGTTGGTCTCACTCAGGATTTGTCCAACAAGGAACAATCTCTCATTTATAACCTAATTGCATCCCAACAACAGGAGGAGCAACATTGGTGGCAGAGATCTTGTGAACAATAAATAAAATTTGGTGATTCAAACACGGAGTATTTTCAAAAAAAAACATAGAACATAAAATTTCTCAAAGCAGTTCATCAACTTGAAAAGAAAGATGGCTCTTTAATCACTCATCCACCAGAAATCCTGCATCATGCTTCAAATCATTTTCAGCACATTCTAGCTACGGAAGGAAATAACATGCAGAAAACTCAAGCACAAGTGCCCTCCTACAACACATTCCTTTCCTCGTATTTGAAGAGAACAACACCCCCCTAATAAGGCCATAGTCACCCACTCCCGCATTTGAATTCGTGGAGGATAAAATTTGTAAAAAATCGTCTCTAAAAAAAAAGCTATAGAATTTGTGATTAAATTCAACCGAACCAAATATACACGTTCAACATATTTTATATCTATATAATTAAAATATATATATAAATACTAAATTTAAAATTATTATTATTAATTATATATATATATATAAAACGAATGTAATTATAAATATATTATATATAATATAATATACTTATAATTTTATAAACTATGTTATTATATTATTTTATAAACCATAAAATTATTATAAATTTATTATATTAATATTTTATTATTTTATAATATATGAATATATTATATTATATTAACATTTAATAAATTCATATGCCACAAAAATCTTAATATATTATATATATGCCATACAATTTTGTTAATATATTCCAATATTAATGTATATGGGTATTTAATATACTCGAATGGAGATGCCACAAAAATCTTAATAAATCTCAAAGTATAGTGCCAGATAATAATGACGCTCACTTGAACAAGCTAGGTAATAAGGGAAAATTTTCGACCGACTCCAAAAAACTCACAACGGACAACAAAACGGGTGGAGTGTGATGAAACAGGTGGAGTGTGACGAACGTAGAATTTTTTTTGGACAACGTTTAAATCAGCGGCAAGTTTAGCATTTAACAACTTCCTACGACCAAACACAGCTAGCGTTCACAAACCCTGAATCACAACATTTTAACATTTATTAATATGATTTTTTATTCCCATCATTATACAAACCCCATATGGCAATTTTTGACATTATTTAATTCAATTTTTAATTCCTACGAGTAAAATCACGAATTTCAGCAAATATTTAAGAATAGTTTGACGTTCGAGGAATTTCAAATTTTCACCATAAAATTCGGCAAATGCGGTGACACTGACTAAGGCCTATTACTGAATAGGATTTAAAAACAACAATTTTCTCCTTTCATCCAGAAAAAGGCTCCAAGACTCGATGGATTCCTATATTTTTTTAATCAATTTTATTGGGGCATCATCAAGATAGATCTGCTAGCACAAATAGAGGAATCACATCAAAACAAGATCATGTTCTTGAATTTGAATGCCACATGTAGACACCTACAATTGGCCACAACTGGTTCCCGACCGGACTTCAGACTGATTCCTACCAACCATTGCAAATTAAGCCTAGAAATCACTAAATGTCCCAAATTTACTTGCGCATCATTCATCAATGCTAAGAATCATGTTGAGTCATCCCTATTTGGGATACTAGCCTATATACAACAATAACCTCTCACGGATTCATCCCTAATCACCTTACAACATCACAATTGTCAATTTGGCCTATGGACCTATTAAGTGAGGCACTTGCACACTTAAATAAATCTTGAAAGAGCTAAAAAGCTAATCAAAATCAAATATCTAATTAAACAAGATTAAATGCCTAGTTGAATTATCCATTTGCAATTAATAAATATCTAAAACTGGAAATTCCAAAATTCAAAATATCAAAGCCTTTCATTATTACCTTTATGAGTTGTCAAGCTTTTTGAAAATATTCTAAAATAGCTAATTTGAGAGCCATGTCCAGTAATTGCAAATCATAATTACTTAACAACTATTAACTCAACTAGAGTTAGTTTTAACTCACCTAGGTTTAGTTTGAACCCATTCCAAGCCTAAACCCAACCTTAACTCACATTGGGTGAGAGTTAATTCCTAAGGTTATAAATATAAGGCCAGACCCCTTCATTTCTAAGCTTGGATATTGTAGAATTATTATGTAGGATTTGCTCCATAAGACTCGTGCAAGTAATGTTACCATGCCTAAATCTTAAGCCAAAGTGCCAAGGAGAGAAGGAGCCACAAAAACTTCATTGTCAAAGACTTCTTGATGCACAAGCCAAGTAAGCCATTCAACAAACTATTTTGAGCTCCAAGAAAGGTAAAAGACTTGTTTCTTTTATGTTGTTGTTGTGCTTTCATTTAGTTTTGTTACCTAAACTCTCCCTAGTGTCTAGGCTAGAGGTGTTAGGATTTGAGTGTGTGTTCATTTCATTTGTTTTATGTGACTAACACAAGACTAACCTCCCCTCTATTGTAATCCTTGTTCACACCACATAGCTGACCTTTACTCTGAAATAATCAAAGGCAGAGCAAATTGATCAATACAAAGTAACAAACCAATAGCATTATGCAATATGGCTAACAAAATTCTTTCCAAACAAAATGTATGGAGAATCAAACCTCTACTCTAGAAATTAATCTACTCTCCTCAATTTGCATTTGTGACTGGGAGACAAATAGAGGACAAAATCATTTCAATGCCAAAAATTCTTCATTCCTCGAATATTCAAAAAAGACAGAGATTTTAATAAAATTACACCTCAAAGGCTTTTGACAGATGCAATTGGAGTCTTGTAGAGGCCATGCTCAGAGATTTTAGCTTCAATACACAAGAAATCAATTGGACAAACAGTTGTGTTAAGGCTACTATTTTTTGTTATCAATAGCTGGGGAACTAAGCCAACCCTTCCAATCTTCAAGGGGACTCACACAAGGGGATCCACTCAACCCCTATTTACTCATAATCATGGGGGAATCTCATTGCAGATAGCTTGAAGATTCTAAACTCTCAAGCAAAATGTGTGATCTTGGTGTATCAGAAACGGGAAACAAATATACATATTTTCATTTTGTGGATGATACCTTCTCTTTTCCACTCTCATTATCCAAGAAATCAAAAATCTGAACCATATCCTTAATAGATCTCAGTTTGCTTCAAGTCAACAAATAAATCATGAAAAATCTCTTATCTTTTTCATATAAGAGGCATCAGTGCTTAAAAGGGCGATTCTCAAAATTCTTGGCTTCCAAGAAAGCTTTCTCCCCATGAAATATTCAGGTTTACCCCTCCATCCCAAAATGAAAGCTGAGCTTTGGGATAATATTATCCAGCAGATGCAAAATAAAATCACCAATTGGACTTGACGTTGGCTGTCATTTGATTGCAAGTAGACTACAACTTTTAAGGTCAACTCTCCAGGCAATCCTTTATACCTAATCATATTCCATTCTCTCAAAAATCAAATTGAGGAAAATATTAGAACTAGGATACCGGTTTGTGGCATATTGCAGGGGATCCTGGTTGGGGTACATAGTGGATCTGGGTTTGGGTTCGATACATCCCAGATTTGCCTCGGGATCATCTTGGGTGACCCAAGTTCATCTAGTTTCTTCTGGGACCTGGGCAGAACCCAGAGTAAAAAACATATTTTATTTTCTTTTCTATTTTTTCTCCAAATAGTGCCAATAGAACCATTTACAGTCTAAAGACCTAATGCAAACAATGAATTTTTGTATGCGTGAACAACACGTGTGAATAGTGCCTTGAATAGTACTGCAAATAGTGTCGTGAAACATCTGCAGTCTGACAAAATTTTTGGGTATTCAAATATGTGGTTTCTACAGAAAACAAAGGCTACAAGGCACATGGAGTTCCCTCAAACCCAGGGGATTAAAACTCCTCATTTTCACAAGGTTTTATCACCAAACAATTAATATGAGTCTTTGACGTTGGATATCTAGAATTGAACCATTAGGATCCAAACTTTGAGACTTTTTGTGGCTAATCTAGAAACAGTTACAGGAAAAATATGGTATTATTGCCAATTGGCAGGCAAGAATCACTAAGCTTGAGAAGATCTAAGCCACCCTTGCTGATTCCCCATGCTTCCAACAGCTTAATGAAGTGGGTAGTATAATATTATTTATTATGATTAAAATAATAAATAATACACATAAATTCTACCTTAGAGTGGAAATGGTTCATGACATTGATTATTTTCATATTTTATTTTTTATATCAATATGTATACTATGTGGTTAACGACTCACTAATTTCCTATTTATTAGGTTAAAATTTCTATATTTTTTAGTTTTTACATATTTTTTATTTGGTGTACCCCAAGCCATACCCAAGATAGAAAAAAATCGTGATACCAACAAACACAATTCTTCAATCCCGAACCTGTACCGGTAAATTAGTATTAGAAAGAACTGCATGAGTTACCCCGGTCTCCTCGAAAACTCTCCCAAATAAAAGTTAGGAGTCCTCATATTCAATCCCTTCAGGAGTTCAATATTGCAATAAATGCAAGAGCCCTTTAGAGATTGCGTAAGGAGCCTCTTTCAATATGGAACTCAACAATAGGGAGAAAAAATGCCAAATAGCCACAACATTCCTTTGGACACCTGACAACCACATCTTTCAAGTATTGCAAAGCTCTTACTAAACGGCTTAATTCTTCTCCACAATAACCTCACTCAGCAAGGAGGTAATAGTTCCTCAATCAAACTATGGGAAGACAATTGGAAATGTCACCCAACCCTCTCAATATCACAACCTGAACTCCATGATATTAAGGTCATTCTACAACAAGGATATATCTACATAAAAGATTACTGTAACCATAGACAAGAACATCAGTTCATGTGGAATGTGAATATGATCACTGTAATGGGGAAAGATCTTCCAATTCAAACCTGAAATAGGGAATATGATCACTGAATGTCCCTACTTGGCCAAAATCAACACTTTCATTTGGCTAATTGAGCATTGAATCATTCTCACAATTGGCAGCTTCCAAAAAGAGGCTGGTTTGGCCCAAATGTTTGCCCAAATTGTTTGAAAGTTTCAGAAACTATCAGCCATCTCTTCTTCCAATGCCATTATGCCAAAGGAGATATGGGAATCTATTGCTATGTTATTAGGGGTACCACAACAGATATGTCTTCTCCCAAAAAAAATTCTAATAGAAAGTTGCATAACTTTGTTATGCAACATAGCTCCAAGCTTCACTTTATGGTATATTTGAAAAGAGAGAAACTCTTTGATTTTTTAAGAATAAAGGATGCCAGGCCACTCAATTAGTGTTAGTGATTATAGTGCAAATCAGACTAGCGCTTGCCACCAACAAACACTAAAAAGGATTATTTGTCTCCCTAGACATGCTAGACTGTCAGAAAGCAAGTGGAATATTCCTATCCGTTATCAGTAGCCCTTTTTCAAAATAATTCCAAAAACACAATGGGACTCGCCACCACTTGGGCATCATAAATTAAATTTTGACAAAGCCTCAAATAAAAACCCCAAGAAAGCTACCATTTCCAAGGTCCCCTCCTTATCTATCTCCATTTAAAAACTAGCAGCCAAAGAAACCACTATCTTGTTCACGCCTAGATGAATAAATATTCAATTTTTCATTTAAATATAAAACACCTATGTTGGTCAAGCCTAGTCCACTCCTTTCCCAATTAGTACCCACTTTATACTCCATGGACCCTCTCTAACGACATCGCCACCTCTAACTTATTTACCCACCTATCTCTACCCAATCCTCAACGTCCTTTATACTTGTTTGTCTTTGATTCTTTAAAGTCTACACTTTCGTATTACACCTACCCCCATCCCATTGTCCTCTTTTCCCTCCTAGCACTTAATTGTTCAAATGGCCCCTCAACAACATTTTTGCCTTTACCACTATTTACTTTCCCCTCGGAATTTTTTACCACATTTGCTTTTTTACCCATTGAACAAATCAATAAGAGTTGTGCCCCACTAATTTTTGTTGCATAAATCATTCTTGTTTTGTATATAATACTTCCACATGTGCAGTGATTAATGCCTATTACAATACTAGGTTATCAATAACAACATACACAAAATAGTAATTGCATAACATACCATGACAAAGTAAAGTATCTAAACAATAGCAACTTTGTATTCATAAAATATAAGTCTCCATAAAATTTGTATAGTGCATGAAGGACTTGATACCAACACCCTACACTAACATACAATATGCCATTTGAAGGACAAGACCCAATAGTTGTCACTTAACCCAACCGTCACAGGGTCTTGCTACATCACTAACTAAATGTCGACAAAATCTTAACAAAAGCATGTCAGATATTACGATACATGTTTTTATATTTGATGGTCTACATTATCTCCCCCACTTTAAACAAGGTGGAGTCCCTTCCAACACAATTCATTGACAACATGATAAAAATTAGAAGGAAGAGAGAAGATAGAAGACATTTCGATGAAAGTTGTTGATGTAAAAAATTTGAAGCATTTCTAGAGGCAAGAAAAAGCATGTTTTTCCCAACACGATTTTCAACCACTTTCTTTTGTCTTCTTGTAAAATGAAAGTGAGAGTACAAAACAAATATGATGATGCACCAACCATCCATATGCGATTTTCGGGGAGAATTTTTCTTGATGATACCTATAACTTTCTCCCATATCCGCTCTAAAACTCTTGTTGTGATGGAGAAATTATTGTATCAACAAGTTGTGCCACACATCCAAGTAAGAGAAGACCCATTGAATCATCATTATCCGCTAAAATTTCCAAGTGAGAAGAATCGTGCTGAATAATCTCCTCCATCACATGCTCATGAATAGCCACAATCATTTTTGCCTCAACTTCTCTTTCCATGACTATAAATCCCTCATTGGGAGATTTATTATAAGGAAAATGAGACTCGCAAATTAGATATTGTGAGACCTTCATAGCCTTATCAAAATCCTCATCTAACCGAAATAAATCTCCATAATATTCACTACAATTTTCCTCCAAATCTATCCATGCATCTATTTCTTTTTCATATTCCACTGTCACAACTATATTAATAAGTAATCTATCAAATGCATTATCAATTGCCTTTTCCCTTTCTTTGAACACTTCTTCCCTAAATTATTTTGACTTCAAACCAATTTTTTTTTTTGGCATTCCCAAAACAACAAATTGCGAGTGCCATTTCTCTCAATAATGTACCAAAATTGGTGAATTTATACTTGTTGGAAGTGGCTTGAAGTATACTTTCCAACAAAAAAATCAGCTCAAACTGATACCTGAGCAACACTTTAATGTGTTTACACTATACAATCCTCTTTTTGCCTTATATAGATATGACAGGATCAACTTTAAAATGTCATTCTCTTTCAATACTGCTCCAAATCCTTGGCAAGAACACTTCTCGAAAATATCTCAAAAAGCTCTTTCTAGCCACAAACATAACCTCAATCAGAACTCTATGTGAGGAAAATGACCTTCTGCAAATAAAAAATTTGGTCTTCATTTGGAAAAAAACAAAAAAAAATTTCCTCCCACTTTACCCAAATCACCACTATGATACCAAAGTTTAGAACTTCACTCCAAACAAATTAATCTAGCAATGGAAATATAGAAAATATACACTACAATTGAAAGAAGAGAGTTATTGTATTGAAATAACAGAATGACACTACAAATTATCACAAGTCCCTTCGAGGGGGCAACCTCTTTTGACCATAGCTCATCACAAATTATCTAATGGATACCCTTACATGTGTAGGGGGCATGCTTATATAGATACATGACACACCTACTTACAATGAGTGCTAACACTTAACTCACCTTCCACTATGACTAGATATAATGAATCTATTAGAAGCTTCTAAAGTAAGCAACCTAACATTTAGTAGTACTCACCTACCCATGCCCCAATCATTAAATGCATAACATAGTATATCAAAGTACAAGAACATCATTAGCTAACCAGTATATCGAAATAAAAGTACATCATTACCTAACCACGTACAAATATAATCCCATTAATACATCAATGAGCCACATAATTTTACCTAACCACATGTGCACATATAATCCCATTGACATCAATGACCTATATAATCTCTATGTGGCATGCTACCATAGGTACATGATGCATCCTTTGCCCCAACATAGCTCCCATCAACCAATGTGTCATGTCTCTATGTACATCTAGTTTGAGCATATCCAACCGTACTTCAAAAATAGGCCGCACTTCACCTTTTATTAAAATTTTATCACCATATTTGATGTTCAAGGTCATTGAGGTCAATGCTTTGGACATCGGGTTGGCTACCCATCTCATTTGGTGAGTTAACTTGTCATCAAACATTACACCCCCGACGTTATATTCTCTAAACTCTGGTGGGTAAATCGACTGTGATGTTGATAGTTCAAAAGGACTTGGTGTCACCAACATCTACTTCTACACATCCTGTTGCCCAATTCAATTGTTTTTATCTTGATGATATTACAATTGTGCTAGAACACTTCATAATCTTCCATGTGCCAATGGAATAGACCATTGAGCAATCTCATCTCTTCTTCAAAGCACAATTGTAACTCCAATATCCCTTCATCGTTTGGCTCCATCATACCTTAATTCTCATCAACCAAGCAATTTTCTTCAGAGTCAGAATCCAATAAATCTAGTGAGGCTCCTTCCTCACTTCCTACCTGAGTTTTTAAATCTATGACATCTTCCATCTTTTATTTTCAATGGAGATCCAATTCTTTTTCCATTTATTATCAGCTTTGGTTGCTATCAACTAGCCCCAACCCAATAATGTAGCATAGGCTTTCTTCTGCAACAAGATGACTACAAAATACAACAAAAAGGGTTTGGTTCTAATAATTACCTTTTCACCCATTAGTACACCCAATACCTTAATGCCAAGTTGATCTAATTCTACTAGTTGGAATGTCAAAAGCCACATAGTTGGGCTTCCCAAGACTCTTTTAAGTCTCCTCCAGAAAAACATTTGCACCAAAACCACCGTCAATGATGGTGCTTGTCATTCTTTCCCAAAGCTCCCATATGCACAACTATCAGTTGTCAGGCTAGGTTCATCGTCAAAAGCATAAGATCGATCACCTCGTCCCCTGACCAAGGGGCTCAACTATGAGTGAATTATTTTGTTTTGTGTTGTCCTCATCACCTGTGTGCCATTGTATGCTCAATGTTCAGGATAATGTCTTCTATGGTAGCAATGAGAGCATTCATGAGTTCTAAAAAGCTTTGCAGTTGTCAACTATCTTCAAAGGTATAGAGGTCTCCAGGATATAGTTGTGCAATAGCTTTGTCAGACTCCAATTTACTCATCACTATGCTTGTACATTCATTCGATAGACATCGTTCATCAACCATAGGCCTCTCAACTTCCAACCTTGCTTTGGCCAATCTTTCCTTCTTTGTACGTGGGTCAGGGTAAGTGGCTTTCTTCACTTGTGTTCTGTTAATTGTTATAACTTCCTTGCCCTCAACTATGTCAATCATATTGGTGTTGGCTTGCTTTGGACAATTGGTGTCATTATGGTCCCCAAGCCCACATCATCTACAAAGAAGTCCAATGTCATTTTGGTTAGGGAAATCTCTTGTGAAATGGCCCCATTCGTTGCACTCCCAACACTGTACAACTGGTTGTACTTTATAGTTGTATTGAATCCGCCTCTCGCTATCACTATTATTCTTGCATTGGTAGTTCCTTGGTGGCGTGGTGGGTGGTATCAAAGGCTCTCCTTGTGTGAACAATAGTTGGCCACACTTATTCTACAAATTGTATGTGCAGTCCTTGATTGAATGCCCTATAACTTGAAAAATATCGCACATCAAATCATTACCTTTGTTCGTGTCATCTCCCTTTAGTTTCTTTATCATCTGAAGAATGCCATTTCTCAAGGCTCGCACTAATCCAAGTTCATTGTCATCACCGGAGTTCGGTTCCCCTTCTTCACATTCTTTTGAGCACAAGGTCATCTTTTTCTCACTTTCAATGTCAATGGCTCAATTGTATGCATCTTCGTAAGATGAGGGTGGGAACACCTTCAATGTCCTTTGCAATGAAGGTACCAACCCTTTAATGAACCATCGCTTCTTCAAGCAATCAACAGGTTCTTTCTCAAGTTTGCCAAATAATTCTTTGAGTCTTATGTTGTGGGCACAAATATTCTCTTGTTTACCATGCCGAGTATTATAGATTTCCATAACAATCTCATTGTCATTCCTTGAGAGTTGGAATTCTTTCTTGAAGGCTTGCTTGGGTGTTTTCCATGTTGCTTTTTTTGGACTTGGTGGATCTGCGTACTAGTCAATAGCCTTTCTCCAAAGGGTGGCTTATAAACATCTTAACCACATAATTAATCTATATGCCCATTGGTAGACTAGATGGTGATGCACGTTCTACAATGTTGTATGGGATGCTCTAATCTATCACCAGTAAACTTTGGTAGCTTTTGCTTTTTTGGAGATGTAGTTGATGGGGGAACCGTGGCTTTGACTTGGTTTTTTAATATGAGTCTCACCCTTAAGAATATGTGTTGGACATTCATCTACTCTCTTAGCACTATATAGGACATGTCCCTACGCTTGATTGTTCCATCCACAGGGATTCCTACACTATCTTGCACACCGTCAGTTCCAAACTCCTTCCAACTTAGCGATTTGGTTGACCCCAATGTTTCACATGATTCTCTTCTAGCACCTTCGACCCAACCTAGTTAGCAAGGTCAGCAATTCCTTCCTCAGGGAGAGGCTATGGCAATACCTATCCACTCCTTACTACAAGTGGTGTAGTGTTTGCCAGTTCTGGCGGAACCCTTTCTTGTTTAGCTCCGGCTCTAGGTATGACTTCTTGTTACACTTCAACCTTGGGCTTCGCTTCAGCTTCATACTTGGCTGGATGGATTTTTAGAATCCACCAATCGAGTAGACTTTTTAACTTCCTAGTCCCCTCCCTAACTATGTTGCCAACTTCTCCTACCTTTTTTTGAAGTCAATAGCATGAATTATTTCTCATACGCACCAATCTCAATCGTGTTGAACTTTTTGTACCACTGTAATATATTTTGTCATTATGTTTAACTGTTATGTTCGGCACATAGATATTATAAAATAATAGGGTGCCTCATCATCCACTCCTTACTACAAGTGGTGTAGGGTCTGCCAGTTCTAGCTGAACCCTTTCTTGTTCAGCTCCGGCTCTAGGTATGACTTCTTGTTACACTTCAAACTCGGGCTTCGTTCCAGCTTCATACTTGGTTGGATGGATTTTTAGAATCCACCAATCGAGTAGACCTTTTAACTTCCTAGTCCCCTCCCTAACTATGTTGCCAACTTCTCCTACCTTTGTTCGAAGTCAATAGCATGAATTATTTCTCATACGCACCGGTCTCAATCGTGTTGAACTTTTTGTACCACTCTAATATATTTTGTCATTATGTTTAACTGTTATGTTCGGCACATAGATATTATAAAATAATAGGGTGCCTCATCACGTTTCTCTTTGAACCGAATTTAACTTGACCTAATCCAACATTCTTTAAAGGAATGGTGCCAAAATGTAGAGTGATTAATGTCTCTACTGAGATACTAGACTATCAATAACGGAATACATAGAATAGTAATTGCATAACATACCACGACAGTGTTAGGTTGTGGAGCTAAAAGCTTCACTGATGCAAACAAGAGGAGTTGCGGAGGTTGCTGAGTTGCAGAACAAGTTGCAGGGCAACCGACGTCGGTCTGATCAACCGACGTCGGTCATATTACAGTGCAGAAGCAACCAGCGTCGGTTATGAGTCGACCAACATCGATCAGGAAGGAGCCGACGTCGGCAACCTGTGTGTGCATGCGTTTGCATGCGGGTCGAGAATTGGTCTATTTTTGGACAGTCAGTTTGCATGTAAAGACTTATTTTAGTCTTGGAGCTGCGTTTCTAATTATTGTAATTAAGAATGTCTAATTATTGTATGCATGAGATCTATATAATAGACTCGTGGGCTGTATTGTAAAATTGTACTAGAGTGAGAGAGCAAAGATTAGCTCCTTCAGAAGAGAGAGAACAAGAGTGCTAGATAGCCAAGAGGGCTTGTAGAAGAGAGCATGGATTAGCTCCTCCTAGTTCCAAAGAGGTGTTGAGTGTGTATGATCAGGGAGAGTTGCAGGTTGTGCAAGTTCTGGTAGAAGATCCACCAGGGTACTGGTTGAAGAATCATAAGGACTTGGTGAGGTAAGGACAAGGGTTCTTCAGGGTGTAGAGATATCTATGTGGTAAGTAAGGTCTGGTGATTTGCAGGTTGATGCAAGAGTAGGGAGATCTACTTGGAGTACGGTTGTGTACTTGGTGTACTGGCAGCGTTGTTACTGACTGGTGGAGGTGAACAACAACTCTGTGTTTGAGTTGTGTGTTGGGACCGTTTTTTGTAGGAGAGTGAACTCTTGATTGAGAATTACTGGGAGCCCTTGAGGTGTGGGAAGCCTCACAGAGGTGTGAGAAGAAGTGGCATCTTCTTTATTGTATTTTCTTTCTGGATGAGTATTAATACAAGATTGTGTATTGTCTCTCATATTCTGTGTTGTTTCATATTTCTAGTTACTTATCATTCTGGTTAAATTCCGTGTTTAGTTGCTAATACAAAGGTAATCAAGTGTGCCCTTAGTGGGCAGTAGGATCCTGACAGACAGAGCAAAGTATCTGAACAATAGCAGCTTTGTATTTATAAAAGATAAGTCTCCATACAATTTGTATTGTACAAGGACCTAATACCAACACCCCTATCCCGACATACAATATGTTATTTTAAATATGTTATTTTAAGGACAAGACCCAACTATTGTCGATTAACCCATCACAACCCACATAACTATGTGTCTTACTACATCGCTTACTAAATACTGACAAAAGACTAACAAAACAATGTTAACTATAACAATACATGTTTTCATAATTTATGGTCTACACAACACTTTCATGTTTAATATCACCTATGCTTAGATTGATAAAGTCACACGATAACACTTGCCTTTCTTCACCAAAACTTAGATTAAGTCACACGATAACACTTTATTTTCTTCCATTTCTTTCATGCCTATTGTGGGTATTTGACACTACTTCAAACCTATGCACTAGCAATCACCACATCCCCTTGTGCTATGCGGTTTTCATACACCAAAAAATGCTGCCACGTTTATTTTCCTCTTCCTGTATATGGATTATTCATATTGTGAACCCACCCTATTCTGTCCAGCTAATGCAAATAACTAGTAAAGATATCGTATATACATTTATCTAAAATATACTGAGAAATATCAATCTCAAGGATTTTATCTTGGATTTTTCAGTATATACCACATTGATTAATAGTTCCATTACATCTTCTGCCAATTTCCCATTGATTTGTGACAAATGGCATTAATCTAGCCACATTATAGTGTCAGGTTCAAAAAAATATTTCTAGAGAAAACAAGGGCTCCAAACTCCACTATATGGCCAAGATATTATGATTTTTCGATTGACTTCTCCAAACAAAAAAGAAAAAACTTCTAAGCAACACTCAAACAGAGATCTAATATAAGGTATAATTTTCACTGGGTGAGTCAAATGGATGTCAAATTTAAGGTTAAAATTTAACTTGACAGTCAAATGGACATTAAATTTAAGGTCAAAGATACTCATGAACAACTCACTCCATTACATTCCCTTGCTGCCATTGTAGAACACCTATTGGCATAATAAAGACCTGTTTCATACAGGCAGCACCCATTAGATCTTGGGCATTCAAAGCCATGGTGCCTACCAGTTTCAACTTAATTCATGCGGAATGGGTACACCTGTGACAGGAACTGATGAAGACGTCTTCATTATTTTTGTTCATTGCATACAACGCCATAATCTTCATCGTAAAAAAACTCTGAAAATCAGACCCCTAAATGTGAGATGGCCTCAAGAAGTGACAACTTTTAAGGTCACACAGTGTACTTTCTCAGCGGGGGATATTAGTATTTCTCACACTTTATAGGCTTTGTGATCTGTGTAGAGAGGATATCACATCACATCAAACTCTTTGTAAAAAATTTCAGAACAATCATACAGCCATGGGAATAAGGAGGAGCTCTAAGAATGAAAAGTAAATCTATAAATAACACTGCTGTGTTTTTCAAATGTAACTGCTATTTGCCAAATATCGAAATTTTGAAGGTCTACAAGAAGAGTAGTAAACAGCACAAGAGTATACAACAGTCAGTTATGGATTCCGGTACCCAGTTCAGAACATGGAAAGGAAAGAATAAACTTAAGTAAGACTCCAATCTCGTTCATCTTGATGAGGATGAGTGTGTGGATGATCAATTTCAGGCTTCCAAATCCCTTCAACTATTTCCGGGAGGAAACCGGCTAATGTAATACTGGCCTAGCAATGAATCATGATAAATTGTACATCATTCATGCCGACACCATTCGCACCTCTCCTCCATCTAAGCTCCACAAACAAATCTATTCAATGATTGACTTTCAAATCTCAAGAGCTATCATGTCTATATGCCTACAACAAGAGTCTCTGCCTTTTATCCATCTGCAATCACAAAGAATAATTAACCTCTCATTTATCAAACACTCCTTCAATGCCTTCACTTAGTTTCCATGGCCCTGTTCAGTCTGAATATTTCAGCCCCACTAAATGCATACTCCCAAGATGCTCTTCCCCAGTAACGAGTCACCCAAGAAATAGAGAAACCAAATCAGCATGAGAACAGGGACTCAAATACATATCCTACAAGTGCCCCCAATACCACTGCTAAGACTTCTTTGAAAGAGGTAGCAAAAATATATGTTGATCTTGCGAAAGCTATCAGAAATCTTGATGAGCAGCTTGTTGTCTTAGGACATAACTTTGGGGAACTTTGAAATATTATCCTGGGGACGAACAACTCTATTGCTTAGCTCTCCTATTTCACTATTCGGCAATCAGTGTGCATTGAAAACCCCCCATCTTCTTCCACCCAGCAAATTGAGTGTAACAATATCCTGCAGCAGACTATGAAAGTCCTGCAAACAAGAATTCAGACCTCTGTAAACACAAGTTGGAGTGTTGGAAAGGAGGTGACTGATCACAACAAAGACTATAAGAGGAAGCTCCAGACAAGGGCTAGTACCAGCATTGCACGAGCCCAAGACTGGACTCACAAGTCCCAGTCTACAGTCCGCAAGCCAATCATCCTGACACTATCGCATGGGGGAATCCTCACCCAATACATGATGGAGCAATTCAAGACAAAAAACACAAGGAAGAATAATTCTGATAAAGAAAAGGATGGGGCCTTAGCTATCTCAAGTTCATTTTCCCCTGGTCCAATTTTGAACAAAATGAGATAAGGAATTCTATGCTACACTCTCCTCTACTTCGTATGCTTTTACAGTTTTATGATATGTATCTAGAGACTTATTATCTGTTTCTATTGGTTTTTTGACCTTTTTTACCCTTCAAAACCTGATCTTAAAAAGGCAGCCCTTTTCGGTAACTGGTCTTATGGTGTTCTAGCTCTTGATACTGCTTAGGCAGATTTCGTTATAAAAAGCTTGTTGATTCTCTTTGTACTCCAGCCATGACATCCTTACACTGGATTTTTTGTTCTTTTTCCAAATACATATATATATGTATCCGGTTCAAAAAAAAAGTTCTTTAGATGAGTGATGCTGCTACACATAGCATTAACTAGTTGACAACCATCAGTAAAAATAATCCCTATCAAGGGTGGATGGTGAAAACCAGCAAGCATCATTTTTGAAAATTTGGTATAACATTAACATAAAATTAAAATACGATAAACTTACATTATTCATTCATTTAACAGGATTACAATATATAGTTTGAAAGACTCCTACATATTAGGAGTCAAACTTTGTCAAATATTCCTCAAATCCCTCACCCTATCACCTAAATTCTCTTTGTTTTGGTATTGGTACGGGTACATTTCGGAAACGCGGAAATGCCATTTTTCAAAATCCTTGATTCGAAAACGCCGTGGGTACATCCGTACATTTTATTATTCTTAATAAGTATGTATGTATATAAACAATGCATATGCCTCATTTGTTAGTAGAACATTTGAAAATACATAGTAAAAAAATATGTCTATAAAAGATAAAACTCTTAGAAATATATAGTATTCATTCATTAATTACTTCAAGTATAAAATGTACTTTCAAATTTAGAATAAATCATCTAGATTGCCCTCAAAATCATGAATACCACTCCCACTATTTTTCAACTTTATCATTTACTGACACTTTCTCTTGCAGGGCTCGCCAGTGCATTGAATCTCCTAGAGTGTACGCCTTAAGGGTGCATGGGGAATGGGGTGGGTCGGCTTGTGACACTTTGCGAGAGATGTTCTCATACTATTCTATCATACCTATATATTTACATGCAGCCTTCATACCTCCTATGATGTCTCCTTTAAATCTTGAAATCCTGAAATATAGCTAAGTCTGAAACCCTGGAATTTGACTAAGTCCGAAATATGATAGGATCCTCCAAAACCTAGAATTTGCATTACAGCTCCTAGAGATCTGAAACCTCTCTCGAACATCCTGAAAGTATATAAATATAATATAACTTAAGTATAAAAAACTTATACATAAATGTTTATTTTATTTATATATTGTCTGGTTCAGGCTGGTTTTACATTTGTTTTTATTTTTTGTTGACTTAGATGGTTTTTCCTGCCGGAAATGCCCTTGAAATGACCGAAAACACGTGTACATCACGGAAATGTACCATACATTTTCGAGACATCCCTGAGCCTTTCCAATAAGTTTCTGGGGCATTTTCATACCGAAAACTTTTCCAATGGAGAAACGTGGGGGGAGGGGGGCGTTTCCTACAACAGAGCCTAAATTCACTCTACACGCTCTTAGAAAATATCTAGTGAGTTGTTATACCCATAACTCACATACACACTGTTACACATAATCCATATTTACTAGGGAACTCCAATTTTTGGACAGGGACCGCATACCAGTCCCCGTACCCACATTTTTTGATGACAACATTTACATACAATTTAACCGTACCCTTATTCATTTTCTCATATAACCTGATTTGAATGGCATCTCCGTCGACGTACCAGTATGCGTACCCCCACGTATCCTGATAACTATGACATAATATTATACAAATATAGCTCACTTACACATACAAATACACTCACACACACTGGTATATTTCACACTTAACCTAAACACATAAACTTCCACATGTGAGTGTAGAGAGGATTACAAAGCAAGTTAGTCAAGCATTAGTCCATAAATAATGAAACATGCATAAAGAACTAACCAAGCCTATCTATTCCTATGAAAATTACAAAGGATAGCAAAAAACAAATGAAAGAAAGCAACACCATATTACCTTATCAAATGGATTCACCATACCCATGTGGCTCAAAAACATGTTCTCCCTTGATCAAGCATCCTTGTCTTTGTCAACAATGGTGGTAAGCTCCTCCAATGCCTCAAGAACACTCCATAAAACCTAGGCTCATGGTTCCAAATCATTAAACTAGCCTATCAATGAAGTTTGCAAACAAAATCTATGATCAAATGCAAAGCCTTGTGGAAACAATTTAACATTATAACTGTGCAATATTCAAACTCTTACTTCGTGTCCATGGCCTCTCTATTTATAGATTTTTGAGATTGGTCAAGATCAACCATGACCGTCCATCTCAAGATTGAGATGTGTGGCCATGGATAATCCTAATATTTGGAATTAAATCCATAATCATCTTCATCATGACCTTGGAAGAAGGGGCATTGAAGAGGCATGGGAGGCATTAACTAGGCATGGGTGGCCCATAATCCTGATATTTGTGGTATTTATGTCCTAGGGATGTCTTCTCAAGAAATAATGTCATCTGATGATGCAGTTAATAGGAATCAATTTTCAAAAAGAAATATTCAATAACTCTCATAGAAAATCCACTTAAGTTCTTGATTTGGATTAATTAGCCTTAAACAAAGTTAATCAACATTTGTGCAATTATTTGAAAATTGGCCCTCAATTAATCAAAATGGTCAAAAAGTCATATTACTGAGTCGTAATTTGACTGGAGAGGAACTGAAAGGCGATGTTAGATGCATTAGAGCTGTATTCCCATTTAGGATGTTGCCAACACCAAATAACAAAGGTACATGACGTGTACCAATGAATTAGAAAAAAAGAGTGATCCAGAGCACTAAATGGCAAAATTGTCATTTTGACTCAAAATGCTCTGATCAAAGTTAGCTAGCCCATAAAATGCATTGCCCTATTTAGGGATACTTTGACCTAAACTGGCACTTGTAAGTGACAAATTCAAACCATTTATAGTGTTTTATGGATTTTGACCTAAAATGTGCATTTGAGTGCAATTCGAGTAAGATTGACAATTTCAACACAAATAGTGTTAGGAATTGGATGTCTACAATGAGTATTAATTCCTAACAATTTCAATCAAATAATTTCATATAACCGGTTATAAAATTACATGACCAGTCTCAATAGCACTCAGTAGTTACACGTCCCCTAGATTTTGGTGGCGTTTCAAACGTCCTGGACATTTCAGGAACTTGAAAACCTGGAGGGGACGTCCCAATTTTTTTATTTTTTCTAACAATTTTACTTTAAAAATGCCCCCTATAAAAAGCCATTAAATTTACAAAACATTGAAAACTAATCCCAAAAGTAACATAAAAAATAATAAATATAGTTTGAACCCCTAAATTACATTGAATAAAGTTACAACATTTAAATATTAATTTTTATATATTATTTTAATCGTTGTCCCTCCCACCATCTCCAAAATCTAGTAAATTGTTTGGCATCCTGGAAACCCAGTCTCTCCACCCCCCTTGCCATTTCCAAAATCTGGTAAATTGTTTGGCATCCTGGAAACCCAGTCTCTTCATCCCCCTATCCCTCTATCCCCAAGACTTAAACTATGGGTCACTACTAAATAGAGACTTGAGTTTACCACAAATACATCAAGCTCATTCAATATGATTTGTTATTCTTATCCAAAAAGAGTTACCATGAGTTTAAGGCAACGTTAATTTTAGGATAGTGTTTGAATTAAAATACATGCTATCTCAAATCAAGCATTATAAAAACATGCAAAAGAATGTTGCAAACAATGTTTAATTAATTATATAATTGAAGATAGAAGAAAATAAGGGTACTTAGCTCTTAAAAATATTATTGATGTAGTGAACAAGTGTTACTAAGTTGATTTTGAACCTATCTTCACAATTTGGAATTGTTCATGTGAATCCGAAATCACTTGAATCTATCATCAACTGGGTTTAGGATTAAAATGAGGTAGTGTTAGAATTGTATGGACAATCTTGGTTTGGGTCTACAACTTATGAAGCAAACTTCTAGTCATGTTTTCTTGCTTCTAATTTGTTATCTCCTATCTTGAATCTGCATGCTTGAAGTTTTAATCTTCGAAATGAGAGTCTCTAGGTGTGGATGATTTATCCTTGTGGTGTTGCCTTGATAAAGTCTTGAAAATATTTAATCAAGGAAGGTTTGTTTGGTTGGTTTACATGAGACAAGGTTAGTATTTTCCCTTTTAAGAAGAATATAAGGTAAATAAACTATGCCAAGCATGTGCCAAATATGTGTTAGATAGGCATTCGATGATAAATAAACTTTATCAATTTCTTATTTATAAATTAATAAATTTATTTTTCAATAAAATTGGTGTGCATAGCTGATCTCCAATGACTAGGAATGGAAAAAGCGGGAAAGGCAAACAAGTCGACCTAATTTTCAAAAGTTTATGGGTAATTATGTTAGGACTATACAAACAACCCTAACAAGTGTTATGCCCATACAAACAATCCTAACTACAAATCAAGATGTACCTAAAAGGGGTGTAGGGGTTGTATGATAATGTATGAGATTGTTTCAATCCATTAATGTCTTGATAATGATTCAATAACACTATTTTTTAACTATTCACCTATATACCAACAAACATGCATAAAACATATAAAATAATATGAAATAAATATTGAGGGGCTATTTTTGAGTGCCGATAATTAATTTACCAAAAGTTAAATATAAATCATTTTTTTGTTCATGCAAAACTTTGCTACCTTTAATCCAAAATTAAATTTAATAGTTATATAATCATATTCAATCTTTTTATACTTAAAGCATAATCAAATCTTTAAAATTATATCAAATCTCTCATCAAAAAATATATTAAAAAATAAAATAAAATAAATCCCTTATCGTTGAAATTTCTATTTTTTTTAACAAATATATATTTAAGCCTTAATTTTTTTTTACTTGTACCCAAAAATGTCCTAACAACCAAAGGGTACTATTTAATATAGAATCCGATAAACAAAGGTTAATGTTAAATTTAACTTCAACCTACAATGAAAATGTGACTTGGAAAGACTTGACAAGCAAAGACAATATTTATCTTACATGTTTTAGAGAAATTTATCATGAATATTAATTTTAAAGTTATGTTAAAAAAAAGAAAGGTAAACGTTTTGAGGTAGAAAGGTTGAGAATGGAGGTTTAATAATTGGTGAGAGATGGATCTTAATAAATTATGAAAGACTTTTTTTCAAAGTCAGCGAGAAGATAGGCTTTACCTTGTAGTTAAGGGTTACACTATTCTTTTTTGAATTTCTTTAGGTTAGCTTCCACTTTCGATTTATTTTGTCAAAGTTTCTTTTACTATAATTTGGTAAAAGATGTGTAGAATTGACTCGATTTCTTTCTTTGAATTTTTCGATATTTTTTGGTAAAAATTTGATGATTTGTAGTTGTTTCTTGACTCTCTTAATAAAGATAGATTTTTTAATGAATGATGTTTTGTCAGTTTTTGTATTTATTGTTTGCTTTCTCATTACTTTAATATTTCTATTTATTATACCTCAAAATTGGTTCATAATTTCCAACAAATATTTTATCTTATTCAATAAAAAATGTTATACCAAAAATATAAAAATAAATAAAAATTTATTAAATGTACATTTAAAAAAGATTATTTATTCCACTAATATTACGATAGTGGCATATTTCTTTAATTTGATTGTATAAGTGTAGGGTCCCGCTTTTATTCATAACTTTATTGGGCGAGGGGTGCTTCTATTTATAATGTTCTATCATAACATTGCATAAATTTCACTCTAGTGAATGGATATAATAAACAATGATGTCATTTCATGACCAATCTCTAAATCACAAATATTTTCCATGGCCCCATCACTTTCAATTAGCTACAAACTTGCATGATCATGTTTGCAAAATCTAGAAAAATAGCATGAGCCCACCATCATTTCAAATTATTTTTAAATTAATGATAGCATTTTATGAATTGATGAACTTCAAACATCATGATCTCGTGCCATTATAGAAAATATGAATTGATGAACAAAATTATATTAAAAAATCAAACATAATTCACTGGTAGGCTTACTCTATAATAATATATAAATATAATATATCATGATCATGTTTACGAGGTAATTTTTTAGTAGAAGTGGCCTTATTATTATTATTTTTATGTGGAAGGGGTACATAAGTGTTTAACATGTTATATCAATTGCATATAAGGAGGATGGAGGAGGGAGACGAGGTATGTGGGGGACAAGAATATATAAATAAGACTTGCATATAATTAATTTAATAAATATGTAATTTAATGCAATTTTGAATAAAAGTATTTAGAGAAATTGACAATCGAAAGAAAAATAGAGAGATGTATAATTAATTTATTATTTATTTAAGTTTAAAAAAAAATTGAAAATGTGAGAAAGGGGAATATGAAGAAGTGCATGCATACTTACCTACTTAATATGAGATGAATTTATTACTTACCTAACAACCCTTTCCAAAATGCTCCACACTTACCTTGTTGCCATCTTTAAGTGGATGCAACTGCAATTTGGACATCAATGTTGGAGAAGGAGAAGGTGCAGTATGAGACGAAGGCTTTGATGGAACACACTTGACACCCACTACAACATCAAGACAATTATAGGTACCTTTGGAAATAATAGGGTTCAAAAATAGCATTTGAAGACTGCATCCACCACCTACAAAGGAGAAGGAAGACGTTGGTTCCACTCTATGGGGAGATGTCTTGGAGGCAAGGATTCTAGAAGCAATTGCATTTAAATGCTCTGTGGGTAGATCATTTGTCTCAACACCATCCTCAATATCATCATCTACACTAGAGGCAAAGCCATAAGCCCTCACACTTGCAAAACTATACAAATGATCGTTAGAAGAGCGGTTTAAGATTTTTAATTTAAACTTAGAATTCCTGTGCATTGCGAAAATGGCATCACAACTATCAATATATTAATGATTTGATACTTTCACAATCCATATTGAATCAATCATTTTTTGGAATAACAACGTACGTTTTTCCTCGATATTTCATATCACTACTACGATCCTTCTTCAGGGAAAAATAAACTTTCAAAATATTTTCTTTTCTCCCAAAAAAAGATACAGTAGAAATTCGAAACATCGAGGAAAAAATTCACACAATTATTCCAAAAAAAATTAACTATCAATATAGATTAACATAATTTTATTGTGAATATCAATTCTAAAATTATACCAAAATAAATAAATTTTAAAAAAAATATTATAATATCAATTCAAAGATTATGCCAAAATAAATAAAATTAAAAAAAATTATTGTGAATATAATTCTAAGTTTATGTCTAAAAAATAAAATAAAAATTAATTAAATGTCCAATCAATAAAATATTGTTTATCCCACTAATTTTATGGTATTGGCACATTTCTTTAATTTTCTTGTATGATGGAATTGGCATCTTTCTTTAAGGTCCCGCTTTTATTCATAACTTCCTTGGGAGGAGTGATTCTATTTATAGTGTTCTTGGGACTTCGGTTATAACATTCCATAAATTTCACTTCAATGAATTTATTTAATGAATAATGATGTCATTTCATGACAAATCTGTAAATCATGAGCTTCCCTTGTCACAAATATGTTCCATGGCCCCATTACATTCAATTAACTATAAAACTTAAATGATATTATGTACCACCATTATTATTATTATTATTATTATTATTATTATTATTATTATTATTATTATTATTATTATTATTATTATTATTATTATTATTATTATTTGATGTCATCTTGATTATGTCTACAAAACCTAGAAAAATAGCGTGATCCTACCATGACTTTCAAATCCATCATTTGAGATTATTTTCTAATTAATGATAGCATTTTATGAATCGATAAGCTCCAAACATGCATGATCTCATGAACCATTATAGCTTTGTATTGAAGACAATCTAAATAGAGTTGGCATAAAATTATATTAAAATATTATTGTGAGAAAGTGGCAAAATTAAATATACATGAATAATTAATTGGTAGGTTTAATATGCAGTAACATATAAATATAATTTATTATGATGTTTATGTTAATGGGGTGATGTTATGATAGAAGTGGTTTTATTATTAATTATTTTATGTGGAGCGTATACAAGTATTCAAAACACTCTACCAATTATATAATAGAAGGATAGGGGAGGGACGTAAAATATGCAGGGAATAAAAATATATAAATTAGATATATATATTTAATTAATATAATAAAAAATTAATTTAATTTGTGATTGAATGAAAGTATCTAGAGTAATTGATAATTGAAAGAAGAAATATAGAAATAGAAAGACGTGTACCTCATTTATTACTAACCTGAGTTCTAATAGAGACTGAAAGTGCAGGAAAGGGGAGTTTGAAGTAACACAAAAGATCATCTAAAAAGCAAATATTAATTTGAGATAGTCATAAGTTTCATACGACTCGACATAATAGTGACCATAATCATACGACTTGATAATGGTTAACTCTCCCAAGAGTGGTCACCCTAGTTTGAAAATGGCTATGTAGTTCTTGGGGTTTGAAACTTCCTAAAACCCTTCTTTAGCAATAGATATACGTAAAATCTCTTCAATAAGTAAAATGATATATACAAATATCAAAATATTCTCTCCTTTGAGTAACCAATCTAGCTTCAATAGTTAGGAATACATCTAAGACAAAAGGATATATACATAGTTATTGGCACATTCCCCTTAAGTAGGGATTGTTATATATATTAGGCTAAAATATAGGGCACATGTAGTTCTATGCATTTTAGTGACCCATCCTAATGAGTGAGAGAGGCCTCAAATATCTCTTCATACGCTAATAAATGAAACTATATGCTATTTCACTAACACAATATTTATTTTGGTACAAGTATGCAACCACAAGCCTTTAATAGACTGGGTCAAAGAAAGGCGACCATGGACAAAATAATAGCTCTTGAGTGCCAAAAAATAAAGGACCCGAATACCAAACCATGTTTCAATTAGAGGCACCCTAAAAAACAACTTGGAAGAAACCAAGATTGAGCATGGAAAAAAAAGAGCAACACTTGAACTCCAAATTGATTTGGCCCATTTGAAAAGATCAAAAAAAAGAAAGGGGAGCTCCAACACACTTACCAAACAGACTCTTGTTGCCAATATCCAATTCTATCTCTTGAATCATCGAGTTTGAAAACTCAGCTTCTAGAATTTCCTTTGAGAAGAACACCATAACGATGCTAATCAGAAAAGACAGAGGAGGAGAATGCTAGGCAAAGTACAAGGGAGTAGGAACTCCAACTTTGACACTAACCATGGAAGGAGAATAAATCACTAAAACCTACAAAATCTCCATAAACCAAAAATGAGTCTGAATGAGCCACAAGATGAAACAAAATCTAAACAAACTACTTAAAATCAATGAACCATTAACATTAAGTCAATGAATAATCAACAAGCATTCAATAAAGATAAACAATCAACCACAACTCCACCAACATTGCCAAAATAATAAAGATAAGCATTTGATCACTGCTCAAGTAGATCTACAAGAAAGCACTAAATCAACTATTAGTCTAGTGTAACCTTCTAATGTGATGGGAAAGAAGGTCCTCCATCATCATCCTTCACCATTTCCTCAACATCTGACCTTAAATGTTCAACCTCAAATTTTTGACCTTTCTTTTTGATCAAAGAGTTCAAGAGAGCATTAGATCTCACCCTTAAAGCATGAGAAAAATAAGCCCTATTCTCTGCCAGAGAAAAGATGTGTGGACTCAAGACAAAAGTAGGATTTGGCCTTGGAGGGGTCTTCCTCCTAGGGGAGGAAAAGACCCTTGGCACTTTAGGAGGGGGTGAAGGCCATGCAAGATGGTAGAATTTTCCATGATTGTGGCAGATGAAATCTTGGTCAGAGGCTCCATCTTCCTTCCTCTAAACTAGCCTTGGGTGAGACAAAAAGAGACAAAGGCCTTAGAAGAACACCCCTTCACCCAATGCCCAATGAGATTGTAATGAAAACAATAAAAAGGAAGACCTTCAAAATTAAGGAATTGAGTCCAAAAACCATGGGTCGAGCACAACTTAATCAAATGACGTTGAGATTAGGAGAGATCAAAAATCACATATCCTCTCATATCTTCTACCCACAAAGCTTTAATCTAGTCTCATGAAAGAACCCACACGATTGATCACTAGTTTCATGTGCTCCTCCTTCTTCAAGATGGGGGGAGATTATAAATCTTGTTCCAGAGGGGAGCAAATGTAATGTATGTTTTTACTGGGTCAAAAAAAGGTGACCATGGATAAAACAATATCCCATAAATGTCAAAAAACTAAGGACCTGAAGACCATACCATGTCTCAATCAAAGGTAATCTAATTTTTTTTTGGAAGAAACAAAGATTGAGCATGAAAAAATAGGAGCAATAATGAAACTCCAATCCGATTTGGCCCATTTTATAAGATCAAAAAGAGAAAGCAGAGCCATATCACACTTAAAAAATAGGCTCTTGTTGCCAATATTAGATTCCATCTCTTGAATCACCTAGTCTAAAAACTCAACCTCTGAAATCTCCTTCAAGAAGGACATCGAAACGTTGCCAATCTGATAAGACAAAGGAAGAGAACGTTGAGTAGAGGTCTAGGAACTCTAACTTCCACATCGACCATGGAAGAAGAAACCATGTTTGACCTATAAGCAATTTGTGATTTGCAAAAGTTACTACAAGCATGGTAGGGATTACCACCATTTTTTTAGTTGACGAAGATCCATATTTTCTCAGGGCCATTCGCTGTAGGATTGACATATAAAAGGCATTTTGAGGCAAAAAGTAGAGAAGTAGATAATGAAGAAAATTTGACCCTAGGCATTTCATTAACATTTATCATGGCCCCAATGCCAACATCCTAACCACCCTTTCCAAAATGCTCCACACTTACCCTGTTGGCATCCTTAAGTGGATGCAACTGCAACTTGGACATCAATGTCGAAGAAAGAGAAGGTGCAGTATGAGATGAAGGTTTAGATGGAACACACTTGACCCCCACTACAACATGAAGACTATTACAAGTGCCTTTGGAAATAATAAGGTTCAAAATTCCCCTTTGAGAACTGCATCCACCACCTACGAAAGAGAAGGGAGACACTAGTTTCACTCTGCAAGGAAACATCTTAGAGTCAAGGATTTTGAAAGCAACTGTGTCCAAACACTCTGTGGGTTGATCCTTCTTCTCAACACCATCCCCAAAACCATCATCCAAACTAGAGGCGAAGCTAGAAGCCCTCGTGCCTGCAAAACTCACAAATGACTATTGGAAGAGTAGGCTAGGCTTTTCAATTTAAACTTATATTTTTCTTGCGTTACAAAAATGATATCACAATTATTAATATAATTTAACATTTTCTTTAACAAATATTATATTTAAATCTTAATTTTTTATTTTATTTTTATTTTACTTTAAAATGTCCTACATATTAAAGAGTATTACTTAATAGAAAACTTGACAAACAAAGGCTATTGTTAAATCGACATAGAAGAATATACACCACCTACTTCACTTACAACAAACCTTCATCCATGCATTAAGCGTCATATACATTTAAATGTTAATGTTATTCTTGTCCAAAAAGACTCACCATGAATTAAGGCAACATTAATTTTAGGATAACATTTACATTATAATGGATGCCTACCTCAAATCAAGCATTATAAAAATGTAGTAAATAATGTTTAATTAATTATATATATATATATATATATATATATATATATATATATATATATATATATATATATATATATATATATATAAAGTATTTAGTTTTTGAAAATATTATTGATCAACTAAATAAATATTTTTAAGTTATTTTTGAACTTATCATCACAATTTTATATTTTTTTATATGAATTTAAAATCATTTGAACCTATCATTAATTAGACTTAAATCTAAAATGAGGTAATGTTAGGATTGTACAAAGTGAACTTCCAATTATGTTTTCTTGTCTGTAATTTGTCACCTCCTATCTTAAATTCACATATTTGAATTTTAAATCTCTAAAACGAGTCTCCAGGGGTGGATGAGTTGTCTTTGTGGTGCCACCTTGATAAAATATTGAAAATTTTTAATTAAGGAGGCTTTCGTTGGTGGGTCTATTGGGACAAGATTAGTATTTTCCATTATAAGAGGAATACAAAGTAAATGAAATATGCCAAGCATTTGCCAAATATGTGCTAGATAAGTACCCAATTATTAATGAACTCAATCAATTTCTTGTTTATAAATGAATAAATTCAAATTTTGTGAAAAATAGTGTGCATGACAAATCTCCAATGATTAAGAATGTAAAATGTGAGAAAGGCAAATAAGTCGACCTAAATTTCAAAAATTTATGGGTAACAATGCTAGAATTATACAAACAACCCTAACAAGTGTTATGCCCATACAAACAGTCTTAGCTATAGATCAAGATGCACCATAAAGTGGTGTAAAGGTTGTACAAAGATGTGTGAAGTTTGTTTCAAGTCATTATTGTTTTTATAACAGTTCAATAACATTAATTTTGGACCATTCATCTATACACCAACAAACATGCACAAAACATATATAATGATGCAAAATAAATGTTGAGGGGCTATTTTTGAGTGTCTACAATTAGTTTTCTAAAGTTTAAATACAAATCAATCTTGTTCATGCAAGACTTCACTACCTATAATCAAAGGTTTAATTTAATGGCTATATAAGCATATTTAAGCTTTCTTCCCTTAAAACATAATCATTCTTAATAAAATTATATCAAATGTCACAAAAAATTATTCCCTTGCCGTTGATACACACACACACACACACACACACACACACACACACACACACACACACACACACACTTACTTGGCTTTGTGAGAGTTTCGTTGGGATCCATAAAGAGGAGAATAAATCACTAAAACCCACAAACCAAACACGAATCAACCTCTGGCCTTAAACGTTCAACGTCATATCTCTGACCTTTCCTTTTGATTGAAGAGTTTAAGAGAGCATTAAATCTCACCCTTGAAGCACGAGAAGGAGAAGCTTCGTTCTCTCCCAGAGAAAAGGTGTGTGGACTCAATACAGGAGTAGGATATAACCTCAGAGGGGCCTCCCTTCTAGGAGAGGAAAATAACCTAGGTGCTTTAGGTGGGGGAGAAGGTCATGTAAGATGATATAATTGTCCATGGTTGTGCCAAATGAAATATTGGTCAGAAGTTTCATCTTTCTTCCTCCGAACAAACCTTAGGTGAGAAAAAAAGAGTTGAAGGCCCTTAGAGGAACACCCCTCTGCCCAATGTCTAATGAAATTGCAATGAAAACCCAGAAAGGAAGACCTTTAAAATTAAGGAACTGAGTACATGAACCACGAGTCGAGCATAACTCAACTTAATGAAGGAGATGTTTGGAGATATCAACAATCACACATGCTCTCATAAATATTCTACCTACAAAATTCTTATCTAGTTTCACGAAAAAACCTATACAATTGATCACCAATTTGATATGCTCCTACTTCCTCAATATGAAAGAATATTATAAACCCTAATCCAAAGGGAAGCCGCTGTAACTTTCGTTTTGGCCGGGTCAAAAAAAAGGTGACTAGAGACTAAATAATAGCCAATGAGTGCTGAAAAGCGAAGGATCCAAAGACCAAACCATGTTCCGATCGGAGGCGTTCTCGAAAACAGCTTGGAAAAAAAGCATAGAAAAAAAAGGAGCAATAATCAATCTCCAAACTGATTTGGCCCATTTGACAAGATCAGAAAGAGAAAGGGGAGCCCCAACGCAGTTACCAAACAGATTCCTGCTGCCAATATTCGATTCCATCTCTTGAATCACCTCGTCTGAAAACTCAACCTCTGGAATCTCCTCTGAGAAGGACACCGAAATATCGCCAATCAGCAAAGACAGAGGAGGAGATTGCTGGGTAGAGGACAGGGGAGCAGGAACTCCAACTTCCACACCGACCATGGATTTGTAAAAGCTGCCAACTTTTTTGCAGTCGACGAAGATCCATCTTTTCTCAGATCCATTCGCTGCAGAACCGACAGGCAAAAGGCATTTCGAGGGCACAAGGCAAAGGAGTAGATAATGAAGAAACTTTGACACCAGGCACCGCATTAGCATTCGAACCGCTCGTTCCTCTCGGCAGGGAGACGTCTTGGAGGCAAGGATTCTGGAAGCAACTGTATTGGCACATTTCATTAATTTTACGAATTGGCACATTTGTTGTTAGGTATGGTTGATGTCATCTTCATTATGTTTTCAAAAATCTAGAAAAATAGCAGGATACCATCGTGACTTTTAAATCTGTCACTCCAGATTATTTTCTCATTAATGATAGCATTTTATTAATCGATAAGCTTCAAACTTGCATGATCTCATGAACTATTATAATTTTGTATTGAAGAAAATGTTGACACAAAATTATATTAAAATATTTGCATTGTTGTGAGAAAATAGCAAAATTAAACATACATTATTGATTAGTACGTAGTAATATATAAATATAATATTATGATCTTTATGTTAATGGAATGATGTTATAATAAAAGTAGTCTTTTTTTTAATTATTTTATATGGAGGGTATATAAATTTTTAAAATATTATACTAATTATATAATAAGAGAATGGAGGAGGGAGGTAGGGCATGTGAGCGATAAAAATATATAAATCAAGGATATATATAATTAATATAATAAAGATCTAGTTTAATTTGGGATTGAATATAATTATTTAGAGTAATCAATAATTGAAAGAAGAAATATAGAGATAGAGATATGTGTACTTAATTTATTATTAACCTTAGTTCTAATAGAGATTGAAAGTGCAAAAAAGGGGAATTTGAAGTAATGCAGAGGATCATCTAGAAAGCAGATAATTATTTGAGATAGTCACCAATTTCGTATGATTCGATGTGATAGTGACCTTAATCATAGAACTCGACAATGGTTAGCTCTCCCAAGAGTGGTCACCCTAGTTTAAAATGGTTATGTAATTCCCAAGCTTTAAAAGTTCCTAAAACCCTTCTTCAACAACACATATACATAAACCTTCTTTTCGATAAATAAAATAATATATATAAATGTCAAAATTTTCTCTCCTTAAATTATTGAGTTACAGATTTTTCTATTCATCATCATAATTATCAATAAACCTACACTTTATTTTAAAAAATTCTAACTATATATATATATATAATTTTAAAATGACTTAACAATTAAAAATTACTATTAAATAGAAAATTTGACAAACAATGTCTAATATTTAATTTTATGATGATGGCCACCATGACCATCACTAACCAAAAAAGACCTTAACACTATAAAGAACAAATTTCGTATTACTCTTTTTAGAGTAATTTATTTTGAATTCCTATTCTAAAGTTACACAAAAATATTTTATTAAATGTCCAATCAACAAAATATTGTTTATGCCTCAAATAAGAGTTTATGATATTGTCTTAATTCTTTAATTTTATCGTATAGCTAAGGGTTTCATTTTTAATCATAATGTTATTACGAGAGGGTGCTTCTATTCATAATGTTATCGGGACTTCGGTTGTCTTTGTGAGAGGCGGCCACTTCACCAATGACTCGAAGTGGTCCTCAATAATTGAAAGAGACAAGGTCTTTCTCTTTATTTATAACATCATTGGGACATAAGATAAGACATTGTTAATTCCTCTTTAACAATTTTTTTTTGGGTAGAAATAAGGGCATTATGCGTCTAAGTCTCTGCAGAGTTTAGAATAGAATTAAAAATGATTCACAATAATATTAATGGAGTTTTGTCAACATGTGGTTGGAATTTTTCAGTACTCAAGATAATTGACCCTGCAATATTAAGGAAGTAAGAAAACAAATTTTGAATCATGGTCACAAAGAATGAATTAAAAGATTAATTTTAATGCTTATTTGTTTAAGAAGCAAAGAATTGAGGAAAGTTGAAGGAATTAGATAAAAATTTGTAAGAATACCTAGGACTACTAAATTAATATCAAATATATTATCTTCATTAAACAATCCAATCTTTTTAAGAAATGATGTTAAAGCATTTAAAATTCAAAGCCTTGATATATTTTTGAAAGTGTCAAGTCTACATATAACTTTATAAGTAGGCATTGGCTCTAAATAATGGAAGATATAAAAATAGTAAATGTCTAAGTGAATTTTATCATTGTTTCACTAAAGTTCTCATTCAGATTTGATTTCATTCGAACCTAGATTAATAATTATGTATATTTATCTAACATTTCGAGACATTCATTTAAAGGCATTGAAATTGGCTAATATAAGACAACAACACACTAATTACATATACTTGAACCTCTTTGGTGTTGAAATAGATAAAATTATGAAGATGAAACCAATAAATTTAATCTCAAATAAGAAGACAACATTCAATTATTAATGTTTTTGGAACATTCCTAACATAAAGGGCAATCTATGATAGTGCAAAATCAAATCTGCAGCAAACTCGAAATCAATACCATATACATGAAGCATATAGGACACGATTTTATTGCCATAAAATATTAATCTTAGAACCATTTTGACACATTTTTGAATTCTCAATATATGTGCAATATATATCTCCTTTTTCCAATTATAATAAATCAAAACATGCTATTGCATTGATACTTTGGTGCTCTGCATATCTACCAATACCATACAACCACATGCATGCAATTTGGTTGAAAAAATAGTCATCATGAGTAAGGAATGTTGCTTGTTAAATGTTTGTACAAATTATGTTGGGATACAAAAGTAATATAAATTTTGAATGTTTTATACAAGATACCTTTGGTGTCCATTCCTGGAAAACCTAGTTATACCTACTACTACAATTTAGAATATATATGCGTCTTTGGTAAAACTTGTTCATTCCATGTAGATTTAGTGCGTTGTGACTTCCCTTGGAAGGCAAGTTGTGCTCTAAAATAAGTAAGTGTTATAGGTGAAATGTTCCCACATATGGTGTCAGGAGAGGAGGCTTAGAATAGAAGTTTTGTGATGAAAGGATACATGAAGCTTGCTCAAAGAATTCTATTCTCAATTCTAGCTAATTGTACATGAAAAGATCATATCTCCCCTTAAATTTAATGAGCATCTTTGCATGAGAATTCCATGTGGCCTCTATTTCACCGTATCCGAAGAGAAGCCCCCCCACACCGACGTAAATTACCATCTCTAAAATATATGAATTCTGCACAATTAAAAACAACAATGTTCAAAATTCCTCCACACTTGCTGCTCTCACACCACCTTCTATTCTTAAAAGATCTCAATAGCTCCCTACAAAAAACACAATACTTCACCTTCTTAAACAAGCAAGAACAATATACAATCTTGTGAGATATATATATATATATATATATATATATATATATATATATATATATATATATATATATATATATATATATTCTAGAAAATGATCTTAGATTACATATTTTAGAAAAAAAGATCACTATTATTGTTCAAATATACTACAAACATTTGGCAGCAATGAAATTTGAGGTTACATATGCTGCATGCAGCTTTTCTTGTGAGTGTTTCCTAATATTTTACCTCACCTATGGGACATAAACAAAATAAGAGGGTTTTTTCTCAACTCTGGCTGATTGTATCTATTAACATAGGCACCATACTTATTCACAAATTGGTACACTCCTTTACCCTGAATCAATCAAATAAGATATGCTACCATTTCAAAACAACACAAAACAACAATCCTCTATGTATTTAAGGCATGAATGAAGGATATTATTACCTTTACGAGACAACCAAAGGCATCTTTATCATCTCTAAAATTGGTGTTGCCAAAAGGTCCATATGGTTCATCCACTTTTATCTTCTTGATGCTTGCATGTACATTGAGAGGCCTTTCCCTTCCCCTTGCAATTTTGTCATTGTAACAACTCTCCTAGTTGTTCTAAGAAAATGCGGTAAGTTGAAAAAAAAAACTAAATATTGAACATTAAATCAACCACAGTGCTATAATCCTTTAGTCATTCATATAATCAACAACTTTAAGTAGTAACAGATTCAATATTCAAACATTGCAAGCAATATAATAAAAAGTATGATACAAAATGTTTGATATCTCACTAAAGACACTAACACAATATAAATTTACATACTAAACATTGGTACTAATTAAACCATTCACATAGATTTCTATGCAATCAAGTCTACTCTAACCTAGCCTAAGGATCTAACCCTGCTGCCCCACACAATCTTGGGTAGCCTACATACCTGCTCTTGAAAATCAAAGTCTGATGTAGCTCTCCTTTCAAATGTGATGGTATCCTCCATGAGATGACATCACTGTAGGGGTTGGCACTCTAAGCCAAAACAAGGAACAAACTACTCATGACATAAGTAAACTTCTAAATCTCAGGTCTACAATCTCACAGCTAAATGATACACTCAAATGTAACAATTTACTATTTAGGGTTGTGTGCTTATCCAAGCACTCTCACATAACCTAGATAATAAAAATGACGAAGGAATATACATTTCTAGTTCCATAGGGAATCACATGCTAGACACAAAAATAAGCTAAGTATATAAAACAAAGCAAGTTATATAGTACATAATACTCAAACTTATCATTCATTTATACTCTCAAGATTTTATGCACGTATACATTTTGTCTTACTAACTGATGTAAACATATTGTTCAAGTAATAACCAATAAAATTATTAGGACAATTAATTTAGGTGAGAGTCCAAACATATAGCTACAATATGTACTACTCGAGTAGCTGAAGTATCTTATGATATCCCATACTATCATAGTTCATGATCACTTTATCCAAACATTAATAAACATAAATCATATATTTATTAGGTATAGGTCAAGATATAATGTATACAATATGTACCATCCAAGTACCTTTCATACTATTAAACTCTATGACATATCATACTATCATAGGTCTTTGTGTTTGAGTATACGACTCAACACCAACAATAATCTTACACCCAACCATAATAATAAAGCAATTCAAGATTAATCTATCTAAGTATACCTTTATTAATAATCTGAAGAGAACATAATTTTTAGGCACACCTCATGATTCACTACATTATTCTATAAATATCTAGTCACTTGCACATATAACTTTCTCATGAAATATACTGCATACAAGTTTTTATCCTTATAAGATGTGACAAACTTGATCCTATCGAGAAGTTTGCATAATATTACTGTGTTATAAAAAATATATTTGCTTTCACTAGCGTTTATAACAAATGTCATATTAAGGAATACCTATCAAGGTTAGTTTCCTATGCTCGTGCTCATTCCTTGAGCTACCATACATATTAGTTATGTCTCCTACATGCATATAATCATGGTTAGATGTAGTTATACCAAAATAATAAAGGTATAAATGTTTACTCAATAGTTTTCTCATTCAAACGCATGCAAGGTAAAAGTATAAATACATTCCTTAATTACAGAGAGAAGAGTCAATGATCTTTACAACCCTATCACTTACATCAAATATGTATAAACTAAGACTATTGATGTCCAACATCATTCTCGTGTCCTCCTATACTGCCATACTATGACTTTAGCTGCCTAAAAAAAGGGTATCAAATAATTTGTATATTGCTAAATAAATCTAAATCATAATATTATCTTCTCAGGTATAATATCTACATAATGATGGGTTATCTATCCATAGAGTAAGTATGCTTTGGTTCTTGATTCGAGAGTCCTTACATAACTATACCATCCAGGGATACGTATCAAAGGACTTTAACATCATTTATGCATTATCAAATATCAATAAATACTACGCGATATGTGAGTACACCCATGTGTTGTAAGATTCTACTACATAATGTGTATCATAATGAAAAATACATTTCAACTATGATATCGCACAATATGCAAATCATACATATAAATTGAGAATGTTAATCTAACATTACTTTGGCCTAAGTTTTTAAATAACATTGGTTATTTAGATTAGTCAAATTCATAACACATAACTTGATCGAGTTATCCATATCCATCCAAGCTTGAGAAACTATCTCACTGCTTGGTCGTATCATCAATACAGGCTCTATAATAAACATAATAGATATCTAATTCCAAGCATAAGCTCACCATCCAGATAAACTAATCTATGAATCAATATCATCTACATGCAATATCTGATATATAAGCATACATTGACAACCCCATGCCAACCAAATATGACAAAAAAATCTATATTAACTTATCTACAATAGATAATTCAAGCATAATTCAATTATTTGTATAAAAGAAGTATATTTAAAAAAAAATCTATCATATATTTTTTAGAATGGTTAAGCTTGGTTGTACCTAAAACTAGCTAAATCAATGAAATGCACTAATTATCCATTTTCCATAATTTTTAGATAACACAAAATAATTATTGATACAAATCATCAGTTTCAAAAATATTCTAATAATTTTATCATAAGGTTTATAATATCTTTGTTTCACATAAGAAACCCAAATATTAAGAAATATAATAAAAACCTCTATCCCTACGTAATTTATTCATAGAGTATAAAATAATGTTTATAATCAAACCATATGTTTACAGGGCATTTAATTTATATTCATCTCAACAAATTTTATATTATGATATATTTTAAAAATTAAAAAACATGTTATATTTATGTAGGTTGTTCACATTTCAAGGTTCACTACCCACTATATAATTTTCTAATTATATAGTAATAATATAATATATAATATAATATTATATAATTTATATTATCTTAATTTTCAAGCTAAATAATATCTATTTATTTAATTTACAAATTTATACATATAAAATATGAATCAATATATATATATATATATATATATATATATATATATATATATATAATTATATATTTATGCGTATAAAATTTAAACTAGTCGAATATAGTTTTCTCCACTTCTCTTCTCATCAAATTCTCATAATATAAACATATGTGTCCAGCCAACTTAGTGTTTTAGCACATAAAGAAAAGACTTAGACACTATAATAGGCTTATATATATGTAACGTCCAAGCATGGAGATAGACACCTATACACAAATTTTAATTCTAAAAAAAAATTAAATTGATTTTTTTTTCACCATAGTTGATGGATCATCTGTAGAATAAATCTTAATATATGCAAACTACATTAATTCTCCATTCATAAAACTTACCCAAATCAATTTTAATCTGTATTTACAATAGAAATATTCTACAAAACCCATCACATTTATGCATAAAATTGCTCACACATCAGAATCAATTTTTTAAAATGCCTTCTGGGTTTTGTTCTACACATTCCAAGCCTTTTGGAACATCTTGAATTTATTGATTTCATTAAGAAATGAAAAAGTTATGGGCACTTTATTGAGACTGATTTTTTTTCTAAATGATAGTATATAAACAGAAAATAAAAGATATATTTTTCATTTATAAATTGATCCATTCAACCTTATTATGTATTCTCTAGATCTGTTACAATAATCTCTCTAAATTTATGATAGTTTTTAATTCTTGTTTATTCTTCTTTCAGTTTTTATAAATATTTTTCTAAATTTATTTATCGCTTTCAAGTCACTACTTCCTCTAATAAAATATTTTGGGTTAATACGAGTAGAATTTCAGTTTTTAAAAAGTTTACTACAATATACTTTCCAGAAACTTCTTCAGAGTTTAATCACGATTTAAAATACTCTATAATCTAAAATTATTTTAATATAACAATACATTATTAAATTAATTACAATACCTACTTGATACGCTTTTTCTCTCGTTGGTGAATAAAACTCCCTGTTTTACTTCTAAAACCTCTTTTCGCTTCTGATATCTCTTTTCTCATAAATTTTATATGTCTATTTTTTTATTTCTCTTTATTTAATAGTATTTTTACTCTCCATAATTAACTAGAAGTCCCACCAATAATTATCTATTAAAATTCCTATTTATCATTTTTGATTTTTTCAAATTAATAATAAGATAATTCAACTTCCTTTTTTTAAGTAAAGTCATCGTAATATTTCAAGCATTACTAATAATTAATTTCAAATAAATATTTTTAAAGTATGAGTTCATCCTAGTGTTTAATTAGGATTTATACCTAAAATCAATTAATATGTTATATAATAATTTTCTAATTATAATTTAACAATTTAAATTTATAATAAATCTTTATTTCAAAAAACTAAATATAACATTACTACTATTTTAATTTTTCATTAAAAGATGGATTAATGACATAATTTATAATTTATTTTAATAAAGATTAATATGCATGTAAATTTTTACCAAATAAAAAAAATATAATCTCTCCACTGAAATAACTCAAAAATTAATTATCTTTCCATCAATCGTACGATTCTTTGCAAGTGAGAAAGATAAAGTGGAGTTTAACTTATGAGATTAAAGAATTAAAATATTCTCATGACTTTCTTTAACAAGACTCTAAGAAGTCAACGCCACATTTCTTTGGTAGAATAAAGACTTGGATTTAAAAAAATTATGCAACCATGCTTATCTTAAATAACTCATGATTAACTACCACATAAATTCTTTAAAAGAATCTTTATGTTAATTTTTATGTCTTTTTTATAATATAAGAGTGAAAGGATTCTTTAAAGATTTAAAAATATATCTTATGACTATTTGAAATAACTATCCACGTGCGAGTGAGAATAATATATTTTTGATCCGAAGACATTGATAACAATTTATAGAGTACAATATAAAGTATCTTATAACATAATTATCATTATAACTAATTTCAAATTTCACAGATTTAAAAGAAAAAATATAAGGTGAAATTGGGATGTGACATCTCCCTCTAAAATTGGTCATCTTCTCGATGACACAAAAGCTCTGAATGATATTAAAGTTTATCAGCATATAAACATAGTATCTATTATCATAACATGTAAATAACTACAAATTTTACTTAAAAATTCATCCTAATGCACTCATTTAATATTATTCATAAATTATCGGTCCCACAAGACCCTACTCAGTGACATTTTCTATTTTTCAATTAAGTTTTACAAATGCCACTTATGCTAATTGGTTTAACATGACCACTCTAGGGTCAAACAACTTGGAAAAAGTCTTACTAACTTTTCAAATACATAGGAGACCATCACATAAGTCAAACAAATAACCAGGAAGAGTTTCATAAAACCTTCTAGTCCCTTTGCACATCTCTCCATCCTAGAGAGTGTTTTTATCAAACTAAAGAAAAGTATTTAGGATATCTGACAAGAATAATGTGTATATGTTAATACTATCACTACTCCACGTAGCCTCAGATAAGTGCAACATGTCAATACTGTCCTAACTCAATCAGAGCTCTAGAGAAGTATGACGATGAATAAGGACTAGTAAAAATATATATAAAATCATGGAATAATCATACACATAGAACACCTATCCAGTATACATGCGTATGGTCATACGTCTAAATTTGATAAGTTCCATCTATCAAATCTTAAATTTGACAAGTTTGTCTGTTAGATCTAACTCAGTACCAATAATCTAAGTCAATGTGAGGTTAAGTAAGATACCATCATATTGCTTAGAACTCACGTTCCAATTCAACACTCTTCTTTCGAGTCTTTATGACTTGATGATCTCAAAATAAAAATGTGTAAATAGCTAAAAAAAACACAATCTGTACTAATAGATCATAAAAACATTACTATATGCTATAAGATTTTCATATATACTAACGTGCATATAAATAAATCATACAATCATCTTGAGATTGAATAAAGTTGCTACTAGCTAAACATAACTAGTGTCATAATTTTGCAACTTAATTTATTATATAAATAATCTCATAATTAATATAACGTACTTAGAAGAAGGATTATATTGCTCTTCAACCTTATAAGTGAGACCATGTTTCTTGCTTGCACGAAAAACACACAATAAGTTTAAAATTTTATCTCTACCCTTACCAAGATGTTGTGTACATCTAATACCTTACTTGTTCCCGACGAAAAGGTGAACATAATATTCTTCATAACATGTTTTTTTAAAAAAGAGAAAAATATTAGTCTAACAAAGGTAGTTAATAACATACTAATTATAATCATCTATAATTAATATAAATTCATTGTTACCCATTCCTCATGGTCAAATTTACATTTTAGATAAAATAGTAACTCTATAAAGTTACAATTAGAAAGTAGAGAGATAATGTCTTAAAACAAAACTTCTTACATATCCTCATACGGTAAAAGATAACATCACAATCTACATTACTTACCAAATTGCAAGAGTAGAATCATAATCGATTTCCTCAACTGAAAAAAAAATATTAACCATAAGGATGCACTAATCCATCCAATCCTACAACTTTTCTCAATAAAAAGTACAAAATACTATCCCACAAACTTAATAGAAATGAGATCAAACAATATTTTAGAAACAATTTTCCATTTAAGAAAACACTTAATTAATATCCTAAAAATATGAACCTTTTTGGTAGCTTAAAATGATGTACTAGTAGAATGAGCATAACAACTCACCTTTAAGATAACGAAGAGAGATGATATTTATTCTTAAGAATATATACATAAAAAAAATAAGGATGTTAATCTACAAACTTCTAACATAAAGGAATTTATAATCAAGTTGATTGCAATAAACTAAAGAAATTCTCATTCCTAATTTTTATGTAAACAAGACACAAAAATGCAAATGGAATCATTAGGTCCTGAAGTTTGAGCCTAGCTCTAATACCATAGGTAACAACCCTCCTAGTCATTATAAAAAATGCAGTAAGTTTAAAAAATAAAAATAAATATTGAACATTCAATCAACCACAGTGCTAGAATCCTTTAGTCATTCATATAATCAACAACTTTAAGTAGTAGCAGATTTAATATTCCAATACTGCAAGTAATAGAAAAAAAATAGGATACAAAAAATTTGTTATCTCACTAGGGACATTATCACAATCCAAATTTATTTACTAAGATTTGGTACTGATTCAACCATTCACATAGATTTCTATGCAATCAAGTTTACCTTAACCTAGTCTAAGGACCTAGACTTGATGGCCCACACAATCTTAGGTAGCCTACATATCCACTCTTTGGAATCAGGGTCTGATGTAGTTCTCCTTTCAAATGTGATGGCCTCCTCCATGAGATAATATCATTGAAGGGGTTGGCACTCTAAGCCAAAATAGGGAATAAACTACTCATAACATAGGTGGGCTTCTAAAGCTCAGGTCTACAATTCCACAACTAAGTGATACACTCAAATATAAAAATTTACTATTCAAGGTTTTGTGCTTACCCAAGCACTCTCACATAACCTAGATAATAACAATGATAAAACAATATACATTTCTAGTTCCATATATAATCACATACTAGGCATAAAAATAAGCTAAGTATACAAAATAAAATAAGTTATACAATACATAATAGTCAAACTTATCATTCATTGATACTCTCAAGATTGTATGCATGCATACATTTTATCCTACTAATTGATATAAATATATTACTCAAATAATAACTAATAAAATCATTATGACAATCAATTTAGGTGAGAGTCTAAACATACAACTATAATATGTTCTACCCGAGTAGCTGAAGTATCCTATGATATTCCATATTATCATAGTTCATGATTACTCTATCCAAACATTAATAACCATAAGTCATATATTTATTTAGGTATGGATCAAGATATAATGTATATAGTATGTACCATCTAAGTACCTTTCATACTGTAAAATTTTATGACATCCCATACTATCATAGGTCTTTATGTTTTAGTATCTGACTCAATAACAAATAAAATTTTTACACCCAACCATAATAATAAAATGAGTCATGATTATACTATTCGAGTATACCTTCAATAATAATTCGAAGAGAACATAATCTCTAGGCACACCTTACAATGCACTACGTTATTTTAAAAATTTCTAGTCATTTGCACATTTAACTTTTTTCATGAAATATACTGCATACAAGATTTTATCCTTACAAGATGTGGTGACAAGTTTGTATAACAATACCATGCTACAAAATATTTATTTTCTTTCACTAACGTTTATAATAGATGTCATACTAAGGAATACCTATCAAGGTTAGTTTCTTATGCCCACACTCATTCCTTGAGCTACCATACATATTTGTTATGTCTCCTACATGCACATAATCAAGGCTAGATGTAGTTCTACCAAACTACTAAAGGTATAAATGTTTACTCAACAGTTTCCTCATTCAAACACATGTAAGGAAAATTTATAAATAAATTCTTTAATTACAGAGAGAAGACTCAATGATCTTTGAAACCCTATCACTTACATCAAATATGTATAATCTAGGACTATTGATGTCCAACATCATTTTTGTGTCCTCCTATACTACCATATTATGAATTTAGCTACCTAAAAAAAAGGTATTAAATAGTTTGTATACTACTAAGTAAATCCAAATCATAATATTATCTTCTTAGATATAATATCTATATAATGATGGGTTACCTATCCATAGAGTAAGTATACTTTGGTTCTTGATTCAAGAGTCCTTACATAACCATACCATCTAGGTATAATATTATCTTCTCAGATATAATATCTATATAATGATGGGTTCCCTATCCATAGAGTAAGTATACTTTGGTTCTTGATTCAAGAGTCCTTACATAACCATACCATCTAGGTATATGTATCAAAAGTCTTTAACATCATGTATGCACTATCAAATATAAATAAATACTGCTCGATCTGTGAGTACACCTATGTGTTGTAAGATTCTACTACATAATGTGTATTATAAAGAAAAATATGTTTTAACTATGCTATCGCACAATATACAAATCATACATATAAATTGATAATGTTAATCTAACATTATTTTGACTTAAGTTTTTAAATAACATTGATCATCCAGATTAGTCAAATTCATAACATATAATTTGATCGGGTTATCTATACCCATCCAAGGTTGAGAAACCATCTCACTACTTGATCGTATTATCAATGCGAGCTCCATAATAAACATAATAGATATTTAATTCCAAATATAAGCTCACCATCCAAGCAAATTAATCTACAAATCAAGATCATATACATGCAATATCTGATGTAATAAGCATATATTGACAATCTCATGCCAATTAAATATGATAATAAAAGTCTATATTAACTTGTCTACAACAAATAATTCAAACATAATTCAATTATTTGTACAAAATAAATACATTTAAAAAACAAATATATATCAAACATTTTTTAGAATTGTTAAGCTTGGTTTTCCTTAAAACCAACTAAATCAATAAAAGGCACTAATTATCCATTTTTTGTAGTTTTTAGATAACACATAATAAGTCTTGACACAAATCATCATTTTCAAACATATTCTGATAATTCCTCATAAGGTTTATAATATTTTTGTTCTACATAAGAAACCCAAATATTAAGAAATGTAATAAAAAACTTGTCCCTACGTAATTTATTCACAGAGTATAAAATAATATTTTTAATCAAACCATATGTTTAAAGGGAATTTAATTCATATTCATTTCAACAAATTTTATATTATGATATATTTAAAAAAAGAAAAACCTGTTATATTTACATAAGTTGTTCACATTTCAAGGTTCACTACCCACTATATGATTTTTCAATTATATAACAATATAATATATAATATAATATTATAAATATTATATTATATTAGTTTTCAACCTAAATAATATCTATTTATTTAATAAAATACAAATCATTATATATATATATATATATATATATATATATATATATATATATATATATATATATATATATATATATATATATATCATTTTAATTATATATTTATGCATATAAAATAAAAACCAGTCGAATGTAGTTTTCCCCACTTCCATTCCCATAGAATTCTCATAATATAAACATATGTGTCCGGCTCACTTAGCATCCCAACACACAAAGAAAAGGATTTCACATTATAATAGACTTATATATATGTAACGTCCAAGCATGGAGATAAACCCCTATACACAAATTTTAATCTTTAACAAAAATCAAATTGAGTTTTTTTTTCCACCATGGTTGATGGATCATCTACAAAAGAAATATTAAGATATGCAAACTGTATTAAATATCCATTCATAAAACTTACCCAAACCAATTTTATTCTGTATTTGCAATAGAAATCTTCTACAAAACCTGTTACATTTATGCATAAAACTACTCACTCATCATAATGAATTTTTTAAAATGCCTTCTGGGTTTTGGTTTACACATTCCAAGATTTTTGAAATATTTTGGATTTCTTGATTTCGTTAAGAAATGAAAAAGTTATGGGCATTTTACTAAGATTGATTTTTTTCTAAATGACAGTATATAAATGGAAATCAAAAGATATATTTTTTATTTATAAATGGATCCATTCAATGTTAATATGTATTCTCTAGATCTGTTACAATCATCTCTCTAAATTTATGATATTTTTTAATTCTTGTTTATTCTTCTTTCAACCTTTATAGATATTTTCCTAAACTTATTTATCGCTTTGAAGTCACTACTTCCTCCAATAAAATATTTTAGGTTAATATGGGTAGAATTCTTGTTTCTAAAGAGTTTACTAAAATATGATTTTCAAAAACTTCTTTGGGGTTTACTTGAGGTTTAATCATAGATTTAAATTACTCCATAATCTAAAATTCTTTCAATACAATAATACATCATTAGATTAATTACAATACTTGGTATATTTTTTTCCTCGTTGGTAAATAAAACTTCCCTTTTTTCTTCCGAAACCTCTTTTCTCTTTTGGATTTCCTTTTCTCATAATTTTTTTGTGTCTAAATTTTTTCTTTCTCTTTCATTAATACTATTTTTACTCCCCATAATTAACTGAAAGTCCCACTAGTAATTATCCATTAAAATCCCTATTTATCACTCTTAATTTTCCTAAGTTAATAATAACGTAACTCAACTTCCCTTTTCTAAGTAAAGTCATCGTAATATTTCAAACATTACTAATAATTAATTTCAGACTAATAATTAATTTCAGATAAGTATTTTTAAAGTATGAGTTTATCTTAGTGTTTAATTAAGATTTATATCTAAAATTAATTAGTATAATTAATAATTGTCTAATGATAATTTAACAATTTAAATTTATAATAAATCTTTATTTTGATAAATTACATATAGCGTTACTACTATTTTAATTTTTCATTGAAAGATGTATTAATGACACAATTTATAATTTATATTAATAAAGATTAATATGCATGTAAATCTTCACCAAATAAAAAAAATATAATCTTCCCACTAAAATAAATTAAAAATCAATTATCTTTCCACCAATTGTATGATTTTTTGAAAGTGGGAAAAATAAAGTAGAGTTTAGCTTATGAGATTAAAGAATTAAAATATTTTTTCTTTAACAGGACTCCAATACTTCAACACCACATTTCTTTGTTGGAATAAAGACTTGGATTTAAAAGAAAACAAGAAACCATACTTATCTTAAGTAACCCATGATTAACTACCACATCAATTCTTTAAAAGAATTTTTATGTCTTTTTGATAATATAAGAGTGTAAAGATTCTTTAAAGATTTAAAAATATATCTTATGACTACTTTAAATAACTATCTACGTGCGAGTAGGAATAGTATATTTTTGATTCGGAGATGATAACAATTTATAGAGTACAATATAATGTATCTCACAACATAATAATCATTATAACCAATTTTAAATTCCACAGATTTAAAGGAAACAAATATAGGGTGAAATCAGGACGTGACAGTCATAGAAAAAAGATCATGAGAATCGAAATGTAGGTGTGTTTGGTATAAATAAGGTCCACCTCCACCACTCAATCAAAAGAAATTGTCATATCACATAGTTGTAGAGAATAAAATAATAAACTAATTAGTCAATGTTGCACTATTTTACATGATCTAAAGACTAAATTGTTTAATAACATTACTGGTAATTACCCTCACTAATCATCTTACTGCCATGCAAATGGTTTCTATCAAACAAGAAAAGAATGCCTATCATGCATCCTATTTGTCATTCTACCTTTTCCAATGGAGGATCATCATATATAAATTCAGACATGGACATTTTTACTTTCGCATCTTAGTTCCCAATATGATACACATGCATATGCAAATGCGAGGTAGGATAAGGCAATAAATCGATGGGGATAGAGTGTATTTAGCTTGGGAGAAGAATAAAATTCTATAAGTCATGCACAATTTTGACTAGAGTAACAGTAATAAAAGGAACAATGAAATGGAGTGGTTGCCCAAGTTGGGTGTGAATAGAGCCCTAGATCCCAATAGTTTGAGGCACGCATTTCTTGGTTACTCAAGTTGAGTTGGAGACTTGAATTTTCAAAATTATAGATGAAGATTATTCCCCCATTCTCACCACTGAACCTGTCTCTGGATTATCCTTAAGGTAGGCTAACTTGGGTTTTTTCTAAATGACATTTCCCATCATCTGGTGTTTTTTGCATTGGAATTGCTATGTGGAAACATATAATTTGGCTTTTTGATCTGATTTTAAGGAGTGTGATATGTGGAGCACCCTAAATGGTTAAAATGCTACCAAGGAATAAAGAATGTTACTTTATTAGTTGTCCATCTCCCGTCGAGCGCTTTGCCATAATCTCATAAACATTTTGAGAATATAACAATATTTTCATTTCTAACTTTTCGTATGAATATTTAGGCAATCTACTGAATCAATAGTTTTTCTTGTAATAACATCTTTATATTTTTATCCAATCAAAATACAATTAAATATATTTTTTCATATTTTAAAAAAAAATGGTACATATCAACTATTGCAAAACTAAAAATGATTTAATATACAAAAAATAAAGAGTTTTTATTGATGGAGAAGAAATAATTTAATCAAATGTTAGAGGAAATTAAATCCATTAATTATCCCTTCGATACTAATATCCCTTCAAAACTAATAATGAACAAAAATAACTATAAGCATTTCATTAATTATGTAATAGATAATGAAGTCATTTTTAGGACACCCACATGACATGCCTACTCATATTTTAAATGGGCCCATTGAATGCAATTAGGTGCAAACTTGCATGATCTTATGTACTATTATTTTAAAGTAGGGTTGATCTCATTTTGAATGTATATGTAAAATTTAAAAAAATTATATGATTTAACCATAACTTTTAAAAGTTATCATTTGATTCATGTATTATTATTTTTTAGGTGTGGTTGATTCCATTTTGAATTATGTCCAAAAAAAGAAATGTATGATTCATTTATGAGAAATGTTTCTGTTTCTAACTATTGGCATATTTATTTAATTTTACGTATTGGCATATTTATTGTTAGGTGTGGTTGATGTCATATTCAGTATGTTTTCAAAATATACAAAAATAGCAGGATCCCACCATGAATTTTAAATCTATCATTCAAGATTATTTTTTAATTAATGATAGCATTTTCTGAATCGAAAAGCTTCAAACTTGCATGATCTAATGAACCATTGCAATTTTGTATTGAAGAAAATCCAAATAGAGTTGACATAAAATTATATTAAAACATTATTTCAAGAAAGTGGTAAAATTAAATATACAGTATTGATTGGTAGGTTTATTACGCATTAATATATAAATATAATTTATCATGATCTTTATATTAATGGAATAATGTTATAATACAAATGGAATAATGTTATAATAAAAGTAGTCATCTTTTTAATTATTTTATGTAGAGGGTATATAAATATTCAAAATGTTATACCAATTATTTAATATAAGAATGGGGGAGGGAGACAGGGCATGTGAACGGTAAAAATATATAAATTAGGGATATATATGATTAATATAATAAAAATCTAATTTAATTCAGGATTGATTATAATTACATAAAAAATTTAGAATTGAAAGAAGAAATATAGAGATAAATATATGTGTACCTAATTTATTATTAACCTGAGTTTTAATAGAGATTGAAAGTGTAGGAAAAGGGAATTTTAAGTAATGCAAAAGATCATCCAAAAAGTAGATAATTATTTGAGATAGCTACCAGTTTCATATGACTTGATCTAATATTGACCATAATCATATGACTCGATAATGGTTAGCTCTCCCAAGAGTGGTCACCTTGGTGTAAAAATGGTTGTGTAGTTCCCAAGGTAACCCTTCTTCAATAATACATATACATAAAATTATTTTTATAAGTAAAATGATATATATAAATGTCAAAATCTTCTCTTCTTAAATTATTGAGTTGCACATTTTTCATTTTCATCACCATAATTATCAATGAACCTACACTTTATTTTAAAAAGTTCTATAACACACACACACACACAATTCTAAAATGTCTTAACAATTAAAAAGCACTATTAAATAGAAGACTTGACAAACAATGTTTAATATTTAATTTTATGATGATGACCATCATCATCATCACCATGAAAAAAAGACTTGAACATTATAAGTACAAATTTCATATTATTTATTTAAAAAAAAAAAAAATTAAATTCCTATTTTAAGATTACACAGAAATATTTAATTAAATATTCAATCAAGAAAATATTGTTTATCCCTCAATTAATAGTTTATGATATTGTCTTAATTCTTTAATTTTATAGTATAACTAAGGGTTTCATTTTTAATCATAATGTTATTAGAAGAGGGTGATTCTATTCATAATGTTAATAAAAGAGGGTGATTCTATTCATAATGTTAATAAAAGAGGGTGATTCTATTCATAATGTTATCAAAACTTTGGTTGTCTTTGTGAGAGGTGGGCCCTTCACCAATGGCTTGAAGTGGTCCCTCAATAATTGGAAGAGACAAGGTCTTTCTCTTTACTTATAGCATCATTGGGACCATAAGATAAGACATTGTTAATTCCTCTCTAGCAATTTCTTGTAGAAATAATGAACAAAACGGAAAATAAGCATTCCACTAATTATGTAATGGATAATGATGTCATTTTATGGACACCAACATACATGCTTACTCATATTTTAAATGGGCCTATTTGATACAATTAGGTACAATCTTACATGATCTCTTTTTTTTATTGAAAATATGTAAATTACATAAAGAATTCAATGCTCATGAGAGTGCCTGAAAGAGAGAAACCAATGACAACATTGAAAACAAGAATAATAAAATGCTATTAGTAAATAGAGTCATCTAAAATAGTCAAAAATATGATATAAAAATACATTACATCTGTTGTTCCAAGCAGGAACAACCAAAGGAGAACCTGTCAACCATCATACAAAAGAATCTTCAATTCTTGAGCAATATGGATCTTCTTGTTAAATAACAATTGGTTCACTTGATATTTAATTTGTTGAATATGGAAAGCCACTACTATGCTATTCTTTTAATTTCCTTGACATTGAGATAAACAAGAAGCAAGACAAAACAATATATTAGAGTAAAGTCACAGAATTACAAACTCCTGATGATCATAATGATAAAAAACTACTTCACATTGTTCCTCTAGAGATACATAAAAATAACATATCTAATACCATCAACTATAACATTATCATGTAATCCAACACCTAGTAAAACCTCTTTCCATTTAAGCTTATGTCAAAAAATAGTAGGTAAGTCACAAAACATTAAATTCCATTGTTTTTCACATGCAGACATCCTCAGAAAATGTGCCTCATACTTTCATATTGATGACAAAATAGAAAGTTGGCAAGTTGGATCATAATACATTTTAACCCATCCTCAATGGGTAGTTTGTACTGTAGTATCTTCCAAGCCATCAACTGAGCATCAAAATCAGCTTTTGATTTTTAAATTTGAGCAGTAAGTTTTGTCCAATATTTTTTTACTGAATCTACAATTCCATTCGCTATTCAAATCGGACTTTAAAGGAATTTCAAGAAGCAATTGAATGTATATACTATTTAAAAGATAGAAAAGGAAAGGATAAGATGCCAGCCACACCCAATCTTTAAAAAAATCACATTGAACAAGAGTACATAGCTTCATAGATAATTTCAGCGGCACCAAAGATTGAAGAAACATAAAAAAATGTTTATACTTATTTCTCAAACTAAATCAAATTTTTATAGACTACCATGGTAACCAATTTAAAGTAGAAAAATCCTAAATATCTCCAAAATAATAAATTCCCTTGTTAAAAATAAAATAAGACTATTTAGGATAGTGTAAGGCAAGGGGTTGACCCCGATAACGAATATGTTTGTTCCACCAAATAGAGGAAGTGGAAAAGCTGAACCCATGTTGTAATGAATCATCCCTCCATTTTTAAAAATGACATTTATATTTCCAAGCTTTCCAAATAGATTGCAAGGGAGGTGAAGTTTTCATAGAGAACAATGAAGCATGGAGAATTTTATCTAGCCACCCTACTAATTGTCATTTGCCTTTTACTAAAGCTAGGCTGATTCTATTCCATATAAGAATTTTTCATGGTTCATCACCTCTAATAGCTCTAACAATCCATTTGGCTGCTAGACAAACCCCTTGTGTTTTTAGATTTATTAACCCCAAACCACCTTTATATTTAAGCTGAATACAATGTGTCCATGAAGTGGATATAAAACCAATATTACCATCCCATTTAGCCTAGAGAAAACATCAAATAATTTTAATTAAATCCTCATAACCTTTTTTTGAAGGCATCAAACAAGATGAATAATAAACATGTGTGTCAAGAATTTTTTTGTTAGCTACTTGGATCTTACCTGTCAAAGAGAGGAATTTGTTCCCCCAATTAAATAGTATATTCTTAACTCTGTTAAGGTACCATTTCCACATGTCAGAGAGAGAAATCGCAAGACCAAAAAGGATCCCAATATACCTTGTAATATCACCATGTTTAATTTGTTTCCATTCATGAGGTATCCATTAAGGAACATGCTCTAATTGGATCATCAAATTTTTTGTTTTAACATGAGCAAGTTTAGATCTAGAGACTGAATAATACAATTCTAAAATAGCCTTCATATTGTGAATGCCTTTTTCAGAATTTTGAAGGAATAATAAGTTGTCATCAACATAATGTGATTTAATTACAAAAAAATTATGAGGGATAGAAATTCTTGTGAGGAATTTATTTTGATTGGTATAATGAAGCATATAACCCAAGGCATCAATTGTAAGGACATAAAGGAAAGGGGATAATGGGCATCCTTGTCTAATGGATCTCTGCAAGGGAAATGGGTCTATCATCTTATTATTAATAATTATATGAGCATTAGCATCCTAAAATAATGTTTGGATGTGAGATCAAATTTGAGGACCGAAACCCAACCATTGTAACATTTTAAGAATGAAACTCTAACATATTATATCATAAGCTTGATCAAAATTAGGTTTGATTAAAATCACATTTTGTCCCATTTTTTGAGCCCATTCACATGTTTCCCATGCAAGAATAAGATTATCAAGGATATATCTTCATGTAAGAAACCTAGTTTGTTCAACTCTAACAATTCCTTGCACTACTAGTTTAATCCTCATAGCCAAAGCTTTTGCAATAATTTTATAAGAGGTATTAAGTAGAGTGATGGGGTGCCAACCAGATATAGTATCTTCCTTTTTCCCTTCAGGGAGGAGTTTGATTATGCCACCATTAATGCTTGATCCTAAAGAGCCTATGTTAAATGCCTGCAGGTAAAGGCAATAAAAATCTTCTTTAATAATATGCCACATAGCCTAGTTTAATTCCATTGGAATCCCATCATTGCCTGGAGTTTTGTAAGGAACCATAGAAAAAAGGGTTTTTTATATTTCTTCTAAGGAAATAATTCTATTTAGAAAACAACTCTATTTAGAATCTATTTTTTGAGGAATATGCTCCCTAACATTATCCTCAAGAACTTGTTGATTGTCTTACCATTGATCATCCTTAAAGGGCTCCTCATAAAAACTTTAAATAAGGTACATATATCAAAAGGATTAGATTGAAGTACATTAGATTCATCCTTGATAGTAACAATTATTTCATTGTTATGTTTGTAATTAAGGTAGTTAAGAAAGTACTTAGTACCCTTTTTACCTTCTTTGATCCAGTGTAGTTTGGATTTGATTTTAGACCTTTGTCCTTTATAATTATCAATTTTACGCAATTGATCTTCTATATTAGCAATGGATTTTTGAAGTCTAATATTGTTAGGATCAGCATTAAGTGATTTTCTATCATGAATGAGTTTCCCTTGGAGACGTTTTCCCCTTTGTTTTCATTGCCAAGCCTTTTGTTTACCAAATGAATGAAGAAAAATGGTATATTGAGAAACGACTTCACACCACCAATCAATCTAAGAATATCCTTCCTCTGGTTTGGAAATAGTAGTCCAGATTCTTTCAAGGGAAGCGAGGTAAACAAGGTCCTTTAAATGGGAAATATTGAGTTTGAAGGGGAGAGAATTATCAATACTTGACTTTTAAGATATGGAAGTGCTATAAAAAATGGGGTAATTATCAGAAAGAGTGGTGGAATAGTCCACTTGAACATAAAAACCTTTCGAGTCATGGACCAATGGAAACATTAGAGAAAGATAAAACCTATCCAACCTACTCAATTTTATATCATCACCCATCCTACAATTGGACCAAGTAAACTAGTTTGTGGCATGGCTGGTTAATTTGTCATAAATGGTGTCAACAACACTCATAGAGTTTCCACATAACAACCAACTATCAAATTATTCTTTGTTGAGATTATGTTTTTTAGGCTAGTTCTAGTCTTCATGATATTTCAACATGTTAAAATCACTACTTGGAATCCAATCTATAGTGGGTAAATTATTGGACAACCAATCCTAAAGTTTAGTTCACTCTTTAGTAAAGTTTGGGGTATAAATAAAGAAGAATCTGATGAGGTTTCCATTAATCTTATTTAACATTATTTTTAGGTATGGTTTATCTCTATTTTATTGTGTTTACAAAATCTAAAAAAATTACATGATCCAACCATGAATTTTAAAAGTTATCATCTGATCTCATGTATCATTATTCTTAGGTGTGGTTGATTTTATTTTGATTATGTTTGTAAAATAAAATAAAATGTATGATCCAATAATGAATTTTAAAATTATAATTTGATTTGATTTTTTAATTAATGATAGCATTCTATGAATCGATAAGTTTGAAACATGAATAATCTTATGTAGCATTATTATTAGTACTTAATAATAAGTACTAGTATTGTATTGAAAAAAATTCCAATAGAATTAACACAAAATTTTATTAACATGTTATTGTGATAAATGTTTTAGAAAGTGGAAAATCAAAGACACATAATTCAAGGCTTAGTTTATAATAAATCACTATTTTTATGTTATTAAAATGCTGTTATAATAGAAGTGGTTCTTCTACTAATGTAATGGTTAATTAAGTATAGGTAAATATGTTTTCTTGCTCAATCTTCTTCTCCTTTTTTTATAACTTCATAATTCCAAAAAACTTTTGTTCAAATACTTCTACTACAAATTTTACTATCCAAAATTAAATATACCTTTTCAAAATATCTTCAAATTACTTCTAAAACTCTTAAATCTTCATATATTCATTCAAAATTTATATAAGCTCCCTACATTAAACTCTAAACTTATATACAAAACCAATCATCTATATGGTAGTAGATCATACAAATAAGATTAAATCTACCTAAACACATTTATCAGTAAATACACAAGATGTTTATAGAGGAGGGGTCCATGGGATATTTACTCTGGAGAAATTAATACCCACTAGGGTATTATGGTTGATTGAAAACATAAGGTACATATGCATTATGGGGATGGGGGGATTTATATTAGTGCGCAAAAGACACATGAGATTACATGACTCCCCATTGAAGGATAAAGTGTGCCCACCGACTTGGAAAATGAGACCGAGATTGAATGTGTCCATGATATGCTCAATTTGAAGAGAGGAGATTATGTGATGCTTTTAGATGATCTATTAAAATCCAAACTATAGGTGGTCACATGATTACTCAATGCAAAGTTCTCTCTAGCTTCCAAATGAAACATAGATTTAAAAGATATTATATACAACATATCAAATAGGGATCCATAGAAATCAATATAGCCTTGTGCAATATGTGGCAGAAGAAGTGAATAACAAAGTGGATGAGACACACTCAAAGGGAAGAGTTTTAAAGTTTGGGAATATCCTATTATTGATTTTTTTAGAGGAGGTAGGGATACTAGTAGAACCAACATTTATAAGGCCACTAGTGAAGGAGTCAAGGGAAACCTACAAGGTCGAAGGGAAACCTACAAGGTTGAAGTATGTGGTGGATACCCTATCATCTCCATTTCCTTGGGGGTTACACATTTTACATATATATCCAAATCAAATCATACATGATAAATGGAATGTATAGATTCCCAATACTAGTATGGGAGGCTTGAAATCCTTACAACACATTTTAGAGCAGGGACATTAAATAGTTGAGTCTACATGGCATCTGAATATTTAATAGAGTAGGCCAATTTAGGGTTATTTAAATTGGTAGGATATGTCACTCTCTGAGCAATGTTTTTTGAGATTGAGGTAGATTAGGAGGCAACAAAGAGGAAGGAGGAGCTCAAGAAGTCTAAAGATTTCATAAATAAATAGGGTGCAGTGGAAACATGTGTAAATGAGTGTGGAGTTGATTGAGAATGAACCACCTAATATATGGGGAGGAGAGACTGCTATCACAATAAAACCTATGAAGTAGCTTAGAGTATAATTACAAATATGTTTGCGCTATTGAAAGCATCACTATCACCAAGCAGGCAAATTAGTAAAAATAGTCACACATAAAGTGTTATCGATTGTAATAAATTGTTTGAAGAGAAGGTGGAAGTAATGGCCAAGCCCATCAAAAAGCTAAATGGAATGCATAAACATGACAAGGAAGTTTTTTAGAAGATAGTCAATTTTTAGGAAGTCATAGCAATAACTTGTTGATGGTTAAATTTGTCACATAAACTAATCTACCTTTTCAAATAACTTCCCATAGTGCATAGGGTTGGGTGATTCCTCCTTATAGCCTATGGATATTCTTAGGCCAAGGATAAAACTTCTCTATTTTTTATATCAATCACATTGTAGTGAATGAAAAGGCCAACCAATTTTCATTCGTAACATGTTAAAATTTTAATTTTTTTTCATAGCACAATTTATGTTGAGTCTAACATGAATATTATGATTCTAGACTATTCATTTTAAATTCAAAATAAACTATGCTATGGGAATCAAAGATATCACAATATCACTAGTTGAGAATCAAGGAAAGTAACATATCAACGAAGGCTTTTATCACTCAATATGGTCACTAATTTTTTTTTTTGGTGTCATTTAGTCTCACAATTTCACCATCAATGTTCATGACAATCAAGAATAATCTGTTCTGCATATAAATAGATATATTTTTTCATGTATTCGTTGATAGTATTTTGATATATTTGTGGACTAAGGAAGAACATGGGATACATTTGAGGTAGGTTCTGTAATATTTGATAGAAAAGCATCACTCTGGGAAATTGTCTAAATCCATGTTCTTCTATGAAGAAGTGCAATATTTAGGCCAAATTATTTTTTAGGGTGGCATAACTATTGATTCAGCTAAAATTAGTGGGATAATATAGTGGCCAACACTTAGGAATGTGATAGAAGTGTGCATCTTTATGGGTTTAGCATGATACTATTGAAAATTCATGGAAAATTTCTCATGAATTGGAACCCCACTCATAGTTATTTAAAGGAAGGTAAGAAAATTCATGTAGATTGAGCAATATAACACTTTATTTTAAAATCTCAATGAGCTATTGACACCACCTCTTATTCTAGTAGTGCCCTAAATGAGTAAGTAGTTTCTGATATGGATGGATGCATCTCTTAATGGTCTCGATGGAGTCTATATTCAAGAGGGAAATTAAATTACATATGAATTGAGAAAGCTTAAATATAACGAGATTGATTATCAAACTCAATGTTTAAAATTAGTTGTGATTGTGCATGCATTGCAGATGTGGAGGCTCTCTTTCATTGGTTGAAATATTGTACTCAAAAACTCAAAATTTTGTACCTCAATCAATAGTAATGATCCTTTCTGTGTGGGCATGAGAATCATGAGTGTTCTTCTTCTTGTCTCCTTAAGACCTTTTTAATTTTTGTCCCAATTTATGAATTCCAGCTATCTACCACTATTAATAGAATGGAATACGTAGAGGACATTTAATTGATTCAAATATGAAGTGTACATACCTTATCCCTTATAAAATTTACATTGTATGCAAGTAACACACACAAACTATTGGGTTCCAATGTCTCCATGAATCACATAACGAATACCAAAAAATGTTAAATACAAAAAAAATGTCATTAATTACTTAAATATAGAAAAATATTTTTTATATATTCACTGATTAAGCTCCACCCAAGTTTTACACTTTTAATCTCCCTTTAACAAGTATAAATTCTTTTGCATTAAACCAAATAAAAAATACACTTGTATTATTTTAGCACCCACGTCATTTCACACACAATCCCCGTAAAAGTAACTCTTTTAAATTTTTTATCATTTTTATTATTCCAAAATATGGTTATAAACTAACACCATTTCACCTACACGTATTTGAACAAAATCAATTTTATGGTTAGATAGTGTCATTTCTAAATAGAAAGTTATAATAAAATTTACATTAAATGCAAATGTTCCAAAAGGTAGGTTTTTCAAGTTGGTTTTATGGGAGAGAAGCCCATTCTACTCCAACTTAGTCAATAAATATGTCATATGAATATCAATTAATGTAAAAGTCATAGTTCAATCATATGAATAAGAAATAAGTGTAACAAAAATATGTACATTAAGTAACTTTATATTTGTGAGAATGATATATTATCATATGATTAATTTTTTTGGTATTACATAAATAAATAAATTGTCTCGGCTTTCAGTCCACAGCCAGCATGATCTGAGACTGAACTGCCAGAGAAAACATATAATATATTCTCTTCCTTTTTATTATCTATGATTTAAAATAAATTATGTATTTTAGTGGTGGCTAATTTCCTAATAGTCACAATAAAATATGTGTTTCAGCTTGGAAAATAGTAAAATAATATTATGATTATTATAAGTTCTTGGTTGCCACAATTGTTTATCATAGGTATGTCTCAGCTGTTTAGTTATTGGGATTAAAATCTGACATATTTATGTAAAATGAATATAATATTAATGCAAAAGCAATCGAATACATCGCTTCTACTCGTAAAACATTTTCATTTAACATAATTAAATGTAAGATAGATTAAATTTAATTATTATATTAATTTTTAAAAAGTAATTGACAAAGAAACAGTTTAAAGAAGTATTTTGATTTTTATGAAAAATAATGGTTACAATAGAATAATAAATTGGAGTTTTTATAATGATACAATAAGAATCTAGGAAAAGTATAAATTACACTTTATTTTTTAATTCCCAAATTTATAATATATATATATATTTTTTATAGATATTAGATTGGTGGAATATGATTTAATAAAAATAGTTGTTAGGTGTGTGAATTAGAAATATTGTTCACATTTCTAAAATTTAATGCAAATTTCTTGAAAATTGATTTACATCTTATACTTTTAACAAGAAAGATGAATTTAAAAAAGATAAGAAAAGTATTTGTTTAGGAGTATTTGGTCATGGTCAATAAAATGTTTAAGCATCCATTATCCTCAACAACATATTATATCATAGATAACATGTCAAGAAAAATGTAGTTTAATTAGGTAATTTACTGTAAATCAATATTTATGTACTATTATTTTCAATACTATAATAAATGTTTAATTTATTCTAAAATATAGTAATAGATGTTAAATATTCTCCATATTTTTTTATATTCTTGAATTCAAATCTTAAATGTTTGAATTGATTGTTTATGATTATTTACTATATATCTTAAATATACTTACATATTGATATACTTATAGATTTCAAATAAAGATTCTATTGGAGTTGATATAAAATATTAAAAAAGAATTAAATATCAATACCCACAACCCTTGAGGGACTCCAAATTAGGTAACAAAGGCCCACCCATAAAAACATACATTGCACATTTATAGGGCTCACAAATGTAACAAATAAATTGATAGGAAAGTCATTATAAATTTAAGAAAACATGGAAAGATGAGAGAAAAGTAGACATTTCAAACAAAAAGAAGGGGCATGATGGAAACAATTAGAAACATAAAAAATAATATCAAGAAGTACTTAATTCAGACTACTAAGTGACAAATACAAAAAAGCTTTAGAAAAAAAGTAATTTTATGACAAATACATGCCCAAGAAAAATGTAATTTTAGGTATTTATATAATACCTTATATTATGCATGTTTAGGTGTTCATACACATCAATGTAAAACAAGAAGAGGGTGGCTATAAAATTTTAAGTTTGTAAATTTCATGTAGTATTTATGATGTTCCTCCAAAATCTACATGAATATTTACATGTGGATAAGTTATCAATAAATAATATAGAATAAAAAAACTAAAAAAGATACACGTAGTTTTGTTAAAGATGTGAAAGTGCCCTTATATGAGTTCTTAAATATATCTGAATTTTTGTTGAATTGTGATTTGTTGTTGATATGATGATGTCGCTGTAGATTTCGATGTCTCGAAACTTGTACTAAATGTTATATGCATTTATGAGTAAAATTTTATTGAAAAAATTATGGACAAAAAATATGATATAATATAATAAATTAAGGTAAAAAAATATCCAAAATGTATTCGACAATTGGAACATGAGCTGTATGCTAAATATCCCTACAAATTATCAACCTGCAATTTTCATTGGTAAAAAGGAAAAAAAATATTACATATTTATAGTTATGAACTTTAGAAAAAATAATGTACGTAATATATGCCGCACTTTTGAGATGTGGAATAAATTTATAAAACATTATCACAAAATAAAAAAGTTATACTTATCACATGTAATATATGAAGTGAAATTAATGATATCTAAAATGATAGAATATCATATTAAGAGCTTGTATAATATAAATAAATTTTCTCATAAAAAATTATGATGCAATCTATATACTTATGCAAATACAATATACCCATCATAAAAAAATATAAGTCATATAATAATAGTTTAAAAATATTCACCACATAAACATATGTTACAAACAATGTAGATTCAAATCAAATTTTAACATGGTTGCACACTTTAAAACATATGCACCAAAGCAGGGTTACAATCATAACCCTTAGGTATAGCCATAATGGTTTTAGTCGCACCCCAAATGCTTACATGTTTTACCTAATGGAAAGAACCTATTAAAATTATTGGTGATTATAAATTTAAGGAACTGTGGATGTACCCGTTGTTGGGTTGTGGAGCTAAAAGCTTCACTGATGCAGACATGGAGAAGGCTATTGGAGGAGTTGTTGGAGTGTCACAGACACCAGCGTCGGTCAGGCCAATCGACGTTGGCAGAAAGGAGACAGAAGGCAATCGACGTCGATCAGTAGTCGGCCGGCGTCGGCGACCCCCAGGCGGACAGGGACCGACGTCGATCGCCTGTGTGGTTCGACTGCGAGTATATTACGGGCAGTTAGTTGACGAACCATGTGTTTGCATGTTTAGAGCTAATTATAGACTGAGAGTTGCAGATCTAATTATTGTATTAGGTGTCTAATTATTGTTTGGATGAGATCTATATAATAGACTCATGGATTGTATTGTAAACTTGTGCTAGAGAGTAAGAGAGCAATATTATAAGCTCCTTCTGTATGTGAGGTGAGCAATGGTGTGTTCCTCCTAGTGCCACAGTACCAAGTGTGGGTGATGGATTGGAGAATCAACAAGGTTCTTCAGGAGTGTATGATCTTGGTCATCAGGTGAGCATGGCTTCTATAGGAGATCTACATGGTAAGTAAGATCATTGATATGCAGGTGTATGTGTGTGCAAGGTCAAGGTTCACAAGTGTGCAGAACCAGGTTGATTTGCAGGTGTGCAAGATCAGATAGGACAGCAACACAACAGGGAGCAGAATCAGGCAGGATCTACTTGGAGTACAGTGTGTACTCAGATAGAGCAAGAGAGGAAGGCAAGGAAGATCCCTCCATAAGTAAGGTCTATTGAAGTACAGGTTGTTGCAGGTTCAGGGGAGATCTACTTGAAGTATGTTTGTGTACTTGTGGAGTGCGTGGAGCATAGGGATAAGGTGAACACCAACTCAGTGTTTGAGTTGGGTGTTGGGACCTAAGAGAGAGAGCTTTGAGGAGAGAATTACTGTTCACTTGAGGTGTGAGAAGCCTCTGAAGAGGTGGTGGAGAAGAAGTGGCATCTTCTTTATTGTATTCTTTTCTGTATGAGTATTAATACAAGTTGTGTATTGTCTCTCATATCTTGTGTTATTTCTGGATTCTAGTTACTTGTTGATTCTGGTTATTTCCGCATATTAAGTTGCTTGTATTTGGTAATCAATTGTGTGCTTCTGGTGTTTTATATTCCCAACACGTGGTATCAGAGCTAAGGTTGCAGGAAGCGATTTTGTGTTTGGTTACAGGGCACTCTCAGGGGTTTCTGATTGAGTGGGAGTAGAGCAATGGTAGATCAAAGTAAGCTAAGAATGGAGGAGTTGAAAAGCACAGATGGTCACTTACGGTCTGATGGAAAGAAAGAGCAGGTAAAAGAAGATTGTTGGTTTGTGAAAGATCAACAAGAAGTAACTGAAGAAGCAGATGTTGCAGGAGATGTGGCACAGGATGCTTTGGGAGGTTTCTTGGATAAAGTAGAATCTTGTCTTATAGATTCGGTTGCCTCTTTCCATGCAGCCCCAGATAGAGGAGCTGGTGAGCCTTGCCAAAGAATTGGCAAAGGGAAAGTGAAGCTGAAATTGCAGGCGGAGGCCAACACATGGGTGTTAAAGGAGGTCATGCAGGTCCCAGGTTTGGAGATGTGGCTAATTTCTTCAGAGGAGTTGGGTGATGAGAGATGCACGAGAACTCTCACAGCGGATGCACTTGAATTAGCTAGTGGTAAGAAAATAGGTACTCTTTATCTACTTGTTTATATTACTGATTCTTCTTTTGTTGTGGAGACGTGGCTTCGTAGGCTTGGTCACATGAGCAGAAAGGAGATGCATGTTCTTAAGTGGAAGACAGATATATTTGACAGGCTTAAGAACTAGAAAGCCTTGGTGTTCTTGGAGGAGATGGTGGACAGAGACCAGTGGATGGGGCTGGATATTTTTGAGCAGGGTAGTTTGGACATGGGAATTGATTCAAAGGAGCTCGCGGGTAAAAAGTCATCACTCACAGGAAACACAGGTACTGACGTCGACAAAAAAATTGACGTCGACAGTAGATAAGACCGACGTCGGCAGAAGGAGACACCGACGTCGGCAGGTTGGTAGTCAGGAAGAGGCACATGGAACTGACGTCGATCGGATGCAGACTGTGTGGTGACCGAGGTCGGTCACTGTAACAAATTTTAGGTGGACAGCAAGCTGTCAAGGATTCTCAAACACCCATATGGAGGACTGAAGACGTAAGTAAGCATCAAATTCGTTGTTCCTCTTCTTTATATTAGTTGCTGATTGCAGAGTAGGAAGGATCCAGGAAATAGTGGGAGCGTGGCATGGAGAGATTGCAGAACCAGACGGGAGATTTGGTAGGGTTGCCAGTCGGTATGTTAGCATTGCAAGACGAATGGATTCCTTAGTTGAAGAATAGAGTGAACGGATACGTGAGACAGAAGACTAGGTCATATGGTCTTGAGAAAGCTGCAGGACAGTGGTACAGGTTTTGACAAGTGGATGACAAAGCATGACTTTAGTCAATGTCAAGGTAACTACTGTGGTTTGTCTTACCATGGGGATGATGAGTCATGACATCATTCTGTTGTTGTATGTGGATAGTATGCTAGCTAGCAGGGGTGTACATACAGGGTTTTGTTGAGCTAAGGGGTAAGATTAGTTCAGTGGTTTGCTATAAAGAATTTGGAGCAGCGAAATTCTTCAGCATGGGAGACATGGAGATCACAGGTTGATTTTGTTTCCAGTGGGAACTGATGTGAATCAGGTGTTGGCGAGATGCAGGATGCAGAATCGGAACACACCAAGCGCTGGACAGTTCAGTGTTTAAAATCACATGAGGTCTAGGATAGACCTGAGTTTTTCCAAGCAGTGGGAGCTGTCAGAGAGTTAGGAGCTAATTCAGAGAAGTGAGTTCTCAGAGATTTGAGAGGGACCAGCAGCAAGGATTCATGCTATTCAGGGTCAGGACTTCACTACATGGTTTTGTAGGTTCGGATGCAGTAGGGTACTCGGATGACAGGTGGTACACCACAGGTTGTGTGGTGGGTTGTCTTCAGGATTGATCTTGAAGAGGGATACAAGCCAGGAAACAGATTAGACGGGGTATAGGTACAGGTACAGTGCAGCTGTTTATCTCCAAGTGGGAGATTGTTGGGTTGTGGAGCTAAAAGCTTCACTGATGCAGACATGGAGAAGGCCATTGGAGGAGTTGCTGGAGTGTCACAGACACCAGCGTCGGTCAGGCCAACCGACGTCGACAGAAAGGAGATAGAAGGCAACCGATGTCGGTCAGTAGTCGGCCGGCGTCGGTGACCCCCAGGCGGATAGGGACCGACGTCGGTCGCCTATGTGGTTCAACTGCAAGTATATTACGGGCAGTTAGTTGACGAACCATGTGTTTGCATGTTTAGAGCTAATTATAGACTGAGAGCTGCAGATTTAATTATTGTATTAGGTGTCTAATTATTGTTTGGATGAGATCTATATAATAGACTCATGGATTGTATTGTAAACTTGTGCTAGAGAGTAAGAGAGCAATATTATAAGCTCCTTCTGTGTGTGAGGTGAGCAATGGTGTGTTCCTCCTAGTGCCACAGTACCAAGTGTGAGTGCTGGATTGGAGAATCAACAAGGTTCTTCAGGATTGTATGATCTTGATCATCAGGTGAGCATGGCTTCTATAGGAGATCTACATGGTAAGTAAGATCATTGATATGCAGGTGTATGTGTGTGCAAGGTCAAGGTTCACAGGTGTGCAGAACCAGGTTGATTTGTAGGTGTGCAAGATCAGATAGGACAGCAACACAACAGGGAGCAAAATCAGGCAGGATCTACTTGGAGTACAGTGTGTACTCAGATAGAGCAAGAGAGGAAGGCAAGGAAGATCCTTCCATAAGTAAGGTCTATTGAGGTGCAGGTTGTTGCAGGTTCAGGGGAGATCTACTTGAAGTACGTTTGTGTACTTGTGGAGTGCGTGGAGCACAGGGATAAGGTGAACACCAACTCAATGTTTGAGTTGGGTGTTGGGACCTAAGAGAGAGAGCTTTGAGGAGAGAATTACTGTTTACTTGAGGTGTGGGAAGCCTCTGAAGAGGTGGTGGAGAAGAAGTGGCATCTTCTTTATTGTATTCTTTTCTGTATGAGTATTAATACAAGTTGTGTATTGTCTCTCATATCTTGTGTTATTTCTGGATTCTAGTTACTTGTTGATTCTGGTTATTTCCGCATATTAAGTTGCTTGTATTTGGTAATCAATTGTGTGCTTCCGGTGTTTCATATTCCCAACACCCGTCTCTACCCCGCCTCCTCCCAACACCCATAAATAATATACTTATAATACTTTAAGTCTTAACCCTTTATATTATTTGTGATTTTAATTTGGATCCCTATTTTTCACAGTTAAAAATTCAATTGTTGCAATAACAAATTTTAGTATGTCTTTCAACAAAGTTAAGATGGAGAAATACATTTCAAAACTGAAAATGACAACCTTTATTTGTGCATTTGACGGAGCTTAGCTCATTGAAATAGATTTCAGAAAATGGGCATCGCAATTTTGGAAACATATATGTTCTTTCTCCTCTAATTTATCCTAAAGGAATAAAAGTGTAAGATTCTAAATGGAGGCCCTTATTCTTAAAGAGCTTCTTTTTTTATGAGAAAAGGGGAGAAGCTTTTAATTCTTATTTTTTTTCAGAAAATTTTATTGTTTCGATTTGAGTTAATTCTAATGATCATCTTTTAAATTTTATAAATTTTTGAAGCGAATATAGTTTAAGTTTAGTTGTTATGAAAATATTTTGTTTTATGAAAATTTTAGTGAAAGAATTTTTATCCATTTGAAGTGTTTTTTAATGAAAAAGTACGTTTTGATCAATCTAAAGACTTTCCTAATTGAATATTTTGACTTTTCTTTTGATTATATATAGAATCATTTTATAGTTCTTATCTTAAAATTATAAGAATCGTTTGAAACACTAATTCTTAAATAACCAATTAATAAGATATAAAAATATATATATATATATATTATAATTTTTATTTTATTATTATAATTTTTTATTTTAAAAAAATATTAAAATTAATAGTTTCTTATTTTATTTAAATTACAAATTTTCTTTTTCAAATTTTAAAACAAAAAATTCAAAACAAATATATATACATATATTTATAAAATAATGTAATTCAAATACAAATATACATCTTGTCGAGATAATATTAACACTTAACAGGTAACTTATACAAACTGTTAAACTACCTATGCACAAAAACAATGTAATTAATGATTATTAAAATTATAACTATCTTACTAAATAAAACACATTGAATAAAGGCATGACTCCAGTCCATGTCTCCAGTCAATTTCACAGCCTTATATTGCGCCTCTCATGTGTATGAGATGGATATTTCTTTTGGCCGCAATGAATGTGATTTCTTTTTGTATGTTTCTGATTCTGTGTAAGAAAATTTTCTTTCAAATTTTTAGGTTACGATTTTATTTTCTAACTTCATTTATTATCAAAATTGGCAAATATGTGTATGTTTTTATCAGAGAAAGGTTGTTTAAAAGAAGAATGTGAAATACATGCCTTTCTTCCTTTCTTTGCGGATGGCATGATCTGGACTTCTTATTGCTGCATACATTTTGACTTAAATTTTGTGGTAACGGTTTAGTCCTCACAATATTTTTTTTTGACAATCCATCTTTCTGTTTTGTGAATTGTGAATCCAGCTTAAACTGTTTTAAAGATCTCAGATCATTTTTGTTAATTTTTCTAAACTCCGTTTTCCTCCTTTGTATCAATTTATTAAATTTCAGAACGCCGATATGGCGGTTTCTCCATGCATGACCTTTGTGCATTTTTACGGTGGAAATAAAGGATGGCGGTGTGCACTCTGCTATATTTTTCACTGCTGGGATATTTTGCTTGCTCGGATTGCTTATGCAGCAGGGTTTGAGTATTTACACAAAATATTTTGTGCCCTCAACATATTTTTAGGAGTTTACAATCTAAATCTTACAGTAACTGACAGACTTTTTCAAGAGATTATCTATATAAGATAAAGTTGTACCTTGTTCTGGGAATTCGTGGTCACCTGGGGATAACGATTATTGATCAGTTTTCAAACCTCAATCTTGTAACAGTTTACTTAATTTAAATTAGATTTTATTAATACAGAATTTTAATGTTAATGACTAATTTTATTTTGTAAATGATTAATTTTATTTTGTAAATTAAATTTTATTAATAAAGAATTTTAAAGTCGAACGACCAATTTTATTTTATAAATGACCAATGTGATTTAGTATCGTGGTACAATTTACTTTAAAAAAAATTCATGTTAAGAAACTTTATTACTATTGTGTTATATAGGATTTTAAGATTATAGTGAGTAGAATAAACATGTTAGATATTAATGTATTAATTCAATATAAATATTTTTTTTAATGATAGATTTATGTTTTAATAGATTTATTGTATAATTGAGATTTTAGAAAGTTATATTTTAATTTTAATTTTTAGGAAGAATCAATTTATTTATTATTAATAAAATTTGTAGATCTGTCATAAATAGTATAGAACATATAAAATGATTGAATTAGAATTATTTTTTAAATATTTTGTATCACTTATTCTTAATATTTGTATATTCTTTTGTTATAAATATTCGTCATTACTTCTATAATATTAATCATACGAATATTATATTCCTAATTTCTATTAGTAATATTTTTCTCTATTTATTATTAGTTTTAGCATGCTATTTATTATTATACTAAGTTTACATTACAAATTTATATACAAATTTAACTTTAAATAATTTTTAATTCAAAGTTAATGACTAGATGTTATTGTGACGGCAAGAACTAGTCATAATTTTAAACAATTTGCAATTCAAAACTCATAATTAGATGCTATATAACAATAGGAACTAGCCAGTATGCGACCTTTTTTATTTAGAAATAGTTCCCTTTGATTATAATAGTTTAATAGTTCCCTTTGATTGTAATAGTTTCTCCTCATTGGTGATTTCGACCTTTGTTTTGAAGATTGTATATGAAATCAATTTTTTTATTATGATATATTTCCTTTTTTCTTATAATAATTTTCATGCTAAATGACATCTTTAGAAGGATTCCTCTTTTTTTTGAAAAAAAGTCAATTACTTGATCCTTTCTAATGTTAAGGGGGAAGAGAATAATTTTGTTAAGAAGGTTTGGCAAGTCAAATAAATCCAAGGACATTGCATTTGGATTATCTTTCTTCTAAAGAGAACCCTACCATTATCTTCACTCCCGAATTTAGTTTTATATGAATTTTTATACCCTTCAATATAATAAAATCATTATTTTAATTTAATTTATTTTTATATAAAAAATAACCCAAAATTTTGATTTTAATATTTTATTTTATTTTATATTAAATTTTTTTACTTTCCTTTCTTTCCACTTCAATAAAACACAATATTATGCTTAATCCTAAATGTGATGCAATCTATATGCTTCCACAAACGTAATATACAATACATGGTAGGGAAAATTTAAGAAATATATTAAGAGCAATAGTCAAGTACTATCCACTATATAGAAAATATTGTATAAACAATGTAGGTTGAAATCACAAATTGGTTGCAAACCTTGAAATATTTGTGCCACAACATGCAGGGTTTTGTTTGGATTTTTTTCATACTTCAAAAAGACTGCGTGTACCTATGTAATACACATGGGTATAGACATATCTCTGATAACCATAAGATATATAAGGGATATGACCGTACCGCATATAGTGGTAAGGGTTATACCGGTAATCCTTTTGGTCATGACCATTTTATATAATCTATGATTTTGATTTGTGTTTCCATTTTTCAAAGTTAAGAACTAAGTGAACACATGGATTCAAAACAACACTATACAAGGTACGTTTCATTTATTTTTTCCTTCTTTTTAGATTTTAATTTTCACTTTTTTTAATTCTTTTTTAACATTTTTTTATAAATTGATTTTTTTCATATTTTAAATTAAAAATTATTTTAAACTAGAAAATATATTTTTAATCGATAAAAGAAGAATGAAGATAGGAGAAGATACATAATCATGAAAAATATTACGAACCAAAAAAGAAAAGAGATATAGATTTTTAGTTTTAAATTTTTTAAACATATATTAAACCTTTATGTGTTTGGAAGTTAAAATGATAAAAATACTATTTATTTATTATTTAAGTTTCAAATATAAAACATTTTTTTTCAAAATAAAATTACACTTCTTTATAAACTCAGCTTTGAAAAATCATGGTAAATGAATACTTGATTTTTAATAAAGTAGTGAAACAAAGTTCTCAAATTTTTAATCTCTTTTAAGGTTTAAGACACCTTGGGACTATATCTTTCCACTTAGAAACCCTTTACCATTTTAGAGGGAGGATATTATATGGCAAGTATAGATATGTTTAATAATATTAAAATGAAAGACTAAATTATAAAGATAGAAATGGAAATCTTGATTTACAAGTTTAAATAAACTTAGGTTATTAAATCATATTTGTGAAAATGCGTATCACTTTTTTTTTTGGAGAACAATATGTTCTTTCTCTCCTAATTTCATAAGTTTTTTTTTTAAATTTCTTTTCATAAATAAAGGCCATTGGTATTATTGATCCCCAATTTTTGATAAGTATGGGAAAGTACATAGTTATACGGAACATTATTAGGTAAAAAATGATACACACATTTTGAAGGAATAACTTGTAAATATAAGTGGCATAAGGCACATGAGGATTATGAGAAGCTTAAGTTTTGAGGGAGTCTAATAAAACATCATTGGGATTAATAGCAAATGAGAAAATTGTTCCATATATATACCAAGAAACCGAAAGGTGTTTGAAATAAAAGGTATTATAAAGTCTCAACATGCATTGATGATGACAATATAGTCAGATCTAAATACAAAATGTAATAATGGGAAGGAGGTTGTGTGAAGCCATGAAGCATTAAAAGAAGGAGCATTAGTTCTATAAGCTAACAGAGCAAGTCTTTAGGTATGCAACATTAAGATAGTTATTTACATGAAATGGTCTTAATGAATATATTGTGGTATGGAGTGAATCTAAGAGTATTTCTAGTAGAAACATTAAATGTAAAGAAATTAACACTAATATTAATATAAATGTTTTTCATATTTGGTAGAACACACATTTAATAATTGTAACCACAATGTGGTGGCTTGGGTTTATATAAGGACACCTTACCTCATAGATTACGTGGTTATTATTGTTATTTTTTAGAGTCTTCTTATCATAATTCTACCAATTTTATTATTGATACCATTACAAATTGTATTTTTTAGAGCATACATGTAATTATGATCACTAATGAAAATATATGTAATATCTATTTAATGGTTGTTATCTTCATCATTTTTTTTTTTTTTTAAACTTTAATAATGATAATATTTTTGTTTTGATGTTAAGGATTTGAATAATACCTTTAAAATGTATATTTGATTGTTTAAACCATGTTATAAGTGAATAATGTTATGAATCTTCACAACTAGCCCAATAATATGCAGTACTCTCTCTCCTCAAAGAAGTGTGAAAGTTTACTTGCATGATATGCTAGTATGGTGAGTATTAGTTTTAGGGTAATCATGAGTGGAAAATAATAAATGGTAGGCACATAGGAAATTCACCCAAAACTTTGGTTCCATTTCCTAGGACCTTATTGAACAAGTTACAAAAGATGATACATGGAGATGATTCATTGGATTTGATTGGAGAATATTGAGAGAAGGTTGTAGAAGTTGGAGTGCATGTTTATGAAAAATCATCCAAACATATGGAAGTTAGCACCTAAAAAGTGGGTAGAATATTACTTGTATAATACCTTATATGGAGTATTTTTCTATGAACTACTCGAACATTTGTATGCATGGTCGGTCGCCTATGTTGTGAATTGAAGTGAGAACTATGGTATAAATTAAACTTGGATAGAAGAATAAATTGAGCAGTTATAAAACACCAATACTATTTGTATAGATTAATAGACATATGGTGGAAGGGCACATTTAATAACTATCTATTGGAGTTTATGGTTTCTATATACTCTTGATTAGAGAAAGCAGAGAAATAGTTCTTATGTGATCTTGGAGGAGAATATATAGTGTAGTTACCTTTGGAAATTAAGAAACTGATGGTAGATTTTAGTATTGATAATATACCCATGGAAGGCTAAAATCCCCTTACACGTGGGTTGAGTAGATGGTATATAAGGGTCAACAAGGTTCATGTGATAAGTTTAAGGGTGTAAAATGAGATATTTTTTGCATGGAAAACCTAGATGCTCATGAACTAAGGAGGAAAATATATGATGAAGAAAATAAAAGAGTAATTATGGCCATGAAATCTATAAATAGTATAGAGTTGAGGTAGTGAGATGCTACAAGGACCCTCTGATAATGGGAAGGGTATGAGGATAAATCTAGCACTGAGGAGATGAGATCTAATGAGGAAGAATCACATACCAATGAGAAGGAAGACATTCTTGAATTTGATGGCTGAAGTGACTTATGATTATGGAACTATGCATAAATTAACCACAACTGAGGAGTTTATCACACATGATCTACTTAAAGTGCCAGCTCATGCATTTCATGAAAATATGGAAGGAAGTAACAAAAAATGAATGAATTTGCTTAAGAAACAAGAGGAAACAAAGAAGATATTGTAGCAAGTAGTAGCATAAAAACCATTGGGATCATTACTAATACTAATAACATAGTAAAATATCCCAAATATGTTAGGCATGCCAGAAACCAAAGGAGGAAATCCACCCATATAGGTGAGTAGTGATATACCAGGTGGAAAAATGATAATAGGTACAATAGCAACCTAGATTTAGCACCAATATGACCATGCCACAACCTAGTGTATGGGTTTATGGAATAGTTCCCCCATTATGAGTAAATTTGGGTGGCATGGGTGGAGGTAACCTTGGATGAAACTAGAGGTCAAGTTCATAGACAACAACTAGTATGCTAGTCACTCAAGTGTTCAGGCAATAAATAGTACGCCAATTACATAAATGTGAATCCCACATCATTTAAATTATGACATGTCTTTGAACTTACCACAATATCGAGTAGACAATTCTACTGAGTATGCACATAAATGTGAACTCATATGGTGTACCAAGGGGGTTACTACACTAGAGTAGAAGGCAAGCCAATTTTTGTAACCATATTTATAGATCATGTGCACATGTAGTATAAATTTTTTGACTCAGAATAAGCTATTGTGGAATATTATCAAATCAAGGAAGCATTGAATAAATTTTATATCCCTAAGTTTGAGTAGAAGAGAATATTTGTACTAAAGGAAATTAAGCAAGAATTTATTAAGAGTGACTGCACATATGACGTAAGGTTTAACACCTTTATATCTAAGTTCTCATATGAGATCCACCCCATTCAATACATTGGTTTTTTAAGGGTTTATATTAACCTTTAGGGTTGATTTATCTATGAAAACATTCATATAGCCACAAGAGGCTCTAGAATAAACATTAAGTGTTGCATCTATTGATAACCTGCATATGGGGATCAAACCCTTCATGAAGACAAAAAAACTACTCAGTCATGTATGTACTATGTAATTTGACTACAAAAAGCACATGATGCTAGCAATGGGTTATTTTGTAAATACTACAAGGTTTAATTCCACAACAAAATAATTATCCATGGTGCAATGTTAGGGCATTGCTCAAGTCATATGAAATTTTCCATGCAGATGATGATGTGCACACTTTCCAATTAGTGTAGAAGGAAACAAAGATGACTATATCAGAGTTGTTGCCAGGGTCTGAATAATGTGAATGCAATGGTCAAGTGATCACATGAGACAAAGTTGGTGCACACCATAAAGAAGCTACAACAAAGTGAAATCACTGAAAGAGATAATTTGTAAAAGACAAATAGGAGCAAAACCCAATATTTGATTAACTTAAGATTCCCAAAGTGAAGAATACATATAGGAGAGCACGTAAGTAACTCCTCCACAAAAGGTGGTCAAAGCACCCCAAGAATAGACTGTAACTCCTCCATGAAAGGTGGTGACAAGGTGCTAAGAATAGAGAAGTAACTCCCATACCTAGAATAGCCAGTCAAAGGAGTTACTTATGACATTCTTATGACACCTATGACACATCTATGACACACATCTCCACATAAGCTAGCCTATCCCACGAATGTAGGAAAACTCCATGTATGCACAAATATATAATATTCCCTAATTAAATAATAGGAAAAAATAAAAACCTACACTAACACCCCCCATAAGCGCAGCTTAGGTGGGCAGTGTGGAAATATAAAATGGGTCCCCACAACTAGGCCTGATGAGGTACCCATGTACAAATGCAATCTCCCAAACCCGTAGGAAAAAACTCCCTGCCACCCCCCCCCCCCCCCCCCCCCAAAAGAGAGACATAAAAAAAATGAAGAGGCTAGTGGGCCCCCCCGAAGATGATGCTACTGCAGATGTGGACTGCACCACAAGAAGAGCTCGTAGATGAATGAACTTGCTCTTAGTGAAAGGTTTGGTGAAGATGTCTATAACCTACTTTGAAGACTGGCAAAATATCAAGTTAATGACCTGACTATGAATAAGCTCCCAAATGAAATGCATGTGAATCTCTATGTGCTTGGTTTGCTGGTGCTGAACCAGATTCCTATAAATCTGAATGGTACTCTAGTTGTCACAATAAATGATGGTGGGCTGCTTGATAGGAATACCAAATTTAGAAAGTATCCCCTTAAGCCAAATAGCCTCAGTAGCTGCATTAACAACTCCCATGTACTCTACCTCTATGGATGATATAGAAATAGAATTTTGCTTCTTGCTAGACCAACTGATAGGACCAAAACCTAGAGAGAAACTGTAACTAGAAGTGGACTTATGAGTTTGTGAATTGCTAGCCCAGTCTGAATCTGTATACCCAATCAAGTCAGCCTCTATGCCAAATTTGTAATGAATCCTATATCTATGTGAACCTTGTATGTAATACAAGATCCTCTTAGCTGCTTTCCAATGCAGCTCATGAGGTTCCTACATAAATCTAGAGACAAGTCCCACTGCATATGATATGTCAGGCCTGGTGTGAGTCAAGTAGATGAGATTGCCAACAAGTTGTCGATACCAAGTGGCATCAACTAATGGTGAAGAACAATCAGCCTCAAGCTTGAATTCTGATAGAAAGGGAGTTAGAGATGGCTTACAATCAACCATGTGAAATTGAGACAATAAATCAAGAGCATACTTAGGTTGTGCAAGAGAAATCCCTAAATCTAACTGTGAGATCTCGATGCCAAGGAAGTAGTGCAAAAAATACAAGTCTGTCATATCAAATCTATCTTGGAGAGATGCCTTCACCACTGCAATAGCCGATGAAGAACTCCCAGTGATCAAAAGGTCATCAACATATAGAACCAAAATCAGGAGCAAATCATCTTGCCGCAAGAAGTAGACATTGGGGTCAGAATGGCACCTAGTGAAACCCGCTGTGAAAAGGAAGGAATCCATCTTGGCATATCAAGCTTGAGGGGCCTATTTGAGGCCATAGATATATTTCCTAAGTCTGCATACTAAGGAAGAATTTTAAACAAATCTTGGCATCTGCTCCATGTAGATCTCCTCCTCTAGGTCTCCATGAAGAAAGGCATTCTTCACATCCATCTGGTGCACATCCCAACCATGTGTTGTGGCAATAGCCAAGGTGAGTTGAATAGAAGTCATCTTTGCAACAGGTGAAAAGGTCTCTGAGTAGTCAATGCCTGCCACCTGTGAGAAACCCTTGGTGACCAATCGCACCTTGTACTTATCAACCGACCCATCTGCTGCAAATTTGGTTTGATATTTCCACCTACATCAAACCATCTTCCTTCCCTTAGAAAGTGAAGTCAAGTCCCAAGTGTGATTTTTGATTAAGGAAGAATATTCTTCCTCCATAGCACTATCCCACTCAAGTACTCCCGATGCCTGTCAAAAAGTCTGTGGATCTAAAACTAAGGCAAAGAAGGCATGTGGATCTCTCTGAAAATCCCCCTAGTATGTCTATCATCTGCAGGATCTCCTGCCCAAGTGCCAACACTCTCAAGTGTCTGTCTGGCCCAAAGTGGCCCAGAAGTGGACGAGTCAGGTGCTAACTCCTCATCCTCTGACTGAGTAGAGGTGGATGACTCTACATCACTATCCTCACTGTCTGAACTCAAAGAAGAAGAAGATGTCTCTGGCTCAGGAACTTGTTGTGGCTGATCTGAATATGAGGAATCATCATGAAGAAGTAGATCTGATGAGAGAGAAGAAATGCCAAGTGTTGAGTCTCTAGGACTCTCCTAAAAGTGGACACCTCTCAATGAACAACTCATGAGTGGTCGGATCTAGAAGGTGATACCCCTTAACACCATCCAGATATCCTACAATTATGCAAGGCTTGGATTGATGTTCCATAGCTTTGCATTTCTTCTTTGGTATGTGGGTCATGGCTGGGGATCTGAAAACCCTAAGGTGCTCAACATTAGGTTTCCTTTTATGCCAAGCTTCAAAGGGTGTTATCCCTTTTAAAGCTTTATGAGGAACCTTGTTTTGAATGTAGCAAGCACAATTGATGGCTTCGGCCCAGTACTGTGGTGCTAAAGATTTGGAGTGAATCATGCAACTACCCATCTCTTTCAAGAACCAATTTTTGCATTTTGAAACCCCATTCTGTGAAGGACTGTAAGTGACTATGCGCTGCAAATCAATCCCCTTTGTGGTGCAAAACTACTCAAACCTATTGCTGACATACTCCCCTCCATTATCAGTTTGAAGAACCTTGATGGATTTCTCACTCTATTTCTCAACAAGAGCCTTGAAGTCTAGAAAATTTTCAAACACTTCAGACTTTTGTTTGAGCAAATATATCCAAGTGTACCTAGAGAAATCATCAACGAAAGTGAGGATGTACTTGGCCCTTGTGAAAGATGGTTTGGGAAAGGGTCCCGATACATCACTATGGACTAACTCCAAAGGTTGTAAAGCCCTCCAAGCTTTACCTTTATCAAATTTTGCTTCGAGATGCTTCCCAAGGGAGCACCCCTCACAAAGTCCTTTTGAGAATTAGACACGAGGCAAGCTACTGACCATGTCATGTTTGCAAAGTTGCTCAAGGTAGCGGTAGTTAAGGTGGCCAAACCGCTCATGCAAAAATTTGCTAACTCCATCTGAATGAGTTAGCAATGCTATTGGAGAAGAATTAGGTGCAAAATGTGAGAAGGTGTATAACCTTGCTTGGTGATCTGCCCTACCCACTACCATTGTAGTATCACTATGCAACTCCTTGATAGCCACTGACTTTGGTGAAAACTCAACTCTCATGCCCCGACCAATGTGAGTGATTTGGTAAATTGATAGGAGATTGGTTGAAAGAGAAGGAACACTTAGAACATTATTGAATGTTCCTCCTTCCATTTCAACTGACCCTCTCCCTGCAACAGAAATTGATGTGTCATCACCCAAACTAATTGAAGTCATGCTACAAGGCTTTAACGATGAAAACTAAACTAGGGAAGAGCCCATGTGGTGAGAAGCACCTGAGTCAATGACCCATGAAGATGTAGAAGCTGTTGTAGCTACAAGGGCCTTGCCCTTTTCTTTCTCCTTACCCTTGCCTTTTGCCTTAGTATAATCTTGGGTAGATAAATTTTGCTTGATGGACTCAGGAACACCTATGTTGTGCTTTTCTAGAAGATGAGTTAGGTGATCTATTTGTTTCTTCATGCATTTGTGTTCATCATGCCCTGTCTTCTTACAATAGGCACACTTAACCTTCTCCTTCTTAGGTTTAGCATTGGAGGAGGAAGACTCAGTGTTGTTTTTGGCAGGATTGTTTTTTTCTTTCTTCTTCTCTTGGTCCTTATTCTTTTTCTTCTTCTCCTTTGTTGAATTCTTATCCTTACCATTTCCAGCTATCAAAGCTTGGAGTTGAGTAGACTTCATTGTGCCCATTTTAATTAGCTTATCTTGCTCCCTAGTCAAGTCGGCAATGAATGAATCCCAAGAAGGCATTTTTCCATGTAGTGCCAAGGGCACTTTTTGTGGCATGGAAAGTGGAGACAAAGACTGAATAACTTGGACCTAACTTTGTGAGAATAGAAAGGATGAGTTGATCATCTTTCTTCTCTATCTCGCATTCTTTCAATTATAATATAAGGGCCTTAAACTTAGTGAATAAGTCCTGTAGGGTGTGAAAGTTGCTAGGACTTAGACTTATGAGTTCGTTTTCGAGCTCATGACCTCTCATCTCATCAAGCTTCCCAAATAAGGTTTCTAGGGTGTCCCATATGTCTTTGGGAGTCTTGGAGGTTTCTAAATGGAAGAAAAGTTCTGGAGACACAGAAAATCTCAATAATCCATAGGCTTCATCACTACGGTTGTACCACTTGACCTTTTCAACATCAGTGTTGGGTTTTATTTAGTACCCATGGTGATCCTATACAACCCTTTACTTCTAAGAATGATTGACATTTTAACCTTCCATTCATGATAGTTGAAGGGTGTTAGGAGTTTAAGTTGAAAAGAATCTATTTTAAGCTGAATTTAGGTGAAGTTGTGTTGATTGCAAATTGTGAAATTATGCAGAAAGGAGAATGAAAGCAAAGATTACAAGTGCTGAAAAGCAATCACACCCCCCTGAAATGTTGAGCCCCCCCTAAATATGCAAGTGCATGCTCAAAATATGTCAGGATCAGCCAAAAATGCATCTTAGAGAAATCAGTGCAAGACTTTAAGCAAACAGGATGTCATACTCAGCCAAAAATGCATCCCGAAAGACCCAATTTTTTTTGGCACTTTATAATGTAGTGCATTTTTGACAATTATCTAACCTAAGTTGTGGATAATTTAAAACTAAGAATTTTTTTAAAAATACGGCACTCGAATTTGAGCTACCGTTTGCAAGATTTTAAATTTTTAATTTCTCGTAAACGATTAATTTTGCAAAAAAATAGCACTAAAACATTAAAAAAAATGTTTGTTTTGAGAGAGAAAGTGGCCTTCCAACCACTCGTTGGACTTGGCACAGAGCGAGGAATCCAAAGGAGGTCTTTGTGAGGGAGAATTGGCCCCCTACCAATCCAGGCCTCACCCTTCGTCTTCGACAGGGGAAAACTCAAGGTTTAATTAAAACCCCCAAATTCTCAAAACTTAAAATTGTTCCTAAAAATTTATTTCTTACTCAATTTGACTGAAATAAATTTTGAAAAATCAAATTTCAATTGAGAATTTAAGAACAAAGACAGATTTACCAATCAAACTAACTGTTGAGGGCCCAATGAGGCGCCAAAGGGAAAAAGTGTGCCATTTTCAAAAAGATAGCAGTTTGGACTCTTTTTGCTGATTTTCACTTGCTATTTGATTGATCCACGCAGGTGTACGACCAAGGATCAGGTGTACAGAGAGTAGGTCTATTTAACAGAATTCTCAACACCCTTTTTCTGCTGTTCAATAGCCAAGGTGAAACATCAACATGCAATGCCAAAGCTTGGAGGAGAGTGTGACTGCGCAGGTGTACAGACCGTATGGTCCACACTAGTCTTCAAGGCAGATTCCAAACCTCAACTTCACACTTCAAGATCAGTTTCACACCATACATTCAACATCAGCATTCAACAAAATATCCAAATGCTTGGGTTAAGGAGATAAGCGCCAAAGTGGAAGAGATGACTTTTCAGGGGACACTAGGCCGTACGGCTCATGCAGCCTTCAAGAAAACTTAAGAGGTTCTCCACATGTTGGACGCCAACACACTAGTTTTTCAATGTGAGCTTTCCAATAACATGAATGACGTACCAAGAAAACTTGTAGATTATTTGCACGCAGGTATGCTCATATACTTCACACGGAGAATGAGTCAAACCTATAGATCTGCATCAAGGCTTATATCCCAGTACAAACATAATGCATGCAAATAACAAAATTGAAGATCCTTTGAAAGCAAAAAACTCAAGATTTTAGAATAAACTAATAGCATAACCAGACACACGATTATCGGGGTGGCTCTGATACCATATCGGAGTTGTTGCTAGGGTCTGAATAATGCGAATGCAATGGTCAAGTGATCACATGAGAAGCTGGTGCACACCACAAAGAAGCTACAACAAAGTGAAATCACTGAAAGAGATAATTTTCAAAAGACAAATAGGAGCAAAACCCAATATTCGATTAACTTAAGATGACCAAAGTGAAGAATACATATAGGAGAGCACGCAAGTAACTCCTCCACAAAAGGTGGTCAAAGCACCCCAAGAATAGACTGTAACTCCTCCATGAAAGGTGGTGACAAGATGCTAAGAATAGAGAAGTAACTCCCATACCCGGAATAGCCGGTCAAAGGAGTTACTTATGCCATTCTTATGACACCTATGACACATCTATGACACACATCTCCACATAAGCTAGCCTATCCCAAGAATGTAGGAAAACTCCATGTATGCACAAATATATAATATTCCCTAATTAAATAATAGGGAAAATTAAAAGCCTACACTAACAGAATATATCCATATACTATAAAATATGAAATCCTCTACCTAAAATATTGAGGATTTATAGGTAGTTGAATAAATTCATGAGGTGAGTGGGAAAGGAGTGTGCCAAGCACCTATGGAACCTTCAAACCAATCATAAGGATGTTAAGGTGATAAAACCAATTATAGAGGATGAGGTGGTGGATGAGGTACAAATTGTTATCTCCCATGCACATGCTACAAAGTTACTCACCATATCACTACTATAGTAATTTCCCAACTTTCCCTATTTGTTGATATTGCCTAAGAGAATATAAGCTAGACAAATGTCGTTCCCTATATGCAAAGTGAACATAAAAGGAAAATTTTGAGAAGGGTGTAAGACTAATCCAGATCATATGACCATGTGATTTATGGATACCTAAGGAGTATGGGTTAAAATAACATCAGAGCCCGAAGGTTCATATTACGACATCCAGTAGTGTTAAGACTCAATTGTGTACAATGGAGGCACTGAAGGTGGAGGTCCATCATGTAGATATTTTGTTAGTCACTGATTATCATAGTGACATCAATAAAAATTTCACACTAAAAAATGAAATGGATGTGATTTAAAACCTACTAGGTGAGCTACAACACGTAAATTATATGGAAGTTAAGGCTAGGGAAGAGCTTTAGCAAAAGATCAATGCAAGTGAGATTGATGACCTCTCATAATCATGCACACTTTTGTACTTAGAGGAAATTATTATTATATTAAATATTTAGTTTTTTAAAAATAAAATTGAGTCCAATTAAAGAACCTACATATCCAAGCTAAGCAAGGGGACATGAGGTCAAGCTTATGCAAAATATAGGATACAATCAAGAATTCCTAATCGATTATACTATTGATAGATGGTGAGTATGTGACATCTTAATTGATATTAGGTTTGAGAGTGCACACTATAAATAAATTTTATGTTGATATTATGGGTGTAAAGTATAGCACTAAATATGAAGATATTGAGTTAGATGAAGAAGATAACTACCTTTCTTTACTTGGTAGACCTTAGTATTATACCAAAAATGTAGATATACAATTCAAAAAGTGTTACATGAGTTTTCATAATGGGGAACAATGAATTTTCATCCATATTATAAATTACCATAGTTCCACTTATGTTGAGAGTGTTTGTGTGGATGAGGAGATAAATCATATATACAATATCACCTTGCAAGAAATTGAGAATTTGAACTGTGATAGTGAAAGAGCCCTTAGTTTGGGGTGATGCAAACTCTTTGTTTGAAATTACTAGTGTTGTATGTGATTGTTATGTGCATGAATCATAGGAGGTCACCTAGTGAAAATTTGGTACCATGAACTCATATCCCAGGATATCTACCACATGTAAAAGTCTAAACAAGACTAATGCCAATATCGACTAGATCCTAAGCACAAACATCTAGGTTACATGTGTTATTTCCAAGATGAAAAGGGTATACCAATTAGGTAAGTGGTATATTTTATAACTTTATAATTATGATGACTCAAAAATAAAAAAATCATATATAATGGATATGGAAAGATCTTTACCAAATGATAAGGATTAGTTGTGTGCCTTGATCTACATTTTGAAGAGTATAGTTGTGGGTTGGTGGGTAACACATAGACCTTCCATACCAACATGGATTACTATGAAAGAGGAAATTTTCACCCATTTCAAGCCCAATAACATCAAGGACCTATTTCCTACATAGAGTGAGAACTCATCCCCTGAAAAGTATGTACACAACTACAAATAAGTATAGACAAAAAATACTCATTGTCTTCCAATGGGATTGTAAATTCATGCTTTTTACATGGCACATTAAAAACTTGGTCTCATGCCTAATACATTATTTGATATACACACAAAGATACAACTAATTGGAAGGGGATGAAGGATAATTTTGATGGTGCCTTTTCTTTCTTTTCATCCAATATCAAACTCTCTAAACCCTTACAATTGATGCATTGACCCAGTATGGAGGATGATTTTGGAGGATAATGTGCAAAATATTCATAGAAATAAAGGTCTTTTGCTACCAATAATGTATAAATAACACAATGACAATATTGACTTCCTGAGTTGACCTATAATGGTTCTTCCTTAGTGGACTCTTGGATTTATCTATGATGTAATTTTTGTGATTAGTTTATGGTTTTCTATGTGAAGCTATTGGGCTTCTATTCTTATGTCTTCTCTCTTGTAACTAGTTAGATGGGTTTGTGGTTGCTTAGCTTTTTGGTTTTATGCCCATCTCCTTATGTTCTCTTGGATATTTATTTTATCTTTATTAATTTGATTTACTTGTTAGATTATGTTTTACATTGGGGTGAGGGCCCATTTCCCCTTATTCTCTATAAAAAATAGTGACTTTAATGAGAATGATGAATAAATCTAGTTGGTATGAAAGTATCATTTCAAGTGTAACTAAGAGACAATGGTTCATAAGGTAGAGGAAACCTAGCTTGACAATACCATGGATCACTTAAAGGTGGAGAGCTCATATGGAAAACACAAAGTTATGGACACACAAGGAGAGAAGAATAAATAATACCATGGATTATTAAATAAAACTAAGGCAAACCTTGGTATAAAGGATGAAGGAAAGATCATCATAATAGGATATTATAGGGTTGATGCAAAGCTGGCCAGAATCATTGAGTTGCGACATGAATTCTAGGACATCTTTTTGCAAATTTATAAGGAATGAAATGAGTAAAAAATGTACAACCCTTTTTATGGAAGATGAAAATTAAATTGGTTGAGGGCACAAGACAATTTAAAAATAGGTAATATCAAATGACCTGAAACCCCGTTAATAGTTAAGATAGGAAATTAATAATATATTGGCTACTAGTGTCATATTCCCTATTGATGAATATGAGTGGGTAAGTAATATGGTAATTAAGTTAAAAAAGTATGGATGGATATGTATATGTGTGGATTTTAAACTACTTAGTGCTACATGTGTGACAATTTCCTTTCCAAATCCATTCACTAAATCAATTATGGAAGCTATTACAGGATGTCAGATTGACACCTTCACTGATAGTTTACTAGAATACCATCAGATCCAAATTGAGGAAGAGGATAAGCTGAATAAAAATATCTCCCTCATCCTCTTGAATCAAAATGTTTGTATATGTTTATAAGACATAAGCTCCAAAGTACATATTTATTAGCATTTCCCTAGTGGGGACCATGGGGAGCCCAAGCCATAAATGAAAAATTATAACCCAAATATTGTCCTTGAGCAAGCTCAGGGATTGAATAAAAAAATAAATCATTTACCATAAGATATTATTTGGCTAGCTATGAATAACTAATAATCAAAACTGGATGGCTACCAAATCTGAGACGTATAATAGGTCCATAGCCTTTTGAGAATTTATAAAGAATCTAGTGAAAAGGTATTTTCTTATCAATAAAAAAATGAAAGTGGCATGTTATGGGAAGATTATGATTATCATCATTTCCATATTTTTTTAGTATAAAAACTAAGGCAAGTTTAATCAACTTTCACAAATTGGTTGACTTTATTTCGACAACCAATCAAAATTATAAAATATTTAACACTTTTTAGTATGGTTTTATGTGATTGGTTGAGAATATGGATCCCACCAATTTATAAGTGCTCATTAAGATCAATCTAAAAAATATTGACAAGAAAAAACCTTGAAAACTCCTACTATAATAATAGAACTCATACCAGAAGATATATTCAGGAGTAATGTATTCATCATACATTGGATCTCCATGTTTAGTTTGGGTTTAATGACATTGTGTGTATATATTCTAGATAACTAATTTATGATCCAATAGTATCGGAATGCAAGATTGATTTTCTATTATTTAACTCTATGAAATATTTTCTAATCTATTTTTTTATTTGTTACGTAACTTTTAATTGATAGATCATAATTTTATAGTATCTTGATTGATAATTGAAATTGATCTTGATGTATCATTTCACCCACATGAAATTGATATTCTCTTCCTCATTATTATTTAAGATTAACATTATATTATGTATTTTAGTGGATACCAAACTAATTATATCCTTTGTTTTTATTAAAATTATATACCATTTGTTTAATTATTGAGATTAAACATTGGTTTATTTATGTAAAATGAATATAATATTAATGTAATAGCGATGACAACTAGTTCTTGTGGGATTGCACATTTGAAGTGGTCAACCTTCTAAAACCATATGGAATGTCTTTTATTGTAATATGAATAAACTAATTTGTGTCAAATTACATCACATCTATTCATTGACCATTATTATTAAACTTAATCAAAACTAAAATAGTAAAATTAGATTTAATTATCATATTAATTTTAGTAAAATAATTTTTTAAGAGAGGATTTAGAGAATTATTTTTATTTTCATGTAAAATAATTGTCACAATATAACATTAGATTAGGATTTTTAGAATAAGACAAGAAAAACCCCCAAAAAATGCATCAATGACACCCTCATTTAACTTTTAAGGTAATTATGGAATGTAAAACCCTAGTTTGCTAAAGTATTGGACTTATAAATCAAGGAACAAATATATTAATATCAACAACCACTGATTTATACAATAATTGATTTAAATAATTATTCTATAAATAAAAAATAAACTACAAGAGATGTACTTAGCTATAAATTGATTGAGACAGATGAATGATAGGATGAGAGCTAGTACATGGATTGTGCAAGATGTGATGGATATGAACTGGGAGTTAGAAACCCTTTTAGATAATAGTGTGGTCCTTTGGATAGTAGCACACTATGTTAGTGACCTCTATACTATGGTAGTGTCCTTTTGGAAGAAGAGACAATGAACTTTTGGGTGTACCTTTCCTTGGTTCTAGGGAGTTTGTACCTATATGCACAAATTATGGTTCACTATCTGGTCCTTGTTTTGATTGATTCCAATGTCAAACCCTATGCCTCCATGTTTTTTAGGGTATTTGAGGAGCACAAGTAACAAAAGTTTAGTTAGTAGGGTAGGATGGATGTTACCTCAACATCCCATGTGTTGAGTATTACCTACATACCAAAACATTGAAAGGGCATCAAGCCCAATGTAGTTCTCCCAATCTAAGTGCTGGAAAAAGTGAAAGTGAAATTGAGACTAGAAATCTAAGTAATCTGAGATCTGGACTACTATATATGGGTGTATGCATAAGTAGGTAATAATAGGGATCAATGAACCTAATTTACACAATTGTTTCTAATTTTATTTATAAATCTTTGCATTTGATTTCCATCTAGTGGATAAGTGAATGAAAGTGGTCTATATACAAAATTTTTGGGCTTGTCAAGATGTGAAATAGGTATAGGCCAATCCTAGGGGTGCTTATAAGAATATAAAGATATCCATTGGGAGAGTAAGGAGAAAGGGGACATTAGCATTGCCCTTTGGCAATAGTGCAGTATGTTATAATACAAAGGACCACACTAATGTTTAGGTGGTAAGAATGGGCAAAAATGAGACTTGGGTACCTGGAGGGTGGCTTAGTGATACTTTTGGTATATCTAGGAATGGGTTGGACTTACATAAAAATTAGAAAATGATCAAGAGAGGTCCCAAACCCCACTCCCCCCCTTTTCTAGAAATGTAGTAAAGTGAAATGACTAGGATAAAGGAAAAGAAACATACCTAGACCTACCTAAGAGGTGAATCCCATGAATTTGGGCCTAAGTCTATGAAACATACTCTATTATGTGTCCTATAATTGAAACATGAAGGAATCAATCCTTACTTTAAAAAAATCAAAAACAAAGACAAAACTGAGTAAAGAAATGAGAGAAAGAGGAAAGGAACAAATACATCTCATTGGGTACATGAATCAATGTTAAAACTTGGTGGAATCCTATGTGTGCATGTAGATGGTGATCAAATCATGAATAAATTGGATTGAGCTAATGGATTCCTTAGTCCTCATGTGTGAGAGGCTCAAAAAATCAAGCTAGACTTGACTCCATCATTAATCACCCCTACTTGGTGGATCATAATCTATGAATAAATTGGATTGGATAGATGTCTTGTCCAACCCTCTTATGTAGGCATACCAATAATTCAAGTAGGTTATGAATCTATAATTTCCTACCCACGTGTATTAGATGCATCTAAAATTGAAACTGCATAATGTAAACTATGTAGGATGGCTCTAGGGCCACTCAAAAAATTTGAAATAAAAAATGACTCAGGGGCCACTCAAGCACTCGAGAATGTAGCTTAAGGACTACTCAATAATACCAACCACTATATATAGAATAAGACATCAATCTAGTGTAAACCTAGTGAAAATGGTGTTTGGAGTAAAAACATGGAGAATGACATGGAGTTGCCATTACATATGAGAATACTAGTGTCAAAGTGAACATATGGGACTAATGTGCCATACACATGCCCCTAAATCTTATATTTGTGCATACAGATTATAGACTAAGTCATAATAATTTATGTCTAGTATATGAAACTAAAATGGGAGTGATCATGCCACACATGATTCCCCCAATTTGAGAAAAAACTATGTAATCTATGTGGAAATTAAGTATATATTGAGCCTGTCTAATAATCTATGATTAAAATTGTGCAAGCCTACACTATACCTATTGTATTATTTTATCAATTATAGAATTTTCTATTTTTGGGGCTACTGGATATTAGTGTGGTCCCTCCCATATGTCATGTTGTTAACCAACTATGATGTTTTTATGTAAAATTGAGACTGATCTGTATGTGACTATTTTTCACTATGTTTTATTGAATCTAATCTTTGTATTCTATGTTTATGTGCTGAAAATTGTGTACTAAGTGCACTAGGATGGCATGATATTTGTGACTAAACATTATGAACTCCCCCTCTTTTGAGGGGAGTTTTTGAACTTATGAAATAATAATCCTCAAAATTAAATCTATGCATACTCTTGTTAGACTAAAAATATATGATATTTGGTGTGATAAACAAATATAATGTTTATACATGACATCAGAATGTAAAATAATCTAAGCATAAGTTGGTAATGTATGATGTATGTTATATCTCACAATTATATATATATATATATATATATATATATATATATATATATATATATATATATATATATATATATATATATATATATATATATATATATACAAATTTGAGTATAATCTGAGTAACTACATGGGGGGATGGTGCATGATGTCCATTAAGGCACCTAAGGAGGAAGGGGAGATGCATGAGGTCCCTCATGGCATGACAACTAGATGTGAGTGTAAAAATCAAGAGACAAATGTCATGCCCATGATGCATACATGAAATCATACATACAAACACATAAGGCATGCAAATTAGGCCAAGGAGCTAAAATACAAGGGACATGGACACATGTCACTAGGTCTAAGAAAGAGAAAACATACAAAGATATCAAATGCCTACATACACATGAGCAATCAAGGTTGGCTTAGAGCCACATGGAAGGACATGTTCAAGCGTATGCATACACAATCAAGAAGGTGCACAGAATGACATGGGAACATGTAAAAATCATACACATAATCAAATAAATTGGTGTACAACCATACAACAATGGAATATTTAAATGCCTTTGAATAGATGTAGAAGCAAGGGGATACAATAAAATATAAACTAGTAAAGCTAGAAATGAAAGTATGCTTAAACATTTGGTACAAATTCGTATAAGAGTAAAGATGTATATAAGTTCATTCTATAGTAATGGTAGTCTACAAAAAATATGTGTAGTATAGGATGATAATATCAATATATAAGCAATGCAAAATCTATGATATGTAGTATAGAAAGATATAACCTAGTAAACTAGAAGCTGTGTAGTATGATTCCCCCAATGGGAAAACATATCAATGTTAAATTTGTGTACCTGTGTATGTTCACCCAATGGGTAGATAGTAGAAAATATAGATCTATGTAGAGGACCTAAGTCCTATAATGATCAACTAACACTCAAAGAGAACAAGTGAATCATGTATGTATGATAAAATGTACTAGACTAGCATAAATAACCTATGCAGTACCTAGAAAATAGAAGGAATGTAAATATGAAAATGCATAAAATTTAAAATTTGTATTTTCTGATTAAAAATCTGAATGTTTTTGTGTTTTTGTACATATTATATTATTTTTAGTATTTTTTTAGTATATGCTATGTATATGCAATATGAAAATGAAACTATATAAAATGAGGAAGGTTTAAGTAAATGATATTATATACAAATGAAATGTAGTGCCTCTATGGGCATAAGAGCACATATATATGATTTGGATAGTCAAATGGTGGATCTGGTGGGAGGTCATCGAATGTTGGATATTAAAATTTCCCAAACCCAAATAAATAATCATCATTATGATCATCATACCATGCTATTAGTATAAATATAGTCTTATCCTTGGTACTAGTATAGATTCTATGCATCCAAATAACATGTTGATCTACTATGTAATAAGTCTCCTATGTAGTCATAGGGTAGACCACATTGGACCATGGGGTATCTATATGACATCTATGATTCTTATTGATGACATCATATAGAATGTGAACTGTGTGTCCCTCATAAGTGAAAGTTAAGCATGTATTTATTTGATCAATTGTGACATAAATTGCCTATAGCCATGTACTACCAAGTGTAATTTATGTATAAGTGTCTGTGATCTTGATGAAGAGTAGTGTATTAACCACATTTGGTCTATATGCAACTGGTAGTGTGATATGTCCTAAAGAGTCCTGATAATGTATACCATGTTTTAGATCAATATCTTGATGTCTTACGTGATATAATAATACCAATGTACAAGTGTTGGGATTAGAATCCTCATTTATAGCAACATGAGAGATGTATTGGTCCTTAATAAAGGCTTGAATAGTAAATGGATAATTCCATGAATGTTAGTGTCGATGAAGAGTCCATTGTGGTGTCTGTACTAGTGGAGGTAGATTCTTTGTAATCCTATGAAAATGATAGAATGGTCTATTGTCCTACTATGAAAATATACTAATGGATATATGCTAAACTATGGGTAGTGCCATCAATCCTTTATCAAGTAATATTTGTAAATTATCATGTGGTTTGTCCTATGTATTGCTTAATTGAATCTGGATAATTGGATCAATATCCATAGATGTAACCATATGAATTGACTGTATAATAAAATCTACCTCTAACTATGATTGAGTGTTCAGACATGTATCTATGAAGTTGTGAAATTATGGTGATGGATGTGTAGGTAAAGGTATGAGTGCCTTGGAATCATCTTTGTACTTTCTAGGGCCTAATGGTGTAAAGATCAATCCACATAAATAATCATAAATATTCATGGGTGCTATATTATCCTATGTGGTGGTCTCAAAATATGAATTTGAGTTTTTTATGTATGCTTCCTCTGAGTTAGAAAATAATGGTAGCTATGCTATGTGAATCTTATCAGTTGTAATGGGTAGGGATAACTATGCTTTAGGAGGATCATTCCCCATCATGGATGAATATTATTGACCAAATTTTGACCCCAAGTAAAAATAGGTCAACCCCTCTAAATTGAATCTTTTATAGGGTTTTTATATAGTCTTGTCATGGTCCTAAATTATCCTATATGGCCATATGTGTCCTTTTTTATAATTGTCCAAGTTATGGTCTTAGGTTCACTTGTTTAGTCCTATGGTCAAATACAAGGTCCTGTATAGTCAAAACTAATCAAAGGTATCACATAGTTTAGGGTCATTTCAAAAGGTTATTTTGATATCATTTGTATTAAATTATCATTCTCTAACCTTTGTTTGGATCTTATATGCAAAAAAATCATATTTTGGCCACCTTTTTTGGCCCATGAAGGAGAGTTAGACATGCCACCTATAGGAGAGAAAATTTAAATAAGATTAAAAACACTCATAGTGTTACAAATATGTTAGGGAATATTTAATAATAGTCAAGGTTTGATAGAATATGCATTTCAACTCCTAATCTTGGCAAAAGGACATTTTTCAAGCACATGTATGGACTTTCAAGATTAGTTTTTAGTTTTAATCTATTTATAAGTGTTTTTTGGGATCCCTCACATCATTTCCAAGATTTTTAACAAGATTAAAGTAGAAATGATACTCTAGACACCTTTTCTCCTCCATCACTACCTTCACAAGCTCAAAAAGGTAAAATTGAAGTAGATGGTACATCTAGGAGAGAGAGACTTAGGAGATGAAATTTTGGCCATTATTATGGGTCCTAATTAGATTTAAATTAGTGGCATTGGTTTTCATAATTATGGTCTATTATTTATGAAAAATCACTAAGAGTGATAGCAGGTCATTATGGCTTATACATTTGAGAGGGGTTTGTTCTTGTACCTTTTTATCTAACTCAAAAATAGATGGTAAGGAATAATTTCTAGGGTGGTTTTAATAGGTATTTCATCTCCTTTTAATTTTGGTTTGATCATCCAATTCATCTCTATAACATTATTCCACTTGAAGGAAGAATATCTTAGTGTATAGACTATTTCAATGGATTTTGCTACAATTTATTATTTCCTCTTCATGGTAGTGATTCTTATAGGTTTATTGTGCCTCATGGTTCATGTAAAATCCATTAGTTTCATTAATTCATTTTTTTAATCTCAGTTGTGTTTTGGTCCATCTTCTTCAAGTAATTACTTTTTGGAAGACATAATCTATGTTTGAATAGTCTAATGGAGGTTTGAAGTTGATTCAAATACCACTGATACATCATGGTATAAGTTATGATACCTTATTTCATAATTAAAATCATGATAAAGATCCAAAACACACTTTTAATGAGCGGTCACAATTATATCTTTAAAGTGCAGCTGTATGGACTATAGAGTACATGAAAGATGATCATTTCTATGGTGGAGGCTTGCTACATATCCTCATGTTCTCATATGTCCTTAATCACCTCATTACCATCTTCAAAATTTCTCAAACTAGCTAAATTTTCCATATAGTCATACAGATCCTATTCATAGTCTAAAGGAACCTATAGGTCTATACCAATTTATAGTGTAAATTGAAGATGGAAATGCCTTGTCATGAGCCTCTCTAGGCCATTGAAACAAAGATGAGATTATATATGGGTTTAACAAGTTTGAATATGTTCAAGAACTCAAGAGTGGCTTTGTGTATCCCTAGGATAGTCAAAATCCTAAGAGAGACCTACAGGAGTGTGCATGAATAGTGAACACATAGATGTTTGTTATGTTTTAAGCTTTAATTCACTAAAAAGACCTTAAGACAACATCAAAAATATCAAAAGAGTCCTGAAAAGAGTTAGTAAAGAGCCAATAAGCCTAATACACAATCAATCCTTATTAAGTAGACACCTACAACATGTTAAGAGGTTTTACACTGGACAGTGAATGTGGGTAAGGTTTGGAAACTCTAAGACACTAAAAGTGTCTAAAGGTGTCAATAAAAATATTATGGAGCCTTTGAAAAGTTTTGTGATTGGACTTGAACGCCTAGGAAGTCATAGCACAATCAGAACTCCTCCAAACGTCTACCTACAACCAAGCTTGGAATTCGTCTTAAATAGTGATGTTGATAAGAGCAAGGGTTTAAAGAATTTGTAAAAGGTTTCAAGTCAATATAATAGAGGAGCCATTGGAAAGTTGTGAACATTGGTATAAAGACATAAAAGGGCTAAAACATAGTCAACTCTAAATGTGCACTTACAACAAGCCTAGTTGTGAGACTTACCTTATAAAAGTGATGATGAATGTAATAAGAACTTCAAGGTAGCGAGAAAGAGTTCTGAGTCAGTTTAGAAATGATAAAATTTTGAATAGGGTTCAATGATAAACAAGATTCATCTCATACCTAGACTACAAACCATCTCAAATGTACAACACACTATCATAACAGTCATCTATAAGTTGTTTAGGTGATTAAGGTCTCCTAAAAAATTGAAGGTTGTGCTTATATATGTGACAAGATTAGAGTTTATAATATATATCAAGTTATTGAGGTCAAGGAGACCTAGGCAAAGAGTAGGGAAAAGTGACCAAAATAGGGGGTATAAGATAGTTGACTGCAACACAATCCTGTACTGCTAGGTAAAATTGTTTATTTGAAGGTTTTGAAGTTTATGAGAAATTATGAGGAAGGTGAGTGTTTGAATATGATATCAAAAGTAATGACATTTTCCTAGGAGCCCTCAGACCCATCACAAAGTGTAACATAGTTAGGAAAAGCACATTCAACCTTGCATAGTTCAAACTATATACATAGCCCTAGTGGATAGTCAGTCCTAAGGAGTGGTGAAGTGGAGTAATTAGGAGTTGAGATGAACCTTGAAGATCTTAAAAAGATGGTAAGAGACTTATTCAAACATTTCATGATGCTCAAACATTGATAGAGAAAGAAAAGATTTATAAAACTTTGAGGTGTTATGAAGAAGATGAAGGAGAGTGAAACCATGGAGAACTTTGAGTTGATGCTAAAATAGAACTATCATCCAATTAATAAGATTTTGAATCATATTAAAATAGGGATCATCAACATTATAAAACCATCTACTCAAAATCCTGCCAATTGAGATGTTTGCCTACTTTATAAATTAATGAAGTTGAATCAAACATGGTTATACCTACATAGGTATGTCAAGCCTAAGGCCATCATACAAGAGTATGCATCTCTAGAGGTGACTGACTAAGAAGATTGGTTGAGTCATGTGAAATGGAGGTTAGTTGGACCAAAAAATAAACTCAGAGTACATAGGTGTTAGGAGATGATTGAAACCCATTCAAGACTTCAAAGAAGTTTATGACATTGGAGGGTTATTGGCATGATGGTGAGGTTCTAACACAAATAAGGAAGTCATGATATTTTAGAAGTTACCTACAAGCATACCTAATGGAAAAAACCTAGACTCAAGCCTAAATTCATAAGTAGAGGTGATTGAAAGGTATACTGAGAGCCTAAATGAGACTTAAATTGAGTTCTAACCTCATGCACACTTAAAATAACTTACAAGTCTATTTTTGAGTGTTTTGCTTATTTTGAGAAAGGAGAGAACTCAAGAGGAGTCTATAAGAATAAAATATTTTTTTGAAGTGTTTATATAGTTTTGTGAACACCTCAATATGACTATTTAGGTATGATAATAGAGAGAAAAATATCAAAACTCAGTCTAAGCCTAAAACCTTACAGTCACACTAACAGGCCTATATCCAGTCTTGAGAGATTGAAGTGTTAAGGCATCCATAGGTATGATAAAGATTTGGAAATTGTTATATGGGGTAATAATGGGTTAAAAAATACTTATATGGTCTTCTTTAGGTTAAATATATAGTGAAATTACTCACTATTTGTCTAAGACCTTGCCCCACTCCTTTGGCAAAGGGCAACCATGAAACCTAGAGGTCCACTTCAGCGAAAAGGGGTACAAAGAAGGTTTATAGACCTCATGGGGGGATATTGAGGTATTTAAAATATTTATCATAGATATCCATACATTCTTAGGTGGTAACACAACTCATGTTTCCATCCAAGTGCCTTAGAGGGCTTGCAAGAAAGAGATAAACCTTAAACCCCAACACCTTAACTAGTGTACCTTAAGAAAATAGAGAGGTAATGAAGAATTCCCAAGCATGTGAAATCATGGAGAGTGTTTTTATATATGTTTTTGAGTCTCTCATAGTAGTGGGAATGAGTTTCAATACCCATAACTCAAAGTAGAGATCTCTCTAAGCCCAAGTACACTAAGCAAGCCATTCAAAGACCAACTTTAGATGCTTATACCATTAATCACACTTTTCATTGGATTATTATACTTTTTTAATAGTTTAATAGGTCTATAAATAATGTTTTACAAGTTTAAGGAGGTCATTTAATGATATGTTCTTTATGAATAATCCTTAAGACCCCAGATAGGTCTAAAACCTCTCTTAAACCTTGATAGTGACCAGTCATGGGAAAAAGAGTTAAAAAGCACATTTGATGACATATTTTTCTCATGAAAAATATTTTATGTTGTTTAGGACTCTAAGGAGGTTGCCCCAATGTACTTCACTTGTACAGATTGCCCAAAATATCATATTTTTTCATTTTTTGGTGTTTTATAGGTGTTTTAAGAAGGGGAAAGTTTCCAAATCATGGGATGAGGCCATTTGGGAATTATCATAGCTATTAAAATATAATAAAATAATTTAAGTTTATGGAGATGATCAAACTAGGCCCATTTTTTAAGGCAGTCTCAAACAGGCTCAAAATGAGACTAGGTGGGAAGGCCATTTCTTAGTTTGCATATTTCCATAGGGTTTTAGGACCCCAAAATTGACATGGAGGTTGGTTTTGGACTAGATAAAGTTAATAAAATTATTTTGGATGATTTAAAACATGTGAAAGAATTCTAGATCAATAAAATTGGGTCCAAAATAAGGAGGCCTAATTGAGGCATAATTCAAGAGAGAGAAAGACAAAAAAATGGGCCTCCACTCAAAATCTGAAAATGAAATTTGACATGGAGATAAAATGCCACAGAGTGTCATATAATATGCCCTTGTTTTTCATTATAATTCATACAAATCCCACACAAGGAGATTTATAGGAAAAAAGGCTACAAGGTAAATAGGGCTATTAAAGGCTTAAGGAGTAAAATGAGTTATTGGGAGTTGGTCCAAGAACCAAAATGGTTTGTTTCAGACCTGATAAAATACTTGAAGAGAATTCATCTAGTTTGGATGAGTTGGTGAAGATGAACTTGAGTTTAGGCCACTTGGAATGATCTAGGCATTGGAAATGGAGAGTTACAAGACTCCTATGCATAAAACTGATGGAATGGTAGGTCAAAAGAGTTTCCTAAGGCATGTTATTTATTAAATGAGTTATTTAAGATCAGTTTAAGGATAATTAATAGTTTTAAGGTCCATTTTTCACTCTTTTCATGCAAATAAGGGTAGTTTCTAAGATTCCATTCAAGGTTTCAAGCCAAGTTATAACTCTTGTGCCACTAAGAAGGATGGAACATATTAAGGTGTTCAACACGTGGCATGACAAACCTAATATATTATTTCATAACTCTTTCTTTCTTTGTAACTTTTTCTCTCATGCTTGACACTTGTCACTCCTTCTTTACTATGCCTCTCTCTCTCTTTCCACCATTCTCTATAAGATCAACCATTTTGGTCTTTGAAAGGAATCCTCCACCTGGGTATGGCGAATCCCTACCCATTTATATATTGTTTATCAATGAGAATCAACTGGTTTACCTCCTCTTGTGATTTTACTTAGTGTGCATATGAGAATATCTGATCTTGTCAAGTGAATTAACTTGTCTTCCCTAGCATGTTATCCTTTTTTAACATCTAGATGTAGTTTGAAAGCTTCTTTTGTAGTTCATGTGAAGTGTATGAGTATAGTTCAGTGTCACTTAAGACCTCTTGGTTAGTTCTCATAGCTTAAGCAACCATCACAACCTTCACATTGAAATACTCATGTGAGAGATTTAGATTAAGAGTAATGTATGTAAGGTTAGTTTTCTTGATTTACAAGTGCACATGAATATGGTTGGTAGTGGTCAAAACATTTTTAATGCATCACCTCATTAGAGTATTTTTCTCTCCTTTTTTATAGCAAGTGATAAATTAGTGTGTGAGCCTAAGTGATTCATCAAGGGGAGATAGCCCCTTCAATATATAGGTTTACCCCTATTATAGAAAACCCACAGGTCTAAGGGTAATCACATGTTTCACCAAATTTGGAGAGGTCTAAACTACCTTCTCCTAGGGTTAAAAATCTAGTGATAACAAATATAATGGTGTTTTAGGAGGATCTAAAACTATCATGGGAATAGTGGTACTAGATTCCCTGATCTCATATGTATGCATATGTTCTATAATAATAATATGAGGTGGGGAATCTATGATAACATGAGGTGTCCCATATAAATATATACTTGGTATTATAGGCTAGGTTATTACACAATATCTAAATGGTTGGTTATTAGTTGGATAAGTGTATAAATATCCATCATGTAAATCTATGCAAGGTAGAAGATATGACCTCCATGGCATGTATGCAATCTCTACTAAGTTATAAATTTTAATTCAAATGATTAGACATCATTTGACATTGTGTGGATAGGGTTTTTGTCCTAACCATGATATCCAATGTAATATAATCCAATGTTTGTCAAGGAATGTCATCAAAAACTTGAATTTTCTTATGTCTTCTTAATGGATAATATATCAACCCCCATAGTTTGTAAAAATGTGAGGTTGGATATGTTAAGACCTAAACTACTGTCAATTAGAATTAATTTAATAGTGGTGGTTTTGATTTGTGCTTGGATGAATAGTGGTATATTTTGATCGATAATTGTTTGTGATGGAAAATACTCATTGCCAAAAGATATAACATCCTCAATGTCCTTGACAGTGTTTAGTATAGATGAAAAATAAGCTGGTTTTATATCTTGAGGCAAAGATGTATGATTTAAATTTCAAAAAATAATAGCTTTGAAGATGGTTTCCTTTTGAAGTAATTCCATTATAGAAATCTTAGCTAGTGTATTTATCAACTGATCCACAGTACCATATACTCTGTGATGATCCTTAGGTCCCATTGTATTATTTTGGGGATGAATATAGATGGTGGGATTTTTTTATTTATTGTATAGGTTGAGGAGGTATTTGATTCTATTTAGTAACATCTCAAACTATAGGATATACTATTTATCGAAGTTGAGTTGTAGAGGTAGGATGGGAGTAATGGTAGTCAATTGGTTTGTAATGATAACCTGGATTGATAATTGTAGAATTTTTAAATATTTTTTAACAAACACATGCTCTATTTATACAAAATGCTCTTTTCTATGTTTGATTTTATTTCATTTGCATGCTTAAATTTATAATAATGCTATTATTGATTGAATCAACACTTTGTCAGTATATGTTTGTCATGATTATGATTTGATTAGTTATTGTATTTTCTATGTAATTTATTTTCTTTTTTTTGATAATTATTTATCATTCTTGTGCTTACCACAATTTTTCATATAGTGTTTATCTATTTTCGACCACAAAGTGCTGGTGTTAATGTTTGGCAGGAATTCACATTGAAATCATACTTTGGTTTTCATCAGACACCCTTCACTATGTGTTTATGTAGATATAACTTTAGTTATATTTGGTTCATAGAGGTATAGTTGTGGCACATATAAAAAAATAGCTTCAATTAAACATATTAGTTCAACTCACTATTCAATCACTCATGATTACTATAACTTTACTATATTTTAAATTTAACAAACAGTTCTAAGGAATCGTATTTAAAATGATACCAGGTAGATTTTACCTTTTTGATATATTTTATTCATATTTTTAAATTAATGCCATGCATGTTCCAAGTATATGCAAGAATTTCAAAGTCCAAACTAGATAAGCATATGTTTTCTTATTGACACTAGAATCAATGTAATTAATTATAAATATAGATTTCTGAAGTACTAAATTTTTTATTTGAAATGCATCCATGTCCTCATTCAATAAATAATCTCAATCATAACCTTTAATCTTATCTAATCTATTGAAAAAAAAAATTAAATTATATATCTTAATTATGAAACCATTCCATTTTTAAGAAGAATGCTAATACTATATTAAACACAATAGTAGAACCAATATTCACTCTGCTTATTTGAAAATCACATAATTCAATTTTTCCAATATCTATATAGAGTTATATTATTGTTGGAAGAAATTATTAATCAAACAAACAGTTCAAGACAATCTAGCATCTATGCATGATCACAATGGAATTGAAATAATTTCTCTTTCATACCCTCATAAATTATAAATTTAATGTTTAACTAGGTAATTATATCAAAATGGGATACAATCAGTCCCACAAACATGTATTCATATATTGAACATACAATGGAACCAATTGAAAAGAAATGTAAACACCCAAGTTCCTTCATAAATATAGTAATACAACAATAACTATGCTAGCCATGATCTAAATACAAAGATATATCTAATTTAGAATATCATAGTATAAACCCATCTATTTAGGGATTTTCCATATTTTAATCATGCCAATAATGATGTGATACAACCATATGCCAAGATAAAGGACCCTCCTTGAGGTCAGTAGCTTTGTAAAAGAAATTAAATAAAAAGTGAGAAATGACAACCACCAAACTAGAGTTATCATTTCCACTTCACTTACCTAGAATTATTACACAGAGTATGGTAAATGCAATGCTAGTTCCAAACACACAACATTTCTAAAATGACAAAAAAAACATTTTACTATGAATGACAAATTCTTGTTCCATCTATCAAATGCAAAAATGTTTAAATAATGCCATAAATTCAATCAAACCATGACAGACCATCTTCTAAAAAATTGAACTCTATTTTAGACCTATCAAATAATGTTCAAATGAATGCACTGAGTTTATAAAAACAATGACCATCATCAATAAATGAGAATCAAGGACAAGAAAAAGTTTTTTTTGGATACTTTTGACTAATTAAAATACAATGTCAAAATAATACTCATACAACTAAGTCACATGACACAAATCATAGTCAAGCCAAAAGACACAGTCACTATAAATAAGTTAGCTTCACCTAAATCAGAAATGCAAAAAAAAGAATATTATCACACTTATTTATATTCAACATATGCTTTAGCTTATTCCTAATATTTTTATTTTGAAAACAAAACTTTAACATGCACACATTTGTAGCTATAAAAGGAGTATGCAGGAACAAGAATGAAACATTCAAAAAAACTGTAAAAAATGTCAAGATTTTTTAACACCAAAAAATTCTCTGTGATCAAAATCATAATTGAAACACAACACCTAGTAGTAAATATATAATTTATACTAAGAGTATTAAAATTATGATATCAAAAATTGACTTCATTCTATAGGAACCACTTACAAGTCTAGCCTTGCCATCCAAACCCAGATCTATAAGTATTAAGAAAGGTCAATCCATCATAGTCAAAGATAAAAGGACATAATTCATGACTGTCACTGATAATCAAGTTCTTTTCCTGAAATAACATTGAAAACAACACCAATAGTTTATCTATACTAAGCCATACATAACAAGCAAATCATAGAAGATGAACCATCACATATAATTTGGAGATAATGCTTAATACTAAGTTTGTTTATGGAAATGTCATAGTTAAAATAATGTATACTATTCATTACCATTTTAACACATCTTTTCCTAGTTCAAGAATAAGATTGAATAATGACAGTTCATTAAATCAATGATAAATTTGTTGCATTCTAACTAATAAATATATATATATATATATAAATGATAAAATTGTGTCACCACATAAGCCAAAAAAATTCTCCAACCAAATTTTGATACACAGCTAACACTAACTAGAAGGGGCACACACCCTAGAGTTAATATGTACATATCAGGAGTGAAGAAAAGCAAACCTTGATAAGATTCAAATCATTATATATTATTTGAAATGATCAATAACAACTTTATGGTTCCCCATAAGGTCATTATCATCCAAGCAACATCATTCTTGAACATAATTCAAGATCACATGTGTTGCTAAAAATTAGGACATGATAATACTATTCATAAACTTTGTTGTGCTTTAAAAAAAGAATAAGAAAGAGTAAGATAGGCCCAAACAAAAATGGCCTCTACTATCAAATCCATTGGTCATGACGTTGTAAAACTTATCCAAACAAGAGAATAAATATATATAGGTGAAAACATGTAACATGGAAGAAGATCTTGCTTGCACTAAACAAGATATCTCTAAATTTTTTGTTGTTGTCATTCTTAGAATTGTAGTAATCTTTCCTTAGATTATGCCTTCAAATAAATATTATATAATTTACAATCAGATGTATGATCTTGCATATAGTCAGTTGCTTGGTGCCCTAAAAATAAATGAAAAGGAGAGTATCAGTCTCTGTTAAAATTGTTAGCTACAAAAACCAATCATAGTAATAACTAGATTTTTTTAGAAAAAAATAGATTGTAATCAATGTTAGTGATAAATTTGTTACTTTGTTTTTTTCCTACATTTTCTCTTTTTTGTAAAAGCAAGAAAAAACATCAAACCATAGGAAGCAATAAATACTTGTTCATAGATCTGATGATGTTATCTGTAGCAAGTGTAATACTATCATGTAGTTAAAAGCACAGTATATATCTTATATGTATTGATCAAAATAGAATTTTATGAGATTTGACAGCTTTTTGTTCAGAAGTGTTCCATTCAAAATGCAATCTATTTGTCCATTTTCTATCTATACAACACATTGCTATGAATACATTCAATTCTATTGAAAATTTATGCAATATGCATGTCATTTTTTGAAGCAGTGCTAGTGATGATCATGATCTTATAATGGTCACAGAATGGCTGGAAAGATGAAGCATAAACATTTTTTCACTTTCAAGTGTCCTTTAACCTTCAAATCAAGAAAAAAAATAGAAACTGTTGTATTCTCAAATGATTAAAATTATATTGCTTGTTTCTAACCATTTTTTTCTCAATAGAAATGATGAGTTAGAGATAGATACTAGCCTCGACATTGTTTTTTTTATAAAATTTTGTATGTTCATCATTTAGTATATCCAAAAATGTGGATTTCCCTACATGGAGCAAAGGGGTGCTTTTGATATCATTGCTAACAATGTTCTTGAATAATACTATTGGTATGTTTGTTGTGGACAATATCTCCTTAACATGAGAATATACATGTTTGTAATTGTCATTTATGACAATTTACAAAGCAATTGTTTAATGTAAATGCTTTAGAAAAAAAAGCAGATATGTATATGGTAGCTCAAAGTGAATTATATTTCAAAAACATGAAAAAATAAGAGCTATAAGCTTCTAGCATTAGCATTTATAGTTGTCATGTCTTCCTTAGTTTCATCATATTTTAGATGAAGCTCATATTGGTTGTAACATTTTTGATACCAGACTATCATAACAACCAATGAACCCATATAATATGCATTATCTAATTACACAATACCATGTATGGTGATATCTAGAGTGCTTTTGTGTTCTTTTCACACAATCACAATGTTTTCCATAGTTGATTTCATGTTCAAGGAAATACAACACTCAGCATCCCCTATTTCTTATTGACTTCTATTTTTTATCATGAAGGTTATAATGCATAGACCATTGCCATCCAAAAAATGGGGAAATAACTTGTCAATTAACTTGTTATTGATATTTACAGTTATTGTCAATTGACCAAATTTTTCGACAAGATGTGCATGCACTATTTCTACTTTTGATGGTGAATTTAGATTTTTGATGAAACTAGGAACATATGACCATAGACAACCAACACATCTCCTTCAAAAACATTGCCATTTTTTAATTGAGAGATCAATGATTGACACTAGTATGCTTTGCCCTACATTTGCACTTCAACAAAACAATTTTGAAATCATAATTATGAATACAAATATTTTATATTATTATATAATGACATCATTTTTTTCCTTTGTTTCAAAAAAAAATAAAAATAAAACTAAATCACAAGTTCCATGCAAATAAAATAACATGCTACTTGTTATGAATAGCAGAGCTCCACAGTAAGCTATGCAAAGGAAAAAAATTGCCGTTTTATGGTCTTTGCTACTTCATCTCTATTTCCAAATTCACACTTTGTTGTTAAAATTCCTTGTACTACTAGATATTTATCTATTTTGTCACTACGTTCTGGTTGACATTTTCCCCTATTCGCATATCGAGTTTTCTGTTAAGCATAAGCCAACACCATTATCATCCTAAATTTTGTAATTGTGAAAGAAAAAAAAATGAAACAAAAAATAAATTGTCACCAAGCAAAAACAACCAGTTTTATCATCACTAAGAAATAAAATATTATCATTTTGCTAGCCTCATTTCTGCTGTTTGCATATCATGCTCAACATATTTGGTTGGATCCATATCCATTTTCTTGGACATGTTTTTTTTTTCAAATTTCATCAATATATTTTTGACTAAAAGATGGGGAAATAAAGAGAAAATTATAAGTGATGTGTTTTGTCCATTACTCTATGTATTTGTCTATTTACACGTATAGTTTCATATTTGTATCATGACAAAATCTCCTAGATCTTCCAAATGTGGCATTGCTAACTGGAAAAAAATGAAAACAAAAATCACAAGCATGCAAAATAATAACTTGTCATGTCCAAAAAAAATTTATTACCATTATAGCATGTTTTTATCATGTGATTTATATTTATTAAAATAAATGCCCATGCTTGCCTCTATATCAAAATTTTTTTTGTGTAAGTTTTTGTGGACCACATCAACAACTGAAGATTGTGTGCAAATGCAAAGGCAACTAGTCTATGCACAATGCAAATGGTACCCAAAACATTTTTTTATAAATCTATTAAGATGTTTATTCCTTTTCTTTTGATTTTATTGATTTGAATTGCCATTGATTATCTGTAGTGAAAATTTTCATTTTTAAGCTATTCTTAGCACATGCAAATGACATTGCAAAGAATAAACAAAATCTTTTTTATTCAAATTTTCAAAGTCATTGTTATTTTTTTGTCAAAGAAAAAGTCAAAGGCAACATGCATGATGGTCTATCCAATATGCATCAAAAACACTAAATCTAGTATTTTGAATATTCATATTTGTCAAAAGTGCCTACATTTGTTGTTGGCATATTTTATATCAAAGAAAAACAATGCCTATGCATTGTTTTAAAAGACGTCATCTAGAAATTATTTCTTGAAGCATATTAATATTGAAATCACCAAAAAATATGATTTTCATTCTAGGTGCCAATCCAATAGTTTTTGTATCTATAAATACCAATAGATCATCTATTGGCACATTTGGTGCCAAGTAAATATTTATTATCTATATTAGTGTATCTAAATACAATATATCATGGGTCATAGTCTCCATGTTTGGCACAGAAAACACTTTGTTATTTCTCAATGGAATGGTTTTTCTAAAGTGTGACATTATGCCATGTGCATTTATTGACAGGATATAGTCATATTTTTGTGCAAGATTCAAAGTGCTTTCTACATGCATAGTTTTTGTTTCTTGGAAACATAAAATGCTGGTATCCATAAGCTCATAGTCATGTGTTATACACTTTAACTAGAACTGTAAACTCCATGTATTCAGTGAGAAAATAGTAAGGCTATCACATGTTTGAGAAATATTTGAAAAAAGTAGCAGCGATGGCACAAAAATTTTCAATCTTTGTACCTCAACATTTACTCTATTACACATCACAAAATTTCCATGTTATGATTTATTCACAAGATACAATGATTTAATGTTTTTACTCATGAAATCATGGTATAGAAAACTTCATGACATTTGACACTGATAGGATCTAATGCTAATGCTTCTATTGTGTGTCCTTGCAATCTATGTATTATTTGAACACATGCTATCTGTATTAAAAATTAATCTCGTCCCTTGGCCATAATTTTTCTAAATTAAATTTTCATTGATATTCTTGTTATCAGAGTCTAGTTTATGTTAATCTATTCATTGTTAAAGCTCTACATTTTTTTGATGCAATGCTCCATTTTAAATGTCATTTAGTTTTATCCATATTATGTCTACTTTTCTAGGTGTATAATGCTTGATAATTCTATCATCACCATTCACCAATCCATCTTATATATCATAGTTTCCACCTATCAATTCCATATATATGTTTGGTTTCAAAATAATTATATCAGGTAAAAAATTATTTTCATTATTTGTAATGATCTCATTAGATAAATTCATTTTTTATTAACAATGTTAATGTATAAGTATATTCATTGACAAGTGCAAGAATTTTTGTGTTAGATTTTTTAACATCATAATTCATGTGAAATAATAATGGAAATTTTGGTTCATAAGGAGGAGATATATAGAATATATTATTCAAGTATTCAATATCTGACATTGTCTTTTGACAAGTTCTGAACCTGTTCAAGATGGAAACAAATTAAATATCGCTTTTACGAACAACTTGTCGAAGTTGAAACATTTTACATTGTCAAGATAGAAATTATATGGATTTGTTTATCCATTCAATATTGGCTCTTGAAAACCCATCTATATCTCAAATAGGTTCTATTTGGTAAAAATTACCAACAAATATAATGTAAATATTTGCAAACACCTTTGTCAGTGTGTGCATTATCTATCAAATTATTTTGTCAATATTACAAAGCATTTGTCTTCCCAATAGATAAATTTCATTAATAAATAACACATGCAATCATTGATAACATTTTCTCAATGTGTCCAAAGTATTTGAATCCATTGACAACATTCGCATAGATATATATGGAAGTTAAAAAATAAAATGTGCAATCATGCCGTTTGCATTGTATGCCACTTTTCCAGTGTATGAAATAACTAGGCCTTTGATGTTTAAAGGATCACTTTCAAGTTATTTTTTATAGATACATGTCAAATTTTCATATATCAATTTTGTGACAATTTTTTTTTCCTATGCCTACTCCCCTTATTAAGAACAAATAGATTGGCTTGTCCAGCTCTAGAATTTTTATGATTGTAATATCCTTCACAATATTTTATTTGTCTCTATTTAGTTACTTATAAAAGTCTAGGTATTCTTCTATGCTCATCAAAAAAGGATGTTTGGCTATCTAAAATATTTTCAAAGGGCGAGTGTCGACTAGTTGATAATCTTTTATGCACTGAAAATCAAAGGCTATGTCATATTCATGAAAATTGTTCTCAATTTGATCTCTATTTATATTCTTAGCAATAACACATAGTGAATCAAAGGTAGTTTCTATATTCTCTACAACAATGTCAATGTCACCCCATTTTGTTAATGGATTTATGATAAACAGGCTTTCATTCCTTCTTACTTGTTTTTTATGAGCAATGAATGCATCAGTCCAAATGTTGAATTTTTTTATTCAGTGTGTTTTCATTGTCACGATAAGGTATAAACAACATCATCTTTTCTTTACAACAATTTTCAGGATCCACATGGATATTGTATCTAACATGTCATATAATGCATATTTTTTAATGTTTCTTATTATTTACATATTTACTTAGGTAATATGTAATAAATCCAGCTAAGTATACATGTTCTAAATAAACTAACCTCAAAATATATTTATCTATGGGAGAAGCACATATTACATCTTTTAAAGTGTTAGGTTCTTGCGCCAACAAATTTAGAATTTTTCAAATGTAATTTTTTTTTCCTCTAGCAATGTGTTTATGAAAACTATTTTCCTTGAACTATGATGTAAATTTGATGATAATACAATATGAACAGCCTACTGACTAGACATTTCTTGATGTTGTAAGAGCGTATTCCCTAGTTTTCTTATAGCTTTAAATTTGTTGTCATTATTATGAACAGTTTCAGTATGCACTTTTTAAAATGCATTTGTAAGTGTATGATCAAATTTTATCATAGAAGAGCATAAATATGTTATAGAAGCATATGCATCAACAATGAATTGTGCATCTATGTTAGCATACCATAATGCCTAAAGATTTTTTGTAAATGCATTCACCCAAGCATTAGATGGATGTCTTTTTAGAATTATAACCAGTCACAAAATATAACATCACAATGAGAGTATGTAGTATGTTTTAGACAAGTTTACCTCTTGCAAAAGCATATGAAATAGTGTGTCTTTGTTATATTTTTATGCGTAAGTTGATAAAAAATTCTTGTCAAATTTTATTTGTATAGCTCATTGGTTTTGTCCAATGGATCTAATATTATTATTCTTTGCATTAGAGGCAATGGAAAATTGAATTTGCAACGTGAATTTATATGTTTTTTCCATGTGTTTGTATGATGATGTGTTTATATTTTAGTCAAATCGCTATTAATCAATGCTAAATCATAAGATATTATTTGTCCATAAAATCCTCAATTTTAGTATTACAGGTGCACCCTGTACCCAGAGCATGAAATGCAAATGCTCATTTCCTCTCTCTAGAAACTTTGTCACAAAAAATGTTGGGGGATCAATCCAACAATAGATTACAATTGTGATAGCAATAAACGTAGAATTAAACCAGATTAACAAGTAATTAGAATGATAGTAGCAAGAACAAGAGATACAAGAAAACACCCTGAAAACTTGTATTAACAAAACTCTTTACAAAGGAATACAATTGAAGAAAGCTTCTTTCTTCCACACCTCTCCTAGATGTATAGATCTCTCACTAGATCTCTATTCCTCAAGAGCTCTCTCTCTCAAGAACAATCAACTCCAACAAGCCTGGATTGATTCAATTTTGTACTGTTCTTCTCACACAATGAATTACAATAATTCACACTCTACAATAATAACTACCATAAGCTAGGAAGATCTAATTCTACATATAGAATTAGGAGACTTAAGCATGTACAACCAACAATCAGTTAAGCCACTTGAATAAGGGCTCTAAAAATAGTAATTCCAATAATAGAGACGTGAGCTTGAGACTTCAACTCAAACTTATCATGCAAACACTCGCTTCTATCCACAGAAATAGCTTTCTGGACACGCAGGTAACCGACGTCGGTTCCTGCTACTTGTCTGTGACCGCCGTCAGCTAACCTTCTGCCGACGTCGGCATCTCTGCAACTGCCTGTGATCGACATCGGTCTCTCTTGACCGACGCCGGTGTCTGTGTAGACCTGAACCTGATAAACTATGCTCCTTGGTGAAGTTTTTAGCTCCACACCCTAACAATCTCTCACTTGGAGATAAACAGCTGCACCAGTACCTGTACAGCAACATCTTCTAGCTCCTCCTATCTTCAACTCAATCATGAAGACCAATAGAAGTTGAATGAAGATTTAACTTCTCCTTTGTAACCGGCTTTGTTAACATATCAGTAGGATTCTTATCTGTATGGATTTTCTCCAGCTTCAACTCACCATCTTCCAATACCTGTCGTATGAAGTGATACCTTAGCTGTATGTGCTTTGTTCTTGAATGAAAGGCCAAATTCTTGGCCAAATGGATTGCACTCTGACTATCACTATACAATCTGCAACTCTCATGCTCCCTACCAAGCTCATCCATGAACCGTGTCATCCATAACATCTCCTTACTAGCTTCTGTGGCTGCAATATACTCTGCTTCTGTAGTTGACAAGGCAACAACCTTCTGCAACTTAGATATCCAGCTAACCGCCGTTCCACCTACAGTAAAAACATAACCTATAGTGCTCCTCCTGCCATCCAAATCACCTGCCATATCTGAATCTACATAGCCATGTAGAGAAGTATCTGAACCTCTATAGCATAAGTGCTTACTGCTAGTTCTTCTCAGATATCTAAGGATCCACTGAACTGCTTTCCAATGTTCCTTACCTGGATTGGCCATATACTTACTTACCAATCCCACTGCTTGGGCAATATCCGGTCTAGTACACACCATTGCATACATCAAACTCTCTACTGCGGAAGAATATGGAACCTTACTCATGTACTCTACCTCTTCATATGAATTAGGACATTGTTGTTTACTTAACTTAAAATGTCTAGCCAAAGGTGTGCTTACCGGTTTAGCATCCTGCATATTGAACCGTTTCAACACCTTGTCCACATAATCTTCTTGAGACAATATCAACCTGTGATTTTTCCTATCTCTCTTAATGCTCATACCAAGGATTTTCTTTGCTACTCCCAAATCTTTCATAGCAAACATTTGAGCTAATTTTACCTTAAGCTCTGAGATATCCTGCATGTGAGATCTTGCAACCAGCATGTCATCTACATACAACAATAGAATAATATATCTACCATTATCAAATCTCTTGAAATACACACAATGGTCTAATTGACACCTATTGTAGCCATGCTCAGTCATAAACCTATCAAATTTTAAGTACCATTGCATAGGAGCTTGCTTGAGGCCATACAAGCTTTTCTTCAAACTGCACACAAACTTCTCCTTATCCTTGACCTCGAATCCTTCTGGCTGTTCCATATAAATTTCCTCATCTAAATCTCCATGAAGAAACATTGTCTTAACATCTAGCTGCTCAAGATGCAAATCCTCAAAAGCAACCAAAGACAACACAACCCTTATTGAAGTCATTTTAACAACAAGAGAAAAAATCTCACCAAAGTCAATACCTGGCTTTTGTGCAAATCCTTTTACCACTAATCTAGCCTTGTATCTCATCTGTCCATTCTCACCTTCCTTCAACCTGTAGGTCCATCTGTTCTTAAGTGTTCTCTTACCAGCTGGCAATTCAACCAAATCCCATGTTTGGTTCTCTCTTAAGGACTCCACCTCCTCAACCATGCCATGCTCCTACTCACTCTTGGACTCCACCTGTTTTACTTCTTCAAAACTCTCTGGTTCTCCACCATCAGTTACCAATAAATAAAATAAAGAAGGAGAATATCTAATTGGAGGCTTACTCACCCTTTCTGACCTCCTAATGGGTGTTTGAGACTCGTCTACAACACGCTGTCCACCCAAATTCTCTGACAGTGACCGACCTTGGTCACCTGCAGACCTGTTACTGGCTGACGTCGGTTCTTCCTGACCGACCTCGGTACCTGTACGGCCGACGTCGGTCTCTGTATGGCCGACGCTGGTTTCTATTCTGTCGACACCGGTACCTAACCTGCCGACGTCGGTCTTTGTGTTTTCCTGTAAGTGATTATTTCTTTTTCTCGCGAGCTCATCTTGGACTTTTACCTCATCCAATTCACCATTGCTCTGCTCAGATTGATTCAACTTCCTTAGCTGATCACATTACATCACTCTTTTGTTGAAAACAACATCACGGCTCCTGATTACCTTGTTAGTTTCTAGATTCCATAATCTATAACCAAAATCATCTAAGCCATAGCCAATAAACGTGCATCTCATAGACTTAGCATCAAGCTTCTTTCTATTTTCCTTATCTATATGCACAAAGGCTTCACAACCAAAAACTTTGAGATATGAGAGATCAACCTTTTTACCTATCCATGCCTCTTCTGGAATACCACCATCCAGAGCTATAGAGGGTCCTCTGTTAATCAGGTATACTGTAGTGTCAACAGCTTGTGCCCAAAACTGTAAGGGCAAATCGGCATGCAATCTCATACATCTTACACGCTCCATTATTGTCTTGTTCATCCTTTCAGCAATTCCATTCTGCTGAGGTGTCCTTGGAACCATCCTTTGCCTATGGATTCCATGCATTTAACAATAATCTCTGAACTTATGACTGCAGAACTCACCACCATTATTTGATCTCAGGCACTTTAATCTTTTACCTGTTTCATTCTCAACCATAGCTTTCCAGACTTTAAAAGTATCAAATACATCAGATTTTCTCCTAATACAATAGATCCATACCTTCCTTGTAGCATCATCTATGAAAGATACATAGTACTATGATCCTCCAATGGAAGCAACCTGAGCTGGTCCCCACACGTCTGTGTGAACAAGCTCCAACTTGTGCCTCTTCTTAGTAGATCCAGTTTTGAGAAAACTAACCCTTTTCTATTTTCCAAATACACAGTGCTCACAAAACTCTAGATCTATGCCTTTTAAATCTGAAAGCATACCTTTGGACTTAAGAATTGACATCCCCTTCTCACTCATGTGGCCAAGCCTTGAGTGCCACAATTTAGCGTCCACATCTGAAGTAGATAATATAGAAGGAGATTTGTTAGTAACACAATTACACAAATAGAGAGTACCTTCTCTCTTACCTCTAGCCATAACAAGTGCACCCTTGGTCACCTTCCAAGATTCTGCTGTGAGAGTTACTGTACAACCCTCATCCCCTAACTTTCCTGCAGAAATCAGATTTCTCTTCAAGCTAGGAACATGCATCACATCTCTCAACACCCATGTGTTGCTATTCTGTATCTTCAGCTGCACTTTACCTTTGCCAATTATTTCACAGGGCTCATCATCCCCTAGATACACTATTCCAAAATCTCCATGGATATAGTCACTGAAGTATTCCCTGTTAGGAGTAGCATGAAAAGATGCACCAGAATCTAATACCCAAGATTCTATATTATTATGTAGAGAGAAAATTAAAGCATCTTGTGCAATACCTGCAATCTTGGCTTCTTCCTTTCCTTCATGCTGGTTGTCCTCCTTAGGTTTTGACCAACAATCTCTACTTATGTGCCCCATCTTTCCACAATTCCAGCATTGTGGCTTCCTGCCATTTCTGGATTTAGATCTGCCTTTCCCCTTTGACTTGGATCTTGCTTTGCCTTTCTTGCTCTTCTCTTTTTGCCTTCCCCTACTCTCAAAACTTTAAGCGTTCCCAGATGCCTCTTCTGTGCTTTTCCTGCGTATTTCCTCATTCAAGATAACACTAACAACATCCTCTACTTTCAAAATATTTGATGCAGATGCAGTATTACTTACTGCCATTACTAAGCCATGCCAGCTTTCAGGCAAGGAACATAATATTAAAAGAGCTTTTATCTCATCATCAAACACTATATTTACTAAACTTAATTGATTCACAATACCATTGAAATCATTCAGATGAGTAGAAATAGATCCACCTTCATTCATATGCAAATTAAATAACTGCTTCATAAGATATACCTTATTGGAAGCTGATGGTTTTTCATACAAATTTGCTAACGTAGTCATCAACTCTACCGTGGACTTTGCCTGTGATAAATTGGATATCATAGTGGATGCTAGACTCAGGCTTATAGACTCCAGAGCCTTTCTGTCAAGAACTTCCCATTCTTCATCCTCCATGTCTTTGGGCTTCTTTGCAATACCTCCTAACGGTAAGTAGAGATCTTTCTGATACAGATAATCCTCTATCTGCATTCTCCAGTGTTGGTAATTTTTTCCATTGAACTTTTCCATTCTCAATTTACTTTCATCTGCCATTGCTTCTCCCACTCAAACAAAAATCCCTGTGAGAACCTGTAATCAATACACACTACACAGATCTGAACCACCTATTAGTGAACCTGAACTTTGATACCAATTATCAAGCTCTGAACCTGTAACCAAGGCTCTGATACCACTTGTTGGGGGATCAATCCAACAATAGATTACAATTGTGACAGCAATAAAAGTGAAATTAAACCAGATTAACAAGTAATTAGAATGATAGTAGCAAGAACAAGAGATACAAGAAAACACCCTGAAAACTTGTATTAACAAAACTCTTTACAAAGGAATACAATTGAAGAAAGCTTCTTTCTTCCACACCTCTCCTAGATGTATAGATCTCTCACTAGATCTCTATTCCTCAAGAGCTCTCTCTCTCAAGAACAATCAACTCCAACAAGCCTAGATTGATTCAATTCTGTACTGTTCTTCTCACACAATGAATTACAATAATTCACACTCTACAACAATAACTACAATAAGCTAGGAAGATCTAATTCTACATATAGAATTAGGAGACTTGAGCATGTACAACCAACAAGCAGTTAAGCCACTTGAACAAGGGCTCTAAAAATAGTAATGCCAATAATAGAGACGCGAGCTTGAGACTTCAACTCAAACTTATCATGCAAACACTCGCTTCTGTCCACGGAAATAGCTTTCTGGACACGCAGGTAACCGACGTCGGTTCCTGCTGCTTGTCTGTGACCGCCGTCGGCCAACCTTCTACCGACATCGGCATCTCTGCAACTACCTGTGACCGACGTCGGTCTCTCCTGACTGATGCCGATGTCTGTGTAGACCTGAACCTGATAAACTATGCTCCTTGGTGAAGTTTTTAGCTCCACACCCTAACAAAAAAGAAATCCAAAACCTTTGCAAATAATTCTTTGTCTTGAAACATCTATTTGAACACATTAAATCTATGGTTAAAGTGGTGACTATAAGTAACAAGATTTTTATTATCATCGTATCATTATTATCTTCTTCAGTTATTTCTTTGTGATTATTTTTTGACATTGGATCCATTTTTTACAATGAATGACACAAAGGCTTCGAAAAATGTTCATTACTTATTATAGTTGAAAAAACATCAGTGGTCCCAATTGCCTAATCATTTTAAAAATATTCTTTATTAAAATTTTCAAATAGTTATGTGATATTTAAATGCTTTTGAAATCTCTATAAGCTATGGGTGATTTTAGAATTTTTTCTGTGCTGGCTCTATTTTGAATATCTTTGGTACAAAGTTTTTTATCTTTTAATTCACCTTTGCATATGCATATCTAGGAACAAGATGACACCTGAGTTATGATGATTTTGATATGTTTGAAAATAATTTAGTTATGTGTGTTGCAATGTCACTTTCTTTATGTAAAAGTTCCCACTTTGCTTTTTTTTGGTATGACACTCTATCTGTCATATCTTGAGGGTGATTAAAACTGTAGAACAGAGTTAGGAAGCTCATCTCTTCCAATAATTTGTCTTTGAATATACCTAATGGTTTGAGTCCTTTCAATGGAGAAATATCAATTATTTTTTCTTGAAGATCATGTATCGACTATGAATCATAAAAATCATACACCAAAGATTCATTGATAGGCTCTGATTCATTTTCACAAGCATTAGATGTCATGTTCTCAATAGGCACAATATCATCAATGTTTTTTTCTCTTATTTCCTCAAAACTAATTTTCCAACCCCTATCAAAAGTAATATTTTTTTCTTATACAATGGCACTTGATAAAGTTCAGACAATACTTTCATCACACACGAAGGCCTCACATTCTTTTAAATATGCATTTTTGTATTCTAGATTACATTTTATCTTTATTGTAATTGTTTCTATGTCATTCATTTCTTTAGGCAATGTTTTTTGCACCCAATCAAATTCTATCAAGACATTTATAATTGTTCTTATCAAGCCATATTGTGAACATTTATAGCTAAGCTCTTATACCTACACAAAGAACATTCACAAATCAACCAATCTTTCTTCTAAAAGTGTTAATCTTTTCACAATAGTATTTTTTTATTTCTCCTAACATTGAAAGGAACAACAAATGTTGGCACTTTTCTATTTTCAAGAGATCTCTTGCATTGCTTGTATATTTTCTCACCCAAAGCAAGTTTTTTTAATGTTGAATATGAAAAATCACAATCAAATGCTTTTACAACATCAATGTCAACTAGAAGGATATCCTTTTTGAAATGTAATTGTTTATAAACTATTTAAAAGAGTGAATCAACGTGTCTTTGACTGATTTTAGATAGTTGTTTATCACTCTGATACTTCATCGATCATGTTGTATGCATTCTAACTGTTGATTTTTGTGACAACATATCATTGCTTTCATCGATTGCAACATTTTTCTATCTCCATTTGAGTAAATTTTTTCTAGTGTTTACATTATATGTTTTTATTACTTTTTTTTTGTTTTTTTCTCATGCACTACTTGTTTCAAATAATGCAAAGAAGCATGATGCCTATTTATAGTCTTAGATGTCTCTTTAATAGAAGGTTCACTTGCACATTATTTGGAAAGCCAAAAAGACCATGTTCTTGTTTCTAAACCTTTGAATCTATCACTATCTGTAAACCCTATTAAAATATCTACTAGCAATGCATATGTAATTTGATCCATGCAAATTATTTGCAACAACTTGTAATGAATATGAAATGTATCTTTCTAAAAAAAGAATGTTATACATTTTCTATAAAATAGAACAATTGCAAAATATTTTTGTAATGCTTTTAATTTATGATGAGCGTAATCAAATATTGCTTTGTAGAATGTTTGAAAGTTACGAAAAACAAAATGCATTACCTTCAAGTCCATTTTCTTGATATGGCATTCTAATATTTGCAACACATATTTTCTAGGCAAAAAACATTTCAGAGTCTTATTTCCATAGTTCATGCTCACAAAGCCCTAAATAAGTCATTGAAAATCTATTTGGAATTATAATATCATTCAAAAAATATTATGCCATATATCAACAAAGAGTAAGACCATAAAATTCATGTTTAGCTAATAAACTAATAGCATCAAATATGCTTTTGCCATATCTAGAGCCTAAACTATTTTATTTATACATGCCATGTGCTTCTAGGCCATGAAAAAAAGAATACACAACTATTTGATAACTTTGCATTAGAAATCATCCTCTATGTACATATTTTTTACAAAATAATGGTTCCAAATGTCCAGGCGTAGGGTTTATGTCATGGAATAAAATTAAATATAGTGGAATATAGCTTTCTTTATTGAAATGTAGATACATTTTTTTCTCATCACAAACCAAAAAAAACATGAATGTTTAACCATTTTCATAACCACTGATATAGAATATGTCACCCCATAGACTAGTCTCACCTTGATCTATAAGCTTGTTTGCAGAAACTTTCACTCAATAAAAGCACATGCTTCTATCATGTATTTGATGCAAATCATATACTAGATTTGGATGTAATTGATTTACATATGAGTGTTTTGTCTTTGCATCCCATTATTCAACGAATCCATAAAATAGTCAATGATCCCAGTTTGTAACATTCTCGATGTGTAATGAAAATGCAACAACACTTGAAATGCATCAAAAAGGAAATCATCAACAACATAATTGGATGATGCAACCCTAAAAATATTGACATGTTTTAAATCATCATTAATATTTGTAAATGCTTATGTTTTTTTTGTTGATATGTTTCCGCATCAATGCTTCCTTTTAGACAACATAATTCAATTGTATTTGCCTTTCTTTTCATGACTATACACTATTTTTTTAAAACTAAATTTTAAGATTTTTTTTCCCTTTTTTTAATTTCAAACATTTCTCCCCCTCCCACTTTTTTATTTTGTTTTTGTTTTTATTTTATATTTTTTTTGTAAATAATGAAAAACATGGTAAACTATCAAGAAAGGAAATACCAACTCCAAAACAATGCCAAATTTCTATCACTCCTCATTGTCACAAGAAAAAGAAACCACCTAAAAGGATATTTGCATTATCATTGTAAAACTAAAAAAAAGGCTAGTGACCATCATATCCATATAGTTACAAGATACTTACCCAGTTTTTTATAGAACCTGGTAAAAGCCTCAAATATCTGCTAGGAGAAAAAAACCTACATGTTTAAAAAAATTACAATATTAATACCCCTTTAATTTTTTTTAAAAATAGAAAAAAACATTTAAGTTTTATCTTGTCTAGATATAGTAATAGTAGTTAAAAAAGAATTAAAAAATAAGAGGTCAATAAAATATGGTCACATTGATCACAACACACACTCCCCACTATTCACAGTCTACCGAACCTCTTAGAGATGTTAGAGCCTGGGAGAGCTTGGCCAAATGAACAAGCATCACATCATTAGTTGTTAGCATAGCGAGTCCCTTGGGTCTTGCTATAAATGTCAAAGCTAGGAAGAATCTATCTGAATAAAAAGATGTCAAATCACCATGTGCCAACATAGTCGATGCCCTAAACCTGGCAGATATGTCAAAACTAGGGAAAGCTTGAACAAATAAAGATATCACCCATTAACATATGCCATTATGGCTAGTATTAAATACATGGTAGAGATGTCACAGCTAAGAAAACCCTAGCTAATTCAAGACATACCACATTGTTATAACCTAGTTTGTCCAGTCCCTTAGACCTGTCAGAGATCTCTAGGCCCAAGAGAGTTCACCCAAACAAAAATGTGATGCATTGTCATTTGTTAGCATGATAAGTGCCTAGATCTATCAGATATGTCAGAGCCTAGGAAAACCTATCTAAATGAAAGGGACCCACATTGATTGATATGCAGATTAATTATTTGATACCAAGGGAAAAAATAAAATTTATTTTTCTCATTGTTTCCCTCTCTTTCCTCTTTTATTTTCCTTTTTTTTCCCCTATCGAAACCCAATCATCTATTCATAAAGCACTACACAAAGAACATAAACCACAGGAATTCTTTTTTTTTTCTTCTAACTTTTTTCAAAAAGTAATAAAATTATCACCTTTTCTCTCTCTTCTCTTTTTTTCTCATTTTAATCACACACAAAGCAAAATTTAATGATAGGCACACCTATTATTTTGCAACTAGAATATCATAGTAATATATAACTTATTATATACCTAAACATAATAATCTAGAATTAACTAATATTCATACACATTCTTTCACTGTTTTCCATCAATTGATTTAAAAGAAAACATAAATGAGAAAATGCCATACCCAAAACAATGACATCACATACCTTTCCAGACCAAATCCTGACCATGTGAAAAATCACATAAACCTTGCAAATAAAAAACAAAAATCCATATTATCTCAAATTATTGCATATTGATAGGGGTTCCCCTTTTTCTCATATAGAGTCATAGCCAAAATATAAATAATAAATAAAATAACAATGCATTATTAAATATCAATTGCCCTAGCCTCCTCATGTTTAGATTATCACCCATACAACAACTTTTTAAATTAATAAATATTCTTAATTTTTCCAGTTAGTAAAAATGGGTTTAATTAAAACATTAACAATGATTGCATCTATGATAAATTATTTCAATCAATAATATTACATGCCACATTATTATTTTGGATTATTTCTCTAATTTCCCTTTTTTTCCTCCTATGTAGGTACTAAAAATGTATATTTATCCCCAAGACCTATCATAGAGATCAGATGCTAGGAAAGTGTAATTTAATGAAGAGGCATCAAATCACTAGTTGTCGGTGTTACCATTCACCCACACATATCAAAGATGTTAGGGCTTAGGAAATCCCATCTAAATGAAGAGATGGTAGGTAGGCAATTCTTAATGTCACCACCCCCGAATCTCCTAGAAAACTCAAGGCCTCAAAGAGGTCAAACAAATGAAGAGGCACCAAATTGATAGCTATCACTACTGCGAGTCCCCCAAACTTATCACATATTTCATGGCCATAGAGAGCCAAACCAAATAAAGAGATGCCACATCACTAGTTGTGAGTGCAACCAATTCCCTAAACCCGAAAGAGATAACATAGCTGAGAAAAGCTTGACCAAATGAAAAGGCACCATGTTAATAATTGTCAATATGACTATTTCTCCTAACTTGAAAAATATGTTAGGCCCCAAAAAACATGTATCAACTAAAGATATGACACATTTACACTTTTTAGATTGGTGAGTCCCCTACATCTACCAAATATGTCATGACTTGGGAGAACCAACCCAATGAAAATGCACTGTGTTAACTAATATGTGACTGAACTGATCATTGCTTAAGATCTCAACCAACTCAGATCAAACTACACATAAAACTCAAAATCCTACAAGAACATGCCTTATGTCCATAGACAAAAAATCACCCACTCTAAGAGAACAATATATATCATTGAGCCTGATTCATGTATCAGACATGTCAGCAATCTCATAGACCCAAAACAAAGTACCGCAAGGTCCAAGAAAGAGACTAGAACTAGCCAACACTCCAAACAAAATAACAGAGTAATAACTTTAATCATAGAAATAGATCATAGGCAAATAATCTATAGTATAAGAAAACAACATTCCTTAAGCTCATAGAAAATAAAAATTGTAACCAATTGTAAAAATTTCTCACCAGAATAACAAAAATCCTTACCTAAAATTGATTAAAATTCGTTCAATCAACTTGATAACCCAATGAGGAGCCTCAATGAAAACCCACCACACACAAGCACCTAGAATGACTTTGCAAAATAATTGTCTTGTACTTCTGAGTAAACACAAAGAGATTCAATAAGAATAAAACATAGCCATAAAAATGAAAACACTCAAAATCAAATGATTCTAAACGCAAGTATAAATTTAGATACTAAAGAATCCAACACAGGATCACAAATATTCTTATATAATTTAAAGCAAAAAAATGCCATCTTATACTTATAAGCAAACACAGAGAGATTTGACAAGAACAAAACATGGCCAAAAAAACCAAAACAATCAAAATCAAAAGCTTCCAAGTATAATCTTAAACCTAAGACACTAAAGAAACCAACACAAACTCATAAATATTCTTGTATAATTTGAAACCTAAAAATCCTAATCCCATAATCTATAATTAACCAATATCCACATGCTTTCTTTTCTTTTTTTTCCATCGATTGCTTCAAAGGAAAACATCAATGAGTAAATTCCATACCCAAAACATTTACATCACATACCTGAATGCACATAAAATCTATAAACCTTGCAAGTTGACCAAAAAAAGGCAAACTAGATTAGCCCAGATTATTGCACATCAACAACCATTTTTTTGGGTCATATAAAGACACAACCAAAACAAAAAATAATAAATAGAATAAAAATGCCTTATTAAATATCAACCCCTCCCTCCCCCTTCTATGTTTTAATTAACACTTCTATGGTGGCTCTTCAAATTAATAAATAGTCTTAATTTTACCAGTTAATATAAATGTGTCTGATTAAAACTTTATCAATGACCATATGTATGAGTAATTATTTGGATCAATACTGTTACATGTCACAAATAATTTTTGTAAATTATTTCTCCAATGTCCCTATATTTTTTCCCCTTATGTAGACACTAAAAATCT